>JAJPGS010002014.1:1380000-1980000 GCA_028654335.1 Alnus rubra
AGTCATTTCCAAGTGGTAATGGGGTAATTATGTTTTCTCTTGGGAATTTCATAAAATGAATATTAGTTGTTTAATCTTGAGAATATTTCTATCTCTAAATTCGATTTTGATAAACCTTTTATCTTGTCTTAGAAATTGTTTATCTTGATTGAACTCAACGTTCATAGTTTATGTGATTTGTGAACGATGGTTTTACAACGGTATTAATAAATACTAAATCTTGAGGATTTGATAGGCCATGCCTAGGAAGAATAAAATGGTTTACACCTTAGTTATTTTAATTTAGGTAAATCAATTTGTTCTTGCCAAAAAATGAGTTATTCTTATTCCTTGATTAGGTATATGCAAATTAATTGATTTGATAATTCATACCAAAGGAAGAATGGATCATTCCGCATCTTAGTTGTTAGGTGGGCGATCCATTCCAACTGAAGATGAATTATTTTTATTTCTTAATACAAGTACTTTCTTTATGACATTCTTGGGTGCTTAACACACACTCACGAGTCCTAATATTCATGTTCATGTTATTCCCTTGATGATCGCAAATTACCATTATTATGAGGTTAGTGGTGAAATCAATACTCTATATTCTCCTTACTATGTTACACTTACTTTAGTGATATTTGATACAATAATCATCTCTTTTATTGGATTATATTACAATTAGTCTTGATAAATTTAACGATACAAAACCAACAATCCTTAAAGTTTGATACACTCATATAGATCCTATCTTACAAGGATTCGTTCTTCTGCAAGTGGTTTTATTATTGGTAAACTGCACACCACATCACTAAGCATTCGAGTGGATCTCGAATGATCGAGTGGGATGTTGAATATTCGAGTTGGATCTAGAATGCTTGATAACAGTCTGAGAGCTTTTATTTTTGCCACCTCAGGCTTTTAGAACGTGCATGGCTGTTATAAACAACCCTTTACGCCAATTGCTTCATTTCTTTTGGGTTGCCATCTTCAACTCAAAGCCCTAGAGTGAGAGAGAATGGAGGTTTGGGAGAGAGAAGGAAGTTATCTTGGTCTTATCTTCTTCAAGAGATAATATTCTAGCATTATACTTGTTTGGTTTGAAGTTATTAGCATGTTTAGCTTTTTTTTGTTAGCGTTGTTTTCATAGTTTAGACAACTCTATCTTGTAGATCTAGGTTATAGTTTGTATTTATAGGTTTGTGTTAAGTTTTAAAATATGAGTTTAATGATGGGTTATGTTGGAGAAATAATTAGCTCCAAAGGCATGTGGGTCGAGCCCATCGGGTCGGCCCAGCAAGATTAGACCCAATTTATAAGACCATTCGTTATCTCCAAAAAGACGTATATCTCGAGTATATCAAGATAAACATCTATCTCATCCAATATGGGATAAAGTACCTAATAGAATGACATTAGTTAAAGAGAGTGTCATATCCAGTTTGGACTCTACTACACAATTTGAATTCTATGAAGATAAGATTAAAGACTATGTGATCTAGGACTCAGACTCCTAATCGGATTATGCTCCAAGTATTTTAGCAGTTTTATAACTGTGAGCCTATAAATAAGACTACTACGCCAGGTATTAAAACAGATTCTCTGAACTCTTGAGATTACTGATATTCTGCAGAAAATAAGTTTGAACTGACTTAGGCATCGGAGTGGGGGTCCGGTCGGCACCCCCGACGAGCCGTTTGTTATTTTGCAGATTACGAGGAGAATGAGCATCGAGGAAGGCAACGAATCACAAGGCAACATGTCACCGTACCGGAAACTGTACCAACAGGTTAGTAAGTTGATGATTTTGGACGTACTTTATCATGCATGAAAGTGTTATTGTGGTTTATTGATTGTGGTTAGTACCTTATAATTACCTTAGGTTGTGTTAAACTATGAAAGTTTGGACATTTGTTGGAAATGGAGGTTCTGTACGATTACCGAACATTTGATAATATCAATACTATAACCGACCGTTGGATGGTTAGCCATAATGACCATTTTTCCCATAGTTTAGATTGGAATGTTCTGTATTGATTAAGTGTTGATATTAGATCGCTTAACATATTACAAGGTCGGAGTAAACCTAAAAGTTTACCCTGGAAGGTCTTACGAGCAAGATGAGTAAAAGTCACACAAATACTTGTTGCTTACATTTCTACGTAACACGATTATGTTTTGTATCAAGTGTCCATATTTATAACTCACATTAAATACTTTTTAGAATAGTGTGAACTCTATTTTTGTGTTAATGATTGATGAATAACAAGATGGAGAAAATGATGAAGTTGTAAATGCATACATGTAAAAGACGATGAATATTAAATCGCTTCGTATGGAATAGTACACCGGTACGTTCAAGATAACGATCATTTGCTTACTATTATAGAGGTTAACCATAAGGTCAAAGAGATTTACTTTTATTGTTTGGCCTTTTACCTAATGGTTTTTTGTGACAGACGCACCATATACGAATGAGTCACCATTATGGCTTCGTTAGTGGCATTGGGTCACCCGAGGTCGGATTTGGTCAGGCTGCTAATATATGATAGTATGCAGCAATATCTAATGCACCAATATTATACTCCAGGTCCCTCAGGACAGCACCAACCCTACTAATAAGTAGTTAATATTTGGGTAGACCATATGACATGTTAACTGAATATATCATGTACTACATATATATTGCTTGTGATTTACAAACTTTTGCTAAATAACTGAGTTCACTATATGATAACCTATACATCATGTGTATTAATACTCACTAAGTCGTGGACTTACGCTTATATTTTTTTCACTTGTAAAACATGTGTTGTTTTATAGTTGACATACATTTAGATGCCGGATTTGAGCGAGGAGGATTTTGAGGTAGTGGTAGTCGTTTGGCGTAATGATAGTGATCGAGTTAACACTTGATAACTAATTGCAAGATTTCAGAGGCCGTTCACGGTAATTAATATTTTTGGGAGATGTTGTAGACTTAGAGTTTTAAGGCATGTTGTTTTTTAAGGTTAGTTTGTATCTTTTTGTAACGATGATGTGTATGGTATACTTTCAATTAATGTAATGACTCTTAATGGATACTCTAGTTGTAATTATTAGTGTTGATAAAAATCTTATGTTTCCATTGCTTAGTATTCTCTTTTGAGGAGTAGATGATCCCTTGGTTTTCTTCCTTCTGGGAAATAGATAGGGAAGTGAATTGTAATGCCCTGAGAAATTAATTAACTGGTAATTAACTTCATTGTTTGCCTCACAGTCTTTTTCCACCACGTACAAGACTCAAGAATCTCTACTCCTCAAAAAGAGAATACTACGTAGTGGAAACATAAGATATTTCTATTAACATTAATTATTACAACTAGAGCATCTACTAAGATATATAAAAGATTCAAATTTGTTAGTTTATGGTTGGCTGCATTCTGTTAAATAAAATCATTTTTATGTAATGTTGCTACATAATTAGGGATGCCAATTATTTCAGAGTCTTCTTTTCATAAATGTGTTTCAAGAAGTTCAAAGAAGATTTGTGCAGATTCCAAGTCAGAGAAATCGGATCCTAAGCTTTCGTCCGAACGGCCCTTACATGCGTCTGGACGCCCATCAATCTCTAATGTTCAAGTTTGCATCCGTCCAGACGTCTTAGCAACACGTCTGGACGTTATTCAGAGTTCAAGAAAAATCCAGCGTTCAAGTGCATCCATCCGGACGATGTGGCAATACCGTCCGGACGCCAGTCAGTGCTCGATAAGTAAAAGGATTTCCTCCGCAGACACAGATATGGGAAGACAGCTACAATCGTTCAGATATGATAGGTCTACATCGTCCGGATGCTATCCTTGATAAGACAAGACATGGAGAAGAATTGCAACCGTTCGGACGTCAGGGCAACACCGTCTAGACGCCAATCCTTATTATGGAAATTGTGTGCAGAAGAAGTGCAACCGTATGGACGCTAGGGCAACACCATCTGGACGCGGCCTTAATATGGTATTGCGTGAAGCGCGTTATGGAAAGCCGATTGCAAGGTTGTCCGTTCGGACGCTCTCAGCTACCGTCCAGACGTCGCCTAGAGAAATCTGTTCCAGACTCGATTTAGGTTTGCTGAGCCTATAAATAGAGGCCTGTAGGCATGTATTATTTATAGAATTTGGTATTGAATTCTTTAGGGCTTAGAGAGTATATTTTAAGAGATATTGTGCTGATCTGTTAGCTCTCAAGTCATTGCCGTTGTGCTATTGCTATGCTTGTTTATTGAAGTCTATCTTAGTGAGGAGTTCTAAGGTAAAAGAATCCATAGAAGACTCTTTCAAGTAGGAGACTTGGTTGGGCGGCGTTCACGTTGAGTTACGTGTCAGAGTGCTAAATACGATTGTAGCATCGGGTATAGTGTTATTGTCTATGTACTAGCTTTGTCTTCTGATTGTGGATTTATTGGGTTTTGCTGCCCCAGAGTGGTTTTTCTCTTAATTGAATTTCCACTTCGTTAACAAAATAATTGTGTTATTTAAATTCCGCATTTATATTATTTTGTTACACGTTGCACACGCACACGGTTAAATTAGAAGTCATCTATTTTTTTTCAAAATTAAACCTTAATACATAGCCGTGCCTCGAATGCTAAGCCTACAACATCACCCAAAAGTACTAATTACCATGAGCGGCCTTCAAAATCCTTTAATCAGCCTAAAGAATTATCTGGACCGATATCATTACGCTAGATGGCTACATCAGCCTTATGGTCGATCTCAAATCCAAATCTAAAGGTTGCCTAACTATAAAACAACACATGTTTCATAGGTAAAAAAGATACAAGCGTAAGTCCAAGACTTAGTAATAATACACATGGTATATAGGTTATCATATAGTGAACTCATTTATTTATAAATCGCATGCAACAATGTTAGGTAATATTATCAGTCTAAAGATCATATGACATGACGATGCAATATATCTAAATATGATAATTAAGATAAACATGTCATAGTTCAGCACCAAATGGTCTACTCGAGATATTAATCAATTTCTGGCAGGGTTGGCCAACCAAGTCCGACCTTAGGTGACCTATGTCGCTAATGACGTTTGTCTTTAATGACCACCAATCAAACATGGTTGCACCGGTTATAAAACAACCATGGGATCCAATGCCAAACATAAAATGAAATCTCTTGACCATAGGTTAACCTATATAATAGTAAGCTCATGGCCGTTATCCTGCACATACAAGTGTACCATGTTATATAATGCAATTTAATATTCAGTCTTTTATATGCATATTTTTATAAACTCATCATTTTTGTCATGTTGTCATTCATCACTCATTTTCACAAAAGAGAACTAATAGTAATCAAAAATATATTTCATGTGAGTTGTAAACATGCATGTTTGGTACACAAAATAATCATGTTATGCGAGAAAAATAATAACAAGTATCCATGTGCGTTTTACTCACTTGAGTCATATAATTCCTCCACAAAGTCCTCATGAGGCTTCAAAACCTCGAAATCTGAGAACGATTTATCATTACTTCTAATCCCGAGCTAAACAAGTCATAAATCCTAATATGCTCAAAATAGGCTTACTGCCCGACAATCAAATGTTCGGTCACGACATCTAAAGTTCATCCAAAGGGGGGTCAAACGTTTAGTGCTGGGCAAAAACCCATTTTCAAACAAAAACCGGCAACACCTATTATAGGCAAGCACTAAGGTCTTAACATAATCTCTAACAGATTCTTAATGCATAAGAACGAGCCCATGCAAAAAAAGGTACGTCCAACATCATTAATACGCTTATTCATCGTTAAGCTAGTGTTAAGGCCAACAAAACCATCTAGAGGCTTAAATCTACGAGCTTATGCTATGAAAACAAACTAACAACATAACAATAACAAATTAAACGAGTTGGGTTATGAAAGTTACCTCCTTAGAAGCACAAAGGGCCAAGAACACTCATTCTTCACCAAGACACTCTCTCACACGCTTTCTATAAGCAAACTATATGGAGGGGGTGAAGATAAGGTGAAGGGGTGAAGGAGAGGGGTATTTATAGAAGCCCAGGGGTCTGAGGAGAAGGATGAAGTGTCTTTCACAATATTGCCACTTGTCAAAACGTTTGGGGGTGTATCTTCAAATGTTTGGTGTACTGTTGGACCAATGGTCCTAGGGTTTTGATTGAACTTTCGACTATTTGATCGAGCGTTTGGTGTACTATCTGACACACGGTCTGATCGTCTGGGCTGTGCTACACAACATATGGTAGAACGTTCGAGCATCCAACATCGAACGTTCGGCACTAGGGTTTGACTCAAATGTTTGGCTATCCCACTTCAAACGTTTGGCTGAAACTAAAGTTAAGATTTTCTCTTCAAACGAACTCTAACAATCATTATAAAACTCATTAGCCCATCCAAAGCTCACTTAGCCCTAATTAAATAATTGGGGTATTACATAACCGTGAGGTTAATTACCATTTAATTAATTTATCGGGAAATTACACAAAAATTACAAAAAAAAAAGGAAAAAAGAAAAAGAAAAAAGTAGTGGGTATTGTGCCATGGGCCTGGTGAAGACCTACTATTTTTTTTTTAATTTTAATTTTTTTTATTATTAATGTATTTTTGAGATTTGGAGGACATTGCAAATTTTTAGTAGTTTGGAGGGACATGGCAATCTTTAGTTCATGAGGACATTGTAAATTAAGTGTTAGTTTGAGGAGGATATGTGTATTTTTTTCAAAAAAATAAAATGAAGTCTTAGGCCTCGTTTGGTTCACGGAATAGAACCTTGGAATAAAATGACTATTCTTATGGAATAGTCATTTATTTGTTTGGTAGGGGTTTATTCATTGGAATAGTTATTCTCATTGGAATAACTATTTCCTTACAAAGCGGAATACATATTCTTATAAAAAATAAGAGGAAGAGCTATTCCAATGAAAATAGATTACATTTTCCAGATAAAATTACTCTTATTTTTTATTTTCTTTCATTTTTTTTTCCAAAAATAAAATGAAAAAAACCAAAACCCCAACCCCCATTTATTACAGTGGTTGGCCAACCACCCATTGGGGTGGTTGACCAGACACATATGGCACCGGGGGCCACCCCAAGGTCCCTTGGGGGTGGTTGCGACCACCCTTGATGGGCTTCAAAGGTGGCCGCGGTCACCCCCACCTCTACCCCCACCCCCGGCTCTTTGGTGTGTGGTCGACCACCCAATGAGTGGTTAGCCAACCATTAGTTTTCAAAATATTTTTTAAAATTGGATTTTTAAAAAAAATAAAAATAATTTGGGGTTTTTTTTTAGTAATTTTGATTGGATTCCAATAAAAATATACGAGTTGTTATCAAACTAAAGATTAGGAATAACCATTCTAGATCAAATCCATGCTCGTAATAAAAGACATGGCCTTATCAACTTTCTCCAAAAAGAAAAGCCCCCAAAGTCATGTCGTCGCCGGGGAGGGAGGAGATCCATTCCCCCCCTCCCCTGACTCCTGTTTCTTGTCCCCTTAGTCCAAGAGGACTAAGGTGGTTTTGTTTTTTCCCTTAATTTTCTCAGAGGAGGCTAGAGTCTCCTAATTATTAGGGCTGTGGAGCTTTTGTTTTCCCTGGTAGATTTAGTGGTGGCCGACTTTTCTCTAGCCTTTTAAGGGCTATGGTGGTTTGTGTTTTTTTTGTTTTTTTTTTGTTTTGTCTCAGGCAGGAAGACTCAACTCAAGGTGTCCAGCTTGGGGGAGTGGCAACCGTTTGTGTTGTCAATGGTGGTTTGGCTAGTCTTTTCAACTTTGTTTTTTGACTTTTAGAGCCAGATCTACACACCTCCATTGTTTTGTTTACGACATGCGCCCCACAGCCGCGATCCCCGTTGTTGTTCGCTCTCGTTGCTGGAAGCACAGGTCATGTCGATCGTCGAAGCCTGGCGTGTGGCCTTTACGTGCCAGTGAGCTCTGACTGCTCTGTGCTCTTTGGCGCGTGTGACGGTCATGCTTCGCCTTTTTTGGCTGCATATGGTGAGGGATGGGTTCTACGACCTCCGATCTATGGTTGGGTGCTATTGGTGACGGCGCGTGTCCTCCTCTAGCGAAGTTCGCCTCTATCTCCACTGCCGGCATCTTGTTTTAGGTGTTTTACTGTTTATGTGTTATGTATTCCTCTTGTTTCTTTAGTACAGTCTGTCTGTGTATTACTCAAATTTTATTAGAATTTTTGTTGGCTCGATACTAGATCGGCCCTCTTTTATTTTGAGAGTGAGCGTTAATGTAAGAAATGCTCAAATGTATAATTCTGGTAAGATTTGGTATTTCTGCTCTCACAGCTGTTTTTTAAGTCAGATCCTTCTGGCTTAGAGTGTAGGCGTCTTGTACTTCTTTTCTCAAGATGTAAGCTTTCGGGCCTTTTCAACAATATATAGTAGCACATGCTACATGTTCTAAAAAAAAAAGAATAACCATTTCATTCCACTCTCTTTTATTATTGGTAATAACTATTTAATTTTTTAATAAAATATTCATTTCGCAAACCAAACAAGGCCTTCTATTTAAAATATTCTTAAACTCGAATATTAAATTGTTTAGATTAAAAACTGAACTCTAAAAGCCAAAATCAGGAAAAAAAGAAGAAAAAAAGCATTTTCCAATAAAATGGGAAATATCCCCACAAATTAAAAAGAGATATGTTAACTGCACAATAATAATAATGTGTCCAATATTTTTATTTTGTGTTCAATATTTTTATTTTTTTAAAAAGTATTAAACACATCAACATTATTGTATAATTATTATAATTATTATATATGCATCGCGCAAATAACATATCTGAATCAAAATCCTTCTTTGGAAATAGAAACGGCGGGAAAATCCACGCACAAAACCTCCATCTGCCCCAGTTCAGCCCCCGACCCTTCCATTCGTCTCATTGCTCCTGCAAAGCCCTAATCTACTTCTCAGCCTTCAGCCGAGGCTATAGAATGGCAGGCGGGCGCACCATCAACGTCCTGAACGTGGCGGAGAAGCCGTCGGTGGCCAAGTCGGTGGCCAGCATTCTCTCCAGGAATCAGGGCCTGAGAACCCGGGACGGCCGCTCGCGCTACAACAGGATTTTCGAGTTCAATTACTCGATTAACGGACAGCCCTGCCACATGCTCGTCACCTCCGTCACTGGCCACCTCATGGAGCTCGAGTTCGAAGACCGCTTCCGCAAGTGGCACTCCTGCGACCCCGCCGATCTCTACCACCTTCCCGTCCGTAAATTCGTCCCCGAGGTCTCTCTCTCTCCCCGATATGTATGTGTGTACGTGTAGACATGCTTATGTGAGGTAGCGTTGGAAATTAGATGTTTGAATAAATGTTAATTGGATCTTGTGGGAACAGTTGCTTATAGTTATTAAGTAAGTTCTCGATATGTGATTGTAATGAGGCGGGAGTAGTAGAGTACAGTTGATCCGTTTTGGTTTAATGAGGTGAGAGAGAAACAAAGTATGGACGATATATGGTTTCAAGATGCGGGGTCTTTCTTGGAATCTCATAACAATTGGTTTAAGTCCGTAATTAGATGAATCTTACGGTTGAATAGAGAAATGTGTCTCCCACGTCACCATGCAATGTTTCTGGGTAATATTGCCATGATGAATATTCTTGTGTAAAGAGGGTAGGTGATTGTGATGCAGCTACTATGTTGAGGGCATTTTGAGGGTCAGTGGCCTTGATAACTTTTTGTCAATATTTTACGTCGAGGCATCTTATATGGCCGCTAGATAAACATTTGCAATGAAAAGTCGTTGGTTGGGATAACAGGGAAATTGGACTATCAGCTACAGTTATGTGATCTGGATAAAAGATTAACAACCATTTTGCATTTATGCTTTTGCTTGTATGGATAAATCTGTGACCTCTCTTTCTTTGTGTTTGTTTTCTGCCAATTTAGGACAAGTTGGATATCAAGAGGACGTTGGAAGAGGAAGCTAGGAGGTGCCAGTGGCTTGTATTGTGGCTAGATTGTGACAGAGAAGGAGAAAACATTGCATTTGAAGTGGTAGAGGTTTGCACAGCAGTAAATGCTCATCTTACCATTAGGAGGGCTCACTTCTCTGCCTTAATTGACAGGTCCTAAACGTCAATATTCTTTTTGTGGTTTTGATTATCATCTTCTTGTCTTTACTTTCACGACTTTGATTTTGGATTCTTCAGTGAAATCCATGAAGCAGTGCAACATCTTGTTGAGCCGAATAAATGGTTTTCTGATGCAGTGGATGCTAGGCAAGTGAGTACTTTCTCTCACCCAGGTGGAACTTTTACTTGTTCATTCAAAGGCCAAATTATTATTTGGTTTGATAAGTAATAAACCAATCTCATTAAAAATGTAAGGCTCTCCTTAGTACACTGGGAGTATACAAGGAAAACACCTAAGTAGAAAGAGAAAAACGAGCAAGAAAGACATCAAAGCTAAAAAACAAAGGGTACACATATGCTGTAGTCCAAAGGTAAAGTGTATGGTAGAAAGAGGATAAAATCTTCTCCAAGGACCTTTCCAAATCCTCAAAGCTACTATTGTTCATTTCTCTCCAAAGGCACCAAAAGAGGCAAATATGTGCCATTTTCCACACCACAACACTCCTAGGCCTTCTAGAGGACCGTTAACAAGCAAGCAAGTCGATAACCTGTTTGGGCATAACCCAGGACAACCCAAGACAATTATTTTCACAACACGCCTTTTGAACTTGTCCACTATATAGCTGTTAAATAAGAGTGTTTTAGTCCTACTATCGTTCTTTTTTTGTGTTAGTTGCATCTCCTTCTACATGGAATGAAATTGACATTCTTGTTTGTTGCAGGAAATAGATCTTCGGATTGGTGCTTCTTTCACAAGGTTTCAGACTATGCTATTGAGAGATGCATTTGTTATTGATTTGGCTACAGATGACAGAAATCTTGTTCTAAGTTATGGTCCTTGTCAGGTATGGTGCCTGTTGACAATGATTTGTATTATTAATTGGGGCATGCAGTTCTCATGCATTTCCACTTTGCCTCCTCCATAAGTGTAGTTTCCCACACTTGGCTTTATTGTGGAAAGATATTGGGAAATACAAGCACATGAGCCGGAAGAGTTTTGGACAATCAACTGCTCACACAAATCGGATGAAGGCATTGCTACTTTCAGTTGGATGTAAACCATGAATGCCTTGGCAATTCCTTTTTTATTTTTATTTTTGATGTTTAGTTCCTGTAAAGTTAAATTTGACAGTATCTGATTTCGTAGGCGTGGGCATCTGTTTGACTACACTTGTGCCATTATAATTTATGAGATGTGTGTTCAGGAGCCAATTGCAACTGTGAGTAATAATGAAGCTTTGTAACTTGAGCACTATGCTAACTTCATGGTATAGATACTTCTGAAATTTAACTTTTAGTTATTTAACTTCTGCTCAGGTTTCAAAGGTTAGACAACAGGAGAAGCTGAAGTATCCTCCACATCCTTTGAATACCATTGAGCTTGAAAAACGTGCTTCAAGATACTTCCGGATGAGTTCTGAACACACTATGAAGGTTTGTAGTTTACTTCTGTGGTATATACAACAATTCCACACCCTTTCTAATTGATTGATGCATAATTACAGATGGAATTTAAGTTGAAATCGAAGTAATAGGGTACAGTGATTGAAAGGCATTAAATCCAAGCTTTGACTGTGGTTCAGTTACTTCAAAAGTAGACTTTCTCTATGGAAGGTTTTATAGACTTGTAAAAAAAAAGAAAGGGAAATGTGTGTATATGTCTGTAGTTGCAAAGAAAAACACTTGAAATTGAAGTAATGGAGTACAATCATGGAAGGGTTTGATCTGTGGTTCAATTCATCATAGGTAGAATCAATCCATGGGATTTTATATCTTTATATAATAAAATATGAGGAAGTGTGTGAATGTGTTTTTGCTGGCCTGTTCCATCTATTTTGCTTAATACTGCCAAGTTTCGTTGCTGTCCAAATCTTATTTTTTACATTATGTTTCCCTTTTGTTTTGAAGCTTTATCCTCTGGTAGATCCACTCATCCAAACAATCTAATTCTTCACTTTGAATATATGACTTACCCTGTCTTTGCTCCCCTGCTCTTAGAGCTTCTAATTTAAAATTAATTTCTCTTTGCGCCAAAGCAAATGTAGTTATTGTAGGCAAATGAAAAAAATATTTTAGATGGCTTTCCTTGATGATCTATTAGAGCTACTTCTTAGTAAGATTTTGGGACATATGAAATTGGCAGTTTCCATGGTATGCCTACAGATATTTCGGATACATCTCATATCATTATCACTCATTCTTGTTCCTTTGTTCTGCCAAAAGAAAAGATATGAAAAAAAAATTGCTACATGCTTTTCCAATATACTTTGGGAATTCCATCTTTAAAAGCTCTCGATCTTATACTATGCTGATTATGACTCATTTACACCATCAAATGGATTGGATATTTAAAATACATCTCAGTCTGAAACACACTTTTTTGTTTTGTTTTGTTTATAGGTTGCTGAAGATTTATACCAAGCTGGTTTCATTAGTTATCCTCGTACAGAGACTGACTGCTTTTCACAGAGAACTGATTTGCATGTTGGTAACTTTGTCTGCTATTGACAAGCATGAAAATGTTTCATACTGTGGCAACAATATCTACTTAAATCATTATAATCATCTAAAGTTTGGGACATCAACAGGTTAAGGAATTAAAATTTGGAAGCTAGGAGAGAGATATAGGTAATATGAATGGGAGATGTAGGTGAGAAAAATATGAATAAGAGAGTGCGAGTGATGTGAAGTGAGAGAAAGTAAGCAAGAGTTGGTAGAAATTTAAAATGAATCAACAGAGTATTTAAACCCAAGAAGGATGTGGGTTTTGCTCAGGTTTTTCACCCGAAGGAGTCTTCTCTGGGAATTTTGGTCCGGATGGAGAAAGGCGCTTCGCCTAAGATTAGGGCCTATGATCCGAAGGGAAAGGCCCCCATGGACCCGCGGCCCAGTCACAAGGAGGAGTTGGGATTGGTTGAAAGCTCCTTCTAGAAGTTGGGTTTTTCCGAATCAGGCGAGGGATAGCCTGGCGACCTAGGAGTGTCGACCTTGGCTAAAGGGCTTCACCACCGCTCCTCGTTCGTCGGTGAGCGCAAGGAGGGTCTTGTTCGGTGGGTCTCCCGGGGTCTCAAATCGCTTTCAGATTTTGGCCATGGTCGAGAGTCAGGTTGGCGACCCATCTCCGCATCTGTTGCACCATTTGATCGCTACCTCTGATGTCTGGTCATCCCAGCAACTCTTTCCCGGTGGGTCTTCCAGCGCTCCGATCTCTGTTCCGGGGATAGTAGATTGGATAGAGGGTTCAGATGCCAAGCAGAAGAAGACGATGGTGTTGTCTTTGGTGTCTGGGTCTTTGGTGACTGGGTGTGTCGTCTCCGGCGTCATTGCCGGCAACCAAGTGGAGCCATCCTCCCTGCTGCAGCTCTCGGCGTCCTCGCTTGATTCCCATTTGGTTCCCGGGGTAGTAGACAAGTTCTCTTCGGAGGTTGGGTCTCCTCCACCGTTGGCCTGTATCCCTCCCTCTGTGGAAGTAGATTCTGGTGTGTCTTCGGGTTGTTGTTGGAGTTTGTGGTTGTTGTTTGAGTTTGATGGGCATTTTTCGATCCTTCCGGTTCTTCAATCCTCTTAGGTAGGGACTGTTGCTTGTGTTTCTTCTAACTTGCCTCCCAGGATTAGCTTTGATTTGGATGTGTCTCACAAGGGTGTCAACAAGGTGCTTCTTGCCCTGTGTTTCTCAGAAGAGGCTTCCTCACCTATGCTTTTTTGATAGAAAGTAATACTGTCATTGAGTAGTCAAGCAAGAGTTGGGCCAAAGATAAAAATGACAGCAGTTATTGGATGATTAATTCCCTCAACCAAACCAGTTGAGCCTATTACACTCCCAAGATAGAAGAAAATAAGACATTCAAGAATTGCTGAAACTGGTTACAATGGGGATGACCACAACAAGAATCAGCACAAGGAGAAGTATCAAACCGGCACACATCCACTTCCTGCTGTTTCTCTGGTACCCCACTGCAGTCTTAAGATCTTTGCTACCATCCTTGACATAGTGGGCAGCATTCATGACATGGTGCTCAATGTCGTCCATCTGCTCAGCCTGCGCCTCCACCATCACGACCATGTCTAGAAACACCTGATGCAGCTCCAGCAGGCTCTTCTCGATCTCCTTGGCCGCATCGTGCCTATCCTGTATCTCCACCACCGTCTCCAGCACCTTCCCCCTCCCGTGCTCCTGCACTGCCCTTCCCAGAAACTCCTCGCCTCCGTTAGAGATGATCTTATCTATAACCTCCTCGTCCGGGTGCTCCCCCGTCACGGTGAAGTAGCGTCTGCCCACAGTGTCCTTGTACTCGGACATCATTCTTTGCCTCAGCTCCTGGAAGTGCATCATAAGTTCTTTGAGCTTCTTGCGCAGCCCGTTGGTGACTGCAATCCTGGTCCTGTAAATCGGGGTGCATTCTTTGGAGCCTGAGAGCCTCTTATTAGCAACGTTGGTGCGGATGTGGTGATGTTTCTAGGGGGAGCAAGCCTTTCAAATTCGAGAACATGTGGCTAAAGGCAGAAGGTTTTGTGGGCTTGGTGAAGCAGTGGTGGGATTCCTATTTGTTCCAAGCTTTGCCAAGTTTTTTCTTTGCTCGCAGGCTCGAAGCTTTGAAATTGTATTTGAAAAAAATGGAATGAGGAGGTGTTTGGCAATGTTGTAAGGAACAAGAAGATTCTTGTGGAAGATCTTCGGGCTTTTGATGCTCTGGAAGAAGGAAGGGCCTTGGGTGGGGAAGAGCTATTGTAGAAGGCAGAGGTTATCAACGAATTAGAGAGATCTACTCTTATGGAGGAGGTGAGTTGGAAGCAAAAATCTATGATTTTGTGGTTAAAGGAAGGCGATAAATGCACAAAATTATTTCACTCTAGTCAACTTAAATAGAAGGTACAATTCCATTGATTCTTTATTGATTGATGGTAGGTCTTCTTCCAATCAGGCAGCGATTAGTGTGCACATTGTCAAGTTCTATCAAAAGCTCTTTACTAAACTTCACTCTATAGTCAAGTTTTAACCACAAAATCTAGGGTTTTGTGATTAAAGGAAGGCGATAAATGCACAAAATTATTTCACTCTATAGCCAACTCAAACATAAGGTACACTTCCATTGATTTTTTATTGATTGATGGTAGGTCTTCTTCCAATCAGGCAGCGATCAGTGTGCACATTGTCAAGTTCTATCAAGGGCTTGTTTTATTGATGAGGAAGAACTAGAAGAAGGATGGAGTTGGTAGAGCCCATCCTTAATTGGGCCTTGATGGAGTTTGATCCCAGTTTGACAGTCCTTAATCACAAAATAAGATGAATGAAATCCAAAAAAACCTAGTTAGCAAGAGCAAATTTACGAATTGAGAGAAGATTTTTGCAAATTAAAGAAACATGAAGTTGTTTAAGGAGATATTGACAACGAGTAAGAGTGAGAGATGTAGAACCAATGTGAGTTATAGGCAAACCTGTTCTATCTCCTACACGGATTTGAACCTGACCATGGTAGTCCTCAGTTGAGAGATTGAGATGTTGGAGCTCACTAGTAACGTGATGAGTCACCCTAGTATCGGGGTACCAGTTGTCCTCATTAGGCAGGGCAGGAGAAGAGTAATAAGCTTGTGGACTGTGTTGAGATTCAGATGTAGAGGTTGATTCCTGCCGTTGATAGCATCAGAGGGTAGTGTGGTCCAACTTGCCACAAATTTGACATGTAGGCTATGAGGAAGAAGTAACGTCATTGGAGAAGTAGGAGCCACGCAAGATACTCTGGATTGACCATGGTGGCAGGAGCACCAGCATCTATGCTAGTATTTGGAACAATCTGGACAAGTGGCTGAGATGAGCCATCTAAGAACCTGAACGCATCTTGACTGCGGATGTAGGCAAGAATCTACGTTCGCTAAGCCATGGAATTCCCTTTGGAGAGCTTGATATTCAGGGAGTGATTCATGTTAGGGACGGTGAAGACTACAGACATGGGATTGGTTGGGTGGGGCGGTGAAGCCATGGAAGCTATGGAAGAGGTAGATTCAGAGTCAAACATAAGGATCAAAGACATAGGTCTATATGCTGCTCTGATACCATAATAGAACCCGAACACACCCTTGCTGTATAATATTTTCACCGTGCTCTTCTTAGAGAGTTTTCATTGATATATATAGCATTTACAATATACCATGTTAACTACAACTCTACCTCTTCATATTGAAGTATAACTCTATCTTTTACATTGAGTTTCTATCTTATCTCTATCTCTTCATTCTCTTTATCTCTTATCTCTTTATCACTAGACTTCCGTATGGGATGAGAGTCCCTAGACCCACGTATAGGATGATTGTCTCTTGATGATAAGTCATGTGCGTTAATACTTTTTTTTTGATAATTAAGAAGACTTTATTAATGAAAGCGTAAGGCGCCCCTAAGTACACAGGCAGTATACAAGGAGAAACCTAAGCTAACCCACAAAAACCCATAAAAACCAACAATAACCAAAACAATCCACCCCCCACCCAAGAATAAACCCAACAAAGAACAAGGCAGCCCACCACCCACCACAGCACACAAACCTACTACAAGTGTGCCTTTCCATTTCTCCTCCTAGAGTGATTTTTCTCATCCCCATAATTAATGGAACTATGTAGGTTTAGGAGCTCCCTTTTTCCTTTAGACTTTTGGCGCGCAATCATTTTCTCCCGCTGAAACTCTTCTTCCATGGCATCCCTAATTGCCAAGGCCTCCTCCCCAAAAGCCCCTTCCAGTGCCCAATCCAAGGGCAAGCCATCCCAATAATCTTCTTCCTCCTCCTCCCAAACTACAATCTCCCCGTTATGATCAGAATCGATGGGCCACCTCTGAGATTGTGAGATACCATTTCCCTCAATGGAACATGGAAAGATGCATCCACTCAAAGGAGAGGAGAGACCAACCGCCCCAACGTCCTTCACCTCACGCGGCAAAACGTGAGGGACAGAAACAATCGGGGGTAAATTGAGGAAACCCTTCTTAAAAAGCCCCTGATTAGCTGGGGTCTGGATCTTCTTTTTCGCACGAGACTCTCCACCCGTTTCCTTAAAGGGAATAGGATCTGCGGAAAGCTTTGAGGCTACCAAAGAATCAGCTAACAACCCATCATTCCATACCACTTTCTGCCCTGCCCTGATCTCCCTAGCCCTCCTGTAGTAATACTTAAAAGGACTGCTTAGCAAGAAGGGGGAGGAGGAAGATCGAAGCTTCTTCCCCAGCTCAGTGGCTCCTGAGAGAGAAGGAAAACCAGAGAGTTTTTCACCACTCAAAGACCCAGACGACGCCGGAAGAACAGAGGTCGCCGGCGACGGCAAATCCGCACTCGGCAGTGGAAAGACGAACGCAGTAGCCGGCTCAGAACAGTCTCCGCTCAAAAGGTCCCCACTGGGAACCACCATCTCCGACGAAACGAGATTGCACAGCCCAGAAGAATCCACCGAAGTCGTCTCCGGCAACGACGACCGTGAAGAACTAGGTTTCGGCATGAAGCATCCCAAGCGCAAACCTTTCCGACACAGTCCATTCCTTGCAAGACGGCCCAGTAGCTTGTTAACAGCCCGGCCCAAAGCCATGTTGAACCCTATGACCCGCTTACTCCACGTGCGCAACTTAGAGATTTCAAATTTCAAACTCGCACGTGGACGGTAAGACTTACCCAGTGGACAGCGATGGTGGTCCTTACCCAAAGGATCGAACGGCTCCAAAGTAGAACAGTCCAACGCCGTCCTCAGATCTGCATCTAACACCCTCGCTGCCGGAAGAAAATCAGGCTCACAGTGAACCACTGGCACGACCTTACTCCCGGAAGAATTACCCCCCATGACAGGCCCCTTCTTCACGACATCGACCGAGCCTGCCTTCAACACCTCCACAAACGAGGGCCCCTTCGAAAAGGGAACCAAACCCGGCCAAACCTCAACTTCCTTCCCCTTATTCTCCACCAGATCATGCAAGGACCCATTCTCCCCGCCCACAGAAGCAGAGAAAAGAGCAGCGGACTTCCTCAGCTCTTCGGAGAATTTGATCCATCCCCACCCTCCACGTCCCTCAGGAATCAGGATAAACCCTTTCCGACCACCCATCCCGAAAGAAGCTGCTTCTAAGAAACGACCGGCTTGGTTACGCCCTCTCCGAGCGATCAGAACTCTCGAACCTTCCCTGAAAGATTTGATGAAAGCTTGATCTTCCGGAACACCCACAAGTGACTCCAACGTCGAAGCCAACCACTCAGAGCACGAGGGACTGATGAAAATTACGCCGGAGAAACTTTTTCTCTTCTCCCCCACCCTCATCGTCGACGCCCCTTCCAGAACCGAGAAGACAAATGTCTTCGACTCCACGGTAAAACTAATCTCCATCTCAAAAAACAGCCGGAACCCAAGCGGCTGACCCAGAGGACGATCACATTTTCGACGGACAGGAGCCAACCCACCTGTAGACGCCCCTTCACGAGCTACTATCGCGACCCACGAGCACCTGACGCTCAAGAAATAACCCCGCACAGCAACCGGATGTCTGAAAGGCGAACCAAAGCAAGCCCCCAACGTAACGCGCTCTCACGCGCCGCTCCTAGGTCAGAGAGCGAGAGAGGATGGTGGTCGGATCTTTAAGTGTTACCTGGAGAACAATAGTTGATGGAGCATGGCAATCTTTTTAGTTCTCTTACTTCTAATGGCTGATTTTTGCGTTAATACTTAATGCTGACAACATGATCAATAGGATTGCCTTTAAGTACATCATGGTTATGGACATAAATGAGTTTGTTAGTCCCTTTCTGTTGGCAAATACTCCTTCAAGTGGGGCTTGAGCCGTCAGTGAGATATCAATTTGGAAGAGCTAGAATTTCTGACCTTGTGTCATTTGCCACAAGTAAATGTTATACTTTTTCGATGATTGTGTTTGCTCATGCATGGGGACGATATGAAGGCAGTAAATTTTCTTGTATGATATTCTTGGAGATCCCCAAGATGGTTAGAAGTGGATGCTTGGATATTTTTATTTATATCTTAATCTAAAGAAATCTGCATGTTAAGTTGCATATACTTGAAAAAGACAACTTACATGATTTAAAGCTTGTTTTGACCTTTAAAATAATTTGTATGTTGTTATTTGACTATTCGTACTTGGTCAGGATTGAAATGGCATAAATAAGATACCAACAACTAGCAGAAGCACCTGCTTTGGAGAAATGACATTAAGCTTTATCTAATTATGAGAGGTCTTTGGTTATACCTTTAACACAATGCCTAAACCAATTGGACGAAAGTGTTTAAACTGGTCTTTTCTTCTGGTCGCTCTTTGGATACATTGAAATGAAAATGGTTTAGCTCTATGATTTCAATCATTTATATGTAGATGTATATCTTGGGTGTAAAATTAGTAGAAAATAAAGAACGAAAAAGAGAAATAAAATTCTTATTGCTTGTGATAGTTTCATATGATTGCTTAGGTTTAAATAGAAGAAACCTATAGACTAATATGGAAAGAAATAAAAACAATATTACAATTAGAATAAATAAAGAAGAATCATAGTATGTCGGTAGTTTCCATTTCCAACACTCCCCCTCAAGTTGAGGCATAGATGTCTCGCATGCCCAGCTTGGATAAGGCTGAATGAAGAATACTACTAGACACACCCTTTGTCAACATATCCGCCAGTTCTCCTGTCTTCACATATGGTGTGCAGATGATACCTTTTCGGAATTTTTCTTTAATAAAGTGTCGATCAATTTCAACATGCTTGCTTCGATCATGTTGGACTGGATTATGAGCAATACTGATTGCCGCTTTATTGTCACAATACAATCGCATTGAGTCCTTGGAGTCAAACCCAAGCTTTGTCAAGAGTATTTTCAACCATAATGTTTCACACACTCTTTGAGCCATAGCTCTAAATTCTACCTTTGCGCTAGATCTGGCAACCACAGACTGTTTCTTTCTTTCCTCATTTTGAATGTATGAAAAAACCTCTTGTAATGATGGAAGAGGTTCCTTCCCAAAAATCTGAACCCACACAGGATCATACTCTGAATTCAATCTACCCAAGAGCTCATAAATGTGTTTCTCTTCAATCATCTTAATTTTAATGGCATCATCAGCACACACAGGTTGCAAATTCTGATAATGATCTAACTCCTGCCACAAACTACGGAGCTTATGAAAATAAGTGGCTACTAGCCAATCACCTTGGGTTAGTCCATGGATCTGTTGCTTCAAGTCATATTTCAGTCAGCGTTCCCCATTTTGGGATATGTCTGAGCAGCAGCATCCCAATCCTCTTTTGCTGTACGAAGAAATAAGTACCCCTGATTGATTTTCGGTTGCATTGAATGCAGCAACCATGACATAACAATAGAATTTTTTGCTTCCCATTTATCATAAGTAGGATCATTGAGCTTTGGTTCTTGAATTCTACAATTCAAGTATCCCATCTTCCCTTTGCTCTTAATAGATAAAAGAGCAGATTGTGACCAAGCAAGATAATTGAGCCCATCCAATTTGACAGTTGTGATTTGAAGGGTTGGATTTTCACCATGGGAGGTCACCTGACTCTCTACCCCTTTCGTCTGATTTGTCTCCGACATTTTTTAAATCAGACATCCAACCAAATAAATTGCTCCAACACAACCGGTGGGCTCAAAAAAGATTACAAGTAAAAGAGAAATACTAAAATTTAACCATTCAAAAAAATGGAAAAAAGACACTTTACCCTCATGTTTTATTCACGGCCTGGCGATATACCCCCCAATGTACCAAAATTAAGAGATGACCCTCCCGAACTTGCCAACGTGTGGCAACAAATACTTTCCTTCTAGTCACCCATCTGTTTGGATGAAAAGTCGGTCACTTGTGTTGCACTTGACCTTTTAATGAATTTTCTGTTCCAAAATTGCCACTTAACACGTGTCCCTTAATTCCTATTTCACGTGTCCCTTACTATTTCACCGTGTGAGGTTGTATATTCAAGGAGCACGCATCTACTCCGCCGTCTGGAGCCCCCGCCACGCCGACGTCTTTGCCTCCGCCTCCAACGATTGCACTCCGCATCTGGGACGTGCGCAAGCCCGACTCCACCATGATCATCCCCGCCCACAAGTTCGAGATCCTCACCTGCGACTGGAACAAGTACGACGATTGCTGTATCGTGACGGCCTCCGTGGACAAGATCATCAAGGTATGGGATGTCAGGAGCTACAAGGTCCCCATCTCGGTATTGAGTGGCCATGTCTACGCGGTCAGGAAGGTCAGGTTCTCGCTTCACCGACAGGGCCTCATGGTTTCGTGCTCCTACGACATGACGGTGTGCTTGTGGGACTATATGATGGAGGATGCCCTCATGGGTCGGTACGATCACCACATGGAGTTCGCGGTCGGGGTTGATATGAGCGTTCTTGTCGAGGGGTTGCTCGCGAGCACCGGCTGGGACGAGCTTGTCTATGTTTGGTAGCACAGAACCGACCCCAGAGCGTTCGGATTGAGAGGTAGGTCAATCTTTCTCTCTCTCTCTCTCTCTCTCTCTCTCTCTCTCTTTAATATGAATTTTGTTAAAGTTCTTGATTTTAGATGAAAGCAAAGCTGTTTAGGTAGTGAAAAGTACATGTGATGCTTGTTGGGGCTTAAAACCCGTGTATTAGAGTGGGTTCCCAAGTTAGCTTCATAATAGAGAGTAGTGCAACAGAGTGGGTTCCCAAGTTATCGGTCTTCCACCGAAGACTGTGAACATTGGGAATAAAGGCTTCTTCCTGCCGACGTCTTCTCACCACTGGTTGTGGAGTACCAGCTGCATGCGTGTCCGTTGCTGCATCTAAATAAAATCTGTTCTCAAAGTGGCCAGGTTAAAGCCTAGCCGGATCCTTCCATTTATAACACACAATGCTGCCTCTCAGCCCTCTCTTATCAATCTTGGGGCAATTATGAGCTCGTGTCCCACGTAAGAGCTGCTGGCCGATCTTCTTGGAAAGAATCTGTATGTCTCTCGATGCTGCCCAGGTATGGAAATAAATCAGGTTTGGGAATAATGTGTTATGGAAAAAGCTCGTGGCTTGCCACATGCACAGGGCCTCACGTGTCTTTCGGTGCTCCTTAATTTGAAAATAACGTGTCCATGCTGCACTTTCCCAAATATGTCTTGGTGCTCTCTTGTTATGGAAAGTATCACCCTTGCATGTCCACGTTGCTTGAAGAAAATCGTGCCTCTCCGTGTTGCTCCAGTTCACGTGCATGGATATTCTTGGAAAGAAAGTGTGCGTTTGGTGCTGTCAAGTCTCTTCACCAGGTTTGGAAACATCAACATTAAGAGGAAAATGGCAACCAATGCTGATATGAATGACCATGGCGTGTTAAAATACCTACGCTTGAAGCTTGCCACCTGCGCATAGAGTTTATTCTCGTAACACTCGTCCACATCTTTGCCAGGTTTGGACCACGTCAATGAACTCATAGCTCCCGGTGGCGATCACCAGATGGTGCGTAGAGAGTGAATGAGTTGGTACTTTGAACGGCGGTGATCGGATAATCGGTTCAATAAGAGGATCGGATGGTGCGCGCGTTCATGAAGACCAGTATGATTGCTGATTTTCATGTGTTGTGTGTGAAATAGGAAGGCACATGTTAAGGGGCAATTTGGGAAGTAAAAATGCATTTAAAGGTCATGTGCGTCACGTCTTTCAGTACAAACAGGCGGGAGACTAGACAAAAAGTATTTTTGCCACACGTTGGCAAGTTCGGGAGGGTCATCTCTTAATTTTGGTACATTGGGGGGTATATTGCCAGGCCGTGGATAAAACATGGGGGCAAACTGTCTTTTTCCCAAAAAAAATACTGATTATTCTGCAATCAGCATCTGTTTTTTTTTTTGCTAAACTGCAGGTCGTTTAGGTCATATCTGTAGTTTGCTTTAGTTCTGAATTGCAAGTTGTTGGTACATTGGGGGGTATATCGCCAGGTTGTGGATAAAACATGGGGGCAAAATGTCTTTTTCCCAAAAAAAAATACTGATTATTCTGCAATCAGCATCTGGTTTTTTTTTTTTTTTTGCTAAACTGCAGGTCGTTTAGGTCATATCTGTAGTTTGCTTTAGTTCTGAATTGCAAGTTGTTGGCATTAGGGTTGAACGACAGACCAGTAAATCCCTTCTAAATGCCGTGTCGTTTAGTCATGCAGAACAGAACTGTCTTGCCATCGTCGAAGGTCCACGCGCCGCCGCTTACGTACTCCGGTAGGCCTCGAAAACTCCAAATCAAATCAGAAACTGCCGAACAAGCCAAGGAAGACCACCTTGTTCACAATCGATCCATCAAACACAATGATTAGTGTTCGTGATGGATCAAGTGTTCACCAAATCGCCATCGTTCGTCGGAGGAACTGCCCATAGAACGCCGGTGGTACCTACTGAGGATCGTGCGACCTAGATTATGCTGAGCCACATCTAGGTGCACAACAACAAAGATGCAGTCGCATGACCGTGGGTAGAGGAAAAAAAATGAAGAACCAAAAACAAAAGAACGCTAATTTGGCTCTGATACCATGTTAAATTACCATTTATCCCAATAGCTTAAGCTGATAGGAATACATAAATTTAATCATTTAATCAATACTTTAACCCTCCTCCTCACGTGTGGGCTCAAACTCCATTTTAATTGGTAAGACCCAACACATGAAATATTTAATTGAAATGAGATGTAAATGAAAGAGACATGGTTCGAACTCATTTTTTTTTTAGATAAGTAATTGTAATTATATAAAAGCGCAGAGGGGCGCAACCCTTATACACGGGAAGTATACAAGAGAACCCCTAAAAAGGACGAACAGAAATTAAATTTAAAAATTCTACAAAAGTAAAAGAACTCGAACTATAATGGGGCGCTAACTTTTGCTCTGATACCAAGTAGAAAATAAAGAACGAAAAAGAGAGAAATAAATTCTTATTGCTTGTGATAGTTTCATACGGTTGCATAGGCTTAAATAGAAGAAACCTATAGACTAATATGGAAAGAAATAAAGACTATTACAATCAGAATAAATAAAAAAGAATCATAGTATGTCGGTAGTTTCCATCTTCAACAAAATTTTCTCTTATTGGATTGGATCTCAAGTGATTATGAGTCTGTTGATATTTTTGAGGCTATTGAGATATCTTCCAATGTTTGGATTTTTGGAGGTCCTAGTTGATAGTTCATCTGTAACTTTATTATGGAATTTGATTTTTCGTAAGTATTGGTTTTGTTAGATTTTGCTTTTAGTTTGGAGTTTTAAAGGCAATTTAACTCTCTATCTTGTTTTGAAATTTGTCTACCTTTTGCTTATATGTGTGGGTGTCTTCTGTTCTACCATGTACCCTTGTTTATGCACTTAATAGATTTCGAGTTCCACATCACTTAAAGTAGCCACCTTCTGTTTTAAGGACTTTCAGACATTCACCTTTGTGAAAACTTACTAAACTCATGCTTCTTGATCATCTCGGTTATATGCCAACTCTCATTGGAGGAAGATGGCTTGCCTTGTCCAATCCTGCTTAATGCCTTTTTAAGATTTCACTTTAAGTTTCTTTTTTCCTGGAAAAAGAAAAGGTTATCACTACTTCATACTATTGATCACATGCCAGCATAGCATTTCCACTAAATACCGTTTGCTCTCCATACATTATAACAGCTTTTTCACTTAGTTTGATGTTGTTTTCATCCCTGTGTTGACCATTAATGGTCCGTTTGGGTGTTCGATTTTTGAAATCAGAATTCAATTCTTATTTGGTGTGCGAATTTTGAGGTTTGACTTTGTGAGATAAAATTAGAAAAAGTTGAATAAAATATGATTTGTTTTTGAAAATAGTTGAATAAAATATGATTTGTTTTTGAAAAAAGCAAAAACAAAATCATATTTGTTTTTGAAATCATGGTTGCCAAACGAACTATAACTCTTTCTTCAGTTGCTTTTCATCAGCTTTGATTGATTTAACGGGCCATTATGACAATAATTTCATGTAGGCAATTGTGCAAGAACAACAAAGGCACCCTGTATGGGGATCATATGCACAGCGGTTGTTGGACACTGGGGCAGGACTTTGGAGAAACCCTAGTAATGGTGGACGTGATGACAAGGCCCATCCACCCATTCATCCAACAAAACTTTTTTCTGGAGAAACTCGATTGAGTCAAGACCACCATGTAAGCAGTGTCACCATCGTAATTGGTATTTGACCTTACTGCATGTTCTTGAACTGTATTTTCGTTGTTTGAGTTAAGATGCTTGGTTTACTGTTTCTTTCAAATTTTAAATTACTTTCACTTTGTGACAGAGATTGTATGAGCTGGTTGTTCGCCATTTCCTGGCATGTGTCTCCCAGCCGGCAGTTGGGGCGGAAACTAATGTTGAAATTGATATTGCTGGTGAATTGTTTTCTGCATCAGGGAGAGTGATACTAGCTGTAAGTTTTCTTTGACAGTAAAAAAAAAAAAAATCCTTCTTTGCCATCTAGAGTTGCATTATGACTTACTGTTGGGCTTTTGAACAGCAAATATGTTATATTTTGATGGCTCATACTTGGGTATGCCTGAGCAAAAATTTGGGGAAACTGTAACCATGGTGATATTTTAACTATCTCCAATGATTCAAGAAATATGTGTCCGTTGAAGTCATTAAATTGTAAATGGTGGTTTCATATGCTGTCAGGTTTTTGCTCCATTATTTGATGAGCTTTGGAGTTCAACATTACAATTAGGGTATTATTAAGCACTTCTCAACTTCTCACAGAAGCTAAAATCAATGAAATATCATAATCTGTTGAGCGGGTAAAACTTTTACAAATTGTTCAAATGTCACCATTTATTAAGCTTTGAAATTTTTGTGGATAATTATTAATTCACAAATAGTAGCAATTGTTCTTACTAGCTTTATTTCTATTAATAGTATACAACAGACTGGATATGCAAATTTTGCTGATAAAATGTGTTAGTATAAATGAACAATGATATACTTATATGGTAAAAGATTTGCTTATGCTTTTGTTCATTCTAAACACAATTGGTCCTGTTCTTGGAGAAAGGAAAAGAGTTATGATCTGTAGATAGTATCCTCATTAGATCTTAATGGGTGTGTGATAGATACAAAACTTTGATGGTTTGTAAGGACATTTCTGTTTCACCATTGCATGTAAGTTGTGTTATGTTGGCCCCTAGGTGTGACAAGAGCCGTCTCAATGTGTAACTGCAAAAAGAGAAGCCTCAGTAGCTTCATATTTGGGCATGATGGACTGTTGATTGAAATCTTATTTCTGTGAGAGCAGTGCAAGATTGGGATTTAGAATCAGTGAATTCTTTTCTGAATTGGTATATCAGTGAGAGTTCAGGAAGCCGAAGATTAGATAATCTGTTGGAGGTTGAAACAAAATAGTCTCTTGATGGTTGACCTTTTACTGCTTTGGGAGGGCCTAAAAGTGCTGTATCCTTTTGTTAGTCAATAATTTGGGAAAAATTCTTACAGTAGATAACCTGATCAAGAGGAAGCAGATTGTTGTGGATTGGCCTGTATTTGTAAGTGTAATGATGAGATTCTAGATCATTGATTGCTTTTGTTAGAATTTAGGCATTAACAAGAGAGAGGCTTGGCTTAGGTTACTTCTAATAAATGACGATTCTTGCGTTTGGCTTCACCATTCTATCGTGGTGTGTGTTTAAAAAATGCTCTCACCTCTCGCCTCTCTCCTCTTTCATCGCCTTTCTTCTTCTCTCTTCATCCTATTGGTGGCGTGTGGAGGTGCATCACGCTAGGGTTTTGTTTCTTTTAGCCTTTTGGGAGCTCGACATCTAGCGGAGCTAGAGTTCTTGTAGTGGAGCGGAGGTGTCTGTTGTTGCGTACCACTAGGGGCCATTGGAGCTTCCATCAGAGCTTTTCTAGGGTCATTTTTCAATTTGTATAGTCTTCACCGACGGACTGTTTTGCAGGTATGTCTTCGTGGTTTTTCTTTTTGAGGCTTAACAGTTAAGGCAAAGATGGAGTGTCGCTTCTCTGTGGAAGTCAAAGCTTTCTCTTTTTCGGCGAAGGCAGATGTGTATGAGATTTGCTTGCAGGAAAGGAGGAAGGGGTTTTGTAGGTTTATTTTTTTGGGTTTCCAGTGTTCTGCGTGGTTGATGGCCACAATTGAGGAGGCATTGAAGGCACCAGTGAAGGAGGATTTCGTCACGTCCTACCGTGAAGATGTGAAAGCCTTGATGGTTCATGGGGGTGGTAACAAGGCCGGCTGTTACCTTGAGGTGGTGGCCTACGTTGAGGGTGGCCGTAAAGGGGTTATTTGGCTCCCTAAAGGCCGTGAAGGATGGGGCTAGTCTCGGGTTGTGGGTGAGCTTCGGAAGATGCTTGCGTTTCTTGAATTAAAGGTTCGGTCGCTGGTTTTTGAGGCGTCTCCCCTGGAGGGGAAATAGAAGGGGGTGTTTTTCCCGATCGTCTGGGTGGGGCGTCTCCGTCCTTTGTGGAGGTGGTTTGTGGGGAGGTTGATTTTCTTGTCAAGCATCTAGGGCCATTGGCTTCAAAGTTAGAGCTGCGTGGATTGGATCTGCTTTCGGCGGCGTGGAATAGGGAGGTTGAAGTCGGGAGATTGGCGGTGGACTGTTATGATTTGGAGGAGCATTAGCCTGGGTCGACGGAGAAGAATAAGAATCAAGTTTGCTTCCATGGTGGTAGCGAGGTTAGGAAGAAGTTAGGATTTTCTTGCTCGTGGAAGAAGTTTCTAGAGTGGCTTTGGGTTGCTTTGGATCGGGCATTAGTTTCCGGGTTCAAGTGTGCTGGGCTGGGTCTGAAGCTCGTGGTGAAGAAGAAGGATCCTGGATATTTGGGTGCTGGGACCATTTCGGATCCCGATCAAGCCATGACACATTTGCCGGCCTTTTTAAGGGTGGTTATGGGTCTGTCACTTTCCGAGGGGCTTTGCAAGTCGGCAGTTGGGGTTTTCTCAGGAGATTGAGAGTCCTGTAGTATCAAGATTTGTTTTTACCCTCCAACCGACAGCGGAGGTGCTGTTTTCGGCGTCTCTAAATGGTTCTCCCAGGTCTGAGGAGACTTCTTTGACACCGGTTGTTTCTTTTGGTATCTCTCCTTTAGGGGCGGTTGCTTTGGCCTCGGACTCCTCGATGCGAGATGGGTTTGACTCGGTGAGTTCTAGCGTTGCTTGTTCGGCTCTTTAGCCCAGCTCCGACGTGCGGCTTTCGTAAGAACCTCTTTCTCAGCCTATCATTGCCTCCTCACAGGTATCGATTTTTTCAGGAGGCTCGTCTTCAGGGGTGGCTGAGTTGAGAGAGAGGCTTCGTTCCTCATTTCCTGTGTCGTTGGAATCTAAGCCATTCCAGAAGTACTATTGGAAGGCTAGGGAGTGCATTTGAATGAGGATTTATTTGCAGAGTTTGTGGAAGCTTTGAGGCCAGTTTCTGCCGGTGGGGTCTTCCAGCCTCCTTTCTCTGGTGACACCTCTGCATTAGATTTGGTAATCCTTTCTTTGCTTTTGCCTATCAGTGTTCCAATCGAGAAGTAGTTGCTGCGATTTCAGTGCTGGATTCTGCTAGAGTGGCAGATACATTGAAGGATAATGTTAAGCTTTTTACTCCGGTAAGGGGTTTTCTTTGGCGGGGGTTTCTCAACCTGTGCCCGTTTGTGCAAGTTATTTCTTCTCATCTCTCACATAAAGTGTCGGTTGTGTCAGCATCAACTCCGATTGTTAAGGAATTTGGGGTGGTAAGGGCTCCCTCCCCCTTGGATGGTTGTGTCACTCCAACCGCCGTATAAAAGATGAGGATTTTAGGGTGAATGGTTTGACCCAATCTCAAAAGTGGCTAGTAGGTTTTGGTCATCCTGGGGAGGTGGTTGTGTGGGAGTAAGGCAACGAGGTATGGGATGGGGAGGATGGAGACTCCCCTTACCCTTTAGGTGCTTTACCTCCCGACATGGCCTTGGATTGGGAGTTGGATAGTGATGAGGATGTGAATTCGTCTTTGGCGATTTCGGATGCCATTGAAGGGAACTTCCATTAGGGAGTTATGTTTGCACGTCCAAAGACCAAAGGTAGGAGGGAGCTGTTGAATTTGGTAAGCATCATTAACTATGGCGATGCAAGCACGTCCTCCCGGCAAAGGAAAGGCAAGGCTCACATGCTGTAGCGTTGAGTGCTCCTTGAGGGGTTTGAGGGCTTTGATATTTGAGGGATTGTTGGGTGGTTTTTTTTTTCTTCTTGTGGGCTACTATGGTTGTTCCTGTGTACTTAGGGGCGCCTTCCGATTTTTTTATAAAATTTTATTACTTATAAAAAAAAAAAAAATTCTATCGTGGTGTGTGAACACAAGTTGTTTGATGGATAGTGCCTTTGCTAGACAAATAGGTGGCAAAAAAAAGCAGACTCATACTCTTTTACATGATCAGGAAGCAAGATGCAAATTTTTCATCCAAATTAAGTTTTAGTTTCATGACAGAAAAGTTGAATATATAGAGAATAACTCAAAATTATTTTGCATAGAAAATATCGAAGTCATGCAAGAATGATAGTCCACAAATGTTACAAAATATTAAAATTTATTAGGAGCAATATTTTGTGGCCCCATACATCAAAATAAACTAACTCAAAAGGACTCGAAATCCGACTAGGAACCGTAGTTTGGTAAGGACACATGATGATATTTGCGAAGTTCACAAGACTCATGAAAAGAAGACACGTGACCAAGATGCTTAACGTTACTCTTCAAAATACGAGGAGATGGATGACTAAGATGACAATGGCACTTAAAACACCCCTTGAGGTGTTATCCCCGCCTTTCTCTACTTCAGAAGGTGTCTCTCCTAAGGTGTTTGGATGTGTTCATTTTGTCCATATTCATGGTCCAGCTTGGGGTAAGTTAGATCCTCGTGCTTCAAATGTGTCTTTGTGGGTTATTTTCCTACACAGGAGGGGTAGAAATGTTTTCATTCCCCATAGAAATGTTTTCATTCCCACTTATCAAAAAAAAAAAAAAAAAAGAAGAAGAAGAAATGTTTTCATTCCCCATTGTGGATGTTATCTTTTTTGAAACACAACCATATTTCTCCCTAGCCCAACATACTCTTTAGGGGGAGAGTCTGAGTTAAGAGGAGTTTTTTAGTCCAGTTACCTGTCCTTGCTCTTGCGCTAGAGTAGGAGAAACAACAACCATTTACTAATGAGTCTCCTGCTGATTCTACTGATAAGTCATATGCGTTTCCTGTAGAAGAGTTGGGAGTTTACTCCAGACACTAGAAAAGTAAGACTTTCCGTGATGCTACTTGCCAAAACATCTAATCCTGACTCTGGAAACACTACTTCTTTCCCAATTTGAATCCTTAAATACCGCAATGGAGTTAGGTCATGTACTCACCATCCCATATGTGATTTGATTTCCTATTAGCATCTTTCACCATCATATCGTTCCTTTGTGTCCAAATTGTCGCCTAAGTCTATTCCTAGAAATCTATAGGAGACACTTAATGATCCAAAGTGGAGGGAAGCGATACAAGAAGAGATGAAAACCTTTCACAAAAATATTACCTGGGATCGTGTTAAATTACCTAATGGGAAGAAGTCAGTTGATGCAAGTAGGTGCTCACCGTCAAGCTTAAGGCCGATGGTTTAGTGGAATGTTACAAGGCCAAATTAGGTGACAAAGGTTTTGCACAAACCTATGGAATTAACTATGAAGAAATATTTACTCCGATAGCAAAGATGAACTCAATTAGAGTTCTACTTTCTGTAACAACAAATCTGGATTGGCCTATGCATCAATTTGATGTGAAAAATGTATTCCTTCATGGAGATCTAGAAGAAGAAGTATACATAGAAGTTCTTGTTGGACTTGAAGATCCATCCTCTATGAGTAAAGTGTGCAAACTGAAGAAGGCTTTGTATGACCTAAAACAATCTATAGGTTTGAGCGGTTTTCTCGAGTTATGCAGAGATTTGGTTACAAAAAAAGTCAAGCTTGTCATACACTTTTTATTAAACATTCCACTCAAGGAAATGTAACGGCTTTGATTGTTTATGTTGATGATATTGTAGTAACAGGAAATGATGTTGAGGAGATATGGAACTTAAAACAATCTCTTACTAGCGAATTGGAAATAAAAGACTTGGCCAGTTTGAAGTATTTTTTGGGCATTGAGGTAGCGAGGCCAAAACATGGTTTATTTATCTTCCAATGGAAATATGTTCTTGATCTTCTCAAGGAAACAAGAATTCTCGGATGCAAAGTCATTGATAATCCAGTGGAGGTGAATGTTAAGTTAGGAGAAAGTAGTGAGAGTCATTTGGTGGATAAAGGTAGATATTAGCGATTGGTTGGCTAATTGATCTGTTTGTCTCACACCCGTCCTAGGATTGCATATGCTGTTAGTGTGGTGAGTCAATTTATGCATTTGCCGCGAGAGCCTCATATGGAAGCAGCTTATCAGATCTTTCGCTACTTGAAATCCAAACCATGTAAGAGACTATTGTTTTCTCAACATGATTATTTGAAAATAAAAGCCTATACAAATGCAGATTGGGCTGGATATATTATGGATCGATGGTCCATTTTAGGTTATTGTACATTTGTGGAACGTAATTTGGTTGCATGGCATAGCAAAAAAAAATTAGTGGTTGTCAGATCAAGTGCCGAAGCAGAATTTAGAGCCATGACTCATGGAGTGTGTGAATTGTTATGGTTGAAGATACTCTGGAAAGAGCTTGGGTTTGATTCCAAGGATTTAATGAAACTGTATTGTGTAAAGCTACAGTTAATATTGCTCATAATTCAGTCCATCATGATTGAACAAAGCATGTTGAAATTGACTGACACTTTATTAAAGAAAAACTCTGAGCATGTATAATCTGCACACCATATGTGAAGACAGACGAACAACTTGCGAATATTTTGAAAAATGAAGTGTCTTGTAGTGTTCATTCAGTCTTATGCAAGCACACTCTCATCTTTGCCCCAACTTGAGGGGGAGTGTTGAAGATTATGATTTGATTCGCCTTGATTTGATTTCTTAATTTATTTGATTGTAATATGCCATTACGTTCTTTCCTTAATAGTGTGTATCTCTCTTCTATATAAAGTCTTGTAAACGTATGAAACATATGATTAAATAAACAGTTTTCTTTCGGCCAAACTTCTCTTCTTTTTTTCTTTGTCAACTATTTGTCTGTCTTAATTTTACTTGATGATGATTATGTATTTGACATGATTACTTGTTTGAACAGAAAAACTACTTAGATGTTTATCGCTTTGAGTCTTGGGGAAGTTCAACGATCCCACCATATGTCTTTGGACAACAGGTTTGCTGTTGAATTGGACTTAAGTTTTCCAATTAGAATTGATTATTGTTGTATTCTTTTACTCTATATTTGATCTGCCGTATCACTGCTTTCACATGCCACTGCTTACATCTTATCAGTCAGATGGAGTATTCAGCTATCATATAACTCCTTAGAGTCCTTTTCTGCTTAGAGATATGCCCCATCAATGTTATATGCTTGAACTTTGAAAATGTTCTTGGCTCACACAAACTATTGAATACTTTTATGGACTCCAGAGGTTTGAAAGCTTGAAGGTTTTAGATAAATCATGATAGAAATGAAGAAATAATGAAAATTACATTATACGAAATCCATCATTAATCAAATTTATCATCTATTTGAGTTTGTTGATAGTTGTGATGTTGTTTTTTTTCATGGGCCATCTATCTTTCTTGTGATTACCATTTCATTGTGATATAATTTGTGTCATCCACCCGTGATTCATATAACATTGTATCTTATCTATACATATGATAGGCAATTATGAAAATATCAATAAAAAGCGTAAGACGACCCTATGTACATATGAAGTATACACAATGAACACCAGAAAAGACAAACAAAAAGAAAAACCTAACAAAGGAAAAACAAGGCACCCACAAAATAAACCCTAACCCCACAAAGAAGCCCTAAGCCTGCAAACTAGCCTTGCCTTTACCCCGGTTAGAACCGTTGCCTCTAGCATCGAAGTTAATAGAGCATTCCAATGTTTTTCGCTCCCTACCCCTTCCGTTTCGAGATAGAACCCTCATCCTCCCTATGCTGCCCCTCTTCAATGACAGTCAAAAGATCCATAACTTTTTATCATTACCTCCAAAAGAGATCCCTAGAGTGGGAGCGAACCCCAACGCACTAAGCACTACTTTGGAGTAGCACCCATCCCTAGACCCATCCAAAACACCTGTATCTGAAGATTCACCCTCCTCCAAGACGATACTTGGAAAACCATCCACCGACAAAGGATTTCAACAAAAAGCACCCTTCTCCAGTTGGAGGAGATTGACCCAACGACAAAACCTGGAAACATGTCACGCCCAGCTTTGTCGGCTCAAACGAACAGCCACGAACCTCAACAGAGGATGAACTTGGCTTAAGAAAACCCCGTTGGAGGAAGCCCCAAGATGGAGAAGACCCCTCACGCTAGATATTAGAACTCACTAGGACGTGTGCATCCTCCGGTGTGGTCTGGGCTACGGCCTTACCAGACTCCAACCACCGGACCACCGCCAACGTGGTCTCCGGTGTAGGAGAGAACACATCGGCGTCATTTGGGCACTCCAAAGAGACCACTGGCATGCCATAAGGCTCAAACTCTGAGAACAATCCAGAAGACCCACCTGGAACTGTGCACTGGCCGCCTATCAAAGGCAAAACACCAGGCGGAATGCTAAACACCTTTCTTGCAAGAAGACCCTCAGCCAACTTCGTCTCCCTCTTAGCCTTGTACTTGCGATTATAGAATATTATGGGCTTAGTCGCATTCTCGGTGATTTCTACCGATGAGTTCAAAGAAACCATACCTACTGGCGAACACGGCCTCGAAGATGACTGGACATGACCAATGGTGACATCTGGCATCTTCGAACTAATTGGATCAGACCCCGTTTACTGAAAGACACCAACCTTGACTGCCACCGCCGACACCTCCGAAGATTCGAGAGGATTTGGCCAAAACCCAGGATCAAAACCTGTTGAAAACCCATTATTTGCTTCAAAACCCATTGAAGGCCCAGGGCCTAAGTTAGCAGAGCCCGCGACGAGCCCAAGCCCCTGATTGAGCCCACCAAGTTGATGCTCTTTGCGTTGGGCTTCTGGCCCGCAAGCGAGAACCTAGCCCGCATATGAAAACCACTCTTGCGCTTACACACCAAATTGGGCTTTTGGCTCAGACCAGAGCCCTTCATCCCATCTAGCACGCACCCAATGGCCCGGTCCACTTATGTCTGAATTTTATCCAACAACTTTTTCCACGAATGAAGGGTCTCGAAGCCCTTCGTCTTCTTCGACAGAGAAGCTTCTCGAGCCACGGCTTGCGGAGAGCTAGCCGAACCTCAAGCAGTGTGTCCTCAATCATGGTTCTTGTCTAGTGGGTTCTTCATGTCCAGCAAAACCAACGATTTATTTTCTAGATCGAAGCAATTCCCTCCGATCTCACCACCTCGAAATCTTCCGTCACCTCCCATGGAAACAGATCCAAGCCACACACAACTGCCGACTAAACCAAAGGCCCATTCTTCTTAGAATAGCTAACCGATGAATGCACCACCTCCGCGTATGACGGTGCGTCACCAACCAAGAAAGACCTTACTCCACCAGGACAAGCTGCGTCCTGACCCAACTGAGACCCCTCTTTCTTCCTAGACGAAGGATCATCAAACGGTGTCGCAGCGGAGGAGCCAACTGTGGAATCAATAACGGCCTTCACCTTGCTTAGTTCGAGGGAAAATCGGCTCCAACCCCGCCCTTCTTCTCCGGCCACCCACCGCGTACACCAGCCCCTTCAAAAAACCGACCGGATGCATTGGAGCCTCTTTGCGCGATTGTCACTTTTGAACCCTCCCTGAAGGACTTGATGAAATCCTTTGAATCAGAGTTACACACCACCCCCTTGGCCGAAGAAGACAGCCATCCAGTAGTACATGACGACCCCAAGAATGCCACATGAGAGTAGCCTTTTCTCTTTTCTTGCAGTCGGAGAACTGAGGACCCTTCCCCCGCCGAAATCTCAAACTCTTTAGCTCCATAGTAAAACGACGGAGAAAGACCATGCTCCCTCACGAGAGAGACCATCGAGGCAGCCCAAAGCCTACATCCTCGAGGCACCAAGGCTTGAAACACTGAAACTCGGACGGCCGAAGCTAGAAACTAGCGTGACGCGCTCCCACGAGCCACTGCTAGAAAGGAGGAAGCAGAAGAAAGAGACTGAAAAGAGGTGGGGTGAGAGAGGGGTGAAGATATTATTATCTGTAGAAATGAATTGAAGGTTATAAGTAAAAGAGTAAATTTCAATCAGTAGGAAGACATAATTTATGGTCAAATCTATTATAGATTTTGATTTTGAAACTATTATGCATGCACTATAAGAACTTGTGCATTGTTTATATTAGATTTTTTTTTTTTAATTGGTGGGGGTGGGGTGTTCGGAAGTAATTGAGATTACTTCTGACCATGATTATTATTTTGTTTTCTTCTATTGTTGTTGAGTATACACGTATGAATGTAAAAAGATTGAGTTCTATATCGAAAAGATGTCACTAGTATGGGTGGTTAATATAGCATAGTTGGACCCAAACTCATAAGCTTAAACTTTTGGGTTGAGTAGTGTCCCAACATGCTATATTATGGTGTCATCAAAAGATTCCCCAAGGTGTTAATCTTGCAAACAAGTGGAATCAAAGAATATTGGTGTGCAGTATGGTGGAGTGGTGTAGGCACAAACAAGGGTCCTTGGGGTAATAGGCAATGGTTCATGGTGTGGGCACAAACGAAAGTCCTTGTAGTAGGGGCAAAGGTGCATGACGTGGGTAAACCCACAAGTGATCTTGGAGACGATGCATAAGATTGGAAAAAAAAGCTTCTGTTTGAGGGGGAGTGTAGCAATGTGGTGATGGACTCACACGTGAGGGAGAGATAGTTGAATATACACGTGTGAGTGTAAAAAGATTGAGTTTCCCATTGAAAAGATGTCACAAGTATGAGTGGTTAATATAACATAGTTGGGTTCAAACCCATAGACTTAAGATTTTGGGTTGACTGGCGTCCCAACTTGTTATATTATGGTCTCATTGAAAGACTCCTCATTCTCCCTAAGAGTTGGCATGGTGTTTTAAGGTTCTTCATCCTTTACTCTCTCTCTCTCTCTCTCTTATATGTATATATGTTTTATCTCTTCATATATTCTTTTTCTTAAAGGATGTAATGAGGTAGTAATCCTCATGAAATGAAGTGTATAATATTAGTAGGATGAGCATGAACAACAATATGGAGTGATGAAGCTTCAAACTTGTGTAGTCTTAAATTGAAACTTTTAAACTCGTCTAAAGTTTATGCTAGCTTTATCCATTTTTTTTCTGTGGTTTTCTTTGGGTACTGTATATAGTTTTCTCTGTGCCTACCAAAGAAGACTCAGGTCTTATCTTACAGTTTTATGTTCTGACCTTTGAGGTCAAGCTTTGCTTTAGCTTGTGTATGCATCTCAAAATTAGTTACATGGATACTGGTTGTGTTACAGTTTATGCCAACATCGTTGACTCTAGATTCAGGAGTTACTAGACCACCACCACTTCTGAGTGAAGCTGATTTGCTAAGTTGTATGGACAAGGTGAGGAAGATAGATACTTAATCTAGACTATTTCTGGTATTCATTTCCTATGGTCTGAAATGGGATTAGCTGTTCACTAGCTAATCAGTACTCTAAATTATTACCTCTCCTTTAGTCCTTTTTTTTTTTTTAATGTAGGAGGGCATTGGTACAGATGCAACGATGCATGATCACATAAAAAAACTGCTTGATCGGTTTTATGCAACGAAGGACTCAAACACTCGCTTCTCGCCAACTAATCTAGTAAGTTCAAAGGCTCAAACTTGCTATGTTATTTCATTTGTGCTTTCATGTCTAATTATCTTCTTATGATAATCTGCTCAGGTATCCTAACACATTTGTTGGTTCTTTTTATGGGTACAATGGAGTAGCTAGGTTTAAAATAGAATTTAGAGTTTAGAATTGAGTAATTGAGACTTTATCTATAGTTCTCAAATAGTCCTAGTAAATCCAACAGCCATTCTTGCAAGTTAGTTTATTTCCCGGTTATAGTTGTGCTACAAAGCTGGTTAGATATCAAATTTCTAGGAAATAATGAAGTAAATTCGAGGGCTATCATTTTCTGAAAAGTGGCTCAAGGGACATTATGGTGGGATTTTATTTCTACATTTCTCATATATGTGCAGTTGACACAAGTGCTGTTAATTTGAGATTTTATTTTTATATTCTTCCCTTAATTTTTTCTGTCTTGATTGCAAGGTTGATCACAATATTAAAATTTTCTTTTAATTAGTAAGAGGAAATTTATTAGAAAAATAGAAAAGGGCACAACCTTAGTACACGAGTGTACAATAGAAACCCTAAAAAACACACAAAAAAAAAAAAAAAAACCAAGTCTAAGCCTGAAAGTTCTTAAAGAGAGAGAACAGAATTTGAATGTGGCCATTCAAGGGGATAGGAATTGAACAAACAAAGAATTTGTATTTCTTGATTTGTAGCTTCAGTCATTCACAGGTTATGGTATCCTTTTTGAACCAAATACCACCCAAGGCACAATGGACTAGCGTTTGAATGCTTTTGATGCCTACTGAGCCACCCTTTCTAACAAACAACTATTCTTGGCATCAGAAATGAGACATCAAATGTAGAAAAGGATGAATGTCAAGAGCTTGGTGTTAGAGTTAAAAGAAAGAGATTGAAAAAATGGAGAAGGGGACAATATATTTTTTTCTAATGGAACTACTGCGTCATAAGTCAGACGGAAGATCAGATGTAAATGACTCCTTCAAACATGCTTGCCATTAGGCAAGAACCATCTGAGCCTTAGACACACGAAAGCGTCTACATTGAGCTCTTTTTTATAGAGCTCAAACAAAATTTCCTTGTTGGAGAAGTAATCACAAAATGGTCAGGACAACAACAGGAACTTGGGGTTTAGAGATCATATCCTTTGGGAGAATCCATTCTGACCTTTAATCACCAATACCATATCCTAAAAGAATAATGTGAGAAGTAAGTGTTTTTGGCTTATGTTTTCATACAATATTTTTGATTTTTGAGTCCTTTAATTATTTATTCTATAATTTCAAATATGTAAACTCCAACGTTGATAAGTTGATCAATTGGAGAGCATGAAACCGTACTTTTGCAGTTTTCGACAAAGCAATAATTCTACATTAATTTGCAATTACTTATCAAAAAAAAAAAATTCTACATTAATTTGGAGTTTATTATATTTTCAGGGTGAGGCACTGGTTATGGGATATGATGACATGGGGTAAGTAATTTAGTTTTTGTCTTTTAAGACTTAAAAATAATACCTTGACACTTGATTTGCTTTTATCTCAGACTTAGTTTTCGTTTTTTTTTTTTTTTTATTATTTTTAAACTGGTTGACTATGGAATCTATCCTTTGTAGTGTTGCATGTTATGTTTACCTGTTATGGTGTTGTGTGGCATATTAATCGTCAATAGAAGGAAGAAGTTTAAATTAATACATTAAGCATGCTTATGATTTGACTTTTGTTAAAATAGCTAGACACATTTATTTGCATGATTCCTAACAGATATCTTTAACATAAAAGGAAAAATATCCGCGTGTGCATGCATATATATTTTTTATATTATCGAGCCAATGAAGTCTTAGCTCAGATGACACTTCCCCCCTCCCTTCTCCGCTCCTCTCCCCACACGAACACAAATAAAAATGGGCTAGAGCGTGAGGGTGTGGTCCAAAGTTCAATGGGTGCATTTGTATCTTATACATGATGATTTTTTATGTACATGTTGATAATTGGGAATCACCCGCTTGGTCCAGAATTGATTGATTCTTTGTCTCTCCAGCTTGAGAAGCCCAGTTTCCTGGTGTGTCCCAGAGGAGGCTTCCTCGACTTTGTTCGGGTCATTTTCCAATCATCCTTAACTGTTGTGACTTTCTAATGTGTACTAGGTCCTTCAAATTTGAAAACAAGTGGCTAAAGTCTAAGGATTTTGTGGAAAGGGTGAAAAAGTAGTGGGGCTCTTATCATTTTGAAGGCTCTTCGAGCTTCATCTTAGTTAGCAAGCTTAGGGATTTGAAAGTTGATTAAAAGAGATGGAATGAGGAGGTGTTTGGCAATGTAGAGAGGAAGAAGAAGATCCTTTTGGAAGTGTTTTGTCTTTTTGATATCATTGAAGAAGAGAGGGCCTTAGGTGCTAAGGAGAGAATGAAGAAGGCAAATTGTTAGCGAGTTAGGAAGATCCACTCTCATGGAGGAGAGGTGAGTTGGAGGCAGAAATCTAGGGTTTTGTAGTTAAGGGAGGGTGACAAGTGCACCAAGTTTTTTGTTTTTCACAAAATGGCTAACTCCAACAGAAGGAAGAATTCCATTGACTCGTTGATTGGTGGTACAATTTCAACCAACCGGCTGGAGATCAGTGAGCACATTGTCCAATTTTATAATGAGTTGTACACTGAGCAGTTTAGTTGGAAGCCTTTGTTGGACGATCTTTCTTTTGATTCTATCGATGAGGCTGAGGCGAGTTCGTTGGAGAGAGATTTTGAGGAGTAGTAGGTGTTGGTGGTTGTGAAAGCTAAGAATGGTGACAAGGCATCGGGCCCTGACGGTTACTTTATGGTGTTCTTCCAAGTTTGCTTGGTTATTTTAAAAGAGGACATCATGAAGGTTTTTTTTTGATGATGTAGATGGGTCAGTTGGGATTCTAGGTTGTGGGGTTTCTTCTCTACCTTTAAAGTATCTTCGTCTTCTGTTGGGAGCCTCCTATAAGGCCAAACATATCTGGGACGATGGTATTGAAAAGATAGAGTAGTGGTTGGCTAGTTGGAAAATGATGTATTAGTTTAAGGATGGTAGGCTTACCGTTATCAAGAACACGCTTTCCAACCTACCTACATACTTAATGTGCCTCTTTTCTCTCCCTGTGGGTGTTGCTAACTGTGTTGAGAAGCTTCAACGTGATTTCTTATGGGGTGGGCTTAACGAAAAGTTCAAATATCGCTTGGTATGTTGGTCCAAGGTTTACTCGACAGGGATGTGTACATGAAATGACCCTGCTTTGGAAGGGTTCTTCATCATAAAAAAAAATTATTTTACGACATATATTATCAATGTTGATGTGTTATGGAGACTTTGCATCACCATTGTGATCATTTGTGTATTTATATTGGTTCAAAATAAATGTTTTTGTTAGCAAGGTGTTTGATAAAAAATTTCTAGAGCGCTTTATTAAAAACAAAAATAGAAGCTCTATGTTACCACATCGAAGTGTATTTTTGTAAGTATAAATACATATGTGCATATGTTTGTCTGTACACACCCAAACACCTATAATAATTGAATGTGGCTTTGCATAACAATATTGGATGATGAAATTTGACTTTGTAAATCATAAGGCAGTTTTTACTTGCAAATTTTCCATCTATCATTGTTGCATGTTTAGGCATGGGGGTTCCCAAACTCAAAATGCAGTGTAGAGAATTTGCCGTTGACAGGTTAATAGGTACATTGAAAAACAATTGATGCACGAAGGAGCCAATCTCCAGGCTACTGATCTACAATGGCTTGCCAATTGACCTCTCAAGCACGCCAGCATAGAGGCATAACTCATTTCAAACCAAAAGGACGAAAGATCGAAACCCATAATCTCTAGCCACTTCGTCGTGGAGAAGATGATCTATGGACTCCTTGTTCTTATTGCATATGCAACACCAATCTAACACTCTGACGTGCTACTTTCTTAGGTTTTCAAAGTTAAAATCTTCCCTAACACCGTTGCCGCATAAAAAACACCACTCTCGAAGGCGCCTTATTTCTCCAAATGCTCTTCAAAGGAAAAGTAGATCTCGCGGGGGGCAAAGCGCATTATAAAAGGATTATCCTTGAATGTCTGTCTTTTGGAGATGATCTAGCCGATTCTATCCTCGCCACCTCTTCTCAACTTGAGAGAGTAAGAGGTTAAAGAACAAAGAGACCAACTCCACCTCCCAATCATTCATTGGTCTTGAAAAAGTGATATTCCACTGAAGAGTATTGTTAATAAACTGCAGATATTTTGCCATCGAAACCTCTTTACAACAAGCAATGACAAACAACTTCGGAAAAGCCGCATTCAAAGGTTGGTCTCCACACTACAAATCATGCTAGAACATGATTTTAGACCCTTCTCTCACCTCAAACCTGATGAATCTAGAGAAAACCCCCCATCCCCTCTAAATATTTTTCCAGACACTAACTCTAACCCTAACCCTAAGGACCCAACAACCTCATTGGAGCACCACTCTCCCCACATGCTACCATATATAGCTTCGTCCACCACTCTCCACAAAGCCTCCCTCTCCGTGGTAAAACACAATAACTATTTTTCCAAGAAAACTTGATTAAACCGAATCAAATTTGTAACCCCCAAATCACAATCGAAAATCGAGAGTGAATATTTTGGGCCAATTGGCAAGATGAAATTTAGACTTGTCTCCAACTCCACCCCACAAAAAACCTCTCTGAACTTTCTCTATACAGTTAGCAACACTAGAGGGGATAGGAAAAAGGGACAGATAGTAAGTAGGCAAGTTAGCAAGAGTGCTTTTAACCACTATCAACCTACCACCCTGTTACGGGTCTACACCATGACTAAGAAGGAAAGAAGTGGAGTTGCCAAATACCATGCCTCTCCCAAGGAAAGTCTTGAGCTGCACAACATGGGTAAGAAGGAAAGAATACTACGTGGAGAAGAAAGTGGCTGATTAAGGCAAGAGGACCCATTGTAAATGTAGGATACATGCTCATAAAGCAAGAATCCTACTAGGAGAATAAATGCAGGATTTTAAGGAGAAAAATAAGGGACATATTTCCCATTAGAGTAAGCAGGATTTTAAGGAGATAAATAAGGGACTTGTTGCCCATTAGAGTAAGCAGGATTTTAGGGAGAGAAATAAGGGACTTGTTTCCTATTAGAGTTAGAAGTAATATTTACGTATTATATTTCCCCTGATGTAATCATCTCTATATAAACCTAATAGAGTGATCAATAAAAATATCAAGAAAAAAATTATTATAATTCAGCTCTTGTAATTGATTAGGAGTTTTTTAGGGTTTTTCGAATAACCCTAACTTTAGGAGGCCCAGGGTACCTCGAATACCCTACTATCACACCCACCTCCATCCAAATCATCATCATTCATCCCCCGTTACGGAGGTCCGTAACACACCCTTAGACAAATAAAGCCTCTTCCAACCGACCAAATTTCGTTCCATCTTTTCAATAATACTTTTCCAAATTGATTTAGCCTTGTACAAATCCCCCAAAAGAAGACCAAAATACTTCACAGGTAGAGAAGATACCCTACAACCTAGGATACCGGCCAAACGTCCAACTTCTTCCACGGTACCAATAGGAACTAACTCTAACTTAGACAAATTAACCTTCAAATCCGAAACTACTTCAAAACAAAGGAAAAGACAATGCAAATGATTTGGATTTGCCTCGCAAAAAATAAATGAGAGATAATTTGCAAACAATAAATGAGAGATAAGAACTTCGTCATTATTCCTCGACACCACCAAAAAACCTTATAAGAGCCCCTATCCAGTCAAATGTAGCTATTTTAAAACTCGCTTTGCTCGATTCTTCATAGTGGGCAGAAGAAGGGCCTGTATCTCGTGCACCCAATCCCGCAGTCAACTAGGCCCTCCCATAGAACACGGCCTTTGGATTTTTGAGAGGGACACTCTAGGCCCACTCCATCACTCGAGCCCACAACGCAAGACCCCGCACCCGAGCTCTTAGAATATGCCTTACTTGACACTATGGGCTCTTTACCTCAACCCAATCCCAAACCTATGGGATGGGCCATTGTAGATGCCTGAAATTTTCGAGCCTAAAGTTGCTACTAAGTTGGATGGGCCCCTCATTGGGTTTGGACTTGGCCACCACATCTCTAGCCTTCAATACGATCTTAATCCTACATATGCCCTGGCCCACTTCTAGCCTATTCGTACAACGTTCAACTTCCTTTTCTAGGCTAAACAACAAATCCTTGAGTGTGTGCGTAAGTATGAAAAAATTCTTAAATCCTCTTATGGGATCTTCACCTTTGACATGGCCAACAAAAAAAAACTGGTTTGCCTTGATGCCGCACTTGGCGCACCTCCGCCCCTCACCACACCTGCCCTCCGTACTAAAAAAATTGAAAAACCCACATTGCCTTTGTGTTCGACGTCTGTTTCAGGCGACTTCCCCGTCCCTACTAAAGCCTCTACATACGACCTTTTCTCACTGCCCTCAGCTGGAGCCTTCTCCTCTAGAATTGATGACCTGTCGTCCACTCCACTCAATGATAGACGACCGAGAGGCTTTCGAGGAGGTGAAACTTTGACCCTTGCACCATAAGACATTTGGAAAAAGTATAAAACTTTTCGCAACTCAAGTATGTAACTTTTCCAACCCACACTGTCTTGTCCTTTCGGTAAGATAATGAAGGCTCTCCGACCACCTCCATCGTATTCTGCAAGAGCCATATAACAACCATGTCTATTGGGGCATCTTCGTCAAACTCAGAGTTCAGAGAGGAAGAGAGAGCACAAATGAAGAAGATGATTCTATTATGAGAAGTAAAAGTTAATTACAGAGAAATGAAAGATTACATATATATTAACTGATAACTGCAGTTAACTAAAGCTAACTAAAGTTGAGTTAATACAACAGAAAAAGAACTAATATAACAGAGTAACCGTCTAACTATATACAAAGAAAAACTATTCTTTTTATCTCTAATACTCCCCCTCAAGATGGATGGCAAAGATCACGAACAGACATCTTGGACAACAAAGTAGTAAAAACATTACAACCAAGGGGTTTAGTTAGAAGGTCAGGAAGCTGGTGTTGAGAAGACACATGAAAAGGTTTGATGAGGCCGAGTTGTATCTTTTCCCGAATGAGATGGCAGTCAATTTCTATGTGTTTAGTTCGCTCATGATAGACCGGATTCTCGGCTATGTGAATGGATGCTTGACTATCACAGTACAAAGAAGCTGCTTGTGGATGAGGAATAAGAAAATCCTGAAGTAAAGAGAAAAGCCATAAAATTTCACAACAAACCGAGGCCATGGACCTATACTCAGCCTCTGCAGAAGATCTGGATACAGTCTGCTGTTTCTTGGATTTCCAAGAAATAAGTGAATCACCAATGAACACACAATAACCAGTGATTGATCTCCTTGTATCCACACAACCGGCCCAATCAAAATCACAAAAGGCTTTGAGGTGTAATTCTGATTTGGCAGGGAAGAAAAGACCTTGAGCAGGAGCAAATTTGATGTATCTCAGAACCCTATGAGCAGCATCAAGATGAGGTTGGCGTGGTTTATCCATAAACTGACTGAGAGTTTGCACAGAATATGCAAGGTCGGGTCGAGTGATTGTCAAATAAAGTAAATGACCAACTAGTCTTCGGTAAGATGTAGGATCCGAGAGTAAATCACCAACATCCCTAGATAATTTTAAGTTTTGCTCCATGGGAAACTGAACAGGTTTTGAAGCTAACAAACCGGAATCTGCCAAAATCTCCAAAGCATACTTTCGTTGACATACAGAAATTCCACAAGATGATCTAGCAATTTCCAAGCCAAGAAAAAATCGCAAAGGACCCAAGTCTTTGAGCTTAAAACGCTCATTCAGCAGTGAAATAAAAGAACTAACAGCATGAGAGTCATTACTTGCTATGGCAACATCATCAACATAAACAAGTAAAGCAAGAAATGAAGAACCTTGAAGTCGAGTGAAAAGAGAATAATCAGCTTTGGACTGTACAAATCCAAGATCAATAAGGGTGGATGAAAACTTGGAGAACCATTGTCTCGAGGCTTGCTTCAAGCCATATAGAGACTTAGTGAGCCGACACACTTTGGACTCCCCCTTAGTGCCAAAACCCGGAGGCATCTTCATATAAACTTCTTCATGCAAATCTCCATGCAGAAATGCATTATTAACATCCAATTGATGAATAACCCAGTTCTTGGCTGCAGCAAGAGCTTAAAGACACCTAACAGTGGTCATTTTAGCTACCGGAGAAAAGGTATCAAGGTAATCTAAACCCTCACACTGGGTATATCCTTTGGCTACTAACCGAGCTTTATACCTCTCTATGCTACCATCTGCCTTATGTTTTATCTTGTAAACCCACTTGCAACCGATTGGGTGTTTATTAGGTGGAAGATCACAAACAACCCATGTATGATTTGCCTCTAAAGCTGAAATCTCAGCAGACATAGCATCACGCCAGTGACTAAACTTAACAGCCTCATGATAAAATGTAGGTTCAGATTGAGCAGAAACAGAAAAACAAAAGTGTTTATAAGCAGGAGAAAGTTTATCATAAGAAAGATAACTAGATAAGGAGTAAGGAATACCTGAATTTGATGCTGTGGAGGAAGGTAGAGATGGGAAAGAAGAAGCCAATTGACAATGATATTGCTGCAGATACCTAGGTTGAGTCTTAATTCGAGTAGATCGACGAAAAGATGAAGGCATAATAGGTGATGAAGAAGAAACAGGAGATGTAGAATGTTGTATATGAGAATGTTGTGGTGCAGAATGTTGTATATTAGAGTGTTGTGGTGCAGAATGTTGCATATTAGAATGTTGTGGTGCAGAATGTTGTATATTAGAGTGTTGTGATGTAGAAGGATGAGATGCGGAAGGTGTAAGTGAGGAAGGAACCGAATGTGTGGTAGAAATAGGTAAAGAAACCGGAAAGTCAAGTATAGGTATAGGCAAAGAAATTGTAGAATGATGTGAAGGCTGAGTGGTAAAACAACCATCAGATGAAGAATGTATGAGATTTAAAGCAAAGGGAAAAATTTGTTCATGAAAAACAGCATCCCGAGAAACGACAATGGATTTTGTATGTAAATTGAAAAATTTGTAACCTTTGATGCCAAATGGGTAACCAATGAATACACAGGGAATGGCTCGAGAATCAAACTTAGTTCTATTGCGAGACAAAGTTGAAATATAAGCAAGGCAACCAAATATTCTGAGATGGGAATAAGATGGAGAAGTGGAAAAAAGTAATTCATGAGGTGACTTATTTGATAGAAGGGGGGTAGGAATACGGTTTATAAGATATGCAGCGGACAAAATGCATTCTCCCCAAAAAGAAATAGGAACCTGAGATTGAAACTTTAATGCTCTAGCAACATTAAGTAAATGTTGGTGTTTTCTCTCCACAACAGCATTTTGCTGTGGAGTTTCAACACAAGACAATTGGTGAATGGTTCCATTAGAAGAAAAAAAAATCATGCATCTTGAATTCAAAACCATTATCAGAACGCAAACACTTAATTTTGAGATTGAATTGTGTTTGTACAAGGTTAAAAAAAGATTTAATAAGAGAACGAGTTTGAGACTTGCTTTTGATGAGATGCACCCAAGTAAACCGGGTAAAATCATCCACAATGGAAAGAAAGAAAACTGAGCCATTTATTGATGGAGTAGCCATTGGCCCCCAAATGTCACAATGGACAATTTCAAAAGGCATACAAGTATGAGTAGTGTGTACAGGAAAAGGAATTCTATGTTGTTTAGCCAAAGGGCAAACAGAACAAATGTCTTTATTAATACAGGAAATTTCAGGGAAATTATGATGTAAAGACTGCATTCGTGATACAGAAGGGTGACCTAATCTATAATGCCAAACATCATGAGAAGGGGTCTTTATTGTGCTATTACAACTAGAAATTGAAAGAGCTGAAGGAGATGAAACCTTCGGTTGCTGCATAAGATAGAATAGACCACCTTCTTCCTTACCCACTCCAATCGTCCTCCAAGGACACAAATTCTGTATGAAACAAAATCCAGCAAGAAAGATGAGACAAGCTTTCAAGAACTTAATGATTTTACTTGCTGAAATGAGATTAAACGAAAAAGAAGGTACACAAAGAACTTCAGTCAATATAAGATTGTTTGAAATAAACACTGTCCCAATGTGTGTAACAGGGACGACAGATCCATTTGGTAATTTGACAAAAGAAGATACAACTGCGGTAATTGTGGTAAACAATGAAGGGCAATTGATCATGTGATCAGTTGCCCCTGTGTCAATAATCCAGGGAGTGGATTTGGAATTAAAAGATGGGGATTTTGTTAAGAAAGCAGAGGAAAAAACTGAATACTGAGGATTAAGAGTAGTAAGAGAAGAAACACAACCTGACACTTCAGAAGAAGTGGAAGCTGGAGCGGAGGAAGAGGCATGCAAACTACCTGCCATGTTTCCAAATGCCTGATGAGTAAAATTCTGCTGTTGAATAAGGGACAGAAGCTGTTGGCACTGATCAGGCGTGATGGTGAGCTGAGGTACAGCTTGTTGAGGTGGAACAGAATTCAAATCAACCTCTTGCACATGATTTGCAGAATGAATAGGAGCAGAATTCCGAGGATTCTTCGTGAACTTGAACCCCGGTGGAAAACCGTGTAAGCGATAACATTTGTCGGCAATGTGACCTGGTACGCCACAATGAGCACAAATGGGCTTATCCTTGCGATAAGGCTATTTGGTGAAACGAGCTGGTGGTCAAGTAGATTTCGTCATAAGAGCAGTGGACTCGTGATTGAGGATGTGAGACTTGACCAAAATCTCTTGTTTCTCTTCTTGAATAACTAAAGAGAAGACTTTGTTAACTGATGGTAAAGGCTCCAAAAGTAAAATCTGACCACGGATGGCAGCAAAAGATTCGTTGAGCCCCATCAGGAATTGATAAACATATTCCTGATGATAGTGAGCAGCGACCACTTGCATTCCACCACAAGAACAGGGAGGAATAGGCCTATAATTGCTAAGCTCATCCCACAGAGACTTAAGCAATGTGAAGTAAGAACTCACAGAAGAGTTTCCTTGCGAAAGAACAGAAATTGATTTCTGTAATTGAAAAACCCTAGGACCATTTTTCTGAGAAAAACGTTCCTTGAGATCAAGCCACATACCGTGACAAGAATCGATATAGATGATACTGGCCGCAATTTCCTTCGAGACTGAATTGAGGATCCAAGACAGAATCATATTGTTGCAACGCACCCAAGCGTGATGTTCGGCACCAGCATCGATCGAAGGTTGAGGAAGACTTCCATCAACAAAAGCCAATTTGTTCTTGGCCGTAAGAGCCATTATCATAGAGCGGCTCCAAGTATTGTAGTTTTCTCCGGTGAGCGATTGAGTAACAAGAATTGCTCCAGGACTTTCATTTTGAGGTAAGTAAAAAGGACTCAATGGATTAGTGAAAACGGATGGTGAAATGGTGAATTGAAGAGGAGGATTATCAGTAGGAGGAATCTGGGAGGAAGAGGAAGAATCATCATGCGCCATTGTTGTACGCTCTGATACCATGTCAAACTCAGAGTTCAGAGAGGAAGAGAGAGCACAAATGAAGAAGATGATTCTATTATGAGAAGTAAAAGTTAATTACAGAGAAATGAAAGATTACATATATATTAACTGATAACTGCAGTTAACTAAAGCTAACTAAAGTTGAGTTAATACAACAGAAAAAGAACTAATATAACAGAGTAACCGTCTAACTATATACAAAGAAAAACTATTCTTTTTATCTTTAATAATCTTTGAGCGATGAAGGCCCTACTTCCCAAATCTAGAAGATTTCAAGAAGTCTTTTGGCCACCTCTTCTTGTTATAGTGCCACCACTCTATCCACGAGTCCGCCACACTAAGCTTACCCAAAATAACAGCTTAAGAGACGCTCGTACACCTTTCTACAAAACATAAGATAGAAGACCCTCCAACGGCGAGAGCTCAAACACTTTAGATTCGATGACAAATAAACTCAAAATCCCCATCTCAATGTTGATAACATGCGAGAGAGAGAGAGAGAAGCTACACATGTTTAGATTCAATGACTCAAAAACAATTGATAACCTGATATCGTTAGCTTCGCATGATATACAATGTCTTGGAATGTAGAAATACTTGGAAACTAATGTTTATATGGCTTGTGGATACATTTGAATCATAAGTTTAATGTTTAATTGGCCGAAAGTCCTTCTCAAATGTCAGTTATCTAAATGGATTTTCAGTGCCGTTAGTTGTTCTCTAGGTAGCTTGTGACACCGTAGCTAGAGGCCATGTGAGTCGTCATGTGGTGGCATAGCTATCGCGTTCCCCTTCAGGGGTTGCCGTGTGAGGTTGGGGATGGAGAGCCGTTTCTTTGTGGAGGCTAAATCTTTCCTCTTCTCGATGGTGAATGGGTCAAATGAGCTAAGGGTGGTGGAAAAGAGGAAAGGATTTTTTGGGTTTGTTCTGTTGGGCTGGCAATGCGCTGCTTGGTTGGTTTCTATGGTGGAAGAGGTGTTGCGTAATACTGTTTTTGAGGATTTTGTTAAATCCTATATGGAGGGTTCGAAAGTGACAATCGTTCGGAGAGGTAGGAATAGATTCGGCCGGTTTTTGGAGGTGGCGGTCTACGCCATGGGTGATAGGAGAGGGATGACCCTGTTTCCTGAAGGCCAGGATGGGCGGGGCTGGAACCGTGTTTTTGAGGAGCTGAGTAAAGCTTTGGACTTTCTTACAGAGGGTGATGTCGAGTGTGAATGTGACACTTCGGGGCAAGAGGAGGATGGGATTTTTAGGAAGCTTCTCGAGATCTTTGGTGAATGGCTGGATTGGGTGGGCATTCAACGAACTTGGGTAGGACCTCTTCTTTTGGGCTGAAACAGAAACTGAACAATATGGGGTCCCTTTACAGGCTAGATCCAGAAGGATGGGCTTTATGCCCAGCATAAAAAAGGTCAAAAAGATGGGTTTTGTTCCAGATTATGGATCCGACGCATTCTCAGCGGGTTTGGGTTTAGAACATTTGGGTCAGGTTGTGTCTTCGTCGTTAGCGGACATCGAGGGTTCTTCTCCAGCACCAGAACCTTTAGGATTCTCGGTTGTTACTATTCCGACGTTTTTAGAACGTGCCTCTTCCGTTCCATCGGAGGTTTTTGTCCCGGAGACTTTCTTGGTGAAGTCTTTTGCCACTGATGTTTTATTTTTATTTTTTTCCATCTAAGGATGTCGTGGGTGGCTTTCCAATTGCTAATCCGTTTTTTCTCTGTGCATGTCGAAGGTGGTGGGTTGTTTGCTCCAACCAATTTAGAGGAGCCTGTAGACGCCGAAGCTGCAATCGTGTCGTCGACGGCCATTGCTCTATTCTCGTCAGTATTTGGGGGTTTTACAGGTCCGACGATCAAGTCTGGGTCGTTGTCGGTAGAGTCTGGGCAGGTTGTTTTGGTGGGGGCTTTGCCTTCGGTTTTGTTCTCCGGTGACCATTCACAGGCTTGAAAGGCAAGCAGGGGGTCAGCTATTTTTGGTGACCTTTCAGGGGCGGCAGTGTTGGGTGATAGGCTTCGCCTCCCGCGTCCCATGATGTCGGAGGCTGGGGTGCCTCTGTATCTGTCGGATTCCAAGCCAATGTTGAGGTATTCTCAGAAGATGAAGGATGCAAAGTTGATTGTATTGATTGCTGAGTCAGTGGAGGTAATCACCGTCTCTCCTCCGACGAAAAGCTTTCTTCAACGGGGTTTCGTGGTCCGAGTCCTGCAGTACAGGTTATCTCATTTCCCTTTGAGATTGGAGATCCATCGCAAGATCCTTCGCAGAGGGGTGATCTGGATGGGGTTGGTGTTGGAGAGGAGGTAGAGGTGGGGTTCTAGGGTACCTCGAGGTTGTGCAGGATGCAAAAGCGTGCTATCACACTATGAGGATCTCTTTCAAGGGTGATGAGAATGGTTTTCTTGATTTCTTGACTTTAATTGATAAGGGTCAGTGTCAAGAAGATCCTGATTCTGTTCCTAAGCTTAAAGGGAGTAGAGAGGTTAAGAACTTAGAATGTTCGATTAACTTTGATGCTAGGGGTGTTCGTTCTAGCCGGGGTAAACGTGTAAGGGCTATTGATGTAATGTAGTCTAGGGTGTTTTTGGCGGATTTAGGGTTTGCGTTGTGGGTCTTGGTGTTTCGGCTGTTTGTAGGGTTTTGTGGGTTTTCTCTTTTGTTTTTTTTTTTTTTTTGCTGGCTTGTGTTTGGTTTCTTTTGTATACTTCATGTATGCTTAGAGGCTTCTTACGCTTTTTTATTTTATTTAGTTTTTTTTATATGTATATATATTGCTTACCTATAAAAAAAAGTTTAATGTTTAATTTTATTCATAAAAAAAGTGGAATGTTTAATTTTATTGCTTCAAACATGCATTGCAGTGATGAATCATGAAATATCCACGTGTATGTATGTATTTATGATTATTATTATTATTATACTTTTTAATTTTTTGTTAATCTTTTAGGTATAAGCTTTGGAAACCTTATCTTAGAGCAGTTATGGAGCGTGACATGAAAGCAGTTAGCGAAGGCACCAAAAGAAAAGCTGAAGTTTTGGCAACTAGCTTGCAGCAGATGAAAGCTTGCTTCTTAGATGTAAGTAGGCAGCTAGCTATTAATTTTAATTTAGAATATTAGTAATCTATTCTTTGGAGGTTACGGTATGACTTTGATTGTCTCTATGCTCTAATTTCTACTTCAGATTTTTTTGAATGAGTTTGAAAATTAAACATATTTAGAAGACATTGTAACCCCTGCTTAATGATCTTTCTGGAAGATAGTCATGTAGGTCAGCGAATGCCACTACTTATTTTCTAAATATGGATTGATTGTGGATACTTTAAATTATCATCATAGGTTTATGGCATGGCAGCAACTTCCTGCAAAACCGATCCAAGTTGCTTATGTTTACATACATGTGAAAGAAGGCCCAGGCATTTCTTTAATGCAAAATTGTCCAATAAGGCAAAACGGAATACCACTGAATCTTTTTATTTTTTGCTGAGTAATAATTTTTATCAAGACGAGAAGCCAAGCTCGCGTACCCAAAAGAATACCTCTGAATCTTCAATTGTTATGACAACCAAATCTTTGTTTCCAACCTCTTTTTTTCTTCTTTTTAAAGTAAACACAAGTCACACACACTTTATGTAATTGAGTCCATGATGTCACTGTAGATCCCTTGGTTACTGGCGAAGTAGATGCCATTTGAACCATTGACTATTGACCTCCTGTTCCATCAAGCAAACCCCTCAACAGCCGCCTTATGCATCACCTAGTCAATCTCCAAAGGGGAAAATATTTGCGGTAACCAATCTCCCATCATTGAATTGTAAATCTCACCTTCTAGTTTTGCACATTTAGTACCATTTGACAATAACTTTCTTCTTTGTAAGCAAGATGAGAAAATGGCAATGAAAATCTACTCCCTTCTTCCATTCAATTCTTTCTTATGAAAGAAACTGTTACACATTTTGGAGGATGCAGACAAAGGGAATGGCAGCTGGTGGGGAGACCTCACCAGGACAGCCCATCCTTCTAGAAGGAATACATATTAAATCCTTCTAGCATTTGAACACTCTCCCTCAAGCTGGAGTGTATATTTCATAGAAGCCCAACTTGGAACAAATAAACTCTTAACTCCCTCCTGCATAATGCTTTTGTGAAAATTCTAGCAAGTTGGTCCTCAGACTTTACAAACGGTGTGACTATATCTCCACTCAGTATCTTGTCTCGGACGAAATGGCAGTTTAATTTAATTTGCTTGGTCCTCTCATTGAACACAAGGTTGGAGGCAATGTGAAGATTAGCTTGGTTATCACAAGATAGTGGTATAGGAGTTGGTGCTAGGAACCCTATCTCCTGAAGGAAGTGTTGTAACCTGAAGGAAGTGTTGTAACCAAGTCAACTCATTAGCAGTATGAGCCATCGCTCTATACTCGGCTTCTGGACTTGATCAGGCAACTACATTTTGCTTCTTACGTTTCCATGTTACGAGATTTCCTTCCAGAGAGGTACAATAGCCCATAGTGGACCTTTTAGTCTGAGTTTTTCATTTGGATTCATAGGATTTTGAACAGGTTGAACACCCTACAATCCAGTCTCCTCAAGGGATGTCAAGTACATACTTCCTCTGTTATAAATTGGGACCTTAATGCCCAAGAATTAATGAAGTTTGCCCAAATCTTTAATGTGAAAGGTTGTTGCAAAAACTGCCTAGTGATTCCTCCAAAGTCACTTCTAGTAATAACAATGCCATTTACATAAACAACTAGTAGAATATACCCAACATTAGTATTTTAGTGAAAAACTGAGTGATCTGTCTGACAACGATGGAGGCCAAATTCCGTTACTACTATGGAGAATTTCCCAAACCATGCTCTTGGTGACTTCTTGAGCCCATATTTTTTTTTTTTTTTTGATAAGTAATTTCAAATTCATCAATAAAGCGCAGAGGGGCGCAACCCTAATACACGGGAAGTATACAAGAGCGCCCTTAAAAGAGAGGAACAGGTAATAAATTTAGAAAGTCTACAAAAGTAAAAACACCTAGGTGGCAAAGACTGGACGCTAACCAAAGAAATAGCGTGTTAAGCACAGGCTTCCTTAACACTACCATTACAGTCTTTACATCTTCAAAAAGCCTCGCATTCCGCTCCCGCCAAATGCTCCACAAAACACAGTGAGGAACTAACCGCCAAGCTTTTTTAGCTAGGCCATGCCCAAAAGACTCACCCCAAGTAGTCAACAAATCCAACACCGTTTGTGGCATGACCCACTCAACTCCAAATAAAGAAAACATAAAGCTCCAAAGCTCACGGGTGGTGTCGCAATGAAGTAACAGATGATCAATAGCCTCCCCCTTCTTTTTACACATACAACACCACTCAATAGCCACAATATTCCTCTTTCGCAGATTGTCATGGGTCAGTATTTTTCCTAAAGCTGCAGACCATACAAAGAACGCCACCCTTGTCGGAGCCTTAGCACACCATATATTCTTCGACGGAAATGAAGGGCCTTCTTTCCTACTAAGCACTTCATAATAGGACCTTACTTCAAAAAAGCCCCTTGTAGAGGGATTCCAAACTAACCTGTCACCCTCTCCTTGTCGAATCGAATGGAGTACAACCGCTCGAAGAAGGAAAGCACCATCTCCATCTCCTAGTCCTGGAGTTGCCGCGTAATGCCTTCAATTTGCAAACACTACCCCTCTTCTCTTTCTGAGCAACAAAACCAAGTGTTTGCTCCATATAGACTTCTTCAAGTAAATCACCATGAAGGCATTCTTAACCTCCAATTGATAGAGTGGCCAATCAAGCTTGGCAGCAAAAGAAATCAATATAGGAATGGAAGAGATCTTGGCCACAGTGGAGAATGTCTCATCATATTCAATGCCATATGTCTTTGTATAGCCCTTTGCAACCAACTGGGCCTTGAGGCGGTCAATAAAACCATCAGGATGAAACTTAACAGTATATACCCATTTGGGACCAGAAACATGTTTGTCAACCGATAAAGGAACAAGATCCGTCCCATTATGTTGTAAAGCTGTCATCTCCAATTCCATGGCTCTCCTCTGGCCCAGATCAGAGAGTGCATCTTGGACTGTCTTAGGAATGGAAACACTTGAAAGGGTGGAATAAAACAGGAAAACGTTGGAGATAAAGACGGACAAGAAACAAAATTACCAATGGGATGCTTAGTGACACAGGAATGAGTACCGTTCCAGGGAGCAACGAGAAAGGAATCAGAATCAGTAGATGGTGCATGATCTATGGACGGTGAGGATGATGGAGGGGGCACATGAGCTGGGGCTGTCGGAGCTAAATGTACGGTGTAAGGTATAGGAATAGTAGAGGAAGGTAAAGGGCTAAGGGTTGGAAATGGAATAGAAGAGGTTGGAGACTCAAACTGATATTCCTCGGAAGAACGGACACCAGGGAATTATGTATGAGACTCATCAAAAGTAACATTAGCACTTGTAAAGTAGCGCTGCAAGGTTGGAGAATAGCATTGATATCTCTTCCGAGTCCGTGAATAACCAAGGAACACACACTTAGTGGAACGAGGATCCAGTTTGTCAAAACCTAGGCCAAGACTGGACATAATGCTCCATCAAGAACAAAGGAGGGCATTCTATTAAAGTAGCATGCTGTAAGAACTGCACCACTCCAAAAACAATTTGGTACGGGCAATTCAAATCCCAAGCTCTGATACAATGTTAGCAAGATGAGAAAATGGCAGTGAAAATCTTCTGCCTTCATTCGATTCAATTCTTTCTTATATAAGAAACGGTTACACATTTTGGAGGAAACAGATAAAAAGGAATTGCAGCTGGTGGGGATAGCTCAACCTTCTAGAAGGAATACATATTAAGTCATTCTACCATTCTACCATTCTCTTTCTGAGGTTACCTTTTTTTTTTTCTTGGTCTCTTTCTGAGGTTATCAACTGTCAAAATCTAACCACATTAGCTATCCAAATAAGGAAAGAAATTTTGGTTGCACCTTTGCATACTGAATACTCTTCCAAGGAACCCTACTATAGTGACTATCTGAGGACCTCATAAAAGAACGAATTGTCAAATTTTACCTTGTTTGTAAGGCTTTAGTATATTGTATCCTATGCTTTGCCTGAATGGTAATCAGAGCATAACAAAGAAAATAAATAATTGACTTACTCTGATTCCCAATCTTGGATTGCTTGGACAGACCTGAGATTCTAGTGTTAAGTCCCATCTCCCTACTTTATCCTTAGCTAAGAAAAACAAATCAGGAAATAAGTTCTTTAAGGCTACCTCTCTGCACCGTATGTCATACTAAAAATGAAACACGTACCGTCCCTTGCCATAAATTTAACATACCTGAAAAAGAAATTCCAAACCACCTCTTGTGCTTATTAACAAATTCGACTCATGAGACCCTTTCACTACTACAAGTCTATAAATGTCCACAGAGTCAGATTTCCCCTTAAATGATGCAAATTTCACATTTTCGAAGATGATTTTGCTCCACTCCACAGCTCCAACTGATAACATATGAGTGCGTGGTTTAAATTTTAGATGCTATAAATGTCTATTAGCAGCACTTGTTTTCTAGAGAAGCTGTTGACATCCAGCTTGTCACCAATGACCTCTTCGGTCATTGTTGACCTCCACTTGTAGCAGGCTGTTCTTGTCAGTCACCAAAAACCTTTACCAGTTGTTGACTAATCCCTTGCCAGTCATTGTCAGTAAAAGCCTTCACTGGCTGTTGGCTAATCCTTTGCTGGTCACTTGTTTGTCACCTACTAGTTGGTTGCTGTGTGTTTTGCTGGAAATTTCCCACAAGTATCGTCGGAATTATAGAATTATGTGGATTTTTCCTAGTGTGACAATCGCTTAAAAATCGCAAGAAAACAAAACGTGTTCTTTGATAATGTTTTCCGCCAAAAATATATTTCTCCAGGTAGCTAGATTTCACTAAAAAAATGGAGCCTTTATCTTCTCTCCTTTTCTGCTTTCCCCTCCAAATCCTAGAGGCACATTACTTGAGGTTAAACCATGATATGTCTTGCACATGTGAAAAACCTATGTACATGAGCAAGGAAAGATGTTGACGGTTTTCTTATCTTTTTGTTTTCTGTTTTCAAAACAAAAACATTAACAAACAACTCAAAATACAAAACACTAAACTATTTTCACATTTACGTCACATCAGAACATTTTTTCAAACCAAAAGCAAAAAACACCCTCTCAAAACACCTTAACAAACATACCCATATCTTCGGATGCTTTATCTCTTATTATAGTTCATTAATCTCCTAAATGGTACTTCTAAATCTGTCATCCCTATGGAAAAAAAAGTTAAGATTGTGATAAAGAAAAACTTGATTGAAATGTCATACACTATCCATGCACTTTCTTACAAATTTTAGCACCTTGTTTAGTTTAGGTTCTTTTAAGATATTTGAATTTAAATATCTGCTTGTATTGTATATTTTGTCAAGATAAATTATTACTTCCTACCTGGAAATATATGCAGGCTAGGTTGAACAAAGCAAAACTTTTTGGAGCCATGGCAGTTTTCTTTGAGAGGTGATTTCTTACCACCCACCATCTTGGTAGACTGTTTGTTGTGCAATCTTAATGCATGTTTTACCATTAATGCAGGTCCAATCAATCTGGTGGAGACGAGCAGCATGCACATGGAGGTGTTGTTAGGCGATGCGGACATTGCCAGGAATCAGATATGGTGCTTCGGCGAAACCGGGTAATACTTTACAAAGTTAATTTTCAGAGAAAAAGAGCCTCAAGTCATTTTTGCACAAATAAAAGCATAGACCATTAGCTCTGTTCTGTTGTAGGGTTTGAAACTAGAGGAAGAAGAGGCTATGTGTTTTCTACATAGCCTCTCACATCATAATATATATATATATATATTGTGAATTTCAATGCAATTACCAAAATACTCATGACAAAATTCCTATTACCAACATACTCTTTTAACCCTAAGACGCTCTTCTAACACCCCTCAAGCTGAAGCATATATATCATATAAACCTAGCTTGGAACAAATAAACTCTAACCTCTTTCGACACAAGGATTTTGTAAATATATCAGCTAATTGGTCTCCAAACTTCATGAATGGTGTTGATATATCTCCACTGAGTATCTTGTCTTGAATAAAATGACAATCAACCTCAATATGCTTGGTCCTTTCATAAAAAATTGGGTTAGACGCAATATGTAAAGTAGCCTGGTTATCACCAAACATTTGGATAGGAATAGGAGTTGAGAATCTGATCTCCTGGAGAAAATGTTGTAACCACATCAACTCACTGGTAGTATGAGCCATTGCCATGTATTTTGCTTCAGCACTTGACTGTGCCACTATTGTTTGTTTCTTACTTCTCCTAGTGGCTAGATTACTGCCTAAGAATGTATAATATCCTACGATAGATCGTCTATTTAAGGGAGAACTTTCCCAATCTAAATTAGTGAAACCTTCTACCCGGAGGTTTCTGTCTATACAATATCCAAAGACTAGGAGCTCTTTTTAAACATCAAATAATACAAGTAACAACTTCCCAATGTAGACCCTAGGAGCCTCTAAGAACTGACTAACAACACTAATTGCATATGAGATGCCTGGCCTGGTAATAGTAAGATAATTCAACATGTCAATCCCCCTGAGTAACAAATCCAGATGGTTGCTCCATATAAACTTCCTCATGTCAATCGCTATGTAAAAAGACATTTTTAACTTGTAATTGAAACAAGGGCCGATCGAGATTAGGTGCCAAAGAAATAAGTGCACAAACAGAAGAAAGTTTGGCAATTGGAGAAAACGTCTCATCGTAATCAATGCCATGCGTCTATGTATAACCCTTAACAGTCTTTTGCAACCAACAGTCTTTTTACTAGATAGTATTGAAACAAGCTCCAATGTCCCATTTTGATGCAAGTCCTTCATTTCCAATTCCATAGCTAGCCTTCAACCGGAGTCAGAAAATGCATCCTGCATTGTCTTTGGCGTAGAAACACTAGAGAGATGTGAAATAAAGAAATAATGTGAAAGAGACAAAGAACTAGTGGATACAAATTGACCGATAGGATGTTGGGTAGTGGAGGAACGTTTATCTTTTTGTAAGGCAATAGGTAAGGAGTCAAATGTAGGTGGGGACACCGGATCTGTAAACGGTAAGGATGATGGTGGAGGTGCAGTAGCTGGTGGTCTATTAACGCACAACACACTCCTAGCTCTAGTGAGTGTGTTGAAAAGACTCCTGGTTGATCACAACTCCTAGTGACAGCCAGTTCCTAAAGAGAAGAGTTTTACTTGTATTTAATTTACTTTAGTTTGTTGATTACAATTTTGTATTAGATTAGACTTACCTCTAAGAGGTAGTATTGGATCAGGAAGCTAGAAGTTCGATGTTATCTTGTATTCTGTACAAACTCTATATAATTGAATAGACGCTCACAAGTTGAGTAAGCTTTGAAAAGCCAAATAACTCTGTGTTTCTACATGGTATCAAAGCCTACCATAGACTAACGTCTTTTTTTTTTTTCATCATCATCATATCAGAATTTTCAACCTTTTCAGCAGCCTCATCTCCTTCCCGTTCTGAGAAGCATCCCACCCTTGCTCCATCTTCTTCCAATGTTGTTTTCACTATCCCAAACATGAATCATACCCTGCAAATCAAACTCTCCAATGCCAATTTTCCTAGTTGGAGAACTCAGATCATGGCTTATGTTAAAGCCCAAGACGCATATGGTTCTTGGATGGTACTTCTCAGCCTCCAGCCCAGACAATTTCGAATCCGAGTACTACTCCAGATGCTCCTGCCACCATAGCAAATCCATAATTCTTAGCTTGGTGCTAATGTGATCAGATGTTACTCAGCGTGTTAATTTTCACGCTCACCGAACCACTTGTTGTTCATGCCGTTGGATGTGCCACCTCTCACCACCTTTGGTCTACCTTGGTGTCCATGTTTGCTTCTCAAGCACGATCCCGACTCCTGCAGATTCATTATTAACTTGCTACTTCCAAGAAGGGTATTGCATCTATCACGGAATATTTTCAATCGTTCAAGGCTCTATATGACAATCTTGCTGCTGCCGGCCAACACCTCAACGACTTTGAACGCACCTCCTATTTCCTAGCTGGTCTCGGATCTGATTACGATCCGTTTGTTACTTCTATCACTACTCAGTTGGATCCTTTATCCCTAGATGAAATCTACGGACACCTTCTTGCTCATGAGATGCGAATCGAACATCATCTCACTCCCTCTGAACCTGTCTTGCCCACTGGTAATTTTTCTACCTGAGGTTCACCATCATGAGGTTGACGCTATCGTGGTCATGGCCGCACCAACAACTACCGAGGTTGAGGATCTTTGTCCAAAGTGCTTCGAGAGTTGGTTGTTTCTAAAGACCTAGAGATTCTATTTGTCCTAAGTGCTTATCAGATTGCAGATGTTCTTACTAAGCCAATTGTTTCCAGAAGGTTTCATCATCTATCCTACAAGCTCAACGTCCAATCACTCCCGTTGAACTTGCGGGAGGATATTAACGCACAACACACTCCTAGATCTAATGAGTGTGTTGAGAAGACTCCTAGTTGATCACTACTCCTAGTGACAACCGGTTCCTAAAGAGAAGAGTTTTACTTGTATTTAATTTACTTTAGTTTGCTGATTACAGTTTTGTATTAGATTAGACTTATCTCTAAGAGGTAGTATTAGATCAGGAAGCCAGAAGTTCGATGTTATCCTGCATTCTGCACAAACTCTATATAATTGAATAGACGCTCACAAGTTGAGTAAGCTTTGAAAAGCCAAATAACTCTGTGTTTCTAGATGGTCTAAGCTGACGCATATAAACCTGGAGTGGAGCAGGCGAGCGTGGATGCAATAAGACTTGTTGAGAAGGAGAGGCAGGACTCAGATAGGGGTGGAACTGGCTACAGAATAGACACGACGTTAGACTCAAGCGTAGAGTCACCCAAAGAAGTAGCAGCAGAAAATTGAGAATAGACTCAAGAAAAGTGACATTGACGCTAGTGGTGGAATAACCAAGGAAGAGAAATTTAGTAGCAGGGGGATCAAGCTTATCAGAACCAGGACCCAAATTATGGACATAGCAGACGCACCCAAAAGCCTTCAAAGGCAAGAAGAATTGGGATGAAGAAGAAAGCTTGAGGGAATGAGGAGATGCACCATCTAAGATCGACGAGTGCATTCGATTAATAAGATAACAAGCAGTGAGAACATCACTCCAAAATTGTTTGGGGGACATGAATATGAAATAAGAGAGTGTGGAAAAATGGGTCTCTTGGATTTCACACTGCATTTCTTCGGTGTGCTTCTCTGTTTTGGTCAATGGCTCTCCGTCCGGCTTCTTCAATAGTTCTAGAGGGCTGAGACAGGGCGATCCTCTATCTCCCCTTCTGTTTGTAGTCGTCATGGAGCCTTTGAGCAAAATGCTTTCTGTTACTGTTGAAAGTGGTCGTCTCTCAGGCTTTTCTGTGGGTTATAGGCTTCCCGTGGTTAACATCTCACACTTGTTGTTCGCGGATGATACCTTGGTCTTCTGTGAGGCTGACCCTAGCCACCTTCGCTACCTGCGTGTTCTCATTCTTGAAAGTGCTAAAAAATAATAACAATAGTTATGTTTCTATTGTTTTTAGTGGGTTTAGTGAAAGCTATAGACACTTCTATTTATATGCTTAGCAAATTGAGAGAGGTGGGTTAAATAAGCAATGGGAGACTTAGTCCCCACTAGGGTGGACAGCTAGGGTTGTAAAGCCCTAGCCTCCATGCTACACATGTGATGCATGGGGTTAGGGTTTAACCCTAGGCCTCTCCCAGTGCACTTGGGCTTGGGTTTTATCCCAGCCCAACCCCAATTATGCATCTTATGCACTCTCTTTGTAGCCCATGTTTTAACAACTTAAGATAATCAGCCCAATGAATAAAAGCCTGACATGGTTAATTTACATCAGCTCAGATAGGAACTCAAAAGGAAAAAATAAAAACTAGTTTCAAATAGGCTTGTGACCCTTGTTATCTGGTGATGTTGTAGTAATCCCACAGTCCGAGTTGCGGTTTGATAAGATGGCCTAGTGTAATAAGCCAGGATGTTCTAGCCTGGTTTATCAACATTGAACCCCCTAGTTAAAGGCACAATGGAGAGTGAAGCAAGACTTGGATGGCACTGAGGCGGGAATGAGCCGGAGCAAGGAGAAGGCTATGATTCAACCCCTAGCTGGGTTGGATCGGAGACCACAACTAAGGTGATTGAGGGTGAGGTATTCGACGAGGGAGGAGCACAGACAATTTCGTTGTTAGTCAGAGGCTCGCCAGAGGTTTTGGTGGTAGGAGGGTCTAGGTTGGACGTAGAGTGTTCCGAAGTAGTGATTGGATTGTTTGGGTCTTGGTCAGATAACGCCGATGTGTTCAAAGGAAAGCTTGGGCTTTGCTTAGGAACCGAAGAGTGGCAAGCCCACGAGCTATCAGAAGCTGGTGGAGGAATGCCGCAAGCACCACTGCTCTCAAGGTGTTCAATGACGATTGCTATGATAGGAACATCTGGGTCTAGTTCAGAGGTTATCGATGAGAGGAATGCCGAAGTAATTTTTGTTGATGGTGGAGGAGTTCCGCAAGTCTCTATGGTCAATAGTCCTTCGATGGAGGTCTAGGCGGGAGTTGACGATGGATGTGCTTATGGTATGGTGGGAGCAGTCTTTGCAGTGGGGAATCTTGAGGGGAGAAGTATGAGCGTACTCCAGGAGACCACAGATGGCAGAATGGAGATTGGGTCAACGCCCAAGGGTAAGGTGGGAGACATGTATCTGTATTCTTTTGAGACGTAGGAGTTTGAACCTGAAGTCCTCCTCTTACAGTATGAAGAAGATGGAATAAGGGATGAGTTGGAGGGGAGTGACCCACTGTTAATCACACCTTTAACAATGGATGTGGGTGATGGGCATCCACCTAGGGTGTCGCCTAGGTGGGTAGTTGAAAGGGTCATGGGTTTTTATCACGTAGTAGGGTTGTCGTGTGAAGGTTATGAAGATAAAACGATGGTGTTATTTGAGGAGATTGAAGCTACCCAAGATCTAACAGTGGCAGAGAATACGATTACTATTCCATTTACACCAGGGACAAAAGGTCAGCAGGAGTTAAAGAGGCTGGATTGGTCCTTTAATGATGATAAGCAGGGGGAACAATCTCATAGAGACCTAGATAGGGGAAGGGGCTTATCTCGTGTTTTATGAAGCCTGAAATAGTAATGTGGAACGTAAGAGGGCTAAATGAGCTTAACAAAAGACTGAGGATTAAAGGGCTTTTAAGAGATTGGAAGGCGGATATTGTATTGTATGTTTGTTGGAGACGAAGATGACATTTATCTCAAGGAGGTGGTTCGGAGTTTATGGGGTTGCCAACATGTGGATTGGTGCTATATGGGAGCAAGTGGAGCGTCGGGTGGGGTTTTGTTAATGTGGGATAGATGGGTGGTGGAGAAGATTGAAGAGTGTGTGGGAAGATATACAATTGCTTGGTCTCTGTGCAATACTGATGATAATTTTGTATGGTCGTTTGGGGGCGTCGGGGGGGGGGGGGGGGGGTACGGGTTGAATGATGACGGGGATAGGAGGGAGTTGTGGGATGAGTTAGCTGGGTTGATGAACTGATGGGAGATGCCATGGTGTTTCTGGCTATTCTGTAGCAATGGCGGAGTTTTTAGAGTTCATATTCGTGCAGAGCTTGGTGGATCTTCCGCTTGAAGGGGGTTAGTTTACTTGGTCCAATTATCAAGAACATCAAACATTGTCTAAAATTGACAGATTCTTAATATCTTCGGAGTGGGAAGAACATTTTCTAGAGGCAATTGCCAAGACTTCTGTCAGATCACTTTCCTTTGTTGTTGGACTGTGGGGTGCCTAGAGGGAGGGAGCATGTATTTTAAATTTGAAAACGTGGTTGAAAGCTGATGGTTTTGTTGATCTGGTTAAAACTTGGTGGATGTCCTATGAGTTCATGGCTTACCAAGTTACGTTTTGGCTAATAAGTTGAAAACTTTGAAGGTGGATTTGAAGAAATGGAATGATGAAGTGTAAAGCTATATATAATTGCAGAGTGCTGTTTCTTAGTGGAGGAGGAAAGGGTAAGGAAGATAGATGTGTCAAAGGAGTTGGAGAAAACTTTCATTTTCAAGGAAATGAACTGGAGACAAATCACGAGCTTTGTGGTTGAAGGAGGGGGACAAAAAAGACAATTTTTTCACAGGGTGGCCAATTCAAATCGCAAGTTTAATTACGTGGACTCTTTGAATATAAATGGTGCTATGTCCAAGAATCCTATGAAGATAAAGAAGCATATAGTACATTTTTTCAACAAACTGTATTCTGAGTAGTGTTCTTAGTGGCCAAGGTTGGATGGTCTATCTTTCCTATCCATTGATGCGGATGAGAGTACTTGGTTAAAAAGAGAGTTTGAGGAGCAGGAGGTGTGGGAGCTGGTACGTGGTTTGAATGGTGATAAGGCGTCGGGTCCGGACGGCTTCACTATGGCTTTCTTTCCAAAGTGTTGGAAAATACTAAAAAAGGATTTGATGGTTGTGTTTGCGGAATTCCATAGTAGTGGACACTTTGAGAAAAGTCTTAATGCCACTTTTGTGTCTCTGATTTCAAAGAAGACACATGTTGTGGATGTGAAGGATTTTGCCCTATTAGTTTGGTGGGTGGGGTGTATAAGATCATATCTAAGGTTCTCGGGAATAGGTTTAAGTCAGTGTTGGGCAAGATTATCTCCAAATCAGAATGCTTTCATTGGCGGTCAACAAATTTCAGATTCAGTGCTTATTGCTAATGAATTTTTGGATTGTCAAACTAGATCAATGGAATTTGGGATGCTATGCAAGCTGGATTTGGAGAAGGCGTTTGATCATGTCAATTGGGAATTCTTGCTCTATTTACTTCAGTGTTGTGGTTTTGGGGAGAAATGGACAGCTTGGATAGAGTATTGTATTTCTACGGTGAGATTTTCTATACTTGTGAATGGAATCCCGTCTGGCTTTTTGAGTAGTTCTCGTGGGTTGCTACAGGGGGATCCACTTTCACCTTTATTGTTTGTGGTGGTTATGGAGGCATTGAGCCGGATGTTGATTGCGACAATGGATCAGCGTCTCTTGACAGGGTTCTCAGTGGGGTTCAGGGACAACAACATTTTAGTAGTGAATCAGTTATTGTTTGCTGATGACACTGATTTTTTGTGGTACGCAGTTAGAAGAAATTCGACATCTGCAATGTATCTTCTTATGATTTGAGGCACCTAAAGGGTTGAGGATGAATTTAGTAAAATCAGGAATTGTTCCTATTGGCGAGGTGGAAGATGTCGAAGATCTAGCTCAACTCGTTGGATGTCGGGTCGCTTCATTGCCAATGACATACTTGGGTTTGCCGTTGGGTTCTTCATATTAGACCTCTTCTATTTGGAATGGAGTTATTGAGAAAGTGGAATGGCGGTTGGCTTGATGGAAGAAAATGTATTTGTCTAAGGATGGTCAGTTGACTCTACTTAAAAGTAATCTTTCCAACTTACCTACGTATTACTTATCGTTGTTCCCTATTCCTGTGGGCGTGGCTAATAGATTCAATAGACTTCAAAGGGGTATTTTATGGCGTGGCTTTGGAGATGTGGTAAAATTACATTTAGTGAATTGGAATAGGATTTGTACTCCAATAAAATCAGGTGGGTTGGGAGTTCACAACTTCATTTAGCTTAATTGAGCTCTTTTGGGAAAATGGTGGTGAAGGTATGCTATGGAGAGAGGGGAATTATGGAGATTGGTGATTGAAGCGAAATATGAGAGTTTGATGGGTGGTTGGTGGTCAAAAGAGGTTTTGGGGAATTTTGGAGTGGGCGTGTGGAAAAATATTAGAAGGGAGTGAGATAAGTTTAACAACTTTGAGGCGGGTGTTGGCTCTATAGTAAGTTTTTGGCATGACCTTTTGTGTGGGGATAGATCGTTAAAGCTCTCCTGACCGGTGTTGTTTTGTATTGCTCGGCATAAAGATGCGAGGGTGGTGGATAATTTGTTTGTTCAAGATGGAGTTACTAAGTGGAATGTCATCTTTATGCGATCAAGCCCGGATTGGGAGGTGGAGATGGTAGTCTCTTTCTTTGAGCGGCTGTATTCTATTTAGGTTCGACATGGAGAGGAGGATAGGTTAGTTTGGAGCCCCTCCAGGAGGGGTCAATTTGAAGTGAAGCCATTTTATGAAGTGTTAATTAGACAAGATGACCCTTCATTTCCTTAGAAGAGTATCTGAGGTGTCAAGGCTCCAACGAGGGTGGCATTCTTTGTATAGACATCATGACGTAGCGGACGACTAAGGTAACTAATCAAAGAGCAGCGTCTTTGATTAAGCAAGGAGAAGCATCTTTGTTTTCTACCCAAAAAGATAAAAACAAGCCCACATGCTAAAAAAAAGATAAAACTCCATAGAGTATTTGAGAGAGAATTCTTTGATTTGATAATAATTCAATTGATTGAGTTTTACATAATAAACAAACCTATTTATAAAAAAGAAATACTTGTAGAGAAAGTAAACCTAGTCTTAGTAGTAATAGTAAATCTATTCCTAATAGCAATAGTAAACCTAATCCGAGTAGTAATAGTAAACCTATTCTTAGTAGTAATAGTAAACCTAATCCTAAAAAGGACAAGATTATAAAATAAATAAATAAAAACTATTTATTTATTTTTTAGTGGGGACCTCATGTCCTACATCAGTCTCCCATTCTTGAAAATAACTCGTCCTTGAGATAAGTTCCAAATCCTCTGGTGGAAAATATTCATAAATGTCTGCCACGTTGAATGTTGAAGATATTGCCAAGTCCTCGGGAAGATCAACGACATATGCATTATCGTTAATCTTTTTAAGTATTTTGCATGGACCGTAATTCTTATTCCTCTGCTTTCCAGAAGTACCAGTCGGCAATCGCCCCTTGCGTAAATACACCATGACAAGATCTTCTCGAAAAATCTTTGATCGTCGACCCTTGTCTGCTGTCATTTTGTACTTAGCATAGGATTCTTCTAGATGCTAATGAACTCCCTTTTGGGTAACTTTCACTCATTCAGCTAAATGCTCCACTGTCACACTTGCTCCCGGTAAGTTATTTAAAGCTGCAAGATCTACTGCAAGTCCCAGAGTTTTCCCATAGACAACTTCGAACGGTACCTCCCTAGTAAATCGATTCACCATGTTGTTGTAGGCAAACTCAGCATGAGCTAAAGCTAGGTCCCACTACTTCGTTTATCACCTTTAATACATCGAAGTAAATTACCTAGAGTTCGATTAACAACTTCTATCTGCCCGTCCATCTGCAGATGGCTAGTACTACTGAAGTTCAATGCTGTGTCGAACCGTCTCCATAGTGTCTGCCAAAAGTGAGACAAGAACTTGGTGTCTCGGTCAGAAGTGATAGACTTTAGGACTCCATGTAATTGAACCACCTCTCGGAAGAATAGATAGCACTTGAACAGCATGAGATGTTTTCTTGCAACCAACAAAGTGAGCCATTTTGGAAAATCTATCCACAATTACCATTATAGAATCTGCTCCTTCGAGAATTGGTTGTCCCGTCTTGCAACGCTTCTAGGTTTCACCTAAATCTTCATCTTCCTCATTTAACTCTTTTAGGCACTCGAATCCAGTCACTTCAGCTTTCATGGTGATCAGTAGGGTAGCTCGGTGGCTCAAAGCGTCAGCTGCACAATTCAGTTTTCCCGACTTATGCTTGAGTGAAAAAGTGAACCATTGGATGTAAGAAACCCACCGAGCATGCATCTGATTTAGATTCTTTTGACTATTGATGAACTTTAATGCTTAATGGTTGGTATACAGGACAAACTCTCGTTGGATCAAGTAGTTCTCCCACACCTTGAGGGCTCTTAAGACAACATAAAGTTCCAACTCATATGTTGACCACTTTTGTCTTGCTTCTCCGAGTTTTTCACTAAAAAATTCCACAGGCTTCCCTTCTTGAGATAACACAACTCTTATTCTGACGATTGATGTATCACACTCAACTTCAAACGGCTTGTCAAAGTCTGATAAGGCAAGTACAGGTGTTGTGCATAGCTTTTCTTTGATGATTGAGAAACTTTGCTCGGCTTCGTCACCCTAGTTGAATTTTCCTTTCTTCATTCGCCAACTTCCATCTTTCTTTGGTACAAGTAAGGCCGGTACAATGCATGGACTCATACTCTCTCACAAGTGTCCCTTCCGAATTAACCCATCTACCTACTCTTGTAAAATAGGATTCTCCTTTGGGCTCATTCGATAATGTGGTTGGATATCTCTCATGGGCGGTTGTACTTCGGGCATTTCTTCAAGCATGATGTCTTGGAATTCTTCTAACATTGATCGCATTGTCTCGTGAACTTCTTGTGGAGACGGAGCCCGGGGTTCCCTCGGTCCTCATTGCTATGATGTCTCGGGCCTCCTTAACTTCTTCTATAAATTCTAATCCAGTGGATAGGAGGACCGGCTTACCCTTAAAATGAGTAGAATTTTCTACTTCTTGTAAGGGTCGAAATGTTATCTTCCGACCATCCCAAACGATAATGTAGACGTTAGCTCTTCCTTGCTGCTGGGCATCCACATCAAACTACCAATATCTTCCTAGGATTAAGTGGCATGCATCCATCTCCACTACATCACACAAAATAGAATCCGAGTAATGCTTACCGATCAAAAATGTGAAACGACAACTCTCGGTTACTAGTATCTCGGTTCCCTGCTTGATCCATCTGATCTTGTATGGGGCTAGGTGCTTCTCAGTTTTCAATCCCAACTTCGAAACCATCTCCTTAGACACTATATTCTCCCCGCTACCACATCACATACCCTTCGGTTGACTGTGCAGCGGGTACGAAAAATCTTGTGCCTTTGAGATTGATCCTCTTGCCTCGGGGTCAAGAGTAAATGTTGAATTACTAAGGATCGGGAAAGTGGGATTCCCTCATCAGTGTCAGCCAACTCCTTTTCCTTATACTCAAGTGTATCATCATCTCCATTCTCGGATCCTTCTTTTGGCTTGGGTTCGATCAAGTTTACCATTTGCCTCCGGGGACATTGATGTGACCTATGTCCTTGTTGGTTGCATTTGAAACACTTGTCTGAATTGGGCCGTGCATACAGATTGTTGGCTGGTTATCGCGGGATGTTTGAACTGCTACTGGCTCCTTTTCCCGTGGAAGTCACTGGTTGACTTGGTGTTACAGTCGGGACTAGAGGTTGTTTTCCCTGACCCTGTGTTGGTCTTGTCGAATCGCTCAGGTTTCGCTCCCAGGTTGGTGCTCTAGGCCTCTCTAGTTGCTTCTCTGCTCGGGTTGCTAAACTAACTACCTCAATGAAAGTAAAGACAAGATGTATAGAAACCTTATCTTGTATTGCCACACGCAGTCCACCAATAAACCTTGCAACTTGTTGATTTTCTGTCTCCATGAGATCATTCCAGGCAGATAGGCGATAGAAATCCTCAACATACGCCTGGATGGTTCGACCTCCTTGTCGACACTCTTAGTATTGTTGGAATAGTTGTTGCTCAATGTCCGGTGGTAAAAACCATGCTTTGAGTAGCACTGTTTCATCTTCAACGATGAAGTTACAGGTCCCTTCCCTTGTCTGGCTCTAGAAATCTGTAATTTTTCCCACCAAATAGAAGCTCCCCCCTTGAACTTGTTTGCCACTAACTTCACCTTGCGATCCTCGTGAATACTCATATAATCAAAGAACCTCTCTACCTCCATCACCTAGTCTAAGAAATCTTTGATGTGAAGATGGCCGTTGAATGATGGGAGGTCAATCTTCATTCGGTATTCGTGGGATTCCTCCCTACCGTGATTCTTACGTCTGAATTGCTTGTCATAAGCATCCTGGTAGGCGGCGCCTTCATAGACATTCTCCATATGGCCAGCGCCACTGCGCTCATAACCTCTGAATCCTGCGCCGCCACGATCAGCGCCCCTACATAATCCATCCCTTCAATTTACCCCAGCGTCCCTTTCGAACGCTCCTTCAATGAAGTCTTCATTGTCACTAAGATCCTCATAGGCCAGTGGTTGGTTTATGGGTGCAGGTCGTCGGTGAGGAATAGGCCTCACTCGAATCCCATCGTCATTATGGGCAAGATTGTCCCTATGATTACGGATAGGGCCCATGTGCAAGCGCTCCATCATCTATCGCAACTGGCGTAACTCCTGCTGCATCGTCTACTGGAACTCTTGAAATTCAACTCTCGAAAGAGCCTCTCTGTCACAAGCGGCGTCGTTAAGGGGATCGTCACTGTTGCGCTGATTGGCCATGATCAGGATAAAGCTTGGTTTGATACTAACTAACGTAGCGGAAGACTAAGGTAAGTAATCAAAGAGCAGCGTCTTTGATTCTGCAAGGAGAAGCGTCTTTGTTTTCTATCCAAAAAATATAAAAAGAAGCTTCCAGGCTAAAAGAAAGATAAAACTTTGTAGGGTATTTGAGAGAGTAATCTCTGATTTGATAATAATTCAATTGATTGAGTTTTATATAATAAGCAAGCCTATTTATAAAAGCGAAATACTTGTAGAGAAAGTGAACATAGTCCTAATAGTAATAGTAAACCTATTCCTAGTAGCAATAGTAAATCTAATCCTAAAAAGGAAAAGATTATAAAATAAACAAATAAAACTATTTATTTATTTTTTAGTGGGGACCGCATGCCCCTCATTACAGCAGCATTAGGAAAAAATTTGACGCATGATAATCTACAAAAAAGGAATGTCATGGTGGTTGAGTGGTGCTGTATGTGTAAGAAGAGTGGAAAGTCCATTGAACATCTGTTACTTCACTGCAAAGTTACATGCAATCTATGGAATTACATTCTTACTTTGTTTGGGGTAGAGTGAGTTATGCCGCGACGAGTGCTGGATTGTTGACTAGCTGGGGTGATTTGTTTGGGTGTGGTCTAGTTAAGGAAGTTTGGCGGCTTGTTTCGTTGTGTTTAATGTGGTATCTTTGGCGTGAGAGGAATGCTCAGCACACGTAGAGACATCGATAGCGGCACATCATAGCTTACGTGTTTTTACTTATGCAGATTTTTTGAATTTATTTTATGTTCCTTCCTATTATGGGTTCTATTATTTACTCCCTGTGTACTAGGGTTGCGCCCCTTAGCGCTTTATTTTTTATAAAATGAGATTACTTATAGAAAAGAAGAAGTTACAATTTAATTACAATTGATTTCACTAGACAATTGTAATTGCACTCTAGTTTATTTTTTGATTAATACAATTAATCCTTTAGACAATTCTTAATATTGACTTTTGATTCTTCTATGAAATGTTTCGAAGCAGAACTAAAGTGAATGATACAATCACTTTAATTATCTACCTCTTCATCCTTAAATGCCCAATTTAATCACATAATTATTCTCGTATATGTGAAATCTCATTTCACTATGTAGATAAATATTTTGGTAACTCTTACAAAAATGCTCTGACCTGGGATTTATAATAATTACTCTATTTAATCTATCTTAAGGGAAAATTTCTTATCCTTTAAATGAAGGACTTGGATTCCTTTTTGAGAAAGGTGTTCCTACAAAACTACATGCGATCACCTAACGCAACGAGAATTTTGACCGCAGTAAATGTCTCACTCCTAAACGCATCAAAGTGATATCCACTTGACATTTGAGTTCACAATCCTTTCAGGATTTAGAGTCAATATCATAAGAAGTCTGGGAGTTACAATCTTTTCTTTTTGACGGTGTTTTAAAGGAATGACAACTCTCGTAGTTTGTTCAGTGCATTGCATCTCTATGCTTCCGCACCAACACATTAATCTGAAGTTACTGGTTCACTCGATCTAGATAGATCATCATGATTGATGTGTTATAGTCTTCGCAAATGGAATGTTCAATTCCATTCTAACTGTGAACACATGATTATGAATCTGCAAGGTTTATGATTTAAGATTGTCTGTGTGATAATCTCATTACTCACACCATCAATCATATTCAATACAATTCATGGACCATTTTCATGCACATAATAAATAGTCAACAAAGATAAGCATGTAAAAGGTTATATGCTATATGCTCAATTAAATAAAAAATTAGTGAATAACAACTTTATTCAATATAAACTAAAGTGTCTTACAAAAACATTGGAGTTTAGGGCATTATCCCTAATGGTAGCCCCATACTCAACCGATGATGACAAAGCAACTTTTCGATGTCAACTCAACCGGTCACCGAAGCAAACTTTTCAACCAACCACAAATGCAAAACTCCACCCACCGTATACGTCACCAACCACCACAAAACATATCGACCGACACACCTAGCACCATGATTAATTGCTTTTATTCAAGGTAGAACTCTTACCACAACAGGCGCAATGCCGGTTCTTCCATTTACACCACAACCACCAATGACAAAGAAGCAACAGCGGGGATGACGACAATATCACAGCACTGAAGACGGGGATGTTGGTGTCATCTTCCCCCAATCACGGGCATGAAGCCCAAAGTTCAGAAGTCCTCCATTACTAGCAAAGGAAAAAGAAAAGAAAAGGAAGGAGTAGATGCGGGGTTTTGGAATGTAATCAAACCCTAGTCTCAAATACCATGTTTTAGGGTTTGCATGGGAAGAAACTAGAGGAGTAAGAGGCTACGTGTTTTCTACGTAGTCTCTCATCTCATAATACATTTATATATATTGTTAAATTCAATACAAACACCAAAATACCATTGGAAGAAAATTCCTATCAACAACATAATCTTTTAACCCTAAGAAGCTCTTCTAACAAGCTCGTTAATGTCTTGGATGGTAATTGAAGTCCTGACTTGGAGTCATAGAATTTAAGAGTCTTATACCCTGCTTATATATAAGTGTCTTTTAACCCCTCCTATCACACTTTACAGCTGCAGAATCTGTGTCTAGTTAGTAGTTACATAATTGTACCAAATAGATAGTACAATTGATTTCTCTACCCATATCCCTTCTTCCCTGCAAAATACCTTCTAAAGAGTAGTCATCCAAGCCTGTTTTTAAACAATAGCTTGGTGTTGATAATTTAATATTTAGGACAAACTCCCATTTTACTGAACCCTTGGTCTTCACTGAAGCAACCTCAGTTGCACATCTAGGGGGAAAAGTATCTCAATGATATCTTCTCACCCATTTTTGCGGTACCAATACATTATCGCCAGTTTTCCATTACTGCATAACAGTTGGCTGTTGTGCTATTATAAAATCTTTCAAGCCTTTGCTGTACACTTATGCAGAGTTCTACTGCTAGAGTACCAGGTCTAAATCCTCCTACTTTTATCGGATTCTGCACTTTAGGCAACAAAGCTATGTTGCATTGGTTTCTCCAAGCAGCTTTGTAGTTTTTGAGGTTTATGCTGATTTGGCGAATGGCTCCATTGTGTTTGATGTGTTGTCTATGGAGGGAACGGAATGCACGCGGTTTTGAAGATTGTGAGACTGGTTTGATTAACTTGAAAAAGTTGGTGATACAAATGTTGTTTGTGGAGAGTGAAGATCCAGTCTATGTTTGAGTGTTCTTATTCTGATTTTTTAGATATGCGCTCTCTTTTCTCTTTGAATTAGGGGTATCATGTATACATCCTGTGTACTATGGGTTGCACATCTCTGTGCTTTTTGAAATATATTTTACTTATAAAAAGAAGTCACTTTATCTGTAAAATTTGGAACCTTATCTCTCATGCAGCATTGATCCATACAGCCAAAAGGGCCTTTGTGCTTCGTTTTTCGAGGAAAACAAAGTCGCTTTAACCAGTTACCTTTTGCATCTGCTATTTTTTTTGTTCCTTGGGATGTTCATTCTTCAGTGTTGCTGAATCAGCCATGCTTTCTCCATAAGCTAAATTTCATAATTTTATCATTTTCAGAAGCTTCTAGAAAAATTGTCCTCTTTTCTTTGACCCTAGTCTTTCAGTCTCATTCTAAGCTCAAAATTAATCCCTTTGGTCATATTGACAGCATTTCTTACTCCCAAAGTTTATGAAACTAATGATATCTTTTTAACATAATTTAGCAACTGCACTATAGTTTTTTCTTCCAGAAAACTTGCTTCAATGTACTAAGTTTAATGTCAGTAGTCAAGACACTCCTTTTCATTCTGTATAAACTTTCCAAATCTGTGGTCAGGAAAAAAAATTGTTCAGAGCAGCCCCCACGCAGCTTTAACACAGTTCATCTAGTGATAGTTCCAAACTGCTTCTTATTCTGTTTCCAAGCCTCAGGTTTCAAGACTTGTTGAGCTTTGTGGTTAAGTCAGATGTCGTTCTAAATAGAGCTTCATGGTGAAAAATGATAGATGTAGTGAACCAAAAGTAGTTAATTATTATGGTTCTTGAGTTGATTTTGTTTTTGGCAGACCTCATGTATTCACTTGGTTGATGTTAATAATTTTAAGCAATACATTTGTAGTGTATTCTATAGATGTAATTCCTTGCATGGCCTTTGCTTTCTTGTAAGTCACATTGTCTAAGATAATTGTTTTTTCCTTAACTAATTAGTTACCAACAATGTAGTTCTTGTGATGTCTTTTTATGCTATAGAAATAACTCTGTAAGAAGTTTAGTCTTTTCTTTGTACTCATAAAATTATTATGGTCATTCTCAACAGGATGGAAATTTCATGGTCGGATGCTTGGGTTATCCACAGGTTGGGATACGTGTCCTTGCTATCTTCAATGTACTGTAAATCATGTCTGGACAAAAAACTTGATGCTTGGGTTTTCCACAGGTTGGGTTTATATGAGAATTTGTCAAGCATTGAAAGGCATTCAGTTTGTGAAATAGATAGGGTTGCCTGTTTGCCTTTGATTATCGACATGATCAACCAGTTATAAAATTTTCTACCACTAGTTCTTGTTGATTACTGCATGCACTATAGTATGTACATAATGCTTCCCCTAATGACTCGGTGGATGAGGATGATAGTAATTGTCTTTTTCTTTTCTTTTTTTTCTTTTTTTTATATAAGTAATAATATATTAAAAAGTGTAAGGCGCCTCTAAGTACACAGACAGTATACACAAGAGGCTCAAAATGAGCAGGAAACCCAAGCCCTCTAACCCAAAACCTGACAAACCCTCAAACCCAAGACCAACAAAACAACAAAGCCCAAAATCCCCCTAGGCACTCAACGCTAGAAGACGTGAGACTTGCCTTTCCCCCGCTTAAAGGGTATATCCTTAGCATTGTAGTTGATGGAGCATTCTAAATTTAAAAGCTCCGTTCTACCCTTTACCTTTCAGAGGGTAGCCTCTAAGGTGGAATCAATCCCCTCACACGGCTCCCCCATCAAATCGCAATTCAAACAGGTGGCAGGAGGGAAATCACCCAAAGGGTAAAAAAAAATTCCTTTTCCATCCCCACCCCATCATTCTCTGTCTTCCACACCCCAAAAATCTTCGTCCTCCTCTTCACTATCAACCAACTCTGAAGGACCAACCAAATCTGTCACTACACCAGAAGAGACAGGCAAGGCACAGAGCGACGACACTGCCTTGGCGATCAAGCTCTTGTCCATTTCTAAAACCTGTTGCCCCTAAACTTATGGCTATAGTGTTGCACGGGATTAGAGGACAGCATAGATAGGGGCCTTAAAACAGAAGCTTGAAGCCCTTCAACCACAACACCTGACGAATCCTTTGGCCTAGGAAGCCTGCCCGGAGTCAACCCAGAATTTAAGACTACACCTGATGAGACCCTAACTAATAGGAGCGGATGGAGGAGGGGCCATACCTAAAGCTACCTTGCTCGGACCCACATCAATCGGCGGCAGAGGGTTAAGAAAGCCATGCCGAAGAAGACTCTTAGCCGATTTAGGGATCCCTCTATCACTGTGTCGAGCCATAACAGTAGAAGAAGAAGACCTACCCGGACCAGACTAGCGGCATGCTGGTCCACTTTGGCAGAAGCAAACCCAACCCGAGAATCACCCAATGAAGAGCCCACAATCGGAGAGGACTAGGCTATGGAACCACCGGCATCTACAGACCTTACGAAAAGATAATGCCGAATATCATCACAAGCGATTGTTGAAACGAGGATGGCCTTCGGTGAGTTCTAGTCTACAAGCTGGGCATTTGGCAGTGTCATCAGTCCTCACCGGAGAGAACCCAGAAAGCCATATGTCAAGACTCGCGATCACCGGGACTGTCTGAACTATGGGTGTGGCATATGGCTGAAAAATAAGAAAAAAGTAAAAATAAGCAATCACAAAAGACACCAAGATTTAAGTGGTTCCCTCAATATGAGGTATGTACACTGGCATGGGCAATCACGAAGAAATTCACTATGAAGATGGAGTACAAAAATAGTAGAAAAAATCACTCAGAACTCACATGCCCAATGCACTCAAATCTCACTTTCACAGAGTAGAGATTATTCCCAAAAGGAGAATACAAAAAAGACAAATAGAAACTTTTCTTTTGCTAGAAACAAATGGCGATTGGTCTCTCTATTTTTCTCTCACTATTTTACGCACACTCTTAGTCTTTCTCTTGCTTGCAGTGTGTCTAACAAGAAACAAATATGTTCCTTGTGCGATCGTAGTCCCACAACTCAAAGAAATAAGTCTCTGTGTGGCGTGCTTCACCTTGTTTTGCTACATTGATGCTGTCCGGCGCTATTCCTTTTTTGCATTTTCACAGAGGCTGTTACTTCTTATTAGAGAAGAATTGCTAGTCCAAACTCTTATAGAAGTAAAGCAAAACCACCGCGTGAAGGAATTAAGAAAACAAATAGGAAAATTAAAATTGATGGGGCCCACATGTGATGGGTGAAAGTCACACCCAAAATTCCAACAATCTCCACCTTGACTTGAATCCCATCAAGCCGCAATAATCACCTCTTAGTATGCCTCCGCCCATTGCCCCAAAGGCAATCACCACAAGTGCCGCTCAAGTCCTAGCGTCTCTTGAACTTGAGCATAAGACCTGGTTTAGACATACCAGCATGTTTCCCTACCACTCCTCTTAGCCACATAGCTTTCTTAGATGGCTCTTTCTTCTTCTAGACCCATCTGCACGCTTTAGCCTTTTTTCCCTTGAGCAATTCTACCGATTCCCAAGTTTTATCTCTTTGTAGTGACTCCGCCTCTTTCGGTATACCATCCTGAACAGACGATGGATCTCCACTACCAGGTATCAGAGCAAAGGAAACCATATCCTCAAAGTCATACCTCTCCGATGCCTTTCGATCAGGTCTCTCTCCGGTTCTTGCTAAAGAATAAGGTTCTTCTCGATGCTGAGTCTCTTGAAGATTCTTCTTCATCACTTTCATCCATGAGTGAACGTTGTTCATCAAGCTCACCTCCACGACCTGTTTCCCTTTCTGGGTGTCAGTTGATGCTTCATCCTCACCCTTTCTTAGCATATAAGCCTCATCAAACACCACGTCTTTGCTAACAATCTTTTTCTTCGAGACTGGATCCCATAGCCTATAGCCTTTAACACCACATTCCAAACCAAGACAAATACACTTTCTTGACTTTGAATCTAATTTCAACCGCTCTCCACTTTGCACGTGAACGTATGTAGGACAACCAAATATTCTCAACATTGAATAATCAACTGGTTTACTTGACCATACTTCCTCTGGAACCTTGAAATCAATTACTGTGGATGGAGATTGGTTGGTGACGAAGCATGTATAATTAACTGCCTCAGCCAATAAATTCTTTGGCAATCCTGCATTCAACCTCATGTATCTCGCATTTTCTATCAGTGTTCTATTCACTGTCGAAGTGGATGCTGCAGCTCCACCTGTAACTGTGTTCCCGAGCAACTTGTACAAATTGCCAATTTGCTTACCCTTCATTATCACCATAGCACCTTTAGTTATTTTCATAACTCCCTCTTTGGCTGAATAACCATCTACCATCTTCAAATTAAACTTCTTCATCAGATGCACTTTGTTTTTAGCATGTCTTTTCATACATTGTTGACATAGCCGCTATTAGACCCACTGTGGTCTTCTCCTTCACAACGTTGTGTAACTAATCTTGACTGTGTTAACTGGACAACTCCAAGCACCTATCAATCAAGCAGGGCTCATTCATCATCCTTCATCCTGTTTGGTATCTCCCCTAGAAGAGGCAGATGTAGTTTCTTCCCATACAGATAATCTTCAATCTGCATCTTCCAATATTCGAAATCTATGCCGTCGAAGTTTTCGATTCCTATATTTGCTTCTTCTCTTGCCATTGCTCCCACTTGAACCAAAACTCTAATACTAGTTGTTAAGAAATATACCCTATTTCCCAAGACCCATGAGATTCGAAAAATAAGAAGAAAGCAAAAATAAGCAATCACAAAAGACACCAAGAAGTAAGTGGTGTAGAATTGTAGAGGAAGAAAAAAATATTCTTATTGCTTGATAACCTCAAAAGATAACCTTATGCGATTACATTGTTTAAATAAGAGAAACCCAACAAACTAATATGGAAAGAAAATAGACAATAGAATCAGAATAAAATATGGAAAGATCCATTATTTTCAACACTCACCCTCAAGTTGAGGCATAGATGTCTCGCATGCCCAGCTTGGATAAGGCTGAATGAAGAGTACCAGTAGAAACATCATTTGTCAACATATTCGCCAATTGTTCTTCAGTCTTCACATATAGTGTGCAGATGATACATTTTTTGAATGTTTCTTTAATGAAGTGTCGATCAATATGAGGTACGTTCACTGGTAGAGGCAATCACGAAGAAATTCAGTATGAAGATGGAGTACAATAATAGTAGAAAGAAAATCACTCAAAATCCAAAGCCCCAATACACCCAAATCTCACTATCACATAGTAGATATTATTCTCAAAATGAGAATACCAAAGACAAAAATACGAACTCTTCTTTTGCTGGAAACAGATGGCGACTGGTCTCTCTATTTTTCTTTTACTATTTTACGCACACTCTCAATCTTTCTCTTGCTTGCAACGTCTCCAACAAGAAACAAATATGTTCCTTGTGTGATCCCGCAACTTAAAGAAAGAAGTTTCTGTGCGGCGTGCTTCACCTTGTTTTGCTACATTGATGTTGTGCGGCACTACTCCTTTTTTGCACTTACTTTCACAAAGGTTATTGTATGTCCTTTTATAAGAATCAATACGTCGGTTTACTTCTCCTTACCATAGAAGAATTGCAAGTCCAAACTCTTATAGGAGAAGTAAAGCAAAACCACCGCGTGAAGGAAATAAGAAAACAAATAGGAAAAGGAAAATTGATGGGGCCCACGTGTGATGTGTGAAAGTCACACCCTCCAACAACGGCGGGAACAAAATAAGACCACCAGCATCCTCAGGCCTTGCCAGAGATGACCCATCAAGCCAGAAACCATGAGACACAGTCGCCGGAACCGTAACCGCCTTCGGCAAAATCTCTGGCGAAGCAAACCCATAACCACCAGATGAGCCCTCCGACACAATCACCGGCAACCCAGAGACTGGAACAGAAGGGTCCGCACCTTCTTTAGGCCCAAAAACCCCTTCGAACTTCGAAGCCCCTAACTGAAGCCCGCTTGGAGTTGGGCTTTAGCAAGAACTTGGACTTGGGCATGCGTCTAGATGCCTGGACACACCTCCTTTGCATATGCCCTGTTGGCTTAGAACTGTTGGGCTTATGGACTGGCCCCAACGCCTCCAGCCTAACAAGAATGCATTGGAGCCCCCGGTGCACATCTCCTAAGATCTTCTCTATCTTACTCTTCTACCCTCACCCTTTGCAAGTTCAGAGTCTCAAACAGTGAACCTCTGACCCAAGGGGCAAGCTACGCCATCGGCTGCACCACCAAACAGCTATAAGACAGAATGGTCCTTACCCACTGGTTCTCCACTACATCCACTGGACTTGTACCCACGGCCATAAGACAGAATGGTCCTCATCCACCTTATAGTAAATTTCTTGGACTTCTGTTTGTTAAGGATACAATAGTAAACTCACGCCACACACCCAGATCCTACTCAGCAGAGGATCTCAGCAGCCGCCACTACAATTGACAAACCCTACACTACAGCCTCAACATCACTAGATGACAGCAGACAAGCCCTAGCACAATCAGCCATGATTCAAGGGGATCTTCCTAAACAAGAACAAATTCTAATTTTCTCACCATATCAAACCTATAGCTAGCTATCACTCATTATTCTCTCATTCCTTTCCTATTGTATACACAACGGCTATATTGCCACCTTTACTTTCCTAGGATAGAATATTACTTACCTTAGTCTATGACATTATACCATGCCATATACACGGCACATTGTAAATCCCTATAAATAGTGTATCAATACTAAACCTAAGTATCAAGCGTCTAAAGCTTTTTACCCTACTTTTGTATTTAACTTACACTGTTCATTCTGTTCATATGTAGTTATGGACTTCTGTTCATTTCGTCATCCTAATTTAGTAGGATGTAGTTTCTGTTTACTTGAATGATTCCTTGCTAGCTCATAATTTTGATAGGCAGACAGTCAGATGAGTTTCCTGCTTTTCCAAATTAATCTCTAGTCTAGACCCAAGATCATGTTATCTTTCTTAGATGTATCCTTTTGTGTATTAACACTAGTTTACCGTAACATTTTAATTTCAGATATGCTCATCTTACAGACATGCAGACTATAAAAAATTTCAAATAAGCTTATATGCATCTTATAAAAAATTTCCTTTCAATTAGATAGATACTTTTGATAAATAATGTCATATCATTAAAAAGCGCAAAGGAGCGCAACCCTAGTACACAGGAAGTATACAAAAGTGCCCCTAATCAAAGGAAACAAAGGAGCAAGAAATTAAAAACTCTACAAACGTAACACGACTTGGTGTATGAGCTGAGACCTATACAAATAACATATTAAGCACATTTCGACACAACTCCAAGAGCCACATACCAGTCTAGAAACCATTCCTTCCATGCTCTTCAGTTGGCTTTCAATATTAGGGCAATATCCACTTGTCTCTGAATCACTGATTTGTTGAGTATCTTGCCATATAATTTATACAAGCTTATATTTCGTATAAATGTTTAGCCTCTTGTTAGCCAACCATTAAACTTTTTCTTCTAATCTCTCCATCCAAGGTGTACTAGTCTAGCAAGTTCCTTCCTGAATACGTTTCTCATAATCCTTTTTATCAGGAAATATCTGCTGCAGTTTTTTGAGCTCCTCATAATCATATAGTTCCCTTCACAGCTTAATTGAGTAAAAATCAGCCAGTGGTGTAGTTTACTATAAGCTGGAAACTTCTGATATCTACATATTTACCTTCTTCTTTTTTCGGCTTCCTGGTGGAAGTGGCATATTAAACATTAATGAGTGCATTTTGATTCATTTGGTCATTAAGTGACCTTGGTCTTAATAATTACAACACCTATTTGCTACCCTTTTTTAGTGCAGGAATGCTATCTGGCTCCCTGGATCTATATCAGAGGCGGTGGTAACCACTAATATTTGCAACACTTGCACTCCAGGTTTTCTACTTGAAATTTTCTAGTGCTGCATATTAGGCCAAAGTCACTGAGAAAAACAGAGTGCTGATGTTTGTGTAGATGGCAAGGTCATCTGACTTTCAAAATTGTAGATTAAGGCAGATTGTTCAAATATAATATAGATGATTGAATTTCCTGCTTATTAGTTCAAATGTTTGGGATAAAAGGTAATTTAACATGGTATTAGACTAGGAGATACAACACTTGAATCCTGTCCAATTGAGAGGGAGTCTTGGGCCGCATGTAGGGGAGAGTTTTATAATATAACATAGATGATTTGAGTTTTCCAGTTCCTATTAGCTTAAGCTTAGTTCCTATTAGCTTAAGCTTTTGGGATTAGTAGTAATTTAACGAGGATGAAATCCAGCCAATGAAAATATAAGAATAAGAGATGGTGTATTGAATGCAGATAAAATGTAATAATCTCTTAGCCATTTTCCTTTATGTTCTTAGGCGATAAAGTATCTGTAAGAACTAGCATTTTAGCATGCCTTTTATGGAAACTTCTTTCAATTTGATCTTCTTATAGTGTAAGGAATTCTGGCATTGTTATATTTGAAGGTGCATATTCCGAAACTTATGCATGTTGCATTGTTTCTGAATTGGGTACTTCACCTGATGTAAAGCTTTTGCATAAAATAGGTGTCTTATAAACTACATTGATTTTCTTTAACTTCTTTTTCAAGATCTTAATTATTTTTTTAAATAATTGCAACAAATATTTTTTGTAGGTCCTGTTAACTTGATCCAATTCAAGTTCCGCCAACTGGAAATACCACCAAACTACAATGCCAACCATTTAGGTATGTGCAACTTCAAAGAACTATGATGACAGTCTTTACACCAATTTTATGTTAACTATGTTTCACTTCCTTTGAAAATTAGTCATCATTTGTGTCCCAGAAAAGATCTTAACTTTCTAAAATGATTATACATAATAGAATAACTTTTCAGAATTACCCTTAAAAGTTGCATTTTTACAAGTTTTCAACTTTTTTAGAACTTTGCTTTTTTGTTATGATGTAATCTTTTCTTGGGAGTTAAATTAGAGACTAACAAGGAGTAAATCTCCATTTATTTTGTAGTCTAGTCTAATAAGGAATAGATCTCTAATTCAGAATCTTTCCTTACTAGAGTTGTCATAGTCTTAGAAGTTAAGACCCAATTGGTCTCTTATGTAATCGGTAGTCTATTGTTTTTCTATTTAAATGAGAACTATCAACAACAAAGGTATGAGTTGATTATTGTTTTAGAATACAGTTTTCTGTGTTTTGGATATCAAGGCTCCCTCGAATTAGCCATTGGAGATCATGACACTCTCGAAATAGCCGATTTATCATTTTCTATGTTTTGTTACTAGTGGGTTCACATCAAGTAGTATCAGAGTTAGGTTGATTGTTTTCTACAGCAATCACCGATCCACACCATCACGATGCCTTTCCAAATCTTTTTGGGTGTAGAGCAACAAGCAAGACTTGAAAAGATGCAATTAGATTTCCTAGTGTGGAAAGATAAATTTAGCAAACAGATGGAGGAGCACATGAGAAGAATTAAAAGTTTTTCTCCACCATGCCCCTCTTCAGCAAGCCAATCCTTGCCCATAACACCTATCCCACCGGCACCACCCTCAGTAGTAGATTTGTGTTGTTCAGTCCACCAACAGCCACCGTTGTCCCAAATGCACCAACCACCACATATCCGCCGTTCATTTCACAGACTCGCCTTAAAACACCGCATCAAGCAGCCGATATGGTTTCCTCGTCAACCTTGAGTAACCCACCCCAGCCGCACATCCAAAAATCACTAAACCCCGGCTTCTAGATGCGCCGTTAACCATCGTGCTGCTGAAAGCTTCTCATTGTCAAGTCTTCCGCCGTCGCAGGCCACCCCCACACGCAATGGTTACTGCATCACAGCCCAGCCGTCACGCTCTCAAAAATAAAAGAAAGAAGAGACGTGTTTTTGCTTGGTTCAGGAAGAGAGAGAAAGAAAGAAAGAAAAAGAAAAAAAAGTTGGTCAAAGACTTAAAAGAGAAATTGCATATCACCACCCACTAGCCACGTATATGCATTATGTTCTTTGACATCTTTGTCTTTCCCATTGAGGGCACAATCGGGTATTTGGCTCCTTAATATTTTCACATGGAATTGTTTATGAGAAAACACAGGTCCTTGTGTTTGGGATTTTATCGCTGGATTGGAGCTCATAACTGGTCAGTAACCATGTTGTTGATTGAGGCTGACAAAGCCTTGGTTTAGTTTTTAATATTTGTTATTTTCATAATTGTTAAGTAATAATTTTAGAAGGCTTTTAAGGGATTTCTTGAGTAGTTTTTAGAATTTTTCCTTGGGGACAAGGAAATTGTTAGGGGAAGGGAATGATATAATCTTTTCTTGGGAGTTAAGTTAGAGACTATTAAGGAGTAAATCTCCATTTCTTTTGTAGTCTAGTCTAATAAGGAATAGATCTCTAATTCAGAATCTTTCCTTGCTAGAGTCGTCATAGTCTTAGAAGTCAAGACCTAATTGGTCTCTTATGTAATCAGTAGTCTATTGTTTCTCTATTTAAATGGGAACTATCAACAACAAATGTATGAGTTGATTATTGTTTTAGAATACAACTTTCTGTGTTTTGGAGGTCAATGCTCCTTTGAAGTAGCCGATTTACCATTTTCTATGTTTTGTTAGTTGTTACCAGTGGGTTCGCATCATGTTAAGTCACAAAGCAATGAATGAGTTCCTCTTAAATATTTGGCTTTGCGAAATGGACAACCAATGTGGGACACAGTATTTTTGGAGATTGACATTAATCTTGGCAAAGTTTGACCGGTTATTATGCAAAAAAATTCTCTAGAACCTTTATCCATATGCTAGAATATGTTCTAATTAACCTCCTAATATCTGTGTGCTTTGCCAAAAAAGCAACCTCAGAAAACTGTTTTTGTTTTATATCTTCATTCACACACACACACACATATATATGGCCTTTTTGTCCATAGTTGTGGTGAAGAGGCTTGTTTATCTTTTTCCCTCATCTTGTCCTTAATTGATGCCACCTCTAACTTTCAATGTTGCTTTGTATCCTTCCTTGTATTGCCATTTGTCCATCTCAGCATTTTCATTTTACTGAACTTGCTTTATGTGCATGCACAGATATGTACACTAAACTGAAACACACATAATTCTCAGACTAAAATTCCTATGCAAGATAATCTGTTGTTCATCAAGTGATTTTTTTAAATAAATTTTGTTCCTTTGTGGAACTTGAAGTTGGGTCAACACTGAAGTTCTTATACATTTATGCATGATCAGGTTGCATTGGTGGCTGTGATGAGATTCTTAGGCAGCTGATAGAAATCTGTGGAACTGGTTCTCGTATAACAGGTATGGGTGCTTGTCTTGAGTAATTAATTGACAATCTTGTTTAGTTCACCAGATTTTTCCAATTTGTTTGTAGTTTGTTCTTGTTGTTGCTATAATATGTTTAATAATTGTAGGATATTGATTTGGGTGATTTAGACTTATCTTTTTATCATGTCCATGCATTAAACTCCCTCTACTGTCTATGGCTTACTAGGAATCTGTTGCATAAGTATAGTTTCATCTAATTGTAGAAATATTGATATTTCAAAGATAATCAATGTCATGCTCCAAACATGCTAAGATTTAGTGTATGAGAAACCGTTCAGTATTTGGAACCTGTATGAATTTTTCCAAATATAATTAATTTCCATTAACATTGGAAATATAATCCAAGACTCCAAATAACATAGAAGGGGGGTTGGATAGGTGTATGTGAATATAATACGAAATTTAAAAATTATCAACCACATAAACATTCACCAAATATAATGAAAGCAGTAAATTAATCAACGAAGTAATTTTGTTATGAAGTGAAAACCTTTTGAAGAACTCTTCAAAAGTAAAACTACTATGAGGCAACCAAACCAAGGAAACTTATCCACTGTAAAAGAATTCAATTACAAGTGAGACATACTCACAAAAACTTTGTAACGAACATCATACTTGTAACATACAAACGACTCATTTGTCTATACCGCATTTTCTCCAAAACCTCTGAACCATTCTTCTATATGAGCTTCCTCTTGCAATCCTGAAACTTCAGTGGCTGAAGGTTTTTATGTAGAAAAACTTGTGTGGTTTTCTGAACAAAACTTTAAGAGAGGAGAGACATGAAAACTATAAGCTCTAAGACACCTCTCTTAGCACAAAGCTTTATGGCCTAAAAATGTTGTTATAATCATGCATGTAGAGTCCTTAAATAGACTTAGAAAACTTGGTCTCCAAGTTTACAATCGGATCCTTGTTTTTCTGCAGAAAAATAATCACCGTTCGAACTGTGCAACTTTGCAGTTCGAACTATGCTAGGGTTACATGCTGAAACAAGGATTTCTCTGGCGACATGTTCGAACTAACATGGAACGAAACTCAGAACGCGACATTCTGCCAGACTTGAAGTTCTCTGAAATAAGCCTAGTTCGAACTAGCTTAGGATGCCACTTAGAATGGCTAACATTGGAAAGAACTTCATTCTTCTCAATTCAAACTTTAAATGGAATGGGCCTTAGAACAGAGCATTCTGACAGAGCTTCAAGCCACTTCAATATAAACAGTTTGAACTGTCTTGGAACAACACTTAGGACGAATGTTTATGTCACACTTTTTTTTGATAAGTATATGTTTATGTCACACTTCAAAGTCTTAGTTCGAACTAACTTGGGACTGAACTTGGAACAGATGATTCTGTGAAAGCTTTAGAGTCCTTGAAACATTGTCAGTTCAAATTAACTTAGGATGAAGCTTGAAACAAAATATTCTACTAGACTTGAATTTGCTCCCTAGACTGTCTAGTTCGAACTGGTGAATTCTCAGTTCAAATTGAGACCAAAAAAATTATCATTACAAAAACTTCTAAGCACACTTCGTCTAATTTAAAAACCAAATTACATCAAAGTGTTTCAGGCATTGAATTAGCCAACCTAAAAAATAACAAACACAAATAATCATTCATAAGATGTAAAAGATATGAATGTGCTAAAATTGCCCCAAATATAAGTCCGAGTTATACTGAGATCCAATATATCACAAAATATCATATACAACGTATCACAATATCAAGATCCCCCTCCCCCTCTTGCAGTGTGTGCAACCCTATTAGTAAATTTGGGTCTAGTGCACATGGCATTTATAAATTCCAAATGCAAAACATCGAACAGAGACAACTAGTTAATAACTCCACATTATATAATGAGGTATTCTATCCAAATCTTCAAATAAAATCTTTTACAAGTCATGTCTCTAAGCAGGAAATTCATGTAACTAGCTAATAAAGGAAGTGACTATCTTTGAGGCAATCCACACTGTGTTCATATAGCGATGAAGTAAATCAAGAGCATTCTCCATCTATTGCTCTAAATGTGTGATTGGTCGAACATTGGAAAAATTAAAACTTACCCATATCATTATAAAGGCTACAAACCGTAGAACGATCTATTGCTTTGTTGGAATTGAATTCTGGTCGAGGTAGTGTATGGGATGCATCTAAATCCGCATATGATACCACAATCTGCTGCTAGCCAAATCCGGTATTTGTACTAATTGGGGATATTTAGGAAGATATATGGATGAATTAAGAGAGCAAGGAATTTAATGCAAAATCATAAATAAAGCATAAATTTTCATTGAAATTACCAATATAAACTTTTCATAAACATACTCCATTTTCATTGAAATTACCTATATAAACTTTTCGTAAACATACTCCACGACTATTTCAAGTTCTTAGGAATAATCCAATTAAGAAAATCTATTAAAGCATAATTTTGTAGTTGCACCTCAAAGCTCATTTATAGCATGAAAACATTTATAAATAACTTTATCACCCTAAGCATGGAATTTTATTAGATATTAGTATCCAAAATTCCAACATCCTTGTTTAGCCTAATTCGTGTGTTCAACGATTATGTCATTGAATAGGTTGTGAATTCCCCTTCATTTCTCTCTTGAAGCCCCTATTATATTCATGTTCTTTCATTTGAACAAAGTCTCTCATTAGGCAAGCCTTTCGTTAGGCAAACTCATCGTGTTTCCTTATTGGAACTGAGCCTTTCATTTGGCAACTCCTTCATTTGAGATAATATGTGCACCATATCTTCATTGGAATCGTCCCTTGGGAGTAGCATCAATATTGAGTTTTGCTACTCATTTCAAGGTCATAATGTGTTTCAAATGGTTCATTTATAATTTTATATAACTCACTAACTAGAAATGCTCAATTTCCAAATATCATTACGTCTCAAGAAGTGATCCATTTTCCAATCCCAAAGTTCTGCAAATTACATACAAAGAGCCCCAAAATTGAAGTTCTAAAGAATTAAAGGCCCAACAAGCAAGCAAGGCCCTGATCTTTCATTTCCAAGTTTTTTTTTTCTTTTTTGATAAGTAATAAAAGTTTATTAAAAAAGCGTAAGGCGCCCCTAAGTACACAAGAAAGAAAACCCAACAACACTCAAAAACCCACCAAACTTCAAAAACCCAAACCCTCAAACCCAAAACCTTTGGGAGACCCCAACCTTAGACCATGTGCACCTTACCTTTTCTAAACCGGGAGGATGCGCTAAAGTCACTGTAGTTGATGGAGTTTACCAGATTCAAAACTTTCTTCCTACCTTTGGTCTTTAGACACGCTGCCTTAACTCTCCGATGGAAGTCCTCTTCAATGGCTTCCAATATCGCCAAGGACGGATCCATATCCTCATTACTATCCAACTCCCAATCCAAGGCCAAATCTGGAGGTAAAACACCCAAAGGGTAATGGGAATCGCCATCGTCCCCATCCCATACCTCGCCGCCCTGCTCTCACGCAACCACCTCCCCTGATGGACCAAAACCTATTGGCCACTTTTGGGATTGGGTCAAACCATTCACCCTGAAATCCAATCCCTTAATAGCAGTATGAGAACCCAGAGACGACAGACTTTCCTTAACAACCGGAGTGACTTGCACAATCGGGCTTGGATTGAGAAACCCCTCATCGGAAAGGAAGACTTACCCATATCCTTCACAAAAACTGCCACACCAGTGGTATCCTGCACTGGAAGCGCAACAGCTACTTTCTCAGCTGGATCACTAATAGGTGGAAGCATAGAAAGAAACCCTGGCATTTGAGCAACTGACTTCAAAGCTTCCATAGAATTGGCAAAAAAATTCTTCTCCATATGAACTTTTCTGGCTTCCCTAGCCTTCCGGTAATACTTCTGGAACAGCTCAGAGTTCAGCAACACAAGAGAAGAGGAACGCAACCTCTTTCCCAACTCAACCGCCCCAAAAAAAAACTAAGAGGAGGTGATGCAAGACTGAGAAGAAAATACTTGCAAAGGCAGCTCGTCAGAGAAGGACTAAAGAACCGAACAAGCAGGGACCGAAGAAGAGGTACCCAAAGATAAAGACCCAACATCATTACTAACCTCTGACCAGGTAGAAGTACCAGAGGCGTCGAAGACAACACCTCTGGTGACTGCGGGGGGGAAAGAGAACCTCTGAGAAGACTCCAACTGCCGAATTGCAGAGTCCTTGGAGACAGATAGGAAAGCAACCAACGACGTCTCAAGCTGAGCAGGAACGGAATCGGGTTCCGAATCGTCAGATAAACCCAAAAAACCAGGATCAGAGACCACTGAAGAAAACCCAAGGCTTGCAGAAATTTTCTTCACCAAGGCCTTAGTCCTAGCCCGATTGCCACACTTGGGCTTCAGGCGCAGCCCACCACACTTGAACCTGGTCAAAAGCAGCCCAAAGCCACTCTAGAAGCTTCTTCCATGAACGAGAAAGCCCTAGCTTCTTCTTCTTCCAGCCTCGCCACCACCATGGAAGCAGACTGGATTCCTCTATTTCTCCGTCGACTCGTGCGGTTGCTCGTCCAAAGCATAGCAATTCACTGCCATTCTCCTGCCTTCAACCACCCTACACCACACCTCCGGAAGCTGATCCAACCCACACAGCTCTATCTCCAAAACCCGCAGCCAAGGATGCTTGACATGAAAAACAGCTTTTCCTCGAACCACTTCCGCAAAAGATGGAGTAACCCCACCCAGACGATTGGACGAAACACCCCCCTTCTTTATCCCCTCCGATGTAGAGGCCTCAGAAACCAACGACCGAGCCTTTGATCCGAGAAAAGTAAGCATCTTTCGCAACTCACCCACAACCCAAGACCAGCCCCATCCTTCACGACCTTCAGGGAGCCAAATAACCCCTTTACGACCACCGTCAGCATAGGTAGCCACCTCAGGGTAACGACCGGCCTTGTTACCACCCCTATGAACCATCAAGGTTTTCACATCTTTGCGGTAGGACTTAACAAAATCCTTCTTCACTGGTTCCTTCAGCGCCTCCTCTACAATGGCTAACAACCATGCATAACACTAGAGACCCAGAAAAATAAAACCAGAAAACCCCTTACTCCTTTCCTCCAAGCGAATCTCCGACACGTCAGCCTTCACCGAAAAGTAGAAAGCTTTGACTTCCACGGAGAATCGACACTCCATCTCTGCTTTAACTGAGAAGCCTTATAAAGAAACACTGCGGCGACATACTCGCAAGACCGCCCATCGAAGAAGACGAAAGAGCTCCAAAGAAAGCTCTAGCCTGATAATGAAAATGAAAACGAAAACTGACCCCAAAAAAGCACTGAATAAAACTCCGAAGAAAGTACCTCTGATAGAAACAAAACCCTAACGTAACCCGCCACCACTAGGGTGGAGAGAGAAGAAGAGAAGCGAGAGTGGTAGGTAGACGAGAGAAGGATATATTCTTATGCTACAACATTCTACTTCCAAGTTTTAACCAGGCCTTCAGCCTTGATCCCTGTTCTGCCTATTAAGAGCATCCTCATCAAACTCGGCATTTCAAAGGTTTAACCAAATTTTGGTGAAATTTCAGAAAACCACCTCTGCATCAAGCTCTTCATCCTTTCACCAAAATAAGTTATGTCAGAATCCATCTCCAAATTTGGCTCCAGATTTCTTCACGCCATTTGTTTTTTAATAATTTTTTTTTCTTTCCCGCTTCTCCCCTTTCTTCCTCAGCGCCTCTTTCCTTTCCTTTTCTTGTTCCGTTTCCTTTTCTGAGGATTTCTGTTTTTCTTTCTTCTCTCTTTTCTGAGAGACACCGAGAGACCCGAGAAGAGAGAGAGAGAGAGAGATCGTGAGAGGGAGAGACCGGATCTGAGAGTGAAACCGGGAGAAGACCACCGGAGGTCCGATTTCCGGTGGTCGTTGCTCGAGAAACCGACGGAGGAGAGGACCCAGAACCGGAACCCGTCAGCAGAAACCCGACCCTCCAACGACCCAGACCCGATTTCCGGAGAGCAGAGGCGTGGCTTCCGGTGGATCGTAGGCCGGAGCTGATTTCCGGCGATTCTGGCCGGAAATCCGGCGACTTCCAGAGGCGATTTCAGGTGAGCAAGGAGTGCGATTTTCCGGTGATTTTTCCCTAGCTTTGAACAAAAATTCGCTAGGTAATTTCTGATGAATTCTTGTTCAAATTGTTATAGGTTTATTTTGATTTATGATTTGTTGGAATTATCTTTGATGTTGGTTGATTTTCCGGTTGAATGGCATTCGGTGGGTTATGGGTATTTGTTGAATTTTTCCCCTGCTTCGGTGATGATGGTTCTGATAAATGATTGGGTGTTTTTGGATGTGAAATTATTGGGTAAAATTCACTGATTGGCTGAACCCCCTTTGAAACTGATTTTCTGTTTGTTCTTCTTTCTTCCGATTGTGTATGTGTTACGGTATTGTGTTGATGGTTGTAGAAACTTTGAGTTCTTGAGATACAGGTAAATTAGTTATTCTCAAAACTGATAAAAAAAGAATATATAATTAAAATAGAGAAAAATTTAGAGAGTTTGATGTAAGAGTAACTTTAAAAGTAATGGATAAAATTAAAAAAGTACATTATTTGAGCTAAATTTGGAGAAAAATTTGAAGAGCTTGATGAGGATGCTCTAAGCCCTTACTAGTTATTATAAAATACATTTTAGGAGTTTAGTGGGAAAGGAGTTCCCATACCCTTTGATTCAATTTCCAAAATCATTTTACCAAAATGTTTTGATAGGTAAGCAAAAAAGTTTATAAAAAGCGTAAAGGCGCCTCTAAGCATACATGAAGTATACAAAAAGGACACCAAAACAAGAAAATCTTCTTGGGGATTAAGGTGCAAGCTCTAAGATAAGCATCAATTTATCTCAGCGGAAGTATGTGCTTGACATCCTTGAGGAGATTAGATTGCTGGGTGGTCGACCTGTTCATACTCATAGGGATCCAAATCTGAAACTCTTAGAGAGGAAGGAGATTTGTTTCTAGATCCTAGCAGATACCGTCGATAAGTTGGGAAACTCAATTATCTCGTTGGGAAACTCAATTATCTCACTATCACAAGGCTAGATATGTCATACACAGTTCGTGTGGTGAGCCAGTCTAAGGCATATTGTTTAGAAAGAATGGTCATCTCAGAGTGGAAGGCTTCATTGATGCATACTGGGCAGGACCACTATCAGACAGAAGGTTCATTAAAGGATATTGTACCTTTCTAAGAGGAAATCACTTAAGATGGAAAATCAAGAAGCAAAATGTAGTTGCCCGATTGAGTGCAAAGTCCGAGTATAGAGGGATGGCTCATACTGCTAGTGAGCTGACTTGGTTACAGCACTTCCTTAAGGAGATAGGGTTCCCAACACCTACTCCTATCCCACTATCATGTGATAACAAGTTGATTTTCACAGTGCCTCCAACTTTGTGTTCTATGAGAGGACCAAGTACATTAAAGTAAACCTCCATTTTGTCCGAGATTAGATACTGAGTGGAGTTATAGCCACACTGTTTGTGAAGTTTGAGGACCAAATTTTTCTGTTCCAAGCTGGGCTTATATGACATAAATGCTCCAGCTTGAGTGGGAATGTTAGAATGCATGCTATAATAAGTTGTACTATTCTAGAAGAAGGCTTGTAGGTGAGGTGTCCAGAATAGGTGTCCTAGTACTAGCTGTTATTCTCAGGAATATTCAATCTATTGTAATAATTTCTCGTATATATATAGAATGAATAGTAGAGGGCTAAATATATAGAAAATCAGCTCCTCCTCTTATACATTTTCTTCCATTTTCCATCATGATTAACGTTAAGGAATCCAACAACAGTTGAGTATTGCTTGGTTATGGGTAATTGTCCTCTCCATCGAATAGCTCAAGTTTTGAGTTGGATGCTTTAAGATAGTATTAGAGGTCAGTTTGTTCTCGAACTCTTTGTGCCAAGCTTATTTCTCTTGGGCCTAGATGCAAGAGGTGGTGTTTGTGTGAAAGTTTGTGGAAAAATAAAATAACAATAATTCAGACAATTTGCAGAACTATAACACATCAAAAATTTATTTAATTGAATCATAACACCACAAGATCATGGATTTTAATATCTACAAGATGCGTACCTCTCTTAGTGACCCAGGTGTGCCTCCCAAGGTATTCACTTCACTCTCTTAAATTTGTTTTTATTTGGGTTTCCAGACAGCTACAATACCACAAAATAAATCTAATGCCTAAACAAAGTAAGAATGTAACACCATAGATCGCGTGCAACTTCGTAATGAAGTAAAATGTGATCAATGGACACCTCACTCTTCTTACACATACAACACCACTCAACCACCACGACGTTCCTCTTTCGCAAATTATCATGCGTCAAAATTTTTCCTAAAGTTGTTGTCCAGACAGAATGCTACCCTCGACTTTGCCTTAACACGCCAGATACTCTTCCAAGGAAATGAAGGACCATCTTGGCTAATTAACACTTTATAGAACAACTTCACTTCAAATTGATCCCTTTTGGAAGGGCTCCAAACTATTCCCTCCTTGTCGAACCTGGAAAGAATATAGCTACTCGAAGAAAGAGAGTACCATCTCCATCTCCCAATCCTGGACTAATCGTATAAAGATAACATTCCACTGAATAACTCAACTTGAAAATCCACCACCCACACCTCTTTATGATGAGCAATACTAAACAAAACCAAATAGCATAGCTTCAATTGTAAACTAAAAGGAATATTAGGGAAAAAGCCTTAAGCACTTGATGCTTAGGTTTAGTATTGATACAATAATTATAGAGTTGTACAGGGTGTCGTGTATATGACATTCTACAATTACATAGTTTTATGGGGTAATTACCTTTTCCCCCCATGAATTACCAAAAAATGCGCGATGCCCCCATGAACTACCAACTCGACCAAAATAGAGCATTCAACTAGCAAAGACAACCTTTTTCCCCCCTTCCGTCAGTCAAAGGGGTTAAAACAAACGGTCAACGGGTCACGTGACCGTCACACGCCGTTTTACCCTCATTTTCTTCCTCTTTTCCCCCATGAACTACCACCATTTTCCTCTTTTCCCCCAATGAACTACCACCATCTTCCAACATGCCCCCATGTAAAACGGCACATGACCCGTTGACTGTTTCTTTTAACCCCTCTAACTGACAGAAGGGGGAAAAATTGTTGTCTTTGGTAGTTGAATGCTCTCTTTTGGTCGAGTTGGTAGTTCATAGGGGTATTGCGCATTTTTTGGTAATTCATGGGGGGAAAAGGTAATTACCCCTAGTTTTATTCTATAATTACATAGGTTAAATATGGTAAGAAGTATCCTATCATGAAGGCAATATAGTCGTTTGTGTGTATAGAAATGAATAGGATTAATGAGGGGATCCGGAGATATGTTAGTTGTAGGTCTGATATGGTGAGGATATTATGTTGTCCAGTTGAGGAAGGCTCCCTTGAATCACGGCTGACTTGTGTTGATGTTGTCTATTGTCAATCGGTGTGATTGAGGCTGGAGTAATGGTTGGGTTTGCTGAGTAGGAGTCGGGTGTGGTTGTGTTGTGTGAGTTTATTGTATTATCCTTAACACCCCCCCCCCCCCCAGACGCAAACGAATGGGAGGCACGACCGGAAGTTTGTCACACAAGAAGCAGAATCGATCGGCGGTGAGGCCCTTAGTGAAGATGTCGGCTACTTGATCAAGTGTGGAAAGGTAGTGAAGCTTGATGTCCTTGTTGGTAACGTCGACTTCGATATGTTTTGTACGGGCATGTGACACGGGGTTGGATGCCAGGGCTAGGGCGCCGAAATTATCACACCAGATGGTTGGTGGTGAAGGTAATGAGAGTTGTAATTCGCGGAAGAGCATGTGGAGCCAGTAGAGTTCGGCAGTGATGAGGGACATGGTGCGATACTCGACTTCGGTGCTGGATCTTGAGACTACATTTTGTTTCTTGGCAGACTAGGAGATGAGGTTTAGGCCAAATAAGACATCATACCCAGCTGTGGAGCGGCGATTGTCGGGGTTTCCTGCCCAATTGAAGTCGCAAAATCCAGTGAGTGTGAAGGAGCCTTTGGGTGTAGCTGAGGCCAGAGTTTATCGTGCCTTTCAAGTAGCGAAGGACACGCTTTGCTGCTGTCCAGTGGACTGAAGTAGGAGCGTGCATGTGCTGGTAGAGCTGATTGACGGAGTAGGCAATGTCTGGACATGTGAGTGTGGCATACTGGAGAGCACCGACAATTTGATAGTATTCCAATGGGTTGGGGAGCACTTCACCATCGAACTTCGACATTTTGGAGCCAGTAGTGCAGAGCGTTTGGTAGGGCTTGGAGTTTGTCATTCTAGCACGGTTGAGGAGGTCCTGAATGTATTTGGATTGCTGGAGATGGAGGCTAGTGGAGTCCCGGGTGGTTTGGATGCCAAGGAAGTATGAGAGGGAGCCGAGGTCCTTCATTGCAAAGTCAACTTGAAGTTTGGCAATGACAGTCTGCATGGTGGCCTCATTGTTATCTATGACAATTATATCATCGACATTGACTAAGAGGAAAATATGAGAGCCGTTAGTATGATAAACAAATAGGGAGGGATCAACTTGAGAGCTAGAAAAACCAATTTCTAATAAAGCATGAGAGAGTCTTGTGAACCAAGTCCGTGGGGCTTGTTTTACACCATAGAGAGCTTTGTGCAATTTGCACACATAGTTAGGGAACTTAGGGTTGACAAATCCTTGGGGTTGTTCGATGTATACATCCTCATCAAGGAAATCATGAAGAAATGCGTTGGAGACGTCCAATTGTTTGATTTTCCAATCAAACTGGACCGCCAAAGCTAAAAGTAACCGGATTGTAGCCGGTTTAATGACTAGACTAAAGGTGTCATGATAGTCAATACCAGAGTGCTGATCGAAGCCTTTGACGACTAAGTGAGCCTTGTATCGTTTAATACTTCCATCCGAGTTTTGTTTAATTTTAAACACCCACTTGTTGCAAACAACATTTTGGTGTAAAGGGCAGGGACATAAGGACCAGGTTTGGTTGGAGAGCAATGCTTGGAATTCAGAGGTCATGGCAGCAATCCATTCAAGGTTGGAGGCTGTATGGCGGTAGGTGGAGGGTTCAGGGGGAAGGGTGATACTGGTATAGGTGAGAAGGGGGTGTTTGCAGGCAAGAAAAGAGGTGAAACCAGGAAATGATCGGGGTTTGGAGGACCCAGTTTGGGATCTAGTGACAGGGTGGTTGCTTGGGGCAGCAAGGTTGAGAGAAATGGAGGGGGGCAGGGGAGGAGGACTGGGTATAGCAGAGGTTTAGTATTGATACAATATTTATAGAGTTGTACAGGGTGCCGTGTATATGGCATTCTACAATTACATAGGAATATTAGGGTAAAAGCCTTAAGCACCTAATGCTTAGGTTTAGTATTGATACAATATTTATAGAGTTGTACAGGGTGCCATGTATATGGCATTCTACAATTACATAGTTTATTCTATAATTACATAGGTTAAATATTGTAAGAAGTATCCCATCTTGATTGAAGGCAATATAGTCGTTTGTGTGTATAGAAAGGAATAGGATTAATGAGAGGATCCGGAGATATGTTAGTTGTTGTAGGTCTGATATGGTGAGGATATTTTGTTGTCCAGTTGAGGAAAGCTCCCTTGAATCACGGCTGAGGTATCAACGGAAATCGAAGGCCAAAGCGAGAAAGTTGGATATTTCCCTGATTGATGAGGCAGTGACAGCTTTGAGTTCGCCGATGACGCAGTGTTTGGGTACTTCTTCTCAGGCTTTGGACGGGTCTGTGGTTCAGAACCTGCCGATGCCAAGTGGGGGGGAGTGGGGCTACGGCGCGGGTTCCTTCTCCCGAGAGTTCCCTCCTCCTTTAGCGGCTGCAAATCGATGACCATTGACAAGGGTGAGACTCCCAACTCGAATGGCTTGATCCAATCTCAGGAGTGACCGGTAGGATTTAGCTCATCTGGGGAGATTGTTTTGTGGGATCAGGGAGAGGAAGGTGACCTTCCTCACCCATTGCGCGTTATTCCTCCCGACTTACATTTGGAGTGGGAGTCAAATGGTGCTGAGGATGAAGATTCGGCCCTGGCTTTGTTGGATGCCATTGAGGAAGATTTTCATCGGGGTAGTATGGGGAAGTGGTATAAGATCAAAGGAAGGAGAGAACTGCAGAATCTGAAGAGCTCCATAAACTACGACGGTGCGAGTGTGCCTTCTAGGAGTAGAAGAGGAAAGGCTCAGGTTCTGTAGTTTGTGGGTTGTTTGTGGGCTACGGGTGTTGTGTTTTAGGGTGTTGGTTCCTATGGGTTTTTGGGTGGGTTTCTTGTGTGTTCCTTGAGGGTTGGGTTGGGGTTCTTTGTTCTTGTAGGTTTAGGTTCTCGCGGGTTTGTTTGGTGGGCTTCTTTCTTTCTTTTTTTGGGCTGTTTTTTTTCGATTTCCAGCTTTGCGTTTTCTCTTGTATACTGCCAGTGTACTAAGGGGTGCCTGACGCTTTTAATAAAGTCAGTTTATTACTTATCAAAAAAATCACAGCTGACTTGTGTTGATGTTGTCTACTGTCAATCGGTGTGATTGAGGTTGGAATAATGGTTGGGTTTGCTGAGCAGGAGTCGGGTGTGGTTGTGTTGTGTGAGTTTACTGTATTATCCTTAACATCAACGATCTATCCCCACACCAAAAGTCATGCCATAAACTTACTTTAGACCCAATCCCCACCTCAAATTGAACAAAGTTGGAAAACCTAGCCTACCCACTTCTAATATGTTTCCAAACACCCACGCCAAAAGTCCCCAATACCTCTTTTGAACAGCAACCACCACTCGTACTCTCATATTTGGCTTCAATCATCGATCTCCATAAGGCCTCTCTCTCCATAGCATACTGCCACAACCATTTTCCCAAAAAGAACTTGATTAAACTGAATCAAGTTGCGTATTCCCAACCCATATGATTTTATGGGAGTACAAGTCCTTTTCCCAATTCACTAAATGGAGTTTTACCTCATCCCCAATGCCACTCCATAAAAAATCCCTTTGAAGTCTCTCAACTACGCCCACTAGAATAGGGAACAACGACAAGTAATACGTAGGTAGATTGGAGAGAGTACTTTTAAGCATAGTCAACCAATAACCCTTAGCCAAATAAAGTTTCTTCCATCCAGCCAACTGATGTTACATTTTCTCAATAACTCGATTCCAAATAGAAGTGGCCTTATATGAAGCACCCAGCGGCAAACCCAAATATTTCATTGGCAATGAAGCAACTCAACATCCAAGGAGATGAGCCAAAAATATTCAACTTCTTCCACCTCGCCTATAGGAACAATTTCTGATTTTGCTAGATTGATCCTCAACCCTGAAATTGTGTCAAAGCATAACAAGATACATCACAATGTCGAATTTGTTCTGACTACACATTGAGAACCTTGTCAAGAGACCCTGATCCCTTGTCGCAATCAACATCTGGCTCAATGCCTCCATAACCACCACAAACAATAGTGGCGAAAGCAGATCCCGCTGCTACAGCCCACGAGTGCTAGTAAAAAAACCGAACGGAGTTTCATTCACAAGTATGGAAAATCTCACCGTAGAAGTACAAAACTCTATCCAAGCCCACCATATCTCTTAAGCAAATAAAGCAAGAATTCCCAATTGATGATATCATATGCCTTCTCCAAATCCAATTTGAATAGCACCCCGGATTCCTCCAATCTAATTCAACTATCCAAACATTCATTAGCAATAAGCATTGAATCTAAAATTTGGCGACCTCCAATGAAGGCATTATGTGAGTTAGAAATAATTTTTCCCAACACCGACTTAAACCTATTAGAGAGAATCTTGGAGATGATTTATACACCCCACCAACCAAACTAATAGACCAGAAGTCCTCCACATCCATAGCATCTGTCTTCTTTGGAATTAGATAAACAAAAGTTGCATTAAAACTCTTCTCAAATTGTCAACTATGGAATTTTGAAAACACAGCCATAAGATCATTTTTCAGTACTTCCCAACACTTTTGAAAAAAAAGCCATTGTGAAGCCGTCCGGCCCCAGTGCCTTGTATCCATTCAAACCCCTCACCACCTTCCACACCTCCTGCTTCTCAAACTCTCTTTCTAACCAAATACTCTCATCTGCATCAATGGATAAGAATGATAGATCATCCACCCTTGGTCACCAGGAACACTCCTCATAATACAATTTGGTGTAAAAATGTACTATATGATCCTTTATCTCCATAGAATTATTGGTCATAGCACCATTTATACTAAAAGAGTCCACTTGATTGAACCTTCGATGTGAGTTGACCACCCTGTGAAAGAATTTTGTGTTTTCGTCCCCCTCCAAGCACAAAGCTCGTGACTTTTGTCACCAGTTCACTTCCTCAAAAAGGAGAGTTTTCTCCAACTCCTTAAGACATATCTGGCTTCCTCACCCTTTCCTCATCCTCTAAGCAACAACCCTCTGCAATTAAATCCAACTCTCGAATGCCCTCCAATAATTCATTCTTTTTCTTCCCTACATCATCGAACACCTACTCATTCCATTTCTTCAAATCCGCCTTCAATGCTTTCGGCTTATTAGCCAAAACATAACTTGGTAAGCTATGAAAATCATAGGTTATCCATCAAGTTTTAACATGATCTACAAAGCCTTCAGATTTCAACCACATATTTCCAAAGGAAAGTGATCTGTCTGGAAAATGTTCTTCCTACTTTGGAGATAATAAGAATTTGCCAATTTTAGACCATGTTTGGTCTTCCTGATTATTGGACCAAGTAAACTAACTCCCTTCAAGCACTAGATCCACCAAGCTTTGCACAAATATGAACTCCGAAAACTCCATCATTGCTGCAGAATAACCAGAATCACCTAATCTCTCGCTTGGAAACCGAACCACATTGAAATCTCCCCCAATACACCATGGCATCTCCCACCAGCTCATCAACCCAGCTAACTCATCGCACAAATCCCTCCTATCCCCATCATCATTCGGCCCATACCACCCCCCCCCCCCAAAAAAAAAAAGGCCATACAAAATTATCATCAGAATTGTGCAGAGAACAAGAAACTGTCCCACACACTCCTCAATCTTCTCCATCACCCGCTTATCCCACATTAACAAAACTCACCTGAAGGCCCGCTTGCTCCCTTATAGCACCAATCCACATGTTGGCAGCCCCATACACTCCAAACCACCTCCCTTGAGGTAACTTCCATCTTCATCTCCAACAGAATTATTTCAATCATATTTTGCCAAAAACTTTAAAGTTGAAGGAGAAGATATTGCAGACCTTATTTAGTTATAATAAGGTTGCATCATCATCGTTTCTGTTTTAGCTGATCATAAAGTTCCTTTTGCATCTGCCAACTTCAGGAGTTGTTCCATATGATAGGCAAAATATGTCTGTTATACACGTACAGAATTATTTTTAGAACCACTCTTTGTTACTTGGATGTGGATGGATCATTATGGTATGCAGTATGTGCAACTTGAACCATGGTACATTAGCGTGGCTCGTGGAAGTTTTTGCATTTGATAGGCATTTTAACTGTAAACCAGTAATGCTAATAAAGTTGAAGATGGTTTGTGCTTGGTCTTTCAAAGTGCAAGATACTGTCTATAGTGTTACAATGCTATATAGGTAAGCACATATATTTTCCATGCAGTAATCTGTTTTTTTTTTTTTTTTTTTGTCATATTGCAGTCAACAACAGATGTATATCCAGTTTGTCTCTGATTATGATTCATTTTGTTGCTCGAATTAACCATCCTAGTTATAAAACATGAAAAGAATATGTTACTATTTAGAGAGAGAGAACGAGAGTTGAAAGAACTCATTCTTCTGTTGTCCCCCATGTTCATCGCACACAAATATGTGACATTTTTAGTATTTTCTCCAGCAAGAGGACGAGGATCCACTGCATCATCCATCAATGTGCAACAAAGTAACTCTAGGCTGGGTGAGGCTAGGCACAGTACTTGCATATACTGCCAGCAAACAGGGCATTCTTCAAGTGATTGTCCATCGCAGGTTTCAGGTTCTCGTAGTGGTCGGTATCGTGGAATGAACCCACAAAGTGGTATGCCTGCTGAACTTCCAGTTTTTTGTTTTTTTTTTTCTCATGATTCTAAATATTTTTAAGACAAGCAGTACTGTTGAAGAACTCAGCAGCCTCTAGGATTGGGGAGTTAGTCTAAAAGACTTTGATGAAGATGACAATAACTGTTAAATGAAAATCATTAAGAGCTTTGGTTTCTCCCTCTACTTGTCACCAGAACATCTGGAGTTTGAATAAATAATTACACTTATGATTCTTTTTGAATGATGCAGGAGAATCTTCAGTTCCATGTAGCACATGTGGAACACCATGCATCTTGCGAACAGCTAATACAGAAAACAATAGTGGAAGAAAGTTCTACTCATGTCAGTCACAAAATTGCAACTTCTTTGTGTAAGTAACCAAAAAGACTTATTCATCCTCGTCATCATTCTCAATACTACTAACATGTCTGGAACTGGACCTTGTTGAGTTCATCTTTTTCCACTTTCACTGGATATCATCGGTTCATCTTAATTCAGATGGTTTGCTTGTTTAACCCTCAAACAAGACATTTTCCTAATAGTTTTATGCTTTAGGGATTTTATTGGATTTCTGTTCATTGAGGGCAGATTGGGTAAAGATGTATTTTATTTACAAAAACAAGGTTTCGGGAGTACTATGATAGTACATTTCTAAAGCCCCTTGGACGCAATAGAGATGGTGGAAAAATAAACATTTTTCAACTTTTTCCCCTTCAAAGAAGTTGTCATTTATTAAAACTTATGACTTAATTCAATAATATTTTTACTTGAGTTACTTCCAGCCGCAATTTGATGAACTGAGGAAAAGCTTATTCCAAAGAAGCAACCAACTTAAACTTTTGAGTGTTCATCGGAAAATGTTCTTCAATGGAACAAGCAGTTCCTAATAAAGTAATTTACAAATAATTTCGTGGATTAGAAAGGAGTCTGCTTCTCTTGAAACCTTCATCTAAAAAGTGGTACACATATACATCTTGGTGCCTGTTATGCAGATGGGAGGATAACCTAAACAATGGCACTGGAGGAAGGAGTGTTCAAAGTGCAAGAATGAATGTCTCAGCATCTAATACCAGCAGGAGTCGTGTCCGTGGCAGAGGTGGCCGGGGTGGGGCACATGCTGCTACCGGAACATTTGTGTCAGCAACTGGTGATCCTGTTTCTGGCAGAAGATGTTTTGTTTGTGGTGATCCATCACATTTTGCAAATGTTTGCCCAAATCGTGGTTCTTGATGCTTTTAATGTACATTTTTACGTATTTGTGTGCATGTTTTGACTTTTTTTTAAAAAAAATATGGATAAAAGAATCGGATTTGGTACACGTACTTTTGTGGTTCAATCGGTTGTAATTTATGCATGTTATAAATTTTGATTATCAAGTTATGTTCAATTAAAAGTATCATATGTATTATTTTGAATCTCTTGCACCCCTAGCCTACATCACTTTTGCCAGAGACAAAAAGGAAAAAATAAAAATAAAAGAGAAACACATGGTTTGTATATCTACTCACCTTTCTACTTTAAAGAAAAGGAGAAGAAATTTTTATTTTTATTTTTATTTTTATTTTTTATTGTGGGTGCGTCAGATGTAACTTGTGTTGTCGACTATGATTTATTGCTTCTCGTAGCTGATAGTATTAAATAACTCCATATAAGGTAGGTGTGGCAAATATAATTTTGGGAGTTTGTAATGACAATTTTCGTGAATGTGAATTGGTTTGGATTCAATCCCAGAGTTGAGCTTTATTTAGCACAATCTTCACCGACATTTATATTGTAAAAAGCATTAAAACCTAATAACAATTGTTGCTTTTCACAGTTGACGAAGATGTTTTGATGATATTATATGATTTACATTAATATGTTATAAATACAAAAACTAGATTAATAAAAAAAAAAAAGTCCACACAGGAAGAGGAGGGGGGATTCGAACTAGTGACTTCTGCTTTATGAAGCGTGGTCTCCAGCCAATTGAGCTATCCTTTGAGGACCCTTCTAATTTCATTATTTGTCTTTGTGAGTTCAAACATTTATGTGCTAACAGGATCGTATTCCACCACGTTATTCCCTCCCCCCACACTCACAACAAAAACCGGAAAACATGTCGATATAGGGTTTATTATATTACACAGAATAGTTTGTAACAATGTTACATGACGCAAATATGGAATATAGGACTTCTGTGTTATTTTTAGTGAAGATAAAATCGTCTTGTTGTAAGATCAAATTTTAATAGTTTTTCCATCAATATATTAACCGGAAAAAATCCTAAAGAAATATTCTTATATATCGAAGAGATTTCTGAGTCCATAGATCCATATGTCATGTGATGGAACCCCACAAGATTGAGATGGAAATACGATAGATAATGAAGTCATTTCGGATAAGAAAGACCATAATAACTCATTTCGGGTAAGAGAAACTGCTAATGAATCCAATTAGGGTTGGAAACAAAACACAAGTTCATAATAAAGCAATTCGTTTAAGGAATTACTAACACAATAAGAAAAGGAAACACAGTAAGACCTAGACTATGAAAGCAACATATAAAACAAAGACTAGTACAAAATACGGATAAGCCAAAGTCTAAACAAGATAACTATTTAGATAAATAAGACTTCCATGCTGCTTGCTAGTTAGGACTTCTACTGCACCGTGGTTATCTTTATACTTCAACATCATGGCTTCCCCATATTGACTAAGACTCTCATTCCTTGATTGGTTGGACTTAGGGTCCTACGTGGAGTGACGTGGAGCTCTATTATTGTGTTGCTATATTTTGTTAACAACACATTAATTGATATAAACACATTCAAGTCTTAAGTGAGTAGTGTCATTCCAAGTTGAAGATGTATTGGACGCATTGATATAAACACATTCAAGAACCACTAATTGATCTCATACATATCTAGGATATTGTGGTAGATGAATTTCCTACTCCGTTTGTTAATACTTTCTGTTTTTGTTTTTTTTTTGTTTTTTTAAAATAAATAAATAAATTATGTTAAAGATGTGATATAAATGTGAAAACTACTTAAAATTATAGGTTAGTATATTTTTTTTAAAACAAAAAAACAAAATTGTGAAAGCAAAGCTCGGACTTTTACAAACTGTTCATTAGCGTTAGAATGGAATCGTCGAGGAGATCGTGACAAATTGTTTCGTCCAAACCACATTGGAAGCTCGTTCGGACAAAGCAAATCTTTGATCTTTTTCATTCAAAGCATATAAGAAGAAGTTAAGCCCGTTAGAACATCCTTGCAAAAATCCTATTTTATAATTACATCTACAAGTCAACGCACGATTTTTAGGGTTTCTTCGAGACTTATAAATACATTTTTTTTTTTAAAAAAAAAAAAATGTTAAATCTTTAACAATTTTGATGCCACCACCATCATGAAGCTACAGAAAATGTTTATAGATTTTTTTTTTTTTTTTTTCGGATGAATGAAAATGTTTATAGATTGCCATGTAGAAATTACGCAATTGAGAACAATTCTTCTTCATCACTGCAACTTGTGGAGTATGGATTGCTGAATTGAAAGACACTAATGGGGGGTATGGATAGGTGAATAACGGAATCGAGTTGGTCTGTAAATTTGTATATGCCATTGTGTGTGTGACAATCTTCTTGTTAGAATTTTTTTTTTTTTTTTTTTTTGTATATTTTATATTTGGTTGATTTTTAAATATTCTCTATTTAATTGTAATTAAATATTTGAATTGTAATCAAATCATTACCATACTTTATATTTACTCTAAACTCTATAAATATGGACTTTTGTATTGTAGACAAATAAGTCAATGAGCATAATGTAGCCATTGAGACTAATTTGTAGTGATAGCAGTAGGTGTCTAACACTGAATCACTCATAATTTATTATATCATTTTTTTCTCTCTTGCTTCCACTATTCTTCTCCATATTTTACTTTTTCTACAAATATTTTACATGGTATCATAGCCATCTTTCTTTTGGTGCCTCTTTTGAAATCTCTATTCCCTGTCCGTGCAATTTCTCTTTGAGCGTTTCTTTTTTCTTTTTGGTGTTTTTCACCATGACAATAGTACACCAAACGCTTCGTTGTGGTTGTTTTTGCATGTGACAAAATTTTGCCAGTATGGTCGGAATCTGGTTGTATTGTGCCAGATTCAGGCCACCTTCACTGGAATTTGGCCAGCCTAGATTTCGACAAAAAACTAGCCGAAATCTGGCCAGTACGACCAGAATTCAGCTAGTTTCTCCTAAATCGGACAACAGTAGCCAAAATCCTGCTGGCCAGTGACGAAATCTCGTCACCGATATTTTTTCGCAGTTGGTTATTTTTTCGTATGAGCCAGACGCCGAAGCATAAATCCGTTTTCTATTTTTAAATTCAAGCTTCCAGAATCTTTCACATTGAGTTCGAGAGAATGTTAGAATATACGGAAAAATATAATATATTTTTCATATGTTTCATATTTGGTTGATATTTAAATATTATCTATTTATGGGTTAATTGTATTAAAATGTTGGGATTGTAATCAAAATCATGGGGATTTGATTAACATACTTTGTATTTACTCTAAACCATATAAATAAGGACATTTGTATTGCGGACAAATAAGTCAATGAACACAATGTAGCCTTTAGGACTAATTCGAAGTGGTGGACATAGATATCTATCACCAAACCACCTGTAATTTATTGTGTCATTTTCTCTCTCTTGCTTCCTCTATTCTTCTCTATATTTTATTATTCTCAAAATATTTTTCACTTCTTATTATCTGCTCATGCTATTATTAAGATTGTATCATTCTAATTTCATCAATTTCCATAATAATTATGTTTGTCTTTGTTGATGTCAAAAATTACATTAAACTTGACAACTGACCAAAAAGTGTGTACACATTCTAGTTGGTCTTTTTAAAAAAAAAAAAAAAAAACACTATTGTCTAAACCTTCATAAAATCATATTGAAAAATAATTTTGATGTTTCTTAATTTTTTTTCTTATACAATTTACAGGCTAATATTTATTCCGTAAAGAAATTTCCATATACTAATGGCATGCCCCTATATACACATATATTAAAATGCCAACGAATTTTGATAGTTAGACATACTTTTTCATAAGAGTAGACACTAATATTAGAGAAAATCCTATTTTTTTTTATTTCCTTGTCCTTCTCTGCCATTCTTTTCTACTGATGAGGCATTATCAATCAATTTATCATTGATTTTTTTTTTTTTAATTAAGATTGATGTAAGGTTTAACTTATTAGGAAAAGAAAATCAAAATAAGTTGATATAATTTATTAAGAAAATAAAATCTAGGGTTTCGTACCATATACTATATTGTATGCTTGCTCATGTATATATATATATATATTTGTTGGCTTTGTGTTTAGGTAAAAACGCAGTAGTTTCAAATATTAGAGCTGCTCTGATGATCATTTTGTAGTTTATTTATATGTTCGTGGACAAGAAGAAAGAAGGGAGTGGCAGAATAATTGAATGCAACATGTGAATGTTGGGTTTGTCGGATCGATGTTGTTCTACTCTACGTTTTGTTTTTGATATAGGTTGTGTTTTAGTAGTCTCCGATCTGGGTTCATAAGAATTAATGGTTACTTTTTTAAAACTCAAACCTTAATTTATAAAATTTCCACGGATCGAGAAGTCATGATCCTTGTTTGTTTGAACAAGACAAAAAAACTCTCAGATATATATAAAACAGAAGCAGTACGTACGGACCCATGTAAGAAGAAAACTAACTCGATCTCTCAAACTAATCAATTTTAATTTGAGGGTTTTGATAAGGTTCGAAAATGTAATGATGAGACACATGAAAACCCACAGAATATGTTTTTCATAAATAAATAAATGGACTGGGAATAAATATAAGGGAGAAGAATTTAAGCAACGGCTACAAAGGATATGAATAAAGCCTAGGTTTTGTACACAGAAGAGAATGAAACCCATCTTAGCAACGATTGATGAGGGGAATTCCGAAAAGAATAATTAAAAAAAAAAAAAAAATAGGGAGTATTGATGAAGGGATTGAAATTTTACCTCTGAATCAATTTGAAGAGAAAATATAAAAAAATAAAAAGGGTTTTGACTCTAAACAATCACCTAAAGGGGGTGAATAGGTGATGTAGGGCAACAACAGCAAATTAAAAGGTAAAATACCATATCAACTGTTGACGAGGTGAAACCCTTCTAAGAATTCTTCAAAGCTAAAACACTCTAGGGCAGTCAAATTTAAGAAATTAATTCATTATAGAATAATGAAAAAAATTACAAAAAGTTTATATTCACAAAACCTTTGTAGTTCATACTCTCTTCTTGTACTACTATACAACTAACCCACTTGCCTGCTGCCGAAATAGTTATCTCAGAACCTCTCAACAATTCTTTTACTTGTTCTCCTTAATCGGAACTCTGATTAGACTAAAGATTGTTGATAGAGTTGGTGTCGTCCCGAAGGACCCGTAGTATAATACATGTGCCCCGGATACTGCTGCATATCGTCATAAACATAAATCTCTATGATCATAGGGTCGAGCCCGTATAATAGTAAGCCCATGGCCATTATACTACACGTACCTGTGTACCGTGTCATACGATGCAAATATTATTCATTTACTTAAGAAAATCATATGTAATCATTTATCCATTTGAAACAGTCTAAATATGTGATAAAAGTGGTAGGCTCAAGACATATTATTTTGAAAAGTAAAGCCTGCTTAATTCTTTGACATATGGAGAGTTCTAATACACGTACGTAAAAACCCTAATAATGCTCTAGGTACTTTAATCTATCACAAAAAACCCTAATAATCCATTTATGCTCACTGTACAACGTTCGGTCCAAACAGTGAACATTCAATGGGTACCAAAATGCATGAAAAACTCAAAACTTCTACCCATACCACATTCTTACTTCCAAAACTCATAATAACTCTATAAAAACATAATAAACCATATCAACATAATAAAACATGAAAACACATGAACAAGTTCATAATTGTTTTTGAAAAATAAAATTATTCCATATGACAAATCATAAACTCAGCATGGCATGCTAGGAATTCACAAAATGCTTGATAAACGACAAGGTCAATGTATAATGATTGTGAAAAACAGACTTGAGGTTCAAATGTTGCCTTATGGATGATGTAATTACTTCAAATGCCACATTTTCTCTCTTTAGAACCTTTCTCTCACTAGGTCTAGGGTTTGCTAAAGTGTCAAAATGAAAGATGAAGGCTGAGGATCGTGATGCACTATTTATCAGCGTGGGGAAGGGATAAGGTTGGTTGAGATGACTGAAAAGTTAAAATGTTTTTCAGTAGTGATCGAATGTTCGGGGCGTACTTCGAACGTTTTGAAAAATGACAACTTAAACGTTCCAAAGGGATATCAAATGTTCAGAAAAAGAAGGATAACTCAATTGTTCCAGTGGGATATCCAACGTTCAGCTAAGGTAACTATCAAACGTTTCAAAGGGGCATTGAACGTTCGGCTAGGACATGAAAGTAGCAATCATTTAGGCATTGAAAATAAGGAAATTGTTTGAAGGTGTTCATTGGGTTTTCTTTTTAAATGTTAATCGCGAGTGTTGGTTTTTATAAAACGTGATTAAAGCGGATATATTTTTTATTTTATTATTTCAAGGTATTACAAAATCAATTCACTATAGAAAAATGAAAAAACTACAAGAAAATCATACTCACAAAACCTTTGTAATCGACACTTTCTCTGTCCGGACATGGCTAGGGTTTCAAGCTAGTAACCTAGAGGCGTTCGGACAACAGCGGATGCATTTGCTAACAGAGCCTTCTGTTTAAACATCGCATATGGATGCATGCAGAAATATTTGTGAATGAACCATTACGTTCTCTTATATTCAATGTCACGTCCGAACATTTGCAGACGAAATTGCAAACAGACCATTTTGTGTTCTCAACTTCAACTCCACATCCTGACATCTGCAGACAGATTTGTGAACGAGATATATGACTCCTTTTAACATTGCTTGTCTGAACAAGTGCAGATGCTAGAAGTGTACATGCAGGCGAATATTAGCCGCCCACATCTGTTATCCACAACTATCTGCACATATGGATGCGATTAGCAAAAATCAATATTCGCATAAGCAGATGCATATAGCAGTTTTAAGGTATATAGATGTGATTAATAACCATATCTCCAAACCCTTTATATATATATATATATATAATAAATTTACCAAAACGACGTCGTTTTGGATTAGGTATATATTATGTTTAGATTGATTTGGTTCGTTATGTTATTTTCTCGTGTAACACTTAGGCAAAAATGCAAAAGTAATATGAAATTAATATACTTTCAAAAGATTGGAGTTTTAAAAAATTAAAAATTAAAATAAGCCTAAAACAATAAAAATTGGCCTAAATTATTTTTAAAATCATTTAAAATATATCCTAATAGAGACCCAAATAATGCACTTAAAATAGGCTCATTGCTTAATATGCTAATAGCGAATAATAAGCAAGCTGTTCACATAATTCATAGTATGTTGAGAAGAAGTTATTGCTTAAGATAATGCTTGCTTAAGCAAACTGTTCACTAATAAGATGTATTGTGCCTCGGCTTTCTTCAAAAAGAATAATATAAACAGTGAAAACAACTCAAATACGTGGTAGCAACACACATAAGAGTAAAATCAAGAATTTTGTATCATTGAGTTCGACAATTTATAAGATAATGGAATTTTTGAACACAATTATAGCAAAATAAGTTTACCTTCCAAGAGGATAGACGTCGACTGAGTTCCCTAAAAAATTTAGTTTTCACCTTCGAGGATATGTCATAAATGAAATGTTCATTCTCAACATGTCCAACACTCATTGGAGGGTGATGACTAACCTGAGAGGAAAAACAATTTGTGAAGGATATTAAAACTAGGCAGCATAGACAATGCAACACTAACAAGATGATTACTGTAAAATACCAGTTAATATCCAGTAATCTGTAATCCTGAATAGATGGGGGAGAAAAAAAAAAAGCTTCTACTTCTATCAAAAGCATCATCACAAAAAATGAAGACACTTCAAAAACTTACCTGTTCTGCTACAAATGTAATGCCCCCATGATTAACCATTTCATAAGTCTCACCAAGAATTGGATTAAATGGCTTCCAGGTTCTTTGGAGCGCATAGTAGACATATATATATATATAAAATGATGTTGCAAACAGCAAGCATAAGTCCTAGATCACAGTGCAAACCCACACACACACACAACAGTGAGGGAGAGAGATGCAAAGGAATGCTTACCAGCATACACCAATCGCATGTGGGGATCCTCACATTCATCTACCAGATCTAACAGGTAGGAGTATTCCATCAGATGCAACAAACATTCTATAATTTGTAAGTTTCCTCAACAGCATCAGAGATAGAGAAAGAGCGACCAGACATGTAGTTAAAAAACAATTAACACAAACCTCTGCCATTTTCCACAAAACAGTACAAACAAAATGCAGAAAGTAGTGTACCTCCTGTTTCCATCTTCCTCTTTTTGCTTCCTCTTCAGAATCTTCAGTGCCTCCTTCCGAATTAAATTCCAGCCCTTCATAACCCACTAACCTGTACAATACAAAAACCACAGATTGTCAATAAATTGGATTCTTCAACACATGGAATTAGTGTGGCCAATAGACATAGTAACTCTGATAAATACCACTTTGTATGGGGCAGTTTGGTCATGATCCTTGATTAAATATATTTGCTACAATTCTGATTAAATAGACTTACACCACCCATTAACAATAAGACTCCTAATATATAACAGTTTACAAACTACTCAACACTCCTAACAACGACTGAAACATCTTGAAATGATGATTTTTATTCAACAAACAAATAACCACTTTTACTAAAACTAAATTACTGGAGAGTTTACCTATAGGCAACATCCCTAGTATATAGAGGAGTTGATGAAGAGGAGTTTACCTTAAGGAATGAACGTTACCACGACCAAAAGTTATGATCCGAAATAATTGGCACTTGGGAATTTCGTAGATTCACTGCTTGAACCTCTATAAAAGGGTGGGCATTGGCAGTTACAACCTCACTCAGTAGCAAGCCACTCTCAAAGCTAAAAGATAAACAAAGGGCTTGCATTTCTAAGGACCCTGTCAAAAATTGGATTTTCTACCAATTCTTTAGCGGAAGGCCGTCGGACTGGATCTGGGTCTACCATCACCTAATAGAATTAGCAAAACAGAAGATAAAATCGGCAATGTAGTTGAAAGTTTCTTATAACTAAAAATCAACTTCAAAAATTATATTTGATGAAAGCGAACTTTCTTTTAACGACAAACATATATCTTTTACAAGATAAAGAAAGCGTATGAGAGCAACTTGAACTATGCCCAGATGCAGATTAATAGTACTCAACCTAATTAATATTCTATTAATGATTCTCCATGCAATTTTTATCCAAAGCTGCTTTCCACGCAGAATAAAGATGCAGTAGCAATATTTCCCCAGTTACAAAAGAAGAGCTCAAGCACAACTGACAGATAGAAGAAATTATTGTACCTTAAGTAAGTTTTGAAGTTGCAATGAATGACCAGGAAGGAGTGGCAATTTTCCCTTGATTTAGAGCTTGCTCGTAAGATTGGGGAAAAAACTGAGAAATTGGTTGAGAAATTTGTGGAGGATTGAAATTCCAAAGGTGAAGGATGAGAAGTGATTTATCTCTATAAAATCAAGAGATTATACCGATCTTGCCAGAGATTATGCCGATCTTGCCAGGAAAAGAGAGAAAAGGGAAGGAGGAGTTGACTGGGCAGGTGAAGCCGGGAGAAAGAAAAGTGGAGAAGAAAAGAAAAGAAGAACAAGAGAGAATTGAAGAAAGAAAGGGCAGACTAGGGAGAAAGGAAGAGAAAAGAAGAAGAAAAAAATTGAGTTTGAAATTTTTTTTCCAAAAAACAGGGGGCGCGCGGGACACGAAAAATTTTGTGTCCCGCGCGCCAACCCCCCATCCCGCCCCAAAAAAAAACTCCAATTAATATAAAACTTAAATTAAAAAAATTAAAAAAAATTAAAAAAAAAAAAAAAAAAAAAAAAAAAAAAAAAACTAAAACATTTAAAACATTTAAAACATTTTTTTTATATATGACAAAAATTCTGTTAATAATTTTAAAAAAAAAAATACGAAAAGAATTAAATATAATATTTATTTTTTTTAAATGAGTTCATATTTTTATTTCAAAAAGTAAAATAAAATTTTAATCAACTGAAATTATTCTCAATTTTAGTATTTTTTTTTTTAAATTTAAATTTTATTATTTTCAATCATGGTAGATCATATGATCAGTCATTATAGATCATCTGATCGATCATGATAGATCAATAGGATCGATAGATTATCCATCGATCATGGTAAATCAATAGGATTGATAGATCATCTGATCGATCATGATAGATCAATAGGATTGATAGATCATCCGATCAATCATGGTAGATCATCCGATCAATCATGATAAATCAATGTGATCGATAGATCATCCGATCAATCATGGTAGATCAATAGGACCAATAGATCATTAGATCGGCCTTGATCAATCAATAGGATCCATAGATCATCCGATCGATCGTGGTTGATCAATAGGATCGACAGATCATCCGATCGATCGTGATCGATCAATAGGATCGTTAGATCATCCGATCGATCGTGATCGATCAATAGGATCGATAGATCATCCGATCGATCACGATCAATCCATAGGATCGATAGATCATCCGATCGATCATGACAGAGCAATAGGATCGATAGATCATCCGATCGATCATGATAGAGCAATAAGATCGATAGATCTATCGTGATCGATCGATAAGATAGATAGATCATCCGATCGATCGTGATCGATCCTATGGATCTATAGATCATCTGATCGATCCATAGGATGGATAAATCATTCGATCGATCCATAGGATTAATAGATCATTCTATTTATCGTGATTGTATCGATCAATAGTATCGATAGATCAATAAGATCGATAGATTATCAGATCGATCGTGATCGATCAATAGGATCGTTACATCATCCGATCGATCCTGTGGATCGATAGATCATCCGATCGATCGTGATCGATCCATAGGATGGATAAATCATCCGATCGATCGTGATCGATCCTATGGATCGATAGATCATCAAATCGATCGTGATCGATCCTATGGATGGATAGATCATCCGATCGATCGTGGTTGATCAATAGGATCGACAGATCATCCGATCGATCGTGATCGATCAATAGGATCGTTAGATCATCCGATCGATCACGATCAATCCATAGGATCGATAGATCATCCGATCGATCATGACAGAGCAATAGGATTGATAGATCATCTGATCGATCATGATAGAGCAATAAGATCGATAGATCTATCGTGATCGATCGATAAGATAGATAGATCATCCGATCGATCGTGATCGATCCTATGGATCGATAGATCATCTGATCGATCCATAGGATGGATAAATCATCCGATCGATCGTGATCGATCCATAGGATTTAATAGATCATTCTATTTATCGTGATTGTATCGATCAATAGTATCGATAGATCAATAAGATCGATAGATTATCAGATCGATCGTGATCGATCAATAGGATCGTTAGATCATCCGATCGATCCTGTGGATCAATAGATCATCCGATCGATCGTGATCGATCCATAGGATGGATAAATCATCCGATCGATCCTATGGATCGATAGATCATCAAATCGATCGTGATCGATCCTATGGATGGATAGATCATCCGATCAATTTGATGATCTATCGATCCATAGGATCAATAGATCATCCGATCGATCGTGATCGATCAATAGGATCGTTAGATCATCCGATCGATCGTAATAGATTCATAGGATTGATAAATCATCTGATCGATTGTGATTGATCGTGATCGAACAATAGGATTGATTGATCATTCGATATATCGTGATAGTATCGATCCTATCTGATCGATCGTGATAGTATCGATCCTATCCAATCGATCATGATAGATCAATAGGATCGTAATATTTTTTTTCTTTTTTTAAAAAGGAAAAAGAACGATTTTTTTTTGATAGAAAAACCAAAATTTAACTTTTCTTTTTATTATTTTAAAAAAACCAATTTTTTTTAAAAAAAATATTTTTTACAAACAAATTAAAAAAATTAAAGAAAAACAAAAAAAAAATTAAGAATGAAAAATATATATTTAAAATAAAAACAAACAAAAAAAATGAAAATTTTGAAAACATTAAAAAAAAAAAAAAAAAAAGGAAAAAAGTTAGCACATATTATTTTGAAAACATAAAAAAAACGCTAAATATCATTAGCGGCCACATAAAATAGTGGCCGCTAATAATCAATTATTAGCGGCCAAAAAAGTGGCCGCTAATAGTTCTAGAAAACATTTTTTTTTTAAAAAAAAAAACAAACGAAAAAATAAATAAAAAAGAAAAACTAGTTTTCTATTAATCTCTTTTTTTAAAAAAAAAAAAAAGGAAAAAGAACGATTTTTTTTTTTGATAGAAAAACCAAAAATTAACTTTTCTTTTTATTATTTTAAAAAAACCAATTTTTTTTAAAAATATATTTTACAAAAAAATTAAAAAAATTAAAGAAAAAAAAAATTAAGAATGAAAAATATATATTTAAAATAAAAACAAACAAAAAAAATGAAAATTTTGAAAACATTAAAAAAAAAGAAAAAAAAAAGTTAGCACATATTATTTTGAAAACATAAAAAAAACGCTAAATATTATTAGCGGCCACATAAAATAGTGGCAGCTAATAATTGATTATTAGCGGCCAAAAAAGTGGCCGCTAATAGTTCTGGAAAACATTTTTTTTTAAAAAAAAAAACAAACGAAAAAATAAATAAAATAAATAAAAAAGATAAACTAGTTTTCTATTAATATCTTTTTTTCAAAAAAAAAAAAAGGAAAAATAACGATTTTTTTTTTGATAGAAAAACCAAAAATTAACTTTTCTTTTTATTATTTTAAAAAAACCATTTTTTTTTTAAAAATATTTTTTACAAACAAATTAAAAAAATTAACGAAAAACAAAAAAAAAATTAAGAATGAAAAATATATATTTAAAATAAAAAAAAAAACAAAAAAAATGAAAATTTTGAAAACATTAAAAAAAGGAAAAAAGTTAGCACATATAATTTTGAAAACATAAAAAAAACGCTAAATATTATTAGCGGCCACATAAAGTAGTGGCCGCTAATAATTGATTATTAGCGGCCAAAAAAGTGGCCGCTAATAGTTCTGGAAAACATTTTTTTTTTTAAAAAAACACAAACGAAAAAATAAATAAAATAAATAAAAAAGAAAAACTAGTTTTCTATTAATATCTTTTTTTCAAAAAAAAAAAAAGGAAAAATAACGATTTTTTTTTTTGATAGAAAAACCAAAAATTAACTTTTCTTTTTATTATTTTAAAAAAACCATTTTTTTTTAAAATATTTTTTACAAACAAATTAAAAAAATTAACGAAAAACAAAAAAAAAATTAAGAATGAAAAATATATATTTAAAATAAAAAAAAAAACAAAAAAAATGAAAATTTTGAAAACATTAAAAAAAAGGAAAAAAGTTAGCACATATAATTTTGAAAACATAAAAAAAAACGCTAAATATTATTAGCGGCCACATAAAGTAGTGGCCGCTAATAGTTCTGGAAAACATTTTTTTTAAAAAAAAAACACAAACGAAAAAATAAATAAAAAAGAAAAACTAGTTTTCTATTAATATCTATTTTTCAAAAAAAAAAAAAAGGAAAAAGAAAGATTTTTTTTTTTGATAGAAAAACCAAAAATTAACTTTTCTTTTTATTATTTTAAAAAAACCAATTTTTTTTTAAAAATATTTTTTACAAACAAATTAAAAAATTAACGAAAAACAAAAAAAAAATTAAGAATGAAAAATATATATTTAAAATAAAAACAAACAAAAAAAATGAAAATTTTGAAAACATTAAAAAAAAAAAACGAAAAAAGTTAGCACATATTATTTTGAAAACATAAAAAAAACGCTAAATATTATTAGCGGCCACTTTTTTGGCTGCTAATATTTTTATTATTAGCGGCGACATTAGTCGCCGCTAATAGTTTCCCGGAATTTTCCGCATCTCCCCGCCAAGTTATTAGCGGCCACAATTAGGTGGCCGCTAATAGTTTATAAATAACGGTGACTATTAGCGGCCAATTGTTTTTGGCCGCTAATAATATGATCATTAGCGGCCACTATGCGTTGGCCGCTAATAATGTGGTCGCTAATGATCAAATTTCTTGTAGTGACACCGAACATTTGATGTTGTCTGAAAAGCAAATTTAACCTACTGGATACCTCATTCGGTCTTATCTCCTCAACCCTCGCCTATATAAGCCACCATCATGCCCCTCAGAAACCTCCACACCCCAATGTATCCTTGCAAACTTATTTCTTGAACGAGATAGATTTTAAAGAGAGAAGATGTGTTTTTGGCGTCAATCAGCTTCTTATTTAGAGAGAATATGTGTTTTTAGATTTTAGAGAAGTAGTTTTGATTTCATAAGCAAATGTTGAGCAATCAACTAAAGTCGTTTAATAAATGATTCAACTAAACCATTTTGAGTATAGGTATGAGCAACAGGATGTTCAAAATTAATACCGATTGACATGCAATAGTCATAAAATGCTTGAAATGTAATCTAAGTATTTGGTTAAGAAGTCTAATAAATGCAACAATACAAGTAGAAAGCAGGCAAACATGTGACCATCTAGTTGATGTATCTATTAAAACCATGAAATATTTAAATGGCCCACATGGAGGGTGAATTAGCTCATATATATCCCATTGAATTCTTTGTAAAAATGATGGGCATTCAATAATTACCTTAGAATGGGATGGTTTGATAACAAGTTTATCTTTAGAACATGGAGTGCGAGGATAATCACATGGTAAAATAATCTTCTGGTTCTTTAAGGGTTGTCCATATGAGTTTTCAATTATTCGACTCATCATAATTGTTTTCGGATGTCCAAGACGATCATGCCAAAGCATAAATATCTTTGGATCAGAGCACTTCTAGTGCATCACAACATGTTATTTAATTGTTCTAATTGTTATATGATACAACCCGGAAGAGAAAACAAGCAGTTTTTTCAATATGAGCATTTGACCCGAAATTATTGAAGTGATATAAAGATATTCGTCACTACCTTCATTAGTAGTTTTCAACATGATAACCATTTAGACGAATATTCTTCAAATTGATTAAATTTCTTCTATATTTAGAAGAATACAAAGTATCGTCAATACATTTTTTTTTTTTTTTGACAATATGATATTCGTTCTTTCAAAGCCTTCAATTAGGTTTGATGAACCTGATATTGTACTAACACTAGCTTTGTTTAATATTAAATATTAAAAATATTTCTTATCTTGAATCATTCCATTAGTATGATTCATGCCTCCATATATAAACAAAATATATATTAAATTTAATAATTCAAAAAGAAAATAACAAAATACAAATAAAGTTGACAATGTAAACATGATGTGATTAAGACATAATGAAAACATATTAATCTCCAATTAAAATATCAGTTTTATGTTAAATTTACAAAGAAATTAGAAACATCAAGATGAGTGATACCCTATCCATTTGTAATATCAATAAAAATCGAAGGATCTACAGGATCACTATGATTAGAAAAATTCATTTAAATTCACTTTTTTTTTAATTTCTAATTTTTTTAATTTATTTATTTATTTTTATGGAGGCTTGATAGGTCTATCAGATGTTTAGGCGTACAATAGGTATGCAACCAATATCATTTCTTACCATATATTTAACATTTATCTTCATAGTTCTTTATAAGTTTATTATGTAAACCTTTGTTTTCATTTTATTTCGCCTCAGTGTGATTCCACTTCTAGTAGTAATGAGCATTTATTTTGCAAGAATTATGAGTGCATTCCCATTGACCTCTATAATTTTTTTCTATCACGTCCACGTCCACGACCACGGTTTCCTTTATGATGCTGCACGAGCACATTCGAGGCATGAAATGTGGTATATGTTTTTTCTAACATATCCACATCAGTGACTTTTTCTCCCCACAATTTTAATTGAGCTGATTTTAAAAAGTGTAATTTCAGGTGCATCTAACCATAATGAGCTTTTGGGATCTTTTACTATTCCACAAGGTCAAGGGATCTTTTACTGTAAGGTATTTATTTTTTATTTTTTTTAATTCATCATGCAGATGATGGCGGAAAAAAAATCATTGTTTTAACGCAATCCTGTTGGGATGCTTGATTTTCTTTTTTAATAGTATTTCCAATATTCATAACATCAATATTCATAGCATTAGAATGATAACATTTTAGTTCATAATAATCTCACATGGATCATAAGATTCATATGTTATTATATGATTCTTAAAACACAAAAAAATTTTAAGCATATGTTAGAATGCTAATTAACAAAATAGATAACAAAATTACTAAATTTTAAAGAGACTTACAATGAATTGAGAATATCTTATACGGATAGCTTTTGATGTTGAAAATCAAAAGAACACAACAATTGGTTAGAGCTTCATGCTGATAATGTGTTGTAAAATCAAAGAAAATAACAAGACAAGATAAAGAGATTGCAATATGTGAAACTAGTTCTTCATGAACTATGTATGATTCTTCTATATTATTATGTTTTACATACAACTCAAATACTCACTTTTATAGACATGGAATCATAGTGTGAAGCACTTGAGGAATATGAAATGGTAGTATATGAATCAAAATGCTACATCAATGTATTATATGAATGTTATAGAAATTCTAAAAGATTATATGAATGTGTAGAATTCTAAGAAGTTGAGCTAAATGGTCATCCACCAAATGCATGAATAAATTCTACATGTCGTATAATTGTCTATCAAATAATGAGGTGACTTTTAAAATCACCATTTAGCATGTAATTGATCAAATGACGATTTTAAAAGCCAACTAATTATTTGATGGACACTTGATAAATATTTATATCACATATAATTTCTTCTTCTTCTTTTTTTCTTTTTCTTTTTTTGATAAGGAGGAATCAATATATATTAAAAATAAATTGAAAGTTGCCAATTTTAGTAAATAATAACAAAAATAGAATTTAATTAGATAGTGACAAGAAAATTTGATTCTCCTGGGACCTTTCCAAATCGTAAAAATGCGATTTATCAAACGGTTGACATCACAAAGCGGTCGCGGGATAACAATTAATGTAGTATGCGAAACCGGATCGTTTCCTTCGAGACAGTTTTTATTTTATAATGGTCATCCAACAGGGTGACATGCATATGTTCTTTCGCAATTCCCAAAAACAAATGCCCCCTACTCCCTAGCGGGAACCGGCAAATACAACTCTGTCTGGCCTCTGGACTAATACCGAAGAGACACAGAAAAAGAGGAAGAGAGGGAGAGAGAGAGAATAGGAACGACGACGTTTTGCTGAAAAGGAGATGAGGTGGACCAGAGACCGTACGGCCGGAGAATTATCAGACGATGGCGGTGGTGGTGGGCGCACGGTGGTGGTGGGGGTGAAGTTCGACTCTCAGAGCCGGGAATTGCTGACGTGGGCGCTGGTCAAGGTGGCCCAGCCCGGTGACTGTGTCATTGCCCTTCACGTCATCGACTGCGTCTGTGGTGAGTCGCGCACCCACACGCTCTCTCTCTTTCTCTTTCTCTTTCTCTCTGAATTTCGCTGCGTTGGGTTTGATTATAATTACAATGCCAAATTTTTCTTATGTTCCGTAGAAGGCACAGCGTCGCTTCTCTCGCTGGTGAAGACATTTGATTCTGTGCTCTCTGTATACGATGGCTTCTGCAGCTTGAAGCAGGTCCAATTCCACTACCACATTGCTGTTTTCCCTTTCTTTCTTTCTTTCTTTCTTTTCGATTCTCTGTTTGGTTGCCGAGAAAATGCGGGGGCATAAAGTATACTGCAATTTGATCCAAGTTTTATCAGTAATCAAACAGAGTTAGTGATTTTTATTTTTAATTTAGGGTTTTTGGTTGGTGGGGTTGTGAATATTGATTGGGTGGGATTTGTAGGTTGATCTGAGGCTGAAGGTCTGTAGAGGCTCAAAGGTCCAGAAAATTCTAGTCCGAGAGGCGAAATTGTACGGTGAAGCTACGGTGATTGTGGGAGCTTCCAAAGCCCATAAAAGAATCGGGTCGTCGGCCTCGTTCGCCAAGTACTGCGCCAGAAAGTTGTCCAAATATTTCGGCGTTTTCGCCGTTAACAATGGCAAAGTTGTGTTCCAGAGAGCGGCGACTTCTACAAACGCCCATCAATTGCGAGGTTATTTTTCACAAATTTACATTTTTTTCTTTATTCTAAAGATTAATGTTCATGTTTGTTTCTGCTTGAGATTGATGTTAGAACAATTGCTTTGTGTGTTTCGTTTACTTTTCTCTTACGGCTGAATAAATAGTAGTTGACACAACAATTAGGGTTACTTGGTTCGTAAGTTATTAGGCAAGAATGTAGAAGTTCTAAGTGATGCAAATGATGATGCAGGAAGAGTGACTTTGGAAAAACCTGGCTTGGGTTTGACGAAGCAGAATTGCTTGAGTTGTTCAGCGGATGTGGGTAATTGTGAAACCCAATTTACGAAAGAGTTGCCCGTGGATGGTGGCGAGGACAATTCGTTGGCTTTGGTACCATACCAATCATTGGAGGCTGATACAAATTCTAGCTCCGTTGTGATTCAAGAATCACCAGAGTTGAAATCTGGGTGGTCAATTCTTCGCTGGGCGTTTCAAGCCAAACGGCCATATGTGGAGAAATCATTGAAAAGGACATCTGTGTTTCAGTGGGTATTGAGATTACCGAACTGGCAGTCATCGGCTGTGGTCTATCCTGATCAGAAGAAGAGTAATTGTGATCAGGAAGATGATAATTGTTCCTCTCTTGATGAAGACAGCAGTGCAATTGTGCCATTTGGATCTGCTACTGTGTGTCCTCTTTCCCCTTGCAGCGGCTTGGGTAACCTCCTTCCTAAAGAGTTGTTGGGTTTACGTGAGAAATACTCCTCCAGCTGTATGTATTTTAGCTACCAGGAACTCTTGTTGGCAACCTCTAATTTCATGCCCGGTTCGTTTGCTTTCCTTAATTTTATGGACCTGGTTTCAAGTTTGCCTCAAATTTGGGGTTTTTCTCTAATAAAGTTTGATTTGTGTTTTTCAGAAAATATGGTTGGTAAGGGTGGTAGTAGTCATGTTTACAAAGGGTGTCTTCCAGATGGCAAGGAATTGGCGGTCAAAATTTTGAAGCCATCTCAAGATGTTCTAAAAGAGTTCGTTCAGGAAATTGAGATCATTACAACTTTACATCACAAGAACATAATCTCTCTAGTTGGGTTCTGTTTTGAGGACAACAATTTGATATTGGTCTACGATTTTCTTTCAAGAGGAAGCCTAGACGAGAATCTTCATGGTAAAATTTTCTTTGAGTTTACCCGATTGGAATCGGAGAAAAAAAAAAGTTAAAAATGTTTCATTTTTGTTCCATTTTATTTTAAACTCATCATGGATACTCTCTGATTAAGGTAATAAGAAGGATGGGAAAGGATTTGGTTGGCAGGAGAGATATAATGTAGCTATGGGTGTAGCTGAGGCATTGGACTTTTTACACAACAGCTGTGCAGAACCTGTGATCCACAGGGATGTGAAATCTTCGAACATCCTCCTTTCTGGTGATTTTGAGCCACAGGTGCTCTTAAGTCTGTCACTTTTCAATCTTTCTGCTAATTATATGAAGCTTTCTATGCTCATTTTCTTTTTCCTTTTTATACTTCTTCAGCTCTCAGATTTTGGACTTGCTAGCTGGGCATCGACTTCATCCAATACGACCTGCACCGATGTTGCAGGAACCTTTGGGTCTGAAATTTGTTCTCTAGTTCCTATTTTCTTATACTTCAGATATACTGCTAACACTCACTCTTGTGGCAGTTACTTGGCTCCAGAATACTTCATGCATGGCAAAGTGAGTGACAAAATTGATGTCTATGCATTTGGTGTGGTACTTCTTGAGCTTCTTTCAGGTAGAAAGCCAATTATCAGTGAATGTCCAAAGGGCCAGGAGAGCCTAGTAATGTGGGTATGTTTCTTTTGTGTGTGAAAATCTCCTTATTCTAGAATTTTTATGCAGCTAATCATGTTTTTAAACTTTGCACACCCAAAAGGAAAGAAAAACTCTGTATTTGAAAATCAGCAGGATGAGTTGCCAATATGTGAAACAAAATTCAGGAAGACTTTCAAGAACAAGCTGATTTTAATTGTTAAACTGTTTTTTGACTGCCTTTATCTATGAATAATACCTCTTGATTCATGTCAAATAGTGTGTTTAATGATGATATATATCCAGGCAAAGCCAATTTTGAACGGTGGAAAGGTTTTCCAGTTGCTAGATCCAAGCTTGGGCAGCAACTATGAAGATGATCAGATTGAGAGGATGGTTTTGGCTGCCACCCTTTGCATTAGACGTGAACCTAGATTACGGCCTCAAATCAGCCTTGTAAGTTTGCTCGATGCTGCATTTCCCATTCCTCTGTGATTTTGTTTTCATTTTTATATGCTCTAAATCAATTTATATGCTGATCAGATTTTGAAGGTTCTCCAAGGAGATGAGGAAGTGACAAGGTGGGCAAAGCAACTAGTACGTACATCAGAAGAAGTTGATGCCTTGGATGGTGAAGCATTTTATACTAACATCAAATCCCATCTTAATGTGGCATTACTGGAATTGGAGGATGATTCGGTTTGTATCAGTAGCAGTGAGAAAAGTGTGTTGTTGGAGGACTATCTCTTCAAGCTTTGACTAAGTTTTGTCTGCAAGAAGACATTGTTTGTTTTGTATATATATGCCTTTCAGCCTTTGCTTTGTGTTTTGTATTTTCACTCACTCAGACTACTTGGCCGGGTCTTGGAAGAGAGGTTGTTTGCAATTGGTTTTTGCCGCCCCCCCCCCAGAGTCGAGACCTTTGGTCTGTTTGGCCTTTAAGCAAATTGTTAGAGAGCAAGCAAGCAAGCGTACCCGTTATTCTGTTGACATGACTATGAATGGTTATGGTAAGATGGTGAAGATTAGGATAGCTTCTCCCATGGATTGTATAATTTTCTGTCAGCATCGTTTTGAGCCTAATTGGTGTGTTTCTTTTTTGAATTGAACACACCGCCTTATTTAAAACCTATTTCTTTTCTATCATATCTCGGAGATTGTTGTGGTCGGGCCTAGCTCCCCATCCATTGAACCAGAAAAAAGGTTTTTCTTTTCTTTTCTTTTAGGCCCAAAAAGTGCGTTGGCCAGAAGCTTAAGCTACCATTTATATATATATATATATATATATATATATATATATATAATTTTTTTTTGGAAGAATTTTAGTATGCCCTTTTGGGGCTTTCTGCAACTAGTCGCTGTTGGTTTTTCTTATTTGTCAGATGTGTCTTATTAATAATATATACCCACATCTTTTTGTGTTTCTCCATTGAATTACTTGATTTTATATTCCTTTTCATTCATTTCCTCCCTTAAAAAAACACATGGGGGTCCCTGTATTCATTAACAAATTCCTTTCAAACTGAGTTGGCAGTCTACGGACGTCACCACTAAATAATAAAATTTATTTAGCAAATTTTATATGTTACAATGTAAGGATGTAGTAAAAGTTGTAGTATTCTCAATATTTTTCATAATATTCATACAGGTTTTCACGTCTTTAATACTCTAGTCACTGCGTCAATTGGTTAATGAAAAACAAATGATTGGTTACAATTCATGGTCAGGTATAGAGGTAAAAAGGCGGTTGCGATAGGTAGATATCGGCTAAAATCGCTAACTGCAATTGCCTACGTGGTTATCGAAAATCAACAACTGCTTAGGCAGTTGGTGGTTATATAACCGCTACCCAATTTTTTTTTGTTTTTTTGGCTGTTGGACCTGTTTTGGACTTTTTTTTTACCCAATTTTTTTTTTTTAGTTTTCAAGGCTTTAAATATATGATACATATTTTTTTGTTAGTGTCAAAATGTCTATTATGAGTGGTAATATTATATTATTTACTTGACAATCATATAAATGAAAATTCACAACATTAAAACATCAACAATCCAAGACAATTATATCCATAGTCTACACACCCACACTCAACAACATATAAATGAAAATTCAAATAATCAAACCCAACATAAACATATTCACTTCCACTTCCATTCCCACTCAAATGGATTCAAACAAATAAAATTTAGTAGAGAAATTCAACCAATAAGACAATAACAACAAAAAAACGATAACGACACAACTCCCATTTGGTCTTCTAGCAAAATCATGTGGAGAGAAGGAGCTGTCCCGAACAGAGAAGCCATTGGAGAAGGATTCTTGTGACCGTTGTGGCGCAGAGAACGTGAAGGATGGGATGGGTGGCAGTCTGTTGCCTATGAAGTCTGCTGCTCGAGGCAAGGGTGGTAGCTTCTGTGGTGATCCTGAGGTTTATCAGCTGACAGGAGAAGAGCACACGTTTCCCTCTCTTTTGTTGTGGAAAAGCCAGCTGGAGAAGCTGAAGGCTGATGTGGATCTGTGAAGGGCTTTTCTCATTTGGGCCTGGGTCTAAGTCAAAGTGTATTGGGCGGAAGAAAAAAATTAAGAATAGGAAGAGAAGACTGCATTGGGTTCTGAAAGCCCCGAAACCCAGTTCTTTTGACCCGTTAGTGGAATCGGTAGGGCGTCCTGTGGTGGGTCCGTCGTCGACGTTGGACTGCGGCGGGTCTGAGATTTCTCCGGCAGTCTCTGAGCCTCCAGGTGGGTCGTGTCCCATGTTAACGGCCGGTCTCTTTGTTTCAGAGAAGCAGTTGTCCTGTCCCGTGCAGGGCCCTCGGCCTGATTCTGTCGCAGCGGCTAGGGAGGATGGAGCGAGTCCGTCGGTGAGGATGGGTTCTTCTCCGGTGACTCCAGAGGGTTCCGGTGGGTCGTTTTCTTCTAATGCAGTCCAACCGAAACCTTTTTTTGGGGCTGTTCTTGGTCTGGAGGGTCCGGAGGCCAATCTTGCTGTGGTCGACTCTTCGTTGAAGGCAGTAGATGTGCTGGGGGTCGGGGCTGTTTCTGACCCATCGGACTCTTTGGTTATTTCGGATCTTTCTCCCTCTCCTTCTTTGGTTTCTGGCCCTCTCGGTTTGAGGTCTAGGAATGGGCTGGTTTCTGTTTTGATCTCTGAGGGGGATGGTGTTTCTTCAGTGGGCATTCCAAGAGAGCAGGAGGGCTCAAAGGAGTTGTCCTATTTCAGCTTCTATTCTGATTTCAGGTCTGTAAATGTGGAGGGTGGTGTAGGGGATGAGGTGGAGGGTTTGGGCCCATTATCGGTTTTGCCTTTGGCAATGGAGTTGGACAAGGATTCTGCTTCGAATGTGTCTCCGAGTTGGGTGATGGAGAGGGTGAAGGGTTACTACAAACTAGTAGGAGTGTCTTGTGACCAATTTGAAGATAAATTGTTGGCTTTGTTTGAACAAATTGAAGCCAAGCGGGACCAATCGTTGGTTGATTCTTTGGCTTTGGTTACCTCTGTATCAGGAGTAAAAGGCCAGAGGGAGATTAAGCGGCTAGACTGTTCCATTAACTATGAAAAGAAGGGAGAGCAATCTTATAGAAGGAGAGGAAAGGGCAAGGGCGTGTCTTGTGTTAATGAAGCTTAAAATTCTTTCTTGGAATGTAAGGGGGATTAATGAGCTGGATAAAAGATTGCGTATTAAAGGGCTCATTAGAGAATGGAAGGTTGATTTGGTGTGTTTGATGGAAACAAAAATGGAAGTCTTTACTAGTGAGGTGGTTCGTAGTTTATGGGGTTGCCATCATGTGGATTGGTGTTATATGGGGGCTAGTGGGTCATCAGGTGTGATTTTGATTATGTGGGATAGGAGGGTTGTGGAGAAGGTGGATGAATGCATGGGAAGGTATACTTTAGCTGTTTCTTTGCGTAACGTTGAAGATAATTTCTTATGGGCGTTTGGGGGTGTGTATGGGCCTAATGATGATGGGGAGAGGAGGGTTTTGTGGAATGAGATGGCTGGCTTGATGAGTTGGTGGGATAGTCCGTGGTGCTTTGGGGGTGATTTTAATATGGTACGGTTTCCGAGTGAGCGATCGGGAGTTGGTGGTTTTTCTGCTGCTATGGAAGATTTCTCAGAGTTCATACATAGGCAGAGTTTGGTGGATATTCCTCTCCAAGGAGGGCAGTTCACTTGGTCCAATAATCAGGTATGGTCTAAAATTGATAGGTTTTTGTTATCTCCGGAGTGGGAAGAACATTACCCTAATGTGTCACAAAGTCGCTTGCCTAGACTTTTATCAGACCATTTTCCTTTGTTGTTGGATTGTGGTTCGCATAGAGAGGGGAAACAATACTTCAAATTTGAAAACATGTGGCTCAAATCTGTTGGCTTTGTTGAACAAGTGCAACGTTGGTGGGAGTCTTATGTTTTTCAAGGCCTGCCGAGTTTTGTGCTGGCTAGCAAGTTGAAAGCTTTAAAAGTGGACTTGAAGATCTAGAATGCGGAGGTCTTCGGTGATGCAGGGAAGAAGAAGAAGGAATTATTAGAAGGTATTAAAGAGCTAGAGTGTTTTGAAGAAGCTCGGGGGTTAGTGGAGGAGGAGAGGGTTCAGAAGTCAGACATGATCAGGGAGCTGGAAAAAACTCTCCTATTTGAGGAGGTTAATTGGAGGCAAAAATCTCGGGCTCTGTGGTTGAAGGAAGGGGATAATAATACCAAATTCTTTCATAGGATGGCCAATTCGCATCGGAGGTACAATCATGTGGGAGTTTTGAGGATCAATGGGGCTTTGTCTTCTGATCCGGTGGTTATTAAGGATCATATTGTAAATTATTATGACTCACTGTACACCGAGCAGAGTTCGTGGCGGCCAAGGGTGGATGGTATTTCTTTCTCCTCCATTGATGCGGATGAGTGTCTTTGGTTAGAACGAGGTTTTGAGGAGCAAGAGGTGTGGGAGGTGGTGCGGGAGATGAACGGGGATAAGGCTCCGGGTCCAGATGGTTTTTCTATTGGCTTTCTTTCAGAAATGTTGGGGGGTTCTAAAAAAAGATATTATGGCGGTATTTTCAGAATTTCATAATAGTTGCCAGTTTGAGAGGAGTTTGAATGCAACTTTTGTTTCCCTTATTCCTAAGAAGGCTGATGCTTTGGAGGTTAAGGACTTTAGGCCTATCAGTTTTGTGGGAGGGGTCTATAAAATTATTTCTAAGGTCCTTGCTAATAGGCTCAAATTAGTGTTGGGAAAAATTATTTCGAACTCTCAGAATGCTTTTGTTGGTGGGAGGAAAATTTTGGATTCAGTTCTTATAGCCAATGAATGTCTGAATAGCCAAAGGCGGTCAGGGGAGGCCGGATTATTCTGCAAACTAGATTTGGAGAAAGCTTATGATCACGTGAATTGGGATTTCCTCCTTTACATGCTTCAGAGATGTGGGTTTGGGGAGAGGTGGAGGAAATGGATTAAATTTTGCGTTTCTACGGTAAAATTTTCCATTTTGGTAAATGACGTCCCTTCTGGTTTCTTTCAGAGCTCGCGGGGGATTAGGCAAGGTGATCCTCTTTCTCCTATGCTGTTTGTGGTGGTTATGGAAGCGCTTAGCAGGATGTTGAATGCGTCTATGCTCCAAGGCTTGCTTTCAGGCTTCTCAGTGGGCTTCATGGGTAATGAAGCTTTAGTGGTGAATCATTTACTGTTTGCGGATGATACCTTAATTTTTTGTGGAGCTCAAGCCGAGCATGTTCGAAATTTGAGGTGTACCTTCTTATGTTTCGAAGCGGTGTCAGGGTTGAGGATCAATTTAGGCAAATCCGAATTGGTCCTTATTGGCGAGGTGGAAGATGTAGAGTCTTTGGCTCATATTCTGGGTTGTAGAATTGGGTCTCTGCAGATGACTTATTTGGGTATGCCGTTGGGGGCATCGTTCAAATCTATTTCTATTTGGAATGGGGTTATTGAGAAGGTGGAACGAAGGTTGGCTAGTTGGAAGAAACTGTATATGTCCAAGGGTGGTAGGGTAACTTTGATCCACAGTACTCTTTCTAGCATTCCTACTTATTATTTATCTCTGTTCCCTATTCCTGTGAGTGTAGCAAAGAAACTGGAGCGGCTTCAAAGGGAGTTTCTGTGGAGTGGTTTGGGTGATGAGACTAAATTTCATTTAGTCAATTGGCATCGAGTCTGTACTCCAATTAAGGCTGGTGGACTGGGTGTTCGTAATGTTATTAATTTTAATCAAGCCTTATTGGGGAAGTGGATTTGGAGGTTCTCGCAAGAGCGTGATGCTTTGTGGAGATCGGTGATTGAGGTGAAGTACGGGAGTGTGAGGGGAGGTTGGTGTTCTTTACCGGTTACGGGGCCTTATGGTGTCAGTGTTTGGAAGTTTATTCGAAGGGGGTGGGATAGTGTTGCCAAGTTTTTGCGTTTTGAGGTGGGAGATGGGTCTCATATTCGCTTTTGGCATGATCTTTGGTGTGGGGACAAGCCTCTCAAGCTCTGTTTTCCAGCTTTGTACTCTATTGCGCGTTCTCCTGATGCTTGGGTGGTGGACAATTTGTCTATGGTTGGAGGCGTGGTTCATTGGAATGTTCTCTTTACGCGCTATGCTCAAGATTGGGAGGTGGAGATGGTGATGTCCTTCTTTGATAAGTTATACTCTACTCGGGTTCGACATGGGGAGGTTGATAGGGTGGTGTGGAATCCTTCCAAGAGGAGGAATTTTGAAGTGAAGACTTTCTACAAAGCTTTAGTTTGTCATGAGGCGGTCTCTTTTCCTTGGAAGGGTATATGGCGGGTTAAAGCTCCAAAGCGGGTGGCGTTCTTTGTTTGGACAGCGGCTTTAGGAAAGATCTTAACTCATGACAATTTACGTAGGCGTGGTATTGTGGTGGTTGAGTGGTGTGTTATGTGTAAAAAGCATGGGGAGTCCGTTGATCATCTTCTTCTTCATTGTGATGTGGCTCGGGTTGTTTGGAGTTATTTTTATAGCTTGTTTGGGGTAGAGTGGGTTATGCCTAGTAGGGCTGAGCATGGGGCGGGGGGGGGGGGGGGCGGGGATGGGGATTTTTTGAACCCGCCCCGCAGAGGTGCGGGTTCCCCAAAGTGAAACTGCACCCCGTAGAAAACCCCCTCCACCCGCACGGGGCGGGGTTGCGGGGCGGGGATCCCCGCGGGTTTTGACCCATTAACCCTTGTGTTCAAATTTTGTTTTTTTTTTTATAAGTATCCCTATGTTCAAAATTTACTAATCCAAATTAATAATCCATTATTTGTACTCCCTGTCACCCTTGCAAATTGCAAGTTGCAATTGAACCCTAATTAAAATCCCAACATCTATTAAAATGTTTGGGGAAAAAAACTTAAAAAGAAGAAAGAAAGCATTTTTGCTTGCAATGTTTTCAATCACTTAGTGCAAAAAAAATTGAAAAAAAAAAACAGATTACAAAGCAAAAACATAATATTACAAATATTACACATAACTGCTAATTACGAATATAAATTCAATCCCATAAATGAACAAATTACTGACAAAGCAAAGAACATAATATTACAAGATAAAGAAAACCCAAATATTAAATGTTCCAAAGCATCAAGCATCTCCCAATCGGATTGAATCTTCACTTCACTAATCCTCCTCAAGCAAAAGATTGATGTTCTTCAAATTGATTTCTACAAAGATTGGAACCGATAATTAGAAATTTAGAATATTTAAATAGCAAAATAAATTAAGAAGTGAATAATAGAAAGCTAAAGGCCTAAAAGCTTACCTGACTCGAGCTTCTAACTTTCAGGATCTTCAACCATCTCTGTGTCATAACCATTGATGGGTTTTGATCTCAACCAGTTTTGTGTACACACCAATGCTTCAACCGTTATTGGGGCCAATGAACTTCGAAAAGGATCCAACACACGCCCTCCAGTGCTAAATGCCGACTCTGAAGCAACTGTAGTAATGGGAATGGCCAACACAATACGTGCTATGTGGGATAGTACTGGGAATTTGGTTGAATTCACCTTCCACCAATTTAAAATATCGAAGTTCTCATTCGGTTTTTCAATCTCCTCCATCAAATACCGATCTAACTCCGATTTATATTGAACATCACTATTAGGAGTCATGAGGTTTTTGTACCTATTCATCAATGTATAGGTACGTTTCCCAGTTTCTCCCGAGGAACCTTGAGGAAGTGCACCACTATGTTCACATTGAAAGTTTTCTCCAGTGTTGAAGTGATCAAACAATTTCTTAAGGTAGTTCTTCAATTTTAATATCATATCATTGCCTTGCTCAGCACCAAGAATATCATTGAACCAACATTCCAATGATCCCAACTTGGTCCGTGGATCGAGAATAATAGCAACAAACAACAACACATTAACCTTATCAAGATCCCCCCAATACTTTTTATACTTCAACATCATTTTCTCCGCCATAGAACTCAATATATAATTATCACTGTCACAATATTCTTGTAAATGCAGTTGACTGGCAGAAACTTCTTCAATGTACATATTACATGTCACATACAAAGACCCCGAAAGTCGCATTGTGGCTTCGTAAAAAATTTCAAGGAACTTGAGAAAAACCCTAATACGAGCCCAATCATCACAATTAGGAGGTCCTAAACCGTTTTTGCTATCCAACAACGTAGGACAATAATATCTATCCAACTCTTCCATAAGTTCAAAAGCACTTTGACATTTTTCTGCACCTTCCAACATCTTAAATGTAGAGTTCCATCTAGTTGGAACATCCAAACACAACAACCCCTTGAAATTAATGTTTTCTCTTTCCAAACAAATCTTAAAACTCTCAAATCTTGCAGGAGAAGACTTCACATATTTAACTGCACTTCTAACCCTCATAATGGATTCATCAACCTCTTTCAACCCCTCAGTCACAATAAGATTTAAGATGTGTGCACAACACCTCACATGCATAAACCAATTTTCTAATACGGCACTAGGCTTATGAGCACTTCTCTTCCTCAAGTACTCCAAAGCAGCATCATTGGAAGAAGCATTATCAACCGTGATAGTGAAAATGCTACCAATGCCCCATTCATGCATACACGACTCAATCTTTCCCCCAATGGTCTCACCTTTGTGATTAGGAATTAAACAAAAGTTTAAAATTCTTTTGTGTAAGTTCCATTCATTATCAATAAAATGACCAGTAATACACATGTAATTAAGGTTCTGTATTGAAGTCCAACAATCAGTGGTAAGACAAACCCGAACACCAGATGTCTAGAACATTCCCCTCAACTTTTCTTTCTCAGACATAAAGAACTTAAAACAATCCATCATCATAGTAAAACGGGAAGGAATTGAAAACCTAGGTTCAACTGTTTTCATAAAGTCCTTAAACCCTTCACCTTCCACAAATCTAAATGGCAACTCATCCACTATGATCATCCTAGAAAGTGCTGCCCTTATTTTTGAAGCATTAAACTTAGCAAGCACAAGGTTACCACTAGATCCTTCACCCATTGCCGCTTGTCCTTCCCTCTTAGCCTCAAAGCTCAACTTCGATTGTGTCTTATCAAACCTATCAGGAAATTTTTTACAACTTTTCCTGATATGTTGTAGCATAGATGAAGTACCATGGCTTCTAGGGTGACAATTAAACTCCCTCTTACAATAATTGCACTGTGATTTATGATCATCGGGGTCAGTCGACTCTAACTTGGTAAAATGTTCACAAACCGATGATGTTTGCTTTTTTTTTTTAGGTTTTGGTGGGAGAGCTGCACTAGGATTTTGAGGGCCCATAGTTGAAGAACTAGAACCCATATTGGTATCCAAAAGACTAGGCCTAGATGAAGCAGAACTAGAACCAATAGGTCAAATAGTAGCACTAGTTGAATCGTCCATGACTTGATTCTACAATTTAAGTGGAAAAAAAAACATAAAAATTAAATCTCTTATTAAATCATTGTGTCAAAAACAACTACAATCAATTTAAAAATCAGTTAAATTTTAGTTAAGAATCAATTAAGCATAAATTAAATCCAAAACATTCTTTCTTTTTCATGAATACAAGTTTATTTCGCATGCCCCTCATTTATAAAAAGACAAATGTATATATATATTCTACACTATCAGGATCTCACCCAACTAGAACGACTTATCTGGGGTAAATAAATATATTCTTTCAAAACTATAATTGTACCATCTAGAAACAGTTACTTTGTTGCTTATATGATATGCTGGACAGTCTCACAACCCCCCAAACAATCCAAATCTGTGTCAAAGAGCAAAACGGTAGCCCCCTTACTCCCTCAGCTTATTATTTATAAAAAAAATAAAATAAATCTAAAGACTTTACTAGCAATAAACCTAGCCCATGGATTAATAAATAATATAACAAACTCTATCATATTAAAGTTAATTTATTCAAAGTAGACCTGTTCAAAATTACTATGTGGTATAGCCGTGTACCGGGTAAACTAAGCTTGAAAATGCTTCTTATAAAACATACACAGTTTATAAAACAATCCAACCTCATCCACCTAGTGTCCTTTGCCACATCAAACCATACACATGCACAGATACACACACACCTAAATGGCTGGATAATCAACCTATATTGCTGAAAAACTGAGATCATATCAATCACAGAGAAGCATTAGAATCTCCAATTTTTATTCTCATACACCACAAACAGTTAAAAAAAAATTTCAATTTTTATTCTCATACGCAATTTCCTCAGCTTCTTTTCTTGAAAAAGATTAACGAACATAAACACAAACAGTTAAAATGGAATTTAAACTCTATAAAAAAAATTACTTTCTCATTACCCAGAAACTAAAAATCATAATAAACAAAAATTAATTCACATCATTAAACAAAAAGATTGTTCTTGTTTACCTGAACAAAAAGATGGAAGTTGTTAACAAAAATTTCCCCTTCCTCTGCTGTGGCCTGCGGCTGCGGGTGTGTTTGTACCGGACCGTGCGTGCGGGGAGGTGAGGGCGGGTGACTGGTGAGCCGGTGACAAGCGAGGCGACTGGCGGAGCCACGGAGTGATGTGGGCTTACTGGGCAGTGGGCAGTCTGGGGGGGCTGCGGCGCAAGTAAGGTCAGGGAGTTAGAGAAGAGAGGTTAGAAGTTAGGGACTTAGGGTTAGGTTAGAACAAGTAAGAAACGTTTGTTTCTTTTCTGCCACTTTCTTCCTCTTTTTTTTTCTTTTTTTTCTTTTTTTTTTTAAATATGCGGGGTGGGTGCGGGGCGGGGCGGGGACCCGAGAAAATTCAAGGGTCCCCCCCGCAACCCGCCCCGCACCGCGCGGGGGGGCCAAAAACAGCCCCAAAACCCGCACCATGGGTGCGGGTTTTGGGCTCTGCGGGTAGGGTTGGGGCGGTTTCTGCGGGGCGGGGCGGGTTTTGCGGGGATTTTCTCACTCCTAATGCCTAGTAGTGTTGTGGATTTATTGAGGGGTTGGGGCACTTTGCTGGGTCGTGGTCCTGTTTTTCGTATTTGGAAACAGGTTCCTTTATGTGTTTTGTGGGGCTTGTGGCGTGAGAGAAATTCTAGGCTTTTTGAGGATGTGGAGTCTTCAGTTGGGGCTATTTGTAGAAAGGTGCTTAATTTGTTATATCTTTGGGTGTCGGCGCATAGCCCGGGTAGTTTGTTGTTCGCTGACTTTTTACTTTCTTGTTCTTTCATTTCCTTTGTTTATGGGCACTTTTGTATACTTCCTGTGTACTAGGGTTGCGCCCCTCTACGTTTTTTAATGAATTCTTACTTATAAAAAAAAACAAGAAGAAATATTATAAACTTAAAAAAATTGACAAACTAAGCAATTGTATTATAATATAAATATCATGACAAGTCAAAAAAATGATAACCTTCCTTTAGGCATAAGATGTTTCAGTCCTTGAATTTGAAGGTTGATTGTGAGGCCTATTTACAATAGAAAAAGTTTGAGTTAAATAGATAAATAATGAAAAGTAAGTGAAATGAATTTATAAATAACTAATTCATAAATATTTTTCTACCCTATACAAGCTTTAAATTTTGCCATCCTCTCCGGTGAAGACCTCACATATCTCACTACATTCCTTATATTAGAAACACAGTCACCTAAGTCTTTCAAGCTTTCTTTTATAACAAGGTTTAAAATATGAGCAGGACACCACATATGAAGAAATTCTCCTCCCAAAACAGTAGAACTCTTGTCCTTCATCCTCCTTCTCATATACTCAATCCCTACATCATTGGCTAAGGCATTATCGATTGTAATAGTGAACATATTATCAATTCTCCACTCCATCAATGAACTCTCTATCATTTTTCCAATAGTTTCACCCTTATGATTGGAAATTAGGTCAAACTTGAGTATTTTTTTATGCATTGTCCAATCAGAATCTATGAAGCTAGCAGTAATACACATGTAATTTATATTTTGTACGGATGCCCATGTATCGGTAGTGATGCAAACCCTTTTACCGCTCAAAAAAGCCTTCAACCTAAGCTTTTCTTCTTCATATAGTTTTATGCAATCTTTTTGTAAAATAATACGACATGGTACTTTGAACCTAGGTTCAATTACATTCATCAATTCTCTAAACCCATCACTCTTCATATGCCTAAAAGGCAACTCATTTTTTATGAAATACCGAACAACCAAACTTCTTACATTGTTCGAATCATACTTCATGAATTCCATTTGGTTACCACTAGTGCTTTTTATCATTTTCTTAAATGACATTTGCAGTTTGGGCAATTAAAGGTAAGGTGGGTCATCATGGGTGAAGTGTCATTTCTCTTATAGTGACACCCTATCAACCTATTGCAGTAATTGCACATAGCTTTAGGGTTCTCTTTGTCTACCGGTTCCACTTTGTTAAAGTGATTCCATACAATGGATTGATTCACATGTGGTTTTTTATATTGTGACTATTATGATTGGAGGGAAGGGCAGGGCAGGGCTTCCAACATTTGCAAAGGAATGTGTTTTAGGATTGTCTTCTACCATAACAGGATTGGTTGCATCACTAAAAGTGTCATCTATCTGTTATTAGATAGATAATAAAATGTATTTTAACAACCAACCAGGAGAACATATTAGATACAACCTATTATACTAATAAAGTCTTGTAATTAGATAAGGGAGCTTCAATAAATAGTTGGATTAAATTTTTAAATGTGTGTTTCTTAGAACACCAGAAAAACCGAAAAACATATAAAAACAGAAAAACATCTTCTAACTTGGTATGAATCGAATACTCAAATCTGAAACAAACACTACCAATAGTAACTATTACATATTTACTGAAACCAGTATATAATTTTCCAACTAACAATTGACAACAGTATCAACCCAATGCAAAATTCTTTTCATAAAATTTGTCTACGTATGAAACCCAAACAGTATTAAACCGGCCTGCTTTTATGACCAAATGAGTTTCTATTTTTCTCGTAGAAGGCTTTGTGTTAGTCAATTCTTGTTAAAGTTAGGGGTAATTACCTTTTCCCCCCATGAACTACCAAAAAATGCACGATGCCCCCATGAACTACCAACTCGACCAAAATAGAGCATTCAACTACCAAAGATAACCATTTTCCCCCCTTCCGTCAGTCACACGCCATTTTACCCTCATTTTCTTCCTCTTTTCCCCCTATGAACTACCACCATCTTTCTCTTTTCCCCCCATGAACTACCATCATCTTCCAACATGCCCCCATATAAAACGACACATGACCCGTTGACCGTTTGTTTTAACCCCTTTGATTGACGGAAGGGGGGAAAATGGAACAATGGTGGAACTCAATCACCACCTCACCCACGTAAAATAATTGAAAACCGTTCCATCTTCAAAATCGACCAATGCCATAGACGCAAAGGATGAATAAGTTTTTTGTAACACACCTATTATGTTTTAAGGCTTTTTCTGTAATTTTCTGGTAAGAAACAATGGTGGAATTCAATGGATGCTGATAGTCTTGAAATTTCGATGGAATGGTTACAATGAATAGGATTGATTTGAGATGATCAGTCTCCTATTAACAAGCTACAAGACTAAGCTAATGATTACAACTCAAAGTTCTGAATGAGTAAAAACTACTAAGAAATCATATTTATATACAAAGTAAGGCCCAACTGAATTATCAGCCGCCCAACTAATCTATTAGCCGTTCAACCCACGTGCAAAAAGCCCTATCTGTTTCTCAGATTAACAAGCCCAACTGAACTCTGGCAAATTACCCTTATGCCCTTCTACCTGTGACATTTTGGTCTTCTTAGCTTTGACTTTGGTCTTCCTTGGTGTGAACGCATGATCTCGTACTGAAGTTGCTTTCACTAAGTGATATTGAAGGAGTAGGAAAATCTTCTTCCCTATACGCACACGAAGTATCAATAAGGTGCTTAGTAAACTTATTAACACTATTTCTACCAATATGCATTTATTTATATATGAAATAAATAATCGATATAATAAAGAGTAATGCTAAGTAAAATAAGGATAATAGTTATATATATATATATATATATATATATGCTAATTAAAACTGATATGTCACGTTATGGACAAAGAAACTTGAAAATTGTTTGAAAATAAAATTTTTCATGTCCTACAAGTAGAGATAAAACCAAGGGACGGAAGGGCTATGAACCCACCAATTTTGAATTTTTTTTTCTTATATATATATTAGTAGGTTTGACTTGTATGTAAATTAAACTTGACCCTTCATTCATTCTTTAATCCCAATATGACATCCCGGTTGTGTCCCTAACTACAATGTTAGTACAGTAGTACTCAAAAAACAAAGGTCACGTATAAAGTATTTACATCTAAATTTTATTTTGCTTTTGTACGGGTTGAAAGGGTAGTACTTATAAAAGCTTCAAGGTCGGCAATATTTAATATGTAGGCTCGATTAAAATGTCTTTGTATTGTGTATGGGCATGGTCCAAAGGCTAAAAATAACTCACGTTAGTCACTTGTCCTTTAACACCAATATAACGTTGTTAGGCAAATAACAAGATGTTTTTTTTTTTTTTTTGTTACCATCATGTTCTTTGTCACCTTTCTCCTCCTCCATGCTAAGCATTGCAAACGTGGACATTCATCAACCACGCAACGACATCATTCGCTGCTAGGAAGAACTCGGGCATCGACTGAACTGTCATCAAGTCCTTACCCATCTTTCTATTCAGGTCTCTCCGGGAGTGTACCATTTATCTAGCTCGGTTTAAGTCCACGGTGGTCCTCAAGTTGCTCTCAAAATGCAAGCAAACCTTCCATGTTGAATCCATTGATACTGGGCTCAACGCCCACTCCACTTGCTCGCTTTGCCACTATTGGGTTGACCGAAAGATATGCTTCTTATCGACGACACCAAAAGCTTACAAAAAAGCTATCGTCCTCATTGTTTGTTGACATTAAATTTGACCAAACCCACTGTAAGACCCGCAAAATTAACAAGTCTATTATGGTTAAATAAAATAAAATGGGCTAGGATGGTGAAATTTCACTTGAGAAAGTTAGTTGAAAAAGCATTCCAAGAATTTTAGTCATGATGGGATGATGACGTCTTGATGAAGAAATCTTTCTTAGCATTTCTTCATGACGGGATGATGACTACATGATGACGAAACCAATCAAATTGTTCCAGGACCTTTATGACCTTTTTCGCCATGACGGGTTGACGAAAAGTTACAGAGACTTCAACACACTTCTAGGAATAATTTCATCATGACAGCTTCATGGCGAAATCTTACAGTAATTTTTGTCATGACGAGTTGATGACGAAAATCTCAGAAATTGACTAAATTGGGCTGAATCACAATTTTTCGGCAACAAAACACATTTCTTTCTCTCTCTTACACGTTTTTCTCTTACTTCTCTCTAGGGTTTGAACCCAAAAGCTTGGGTATTGATTATAGAGAGTGAACATGAGTCTTGGTGTTAAAAGATCGTTTACACCGATTGTTTTCCTAATGTTGTGTTGATTTTTTGGAGGTTAATGCTTAATTTCTCTAATTTTTTTAGGGCTTTTTCTTGTAGAAGAGCCCTTAGCATGGGTCAAGCTTTAGATTGAAATTCTATAGGTTGAAACTTTGGATTTTTCCACAAGCAAGGTAATGCTCTAGCCCTAACCTTTGTGAAGTTTTGTAGATTTGAGGTTTTGAGTGTCCAACTTTAAAGTTTATCTATTGGTTAATGTTATTAGTTAATAGAGTGTCAAATGGAACCCAGATCACTATGGGTTGCCATGTGTGTGATACTTGTAGTATTCAAGTATCATTGTGTTGTTTAGAATAGAGTAAAGTAAAGTTGTGAGTAATGATTAATGGTGTATTTGAAACTTACTAGTGTAGTTGGGCATTGCGAGCTTCGGTTGAGAGTCGTCCATCAACATCAAGTGGATAGTGATAAGTATATTTACTTATTGAGGACGATACTTCCTTTTTCTTTTTTATTTATACTTCTTTTCATTTTAAACTACTGATATGAGAACAAAAATTTTAACATGTTTTAATTTGTATGGATTAAAATAAAATTAAAGGGTCTTATTTTTTAATATATTTGAATTTTTAATGGGTTTTTTTTTTTTTTTTTTTTTTTGTATGATTCACTCAAAAAAAAAATTTGAAGTGTTTTTTATGTTTTTGAAAGAAAAATAAGGCAAAAAAATTATTTGATTAAGCATTGAACGTGATGTTAGAGAATTTATTTGATTCATTAAATGTTGAATGAAAAATTTTGTTTTATTTTGTAAGATTAGGCTTAAGTACTGTAAAAAAAAAATTACAACACTATCTTGACCATTGAAAAAACTATAGCACCTATTTTTTTTTTAATACTTCTTTTCGTTATAAACTACACCTACGTGAACAAATATTTTAAAAAGTTTTGGCTTTTTTGGGTTAAAATAAAATTAAGAATCTTAACATTTATTGTCTTTTTATTGAAAGATGTGTGATAATTTTTTATTTTTTTTTACAAGTATTTTTTAACCTATAATAAAAAGTACGATAAAGATATGTTTAAATTCTAAAACTAAATCATAATGACTAGTGGTATGAAATGAAAAGTCGGCTCATATAATATTGGTGTTAAGAGTGAATATATTGCTCCAAACTAAGCTTATATAATATATGTGCTCCAATTTGAGGGGGTGTTGGAGCGAATGAATATATGAATGTATGGAATTATATGTAATTTCCCGAGTATGAAAAGTGGTATGTAAAAACCTTCTAGAAGGTTAGGTGTCCTGCTGAAGTGTCCTACAGCTGTTATAATACCTAGAATATTGGTGTATAATAAGTTCTCTTCTCTATTCAAATGAATGAATCAATAACTCCATTAAATTTTCATAGATTTCCCATTTCAGTTTCGTCATCTTTATTTCATTTACAAAGACTTTGTTGCAACTAATCATTGCCAAGTTGAAACAATATTGCAGCCAAACAAAAGTTTTAATTTAAAACTTGAGAAAATGTAAATCCCGTGCACATATTTATCAATGGGGATGGTGACACTCAGCAATTCCAAATACACAACACAAGCAAAAACCATCCAGCTTAATTCCTTTCAAACGTCTATACATTTAATCAGCAACAATGGTCTACACATTCAAAACTCTTTGAAGATCCCCACTTAAACTATCCAAATCAATTACTTGGTTTTCAGTTCTTTCTGCTTTCCTAATTTTATAGAGCTCTGATTTCAATTCAGCGATCTGCTTTTCTAATTTTTCACCCTTATCCGGTAACCTGGCAACCATACCCTGAAAAAAAGAGAATAATGGAGAAGTTATCATTGAAAAAGGCAAAAAAAACTCAATTGAATACAGTTCACTATTATGACTCCTAACCTAAATTAGAACCCACAATTTATGGCTGTATTCAGCTCGGCGGTCAGTTTTATCCATATTAATGGCCTAAGAGTTTAATGATACCTAAGTTTTTTAGTGTAAAAGATAATAAAGAGGTTACAAGCGAATGGAGGAGATATTCAAAATATTTAACATGGTTATCCTAAATAAACCCCCGACATGAATACATCCAACTAGGGTGCCAGTTGAAAGCTTCATACAGAATACCTCCACTTGACCCTTTCATTAACCAATTAAGGATCAGTTTGGCAGGCCTACACTTTGACTCTCAAAAGAGACAATAATAAATGGTGAAAAAAATGTGAAAAGCTAAAGCACCGCTATGTTATGTGAATGCGTAACAGATCTAGTAACACGTCTTACAATTGGAAAAGAAGCCGGATTCTTACCTATGTCTACTAATTGAAATATTTAGCGGTAGGACATTAGAGGTTCCTAGGCTTATCAAACACAAGATTTGCAGATTAAATTTTGCATAGGTTTTGTTCATTAGATTAGACTTTAAATAAGAAAATTACAAGATGTAGATTTGGAAGTAAACTCCTTTCTGACCTTCCTACTAGGAGACGTGCTCCTCTAACTTAAGGATAAGGTCCACTGCAAATCAACTTAGGAGTTAGAGACTTAGGGAGCATAGGACCTATTCTCCACACCCTTTACATCACAGTAGAAGTGGACTCTCTATTCAAATAGAACTCTTACTGGAATTAAAAGAAATACAACTTGGACTTTGACTGGAATTAAAACAGATAACTTAGAAAATAAATCACTGGGGATCAAGATTCAAGTAGACTTGGATTGAAATAGGCATGCTGTAACGACCCACCACCAATGACACAATATTGTCCACTTTTGGCTCTCCAAATCAGACTTCCCATGAGGTCACCCATCCTGGGATTACTCTCGCAGAAGCACTCTTAACTGCGAAGTTCTGATAGGTTCATCGCCATCACGGCTTTAAAACGCGTTGTGTTATAAAGGGTGCATTTATACATATAAGCACATCCTCATTCTCAGGCGATGTGGGACGTCACAATTCACCCATCCTGGGAAGTCTGGTTTGGAGAGCCAAAAGCGGACAATATTGTGTTATTGGGGGTGGGTCGTTACACATGCTGTATCCCCTAGCCACGCAATCTCATAACACTCTAAATCTCGTGCATGGCTTCAGTAAAATCATAATTATTTACATTTACTGAGCCAGAAAGAGACAAAATATACCTTATTTGCAAGAGTTTGCGATAGACGACTAATATTCTCTTCAAGTCCAAGTTCCGTCAATTTATACTCACTGCCAAGGGAAGAGCTTTTCTTGTTTAAGCTTAAATCCTTTGGCTTGAAAGCATGCACAGCCCTGCCAAAATGTAAGGAAAGCTTTTACCATAAGCACAAATATATTCATAACATTCATCAAGGAATTCACTACGATAAACGGTTAACGATCCTTAGAGACCATACCCATCAACAGTATGTTCAACTGAAGAACTTGATGATGAATATCCAACGAATGTAGGCCCTTTTTTCCTGTACCCAAGGTAAATCAGATAAAACTTCAAAAGGTTAGCAAATAAGTATAGATACTTCACTTCATACCATTGTATAATACACCTTACAATACACCTTACATTTCACAAACACAAGTAAATTTCCTTCATATCGACTTGAATAAATTCTTCTAAAAATTTCATGATTCTTTTATTTACTCAGAAACCAACCAAGCACACAAAAACCAACCAGAAAAGCTATAAAGGGAAAGGTTTACAAAAGAGCTGCACTCCAGAGAACTGGTGACACTGTAACGCAGGATATGCAAATCTTTAATAAAGCATTGATGCAGCACCATGCAATATAGTGACTTCATAGTTTATGTGAATCTTTGTCCTTGTCCCGTAATGGTCCAAATGAAAGCAACAAAGAGTTAACAAGAAAAATAAAAAGAACATGCAGCCAAACTAGAAAGTCACAGCAACCAAAGAAAATCACCGAATCACTTCTTCCTCTTCTTCATTTACAACTTGAACAGGCGCTGTCTTGGAGTAGAGTAAACTGTGGTGACTAACTCCGGCAATACCTTGGGTTTCCAGGAACTCTATGTCGGCTTTCAAATAGGAATCCCTATAACAAAAAGGAGAATAATTATTCAGCAAACATAAAATTGTAGTGGATTTCATGATCATAATAATGGTCCAAAAGCCCAACAACCAGACAGAATTTGCAAATGTAATGTATGTGAACAACCACAATATAAGTTTCACTACCTCTGTGGCCTAAATCTTATTATATAAAGGTGTTAAGGAAGTCAGATATTCAAAAATCTATAAGCATCTATGAATCATTTATGGAAAGGGAATTACCAATGTTGGAGTCCACTTTATAAAAGGGCAAAACTAATCCTTAATTTCACAGAAACAGCAATAACTGCAATACTGCACAAGGACAAACTGGCCTTTTGGTGGAAATCTCTCCTTAAAAGTCTCCCACTTATGCATAGGTACCATCTTGTCAATATTTGTTTCAAATTTTCAGATCCCAGAACCCCAATCACCCAGAGACACCTATCTTTCCACCTCTCTTCTTCTGTGTAAGCTGTAATTCATGTAACTTCATCAATTATTTCAAAAAAAAAAAAAAAAAGCCCCTTAAAATTCACCAATCTTTTCAAAGAAATGGTACTATTGACTTTCACTTGCAGTCGGTTTTGCCCTTTGTCCATGACCCTAGAACTCCATAAAAAATTGGAAGGTACAAGAACACACATAGCCTGTAACCACTTATAAATCCTTTTTGTTATTATTATTACATTGGTTAAGCATAGGTTTAATCCCTGGAAAATCACCAAATTTCAAGTTCTTTGAAAATTTCAGGAATCAAGTCGATCCCTATGTTTTCCAAAAAGCTTCGTTTTTGTTTTTGTTTTTTCAATAAATTGTTTACTTGAGTAACAGATTTCAGAATGATGTAAGGTATTTCAAAACTAAAATAGCCTAGGCAGCAACCAAAGCACATGTTGGCAGAACAGAGGGGGATTAGTGAGCCACGTGAGCTCACCATTTCCACCATCCCCCACCCACCTAACATGTGCTCTAGTTTCTAGTTAGACTTTTGTAATTGTCCCACAACATAAAAATCTCCATGCAGTCAATTTAATAAATGGCATAAGGAAAAAAGACCAAACTGAAACTTTTTAGGAAATATAAGAATCAACTTGAAAAGAAATTTTTCAACGAATAAAATTGAAACTTGGGTAATTTTTCAAGTATGAAATATGTATTTAACTAATTATAACTATTGTTCTTATAATTGTAACTATCAAAAAGGAAAGTACATTTGTTTTACTTGAAACGAAAAAAGAAAAGAAAATATATAAGTCATGTACGACAAAGACACAACTCCCCAAACATTAAAATGAAACAAAACACCATGTTGTGACGAATTAAATTCCAAGATCACCAAAGAAGCAAAAAAGAGCATAATATAAAAATAACTAATCACACAAAATACCAAGATTTATGTGGTTTGGCTTAAAAAGCCTACATCCATAGTTAGAGAGAATCTAGAGAAAATTAACTATCAAAATGATGGAGTACAAAGAGTAGTAAAGAGAAAACACAAAAGCCCCAATACACTAAAAATTGTACTCTCACACAAAAGAGAATTAATTGACAAAAAGAAAAAAAAATTCATCTCTAAATTCTCTAAACTTTGTGGCACTCCAATGTGAAAAAATTGAGGGTGAAAAAACAAGTGTATCTCTCTCACAAAGTTGTTCTCAGTTTTTCTGCAAACTCAAGTCTCTCTTCTCTTAAAGGACCGAATGGTTGTCTCTCTTGTAAAAGGAATGGGTCCGGTCAAAATTTCTCCTTGAAGTTAAAGAAAATAGACAAAACATGTGGTGAAGAAAAGAAGTCAAAAAAAGACTGGGACCCACTACAAGACTTGTGAAATAGAAGTCATCCACGCTCAGCAACCCCATTCTGCTGTGTTGTTTGACTAACTATAAAGTGTTTCCCGATGCCTTCATCCTTACAAAATTTATTAAATTTACTACCACAAAATTCTATGCCATTGTCTGTTCTAATTCTTTCCATTATGATTCTCAATTAACGCCTTCCATTGCTTGAAAGTGACAAACACATCACTTTTCTTCATCAGAAAATACACCCAAACTTTTCTTGAATAATCATCAATAAACATCACAAAATACCGAGCACCACCCTTCGATGGATCATGAGAAAGACCCCATAGATATGAATAGATAAAATCCACTATACACTCGGTCTGTGGATACATGTACTGAACTTGACTCTGAATAATTATCCAAACACATAATGCTCACAAAAGTCAAGAAATCCTGCTTTCTGGTCACAAAACAAACCCTGTTTGCTAAGGATTGTCATACCTCCTCTAACTCATACAACCCCACCATGTATACCATAACCAGGTAGTGCCTGAATCTTGATCAACTAAAGAAGACAAAGCAGCTGAACCTGTCACAAGTAGAGGTCATTAATCTTGTTACCTTTCATCACAACCAATGAGCCTTTGGTAATCCGAATGACTCCACCTTCACCGGAAGACTTGCATCCAAGGAGTCCAAAGTACCCAAAGAAATAAAATTTTTCTTCAAATCTGATATATTTTGAACATTTGTCAAAGTCCTCACGATCTTGTCATGCATCTTTATTTTGATTGTACTAATACCAACAATCTTGCAATAACGTCATTTCCCATAAAGACTGAACCATAGGTAGTAAACCAATCATGGACCCACTCGTCGTGAAAACGACCATCAACAAGAGTAACTGCAGGGGCAAGTTCTGAACCCTCAAAACTTCCTTCGACAACACCAACCACAAGAGAGGAACATTGCTTATCACCTTCCTCTTTATTTTTCAGCTTCAAACACTCGGATCTATAATGTTATACTTTTCGTAATAGTAACACTTGACTTTCTTCTTTGACCTGGACTGCGATCGGTCTCTTGATTTACCTTTACTTGACTTCCTCTCACTGGATCGATCTCTAAAAATAAAGGAATTTTCCAAACGACCCTTAACAAATAAACCATATGCCTGATTATCACTACTTTTCCCATTCAATCTTGTCCTTAACTCCATAGAATTCAAAGTAGATTTAATGTCAGCGAAGGAGATGGTATCTCTACTATACAACATTGACTTAACGAAATTATCAAACAATCCGGTAGTGTTAACACAACAAAATCAGGGCTTCATCCTCATCATCAACTTGAACATCAATAATTTTCAAGTCCATAAGAATTGTATTAAATTCGTCAAGATGATCACAAAGAGGCATACATTTCTTTCATCTTGAGGGTATATAATCGTTGATTCAAATACAACCAGTTAGGGAGGGACTTCTTCATGTATAAGCTATCAAGCTTCTTCCAAATTCCAGTGGTAATTTTTTCATTAGTGACTTCTCTCAAAATTCCATTTGAAAGGGGCAACAAAATTGCATTGTAGGCTTTTTTTTTTCAAATTCTATCATTTCCTTCGTTAATGATGTTGATAGCAACTTGCCATCCAAAATCTTCGCCAAGCCTTGTTGTCGTAACAAAGTACGCATCTTGATGTGCCAAAGACTAGTACTATTCTATCCATCAAACTTTTTTACTTCAAATTTTGTAGTAGCCATCCCGCAAAATAAAAAATCAAAGCTCTAACACCATTTTATTATAACAAATTAAATTCCAGGATCACCAAAGAAGCATAAAAGAAAAATAACCAATCACACAAAACACTTACGTGGTTCAGCTTAACAAGCCTACATCCACAGGCGAAGACGATCCAAAAAAAATTCATCATCAAAAGGATGGAGTACAAAAAATAGTTCAGAGAAAACCACTCAAACCCAAAAGCCCTAATACACTCGAATCACTCTCACACAAGAGAATTAATTGACAAAAGAGAAAATCATCTCTAAATTCTGTAAGCATTGCGACACTTCAACATGAGAAATTGAAGGTGAGAAAACAAGTGTATCTCTCCCACAAAGTTGCTCTCACTTTTTCTGCAACTCAAGTCTCTCTTCTCTTAAAGGACTGAATGGTTGACTCTTGTAAAAGGAATGGGTCCGGTCAAAACTTCTCCTTGTTAAAGAAGAGAGACAAAACGTGTGGTGAAGAAACGAAGTCAAAAAGATTGGGGCCCACTACAAGACTTGTGAAATACAAGTTATCCACGCTACACACCATTATGGATATTTTTGTCCACTTGGCTTGCTCCTAAAAGTACAATTATATTAGGACATATGAATTGTTATGCAAAAGAACATTACTGGTGAAACCAATAACCAATAAAAAAAATAGTTATACAGCATGTGTGTTTCTCAAGGTAATTATATCAAGTTTTAGGACAGATTGTCACATGAAAGCATGTTATGACGAACAAACACCAACACATTAACTTCAAAGCATCACCATTACCCTTGCCTCCATATCTATGAAAGAGCAATATAAGGAGAAATTCTTATAAAAAAACGCTGAACAAAGAAAGCGATTTAGTTCTTAGCATTCTCCTTTCGCCTACAATTCCTAGATCAATAGAGAGATTTTTACCTCTTCAATGTAAAAATAAAATTAAGAGATTTCTAGCATCTTAAGAAACATGAAGATTTTAATTTTAGAGGGTTTATTATAAATCTAATGTTCTTTCAGACTTATTACAAACCCCAAAGTACAATTGCAATCATATTCTAGTGTTGATCACATAAGAATGCAAAAGCATGCACAGAAGCAAACAAGTGCTCACAAAGACATGCATTATCAATACAATAAGCATAAGAAAATAGGCTATAGACTGAGTGTGATAAGTACATTATATGCTGGCAATCATGCTCTTCATGTAACTGCTGCTGCGTAACAGAGACATCAAACCCCTGTTCTGGGAGACTGAAAAGCTCACGAAGATCCTATAAGAATAGTCATATGGTACAGAATATCAACCTTGACGATGATCTAGAAATCTTGCAGTAAACGCAACAATAAATTAATTTTTTAAAGTGCGTACCTGCTGGCTAAAGTAACGAATTTGTTCTTTGTGCTCAGTTGCAGTTCTAAACAATCCTCCTTTAAATATCTAAATCAAGCAGTCAAATTAATGCAATTATATTTAATACAACATTTGATGCTGGTTGGACCAGACTTCCAACCAATAAACAGATATGCTAACAAGCAGGTCTCCTGTCATATTATCTCAGAAGACCAAGATAGAAAGATCTTGTACCTATAAGTATGGAAGTATGCATGCTATACAGATGCAAAAAAGGTCCGGTTAATGTAAATTAAACCTTCAAAAAACACTCATTTTTCTGAAATAAGAACTTTATTTAATGTGAATCATGGTAGGATTTGTTTAAAAAATGTTTTTTTTTTTCAATATATACCAAGGTTTTTTAAAACAAGTTGAAACCTAAACTATCATAATTATTTCCTTTAAGTAGCTTCATTTGACAGAGCACTGCTTAAGCAATACAATTTTTCACTAACTGAAGCACGTGTTGAACCCTAAAGCAAACAAGAGCTCTAAAATGGCTATCTCATGCCCCACGGCATAAGCAAATATTGTCTCTGCACAGCCTTAATAGAAAGAGGATAAATATGTTTCACCTGCTTTCTATATATTTTTTCTTCAACAGTTCCACATGTCATTAATCTATATACAATGACATCCTTCTTTTGCCCTATTCGATATGCACGATCAACACTTTGGTTATCCGTACTGCAAAAAAAAAAAAGTTAGATTTAGTTTAAAAAAACCTCGATCCACAGCAAGTCCATTAACTTCCCTGGAAAGCTCAATTTTCAGGGCAAAAAACAAACCAAAAAAAAAAAACAAAAACAATAAATGGAAAGCAAGAAAGATATAAGAAATATACTTCAAAGACCATATCATTTGTATATCACTGCAAACAACAAAGGAATTGGAAAATTAAAGAAAGAAAAGGAAAAGAAAAAAAAAAGAACAAGAAAGAAACGCCGAGTGTTGTAATATCAACATAGGAGCTTTACATAAATGGTTCCCAGCAAAGAGTGTTCAACGCCATAACTTGAGCAAGATAAAGAAGTGAAAGAGAAGACAAAATACTCAACAATGCAGCTTCAAAGTGGGCAGAACCTTTCTGTACAAAACACGAGGACGTATACATAGTAACTTGCAAAAATGCAATTCTGTCATTGTAGGTTGTGTTTTCCAGATTAGCAGCCTGCCCCAAATGGAAGCCACAGATAAGATCATTTGGAAGGAAACCACTCTGTCATTTGGTTCATTGGTGACAATAGGCATATGTCCTAAACAGAAGCTAAAATTCCTTCGAAATGAGTGTTTGAACATTTATAGTGTTTTCATTGGCATATGAATGTTAAGGATGTCATTTCTAGAATTAATTGTGCAAAACCTTACTGCTTCTATTAGAATAAACTTTTTCTAGAGGTGTATATGCTAAACTTGTCCAAGCAATTTGACTAATTTTCCAATATATTTCCACTTTGCAAAATATTAGCAGAATGAAAACTCCTCAAAAAGGTAAGAGGATTTCCTTTGAAACAGCAAGAATAAGCGTCAATTACCTCATGGACAAGAGAGGAAATTCCGCTCCTTAGTGTAATGGAAAGTTAAAGTAATGTCAAGTCATTAATAAAGCGCATAGGGGCGCAACCCTAATACACAAAAAGCATACAAGAGTACCCCTAATAGGAACAAACAGAAAATAAATTTAAAAAATCTGCATAAGTAAAAACACTCAAGCTATGATGAGCTGATATCCAAATATATAATGTGTTAAGCAAACGCTTCTGTAGTTCCAACATCGATGTCTCTACATCTTCAAAGTGCCGCGCATTCGGCTCCTGCCAAAGACACCACATTAAATACAACGGAACTAACCGCCAAACTTCCTTAGCTGAACCATACCCAAACGATGACCCCCTAACTAGTCAACAATTCCAGCACCCTTCGTGGCATAACCCACTCTACCCCAAATAAAATAAAATGTAACTCCATAGATCACGAGCAACTTTGCAATGAAGTAGCATATGTTCAATGGACTCCCCACTCTTTTTACACATACAACACCACTCAATCACCACAACATTCCTCTTTCGCAAATCATGCGTCAAAATTTTACCTAATGCTATTATCCATACAAAGAAAGCCACCATCGCTGGAACCTTAACACGCCAGATACTCTTCCAAGTAAATGAAGGGCCATCTTTCCTATTTAACATTTCATAATAGGACTTCACTTCAAATAGACCCCTTTTGGAGAGGCTCCAAACTAACCTATCATCCTCTCCATGTCGAACTGAAATAGAATAAAGCCAACCGAAGAAATAAAGTACCAGCTCCATCTCCCAATCCTAGATTGGATGCGTAAAAATGATATTCCACTAAGTAACTCCATTTTGAACAACCAAATTATCTGTGACCCTCGCATCTTTATTCCTCACAATACTAAACAAAACATTGCTTCAAAGATCTATCTCTACACCACAAATCATGCTAGAAACTTGTCCCACCCCCTCCTAATATGTTTCTACACACCCACTCCAAAAGTACCCAACACCTCTTTAGAATACCACCCACCCCGTAGACTCTCAAATTTGACGTCAATCACCATTCTCCATAATGCCTCTCTCTCCCTACCATACTTCCACAACCATTTTCCCAAGAGAGCTCGATTAAATTGGATGAAATTGTGAACTCCCAACCCACCTGATTGTAATGGAGTACAGATCTTGTTCCAATTCACTAAATGAAATTTTAACGCATCTCCAATGCCACCCCATAAAAAATCCATTTGAAGTTTATCAAGTCGATTAACCATGCCCACTGGAATAGGAAGAAACAACGACAAGTAATACATAAGAAGGTTGAAAATAGTACTTTTAAAAAGAGTCAACCGACCACCCTTCGACAAATACATCCACTTCCATCCAGCCAACCGCCCTTCCATTTTCTCAATAACACCATTCCAAATAGAAATGGCCTCATAAGAAGCACCCAAAGGAAAACCCAAGTATGTCATTGGCAAAGATGCGACCCGACATCCAGTGACTCAGAAGATTGCAAAGTACATGGAGATTTACACTTAAAGAAAAGAACCAAGTACATCTGTCTGTAAGAAGAATGACTATCATAATCATGCATAACTAAAAGAAAATAAAAAACAAACCCACCTCAGAACATTACACTAGATTGCCACCAAGAGACTAACAAGAATAGTAACTATAAGCAGAAAGAACATGCATAATATTACAGCACTTTGAGAAACATCCTCACTCCCTAGGGTACAAATTACCACCCCATGACATACAAAGCAAGCATATTCTAACGAATACAAAGAAAAGAAGCATTAAATAGATTTAGGATAAAATAGAAAAACAGATGTTACAGATGCATGATGAAACCTATAAGAGAAAGCAAGGTTGTACAAATGAATTGTGCAAATATTCAACAAAAGCAAGCAGAAATAACATGTAATTCTTTAAGTACATATTCCAAAGTATTATGTGAATATCATTTTTTTTCCCATAAATTTCAAGAATTATACATTTGCCAAAATCCAGCAAATCTTAAAAATATAAAACAGCTTGAAAAAGCACCTGGGATTCCAAGCAGGATCAACTACAATCACACGGTCTGCTCTTGTTAGCGTAAGGCCAAGACCACCAACTTGAGAAGTCAAGAGAAATATGGGAGCTCCTACACCTTCTTGGAAATCCTAAAGACAAAAAGGAACATGAAAAGCAGTAAGTAATAATAAAATAAATAATTCTTACCATTTTGATTATGTACAATACTTACACTAACAATCTTTACTCTGTCACTAGCTTTTGTGGTGCCATCAATGCGTAAGAACTCATAAGCTTTGGATACAATTGAATCCTATTAAAACAGGTCAGCAATACATTAATTCATGCAAAAGCCTCATATAACAACCAATGGAAGTCATTAAGACAATGTGCAACTCAAAAAGCCTTCACACTTAGAACCTTAACTCATCATTTCAAGTTCATACGCTAATTTTTATCACTTGATTAAAAGTAATACCAAATTTTTTTCCAAATCTATAGCTGTTCAATCATCATCATTCATAATGTTCAATTGCAAAAAGAAAATAAAATAAAATAAAGTTGAAAAATAATCAATCAATTATCAATGTTGTGAAAACATGCACCCAATGTGAACAGGGTTAGATTTTGACTTTCGCAGAAGACATTTACAATTTTAAACCAGCGTATTTACTACAAACTTCAAACTTTAATATTTGAAGTTCCAAGATTACTAGGCCATTCTAATTAGAACACAGATTTTGTAGATGTAGTTATATTAGTATTGTCCAGAGTGTACTGAAGTAGAAATAAACATCATAAGATATTCAAATACAAATCTCTCATCCTACAACTAGGATGCAACCAGGGATGTAAATGTACCTTCTAATGAGTTAATCAGGCTTCAACAATAGGGACAAATAACAGCTTCAAACTAAAACTTTTAATATCAAATCTGTCAGGAGTTATATATTGTGTTAGGTATTAGTATTATTCTTTTTTTGGGTAAGATTAGTATTATTCAAGAAGGGTATTTTAAGTCTTGATTGTAACTCATACATATATATGTGCAAATGGAAGTGGCTGAGTTGTTTTATCCTCTGCCCTGTTCTCTTCTGTCTCCTCTTTCTGTCAAACCTTAAATGCGAACTCTTCAAATCTAACATGGTATCACAGGAGGTTTGCTGTTATATTTCTAGATCCCCTGTTCCTTTTTGTTATCATCTTCTCATGTTCTATATTGTCCATTGTTCTGAAATACTAATCAGATTTTGTCAATGATATCTGATGCAATCAGATCATGCGAGTTGTCCATTGCTGTTTTCCTTTTTTTCTTGGTTTTCATTGCTCCGATTGTCATCCCTGGAATGTGCTACAGTCAGCATTTATCAGCAGTTCTCATTGTTATCTAGCCATCTATCAATTATCGTTATCATCACCAAGCCACCATTCATCATTATTGTTTGTCATTGTCAGCCTTAGTCGTCATTAAAGTCACTGCTAGTGGTGAAACTCCACTGCATTTGTTACAAAGTTGTTTTCTGCAAGGATGCACTTGGGTCCTGATAAAATTAATTGGGTCAAACTATGTGTTCAAAATATTTTATTTTTTTGGATTATTTATCTAAGTGCACATTCAGTTGGTCCAGTCCAATGTTAAATAAATGGTTCAGGTCGAATTTAAACCTGTTCACCATGACTTCAATATTGTTTCAATTTATTGAACTATTCCTTAAATCTCTTATAGAACCAATCCTGGAGTAACTGCTTCAAACCACATATAGCCTTCTTCAATTGGCACACTTCCCGATTGTTGTGTCTCACAATCCTTCACCGTCCTCTTTGCTGTCAAATAGTCTCTACAGTCAGCCTCATTAGATTTTCCCATTGCACTCAGGGAAGGTAAGAAATCTTGTACCCTTTCTTACAAGATCTACAACGCATCCTATCAAATATTTCCTATTTTATGCCAGTCAATCTCCTACCTTCCATTGTTTTATTTCATTCTTGTTATCGGCTTCATCTCCTCAATCTGTTCAGGAAGTATATTATGATCATAGTTAACAAATAGTTATGGAAGAGGAATTGGTTATTCTTTATTAGAGCTAAAATTAGGAACTCACTACACTTTCTTTTAGGAAAAAACCTATTAGTTGCCAGTAAGTGTACACTATTAAGTTCCTCCTTGATGATTCTGTTAAGGAGCTAAAAGCTGGGCAACCTACCAAAGAATTTATTCAAACATATGGAATTGACTATACTAAAATTCTCTTTTATTGCAACGACATCTTCTGCACGTGATATCATCTATTTGGCAACCATGTTCATTGGCCACTTTATCAGTTTAAAGTCAAAAATGTGTTTCTACATGCTTTGACTAAAAAGGTTACATGGACAAACGTCTTGGATTTGTTCATCAGGTGCAGTATGGTCAAGTATGTTAATTCAAAAAGGCTACATATGATCTGAGGCAATCACCCTGAGCTTGGTTCGATAAGTTTAGTGAAGCAATGTTAGTGGACCATTCTGTTAGCAAGAATTCTAAATCTAGCATGATCATTTCTGTAGTGTATATAGATGATATTGTTATTATTTGCAACGATAGTAAGGATATTACTAAAGTATGGTGGAAGAGAGTAGCAATACCTTTACCATCATTGCAATCCTATAGTTGTTTAGCCAACGATAAAGGTAAAGGAGAGTAGTAAGTTGAATTGTTTATTACTTAGACCATATATCTCATTTGAAGTTAGTGTGAGAGTCAAGTCATAGAGTCTCCCAGAGTACCTCATGGGGAAACAACTATCTAAGTTTTAAACGCTGATAAAGATTGTCATACAGCTCATTGGCATCTATGGGTGATTAGTTTTATTTGACACAGGGATGGAACAAATTCTCCATCAAATAGAAGATCTATTATAGAGTATTGCATTAATCTTAAAGCATCTCTGGCAATAGTAGTCAAAATAACTACTGAAAAAGTACAACTCTCTATTTTTACCTACTGCTTTTTCTATACTCCAACAAACTCTCTATTATCTTCTCTACTTGCTTTTAAATACTATTTTTTAATCCTTTTTTATTATTTTCTTTTCTCTCTCACCTTTATTTTCTTTTTTAACACTCCCACTGCCATCAAGAATTAGCCATGGAATGATGGAAAAGTCATGGACTTGGCTGACAAAGTCCACCGAAAAGTCTTCTCTACTTGTTGTTCTTACATCTCAGTCAGTTCATTTTGCTTGCAATGAATTTTTTTTCCATAACCAAGTCCGCTGATCAGAGGAAGAACAAGAAGCCAGTGAGGAAGAAGCAATAACGAACAGATCTGTGGTTGACAAATTTGATTCTCACGATCAAATTGTTGAAGCAACAAAGAACAGATTTATGGCAGAGACATGGAAGACCAAAAGAACCCCAAACCCATTCCTTTGAAGACCTCCCAACAACCACAAAACAGAACCAGCAAGAGCTAGCAAAAGAAGAAAAATAAAATGATCCCATTTGTGACCACCATAGAAAAAGACCTTGCTGAAGATCATTTCCACTACATACAATCCCCAATAAGCGGTTGTCTGGATATCATAGTTAACCAAGGAAAAGACCCCAAGCTCACACTACAGAAACTCCCGCCACCGCTGATGACCGAGTCGAATTTGAAGAGGCCCTTCTGGATTGGTCAAGTGCGGTATTGCAAAATGGGTGACCAAACAGGGAGAGAGGGTGTGAGAGAGAGAGAGAGAGAAAAGCAACCAGAGAAGGAGAGGGAGAGAGTGCAAGAGAAAATAACAAACTATTCTTTGTAGTGTGAACTGTAAATTTAAAAAAATAAATAATAAATAAATAAATTATTATTTTGGTTATTCTGCTGGAGACAAAAAATAACTGATAATAGTCAAATTTAACTATGATGAGCCATTTGCCTATTCTCTTCCATACAAGCACAATCAAACAAGGGTTAAATTTCCACCCCTAAACAATTAGTGTTACACTTATTTCTTTCCTGCTAAAGAGCTCATTTGTTGGGTTGAATGTCAGCTTGCATCAAACGACAAGTCATGATATGATAGGTATAGCCAAATATCTACAACTCCCATACAACAAGCTAAATAATCTACACTCGAGAACCTTCTAAAAGAGAAGCCCCAATATTTTTTTTTGATAAATAATGTCATATCATTAAAAAATCGTAGAGAGGAAACAGAAGAGCATGAAATTAAAAACTCTATAAAAGTAATACAACTCGGGTTGTGATGAGTCGAGACCCATAAAAATAAAGTATTAAGAACGTTTCAACGCAACTCCAACACCGGCATTTCTACATCTTCAAAGTGCCGAGCATTCCTCTCACGCCAAAGACCCCCCCACATTACACATAAAGGAACCTGCTTTCAAAATTGATTGACTTGACCACTACCCAACGAATTGCCCCAGCTTCTCAACAAATCTAGCACCCGTCACGGCATAACCCACTCCACTCCAAACAAAATATAAAAATAGCTCCATATATCCCATGCAACATCACAGTGAAGTAAGAGGTGATCAATGGATTCTCCACTATTCTTGCGCATACAGCACCACTCAACCACCACTATATTTCGCCAACGCAAATTGTCATGCATCAAGATCTTTCCTAAGGCTGCTGTCCACACAAAAAAAAAAAAACACTCGCAACAGAGCTTTAACACGCCAAATACTCTTCCAAGAAAATGAAGAAACCTCTTGACTAGCTAAGAGCATTATAGAATGACTTCACTTCAAAATGCCTCCTCTTAGAGGGGGCTCCAAACTAACCTGTCATCCGCTCCATGCCACCGCTCATAAAAAGAAAGGATCATCTCCACCCCCAATCCTGTGGCAAGGCATGTGAGACAACGTTCCAGTGTGCAACTCTACCTAGCACAGACAAATTATTTACCACCCAGGAGTCTTTAAATCGAACAAAACTGGATAACAAAGCTTCAGCGGACTATTTCCACACTAAAGATCATGCCAAAACCGTACATTATAGGAGCAAAAAATATATTTACAGAGTACTGCATACATAGGACAGAGGATGACAGATTAGTTTGGAACCTCTCCAAAAGGAGTTTATTTGAAGTATAGTCCTATTATGAAGTGTTAAATAGGAAAGATGGCCATTCATTTCCGTAGAAGAGTATCTGGCGTGTTAAGGCTCAGGCAAGGGTGGCTTTCTTTGTATGGACAGCAGCTTTAGGTAAACTTTTTTTTTTCTTTTTCTTTTTTTTCTTTTTTTTTTTTGATAAGTAATGGCAATTATATTAAAAAGCGCAAAGGGGCGCAACCCTTATACACGGGAAGTATACAAGAGAGCCCCTAAAAGGGTCGGACAGGAAATACATTTAGAAACTCTACAAAAGTAAAGACACTCAAACTATGATGTGGCGCTATCCAAGAATATAAAGTAGTTAGCCACCCCTTCCGTAGCTCCACCATAATCGTCTCTACATCTTCAAACAGACGAGCATTCCGCTCCCTCCAAATACACCACAACAAGCATAGAGGAGCTAACCGCCAAGCCTCTTTGAGTTGACCATTCCAAATCGCCGCCCCCCAACTATTCATTAGCTCCAACACAGTTCGAGGCATAATCCACTCCACCCCAAATAAAATAAGAACGTAGCTCCAAAGAGCCCGGGCGACCTCACAATGAAGCAACAAGTGATCAATAGTCTCCCCACTCTTCTTACATAGACAACACCACTCCATTACTATTACATTCCTCTTACGCAAATTATCATGCGTCAAGATTTTGCCCAAAGCTGCTGACCATACGAAGAAAGCCACCCTTGTTGGAGCCTTAACTCGCCAAATATTCTTCCAAGGAAAGAATGAAAGAAATGGACCATCTTTCCTAAAGAGTTCTTCGTAGAATGATCTCACCTCAAATAAACCTTTTTTAGAGGGATTCCACACTAATTTGTCACCCTCTCCATGACGAATCGAAGTGGAATATAATCGGTCGAAGAAAGAAAGGACCATATCCATTTCTCAATCCTGGATTTGTCGTGTGAAAAGAACATTCCACTGAGTTACACCATTATGGACCACCAAGTTATCCGCCACCAATGCATCTTTGTTCCTTGCTAAACAAAAAAGAGCTGGAAAACATTGCTTCAAGGAACTTTCCCCACACCACCAATCTTGCCAAAAACTAATATTAGATCCACTCCCCACTTCAAAACGAACAAAATTGCGGAATTTCTCCCACCCTCTCCTTATATGTTTCCATACCCCCACTCCAAAAGATCCCGAAACCTCTGTCGAGCACCACCCGCCCTTTAGACTCTGAAATTTGGTATCAATCACCAAACGCAATAGAGCCTCCCTCTCCCTACCATATCTCCATAACCATTTACCCAAGAGCGCTCTATTGAACTGGATGATGTTGTGTACTCCCAACCCACCTGCATACAAAGGTGTACAAATCTTGTTCCAATTCACTAGATGGAATTTTTTCTCCTCACCAATGCCTCCCCAAAGAAAATCCTTTTGAATTTTATCAAGGCGATTAGCTACACTCACTGGAATAGGAAACAAAGATAAGTAATAAGTGGGCATGTTGGAGAGCGTACTGTTAATAAGAGTCAACCGGGCACCCTTCGACAAGTACATCCGCTTCCACCCCGCCAACCTCCTTTCCATTTTTTCAATAACACTATTCCAAATAGATTTGGACTTATAAGAAGAACCCAACGGCAAACCCAAGTAAGTCATAGGCAAAGAGGCAACCCTACAACCAAGAAGATTGGCCAACCTATCGACCTCCTCTACTCCACCAATTGGAACAATTTCTAATTTTTCCAAATTAATTTTCAATCCAGAAGCCGCCTCAAAGCATAATAAGATACATCTCAGGTGACGAATCTGTTCTTCTTGAGCATCACAAAAAATCAATGTATCATCAGCGAACATCAGATGATTCACTACAAAGGCCTCTGTATCTCTGGAACCCACTGAAAACCCTGTCAAATTACCCTGAACCAAAGCGGCATTCAACATTCTACTCAGAGCCTCCATAACCACCACAAATAGCAATGGAGAAAGAGGGTCTCCTTGTCGCAAACCACGAGAGCTACTAAAGAAACCCGAAGGGGTTCCATTTACAAGAATAGAGAATCTCACCGTGGAAATACAGAAACGAATCCAATTCCTCCATTTTTCCCCCAAACCACATCTTTGTAGCAAATAGAGCAAGAAATCCCAGTTCACATGATCATACGCCTTCTCCAGATCTAACTTACACAGAAGTCCGGGTTCCCCCGATCGAATTTGACTATCCACACATTCACTTGCAATGAGCACAGAATCTAATATTTGTCGACCTCCAATAAAAGCATTCTGAGTGTTGGAGATAATCTTGCCCACAACGGATTTAAATCTGTTGGCAAGAACCTTTGATATAATCTTATAAACTTTTAGGTAATCGCCTTTTAGGTAAACTTTTGACGCATGACAATCTGCGAAAGAGGAATGTCGTGGTGATTGAGTAGTGATGTACGAGTAAAAAGAGTGGGGAGTCAATTGAACATTTGTTACTTCATTGCAAAGTTGCTTGTGATCTATTGAGTTACAATTCTTACTTTATTTGGGGTAGAGTGGGTTATCCCACGAATAGTGCCGGAATTGTTGACTAGTTGGGGCGCATTGTTTGGATATGGTCCAGCTAAGGAAGTTTGGCGGTTAGTTTCGATGTGTTTAATGTGGTGTATTTGGCGAGAGCGAAATGCACGGCAATTTGAAGATGTAAAGACATCGATGATGGAGCTAAGGAAGCATTTGCTTAACACGTTATATATTTGGATAGCGTCTCATCATAGCTTGAATGTTTTTACTTATGCAGACTTTTTAAATTTATTTTATGTTCGTTCCTATTAGGGATACTCTTGTATACTTTTTGTGTATTAGGATTGCGCTCCTATGCGCTTTATTAATGAATTGAGATTATTTATAAAAAATAAATAAATAAAAGTTTTAACTTTCCATCACACTAATGAGCAGAATTTCCTTTTAACTCTCTTTTTGGCTAAAAAATATATAGATTTCTGACCAAAAAAGAAATGACTCAGAATGACACAAATATCAAATTCACAGAACGTACCATATTGATACGGACAGCAAGCTAGGGCTGATGTGGCACTGCAGCAACAACTCCTAACTCTAGCCGCATTTAACCCTAGCCGCCTCTAGCATAATAAGAAGCCTCTAGCCGAATAAGGAGTAGAATACTTCTCCATATTTTCTTTCCCTAAGTGTCTTAGCTAAATAAGGAATGTATTTTCATTCTTAGTTTATTTTCCTGCAGTGTGTTATGACGGCTAGACCTAATGGTTAAGTCTTATGACCTAGCCGTCATCTATTTAAATGTAATCCTACTCAAGGAATAAGCATGCTGAACTATAATCAAACATAGACTTTCTTGGTTGTTTTAGAGATCAAGGCTCTCTCAAAGTAGTACATATCTTATTTTCCTTGCTCTTTTACTAGTTGATCGTATCACATATATCTAGAGATGCAAACAAGGAAACAACAAGCATACGGTGGAATCTTCAGGGAAAATTTCACACCAAATAGGCATATTTAAATTGATATTTTTTAAATCAAAATAAGATGAGAGTATTTATAACTGCTGATGTTTTATGTCCAATGCACGTTGTCTTGAATTTCTCTCTTCTAAAGATGATTCAAAAAACAAAGTATTTATATTCTTTTTTTCTTTTGCTAAATATGCTTGTTATATTTTTAAGAAACAATCCCCTCATCTTCAACTAATATAAGCAAATACTTGGCTAAACAAAAGTAAATACTTGGTAGAGAAAATACGAAGCAAATTTCCAGTAGCCTAAGTGAGCATCTGGTTGACCCTTGCCATTGTCCTCCACTCCAAGTACCGAGGTGTATGTTTGTGTTTTTTGTTTTCACTTTTTCTTTTTGATAACTATGCTTATATTAAAAGAAACTTCATACACCAATTAGTATAACATTATGCGTAAACAAGATTCAGATAATGCCTTAATGCATGCCCAAAAATATCCATTTTCACTAAAACAATATATTAACACTAACATAAACTAAAACTTTCAAAGTTTCCCTTATTATCAACTATTTAAGACAAATTTTCAAAACAAAAACAGAGTTGGGACTCACCTGAATAAGATTAAGCATCTTACGAGTCTGAGAAAAGATAAGAACACTATGCCCCTCCGATATTAAGTTATCCTATGACAAAGCATTCAACAATTTATATTGAGCAATCAACCTAAACATTCAGAGCATTAATTATTAATGTAGAGCAATCCTCACCAATAAAGACATGATGAACGATAGTTTGCATGAGACATTGTCATGGCTTTCTTCCAAGTCATCTGTCTCAGCAACATCAGCTATGTGCATTGCCAATTTTTCAGCCATTTTGACATCTTCTGGTTTGAACATCGACTCCATCCCTTCCAGTACATCTTCAGCAGCTCTCTTTGTCAAGAGAAGTGGATGATCACATATTTTCTTCAGAATCTGTCTCAAATCATATAATATTTTATAAGAATCTTGTCCGAAAAAGAATAACAACCTACACATCAATTTTTTTAGGCTAGTGATCAAAATAGCTCAAAACACAGACAAATTCATGAAAGTTTTGCCGCTCAACCTCAGCTCAAGTAGTTGAAAGAAAATAAAGGAAAAGAAGCATGAAAGGGTTTAAACAAGAACATATGGAGAAATAGGAACATATAAAACAAAAATCTTTCAATGAAACATATAAAACAAAAACAACAAAAAACAAAAAAGATAAAATAACAGCAAAAATTAAATAAAATCCATTGGGTACTGGATGTTAATCAGAGCATCTTAGAATATGAGAACTAAAACAAAACCAGTTCCAACAGTCAAAATACAAGTATCAACCCCTTTCAGTAAATGCTTATTTTATTATGTTTCAACATAATCATCGGTCAAGTAAATCCTTCTACCAAAAAAAATTGACAGGGAATTGTTCCTCTCGAACAAGATTTTATAATTTCCATTATCTAGGGGAAAAAAAAATTGTTGAAAATGGAAACTATTTTCTCCCTGATTTTATTTACTCTTTTATTCTGAGTGTAATCTCCTAATATTTACTTTCTATATTAAGCTTTATATTCCCTCCTATTTAAACCTAGGGTAAATGTCTCATAAATCCCTGAGCAAATGCGCAACTTGAAATTACTCTCTCACTTTTTAATTTAAACCTCCCAAACATTGCATATGTTGTAAGTCTGGTGAGTCAATTTATGCATTCTTCACGGGAGCCTCCTATGGAAGCCGTTTACCGAATCCTTCGCAACTAAAATCCTCACAAGGTAAAGGACTGTTGTTTTCTCGACATGATCATTTGAAAATAGAAGTCTATGCTGATGCAAATTGGGTTGGCTCAATTATGGATCAACGGTCCACATCAGGGTATTGCACCTTTGTGTGAGGTAATTTGGTTACATGGCGTAGCAAGAAACAATCAGTGGTTGCCATATCCAGTGCAGAAGCAAAATTCATAGCCATGGCTCATGGAGTGTGAAATATTATGGTTGAAGATATTCTTGAAAGAGCTTGGGTTTGAGGATTCTATGAGATTGTATTGTGACAATAAAGTGGTAATTAGGATTGCTCACAAACCAATCCAACATGATTGAACCAAGCATGTTGAAATTGATTGACACTTTATTAAAGAAAAACTACAATAAGGTATCATCTACACATCATTTGCAAAGACAGGAATTTTTTTTTTTTTTTTTTTTGCATGAACTTGCAGATATCTTGACAAAGGGAATGTCGATAGTGTTATTCATTCAGTCTTATGCAAGTTGGGCATGCGAGACATCTATGCCTCAGCTTGAGGGGGGAGTGTGAAGATAGAAACTATTCTCTCACTAATTTCTCTCCCTAATTTTATTATGATTTTATTAACTTTTTTATTCCAAGTGTAATCTCCTAATATTTCTTTTCCATATTAAGCTTTGTATTCTCTCCTATTTAAACCTATGTAACCGTATGAAAGATTATCACTAAATAAGAGTCTTTCTCTTCCTGTCTTTTTCGTTCTTTTTTCTACTAAAAACATGATTTCACTGTTTATAATAGCAGAAATAAGAGTACTTTTAATGGGAAGCAACTGACTACCAAAGTAAATTTAGTCATATAGTAACTATTTTGATATCTGGTCAAGTCAGTGATACAATCAAGTTAGCATATCGGTCCATATATATAAGGACAAAATAAAAACCTTACCTTAATTATCTTGAAAATGAAATTACAAGCCATGGAAACAAAATAAAAGGAAATAAATATTTGATGATAAAATATTCAATTAACACATGCATAATATAATACATTTCTATGAACATGAGAATTTATGAGTTTTATATAATTTCCTAACTAGGTTACAATTTCATGGCCCATAACCCGGTCTAATTTGGTCTGTTAAATGGAAAACCCCTATCCTATGCTTGTGCAGAGTCAAGGCCAAGTCATTTATTCAACTGTGTTAAATCAATTGTTGTCTCAAAAACTTGAACTAATAGGGAATATTAAATTTAATCATTAATTAATATTCTAACACTTCCCCTCAAGCTAAACAATATTTAATTAAAATAGAAGATAAATTATAGAATCAAGGTTTAAACTCAACTATTATTTTGATACTATAACAGATCACTAACTGTCCCAAAAGTTTAAATTAATAGGAAAATAATAAATTTAATCATTTAATTCAAATTCAAATTAATTGAATCACATTGCTTTTCAGAACATTACTATCAGTCAATATATATAATCCATTGGAGCTCGTGTCCAAGCATAGCGGACACTTTCCAACATCAAGAAGGAAGTTTGATGACCAGCTAATGCATCAAAGTCAAATAATAGCTACCTAAAAAATTAATTCCAACAAATTATATCTTTGATTTCTAGATTCACTAGATGATCCTGCAACTTTTTTATTTTTCTTCTAGAGTAAAATGGGCCATCAAGAACATAAAGGAAAAAAATTCAGCAGCCAATACTGAACTGTTTGGCAAAAGAACAGCAGCCATAGAACTCAGGACCAATATAACATCCCCCCCCCCCCCCCCCGAACCCCCCAATATCATTAAAAGGAAAGGAGAAAAAGAGACAATGCATGCATTGAACAAGGCCAAATCATTTAATCCAAAGAGTGGGTACCATTTAGAGCAAAATAAAATGAGCGAAAAAAATAAGCAATAAGATGTAGCCTCTAAGATTTTTACGTGTTATTGACGCCTCATTCGATGCTTCTTAAGAGTACATTGGAATTAATTCCAAATTTAAGTTATTTAACTTACTCATGAATCATTATTCAGATAAGCATTTTTGTCATTTTTCATTTGAACTCCCAGAATATAAATGTTCGCTGAGAGACTAAGAGAACAACATTGTTTCATCTCAGAAGTAAATTATTATCACAACAATAAAAAAATATTTTTGAACATAAAATAAGCCCATGTTTTCAGAAGAATGAATCTCCACTAATAGGTCAATGCCCATCATCACCACCAGCTATTTTAAATAAGAACAACTTTAGCAAAGAAGTCACAAGACAACATTTCCGGATTCATAATCCAAGTCATCACTAAATATTAAAAAGCTAAAACAAAAAATTTAACAAAGAAAAAACAGCAGAAAGAGCAAAGGATAACAAACAATAAGTGCAGCCATTGGTGATCCATCAAAAGCTGAGAGACTAAGAGAACAGCATTGTTTCATCTCAGAAGTAAATTATTATCACAACAATAAAAAAATATTTTTGAACATAAAATAAGCCCATGTTTTTAGAAGAATGAATCTCCACTAATAGGTCAATGCCCATCATTACCACCAGCTATTTTAAATAAGAACAAATTTAGCAAAGAAGTCACAAGACAACATTTCCGGATTCATAATCCAAGGCATCACTAGATATTAAAAAACTAAAACAAAAAATATAACAAAGAAAAAACAGCAGAAAGAGCAAAGGATAACAAACAGTACTGTAAGTGCAGCCAGTGGTGATCCATCAAAAGCTGAAAGAACCAGCTCACTCTTTAAAAAAGCTTCATAAAGTTGTCGCTACACCATATAAATGCAAATTGTGAGATCAACATAACCATTTGAATGAAACCACAATGCAAGATGAAATGAAATGTAGACTGAGAAAAAGCAGATCAAACCTGGCAGCTAGTTAATCTTAGCCACACGATGACCTCATTCTTCTTAGAAAGTTTGACAGCTGATTTGGAGTTATCTTCACTAAAAACCTCACTCTTTAAGCGACGCAAAAAATAAGGTTGAATACGTTCTCTTAGCTCCTGTTTAAGAAAAAAACTAAAACCTATTATTGTCCTAAACTGGCATTAAAGAAAAAAACTTGACATTACATGCGAGAAAAGCAAGGAAAAACAAGATGCAAGCACAAGAGCAATGAAGCAAAAGAAGCAGATGCATAGGGAACTTAAAAATATGCAATAAACAACAAGTCTCAAAGACAGAAAGTGACATTGATAAAGTTCCTTTAAAACAGATACATAAAACAGACTACCAATACTTGCAATCTTATCACTAACAATTCTTGGCTATACTATAATGGACTATTAGAACCTCACTTATCTGTTCATAAATTGAAGCCAAAATTCACAGAATTGCAAGGTTTAAAGTTTTAGCTTTGATATATAGATATTGGCCATGTTTACTAAATTTGAAATATCACATGTGGAAAGTTCCCAGAAGCTACAAATATTTAATTCCACAGTTCTTGCATGTTGAGACAGGCAATAGTAGACTGAAAACTACATCAACTTATAATTTAAGCCAAGAATTTGTAAGTACAACTTCCCTCATTGCTGATTGCAGGCCCTCGTCTAGCCGTAAGAACAACAGTGGTCCTCTATCAACTAGTAGGAGCGGTTCAACTTTGGCAGTAGCAAAGAAGAATTTAGTTGGGATTGTTGGAAGGTCATATGTTGAAGCTCTGGTGCGGGTGTGTAATGGGTCTAATGGGGTTAGTAGGGCCCTTTAATCAGCATAGTAGGATTAGTTTCTTTGTAATTTTTCAGTTTTGATGGGCCAATTATTTCATAATTCCAGTAGGCATTGTGTAAGTAGTTAGGTTGTCGTAATTCGATTAGACTAAACCAATCTAATCACTATTGTATTCCGTGAATTGTATAAAAGGCCAAGTAAAGGAATAAAGAAGGGGAATCAGAACTATTATCCATAAAACTCATTTTCTTCTTTCTCATTTCTTGGAGGCTGACTACCTCGAATACAGTCAATCTTTGGCTAAAATCATTCAATTGTTTGATCATTTACATTACATTCCATCCCATATACACCTAAATCTTCACATAATCATAATTCTTTCATCCATTTCGCACAAACCATCATTCAACCAACACTCAAAAATACAATCAGATGTATAACAGGGTGAGGCAGTTTCCGACAAGGGACTTAATGCGTAGGGTCATTTCTGGAATTTTAGATGGAAAAGAACAGAGAGATTAGGGTGGCAGCGGCAGGGAAACGATTGGGGAAATTTTCAGGAATCACAAAATTCAAGGGGGCCATGATAGTACGAATGTTCTCAAGGGCGATATGAGGGAAAACATGGATTTTCGCTCCCTTAGGAACATGATGGTATTGCTAATTGAGGAATTGGAACGTTGCACAATCAAGATAGGGGAGGGCCTAAGAGTGTTGTAGGCCAGCTAAAAGGCGTTCTTGATGGGTTGAAGGGCTTGATCTTTGTAGCCCAGGTGCCCAAGCATTTGACTCGTCTTGGGTGGCCCGACCAAACAAGGTGGAAAAAAAAAATATTGAGGACTGATGGGCGTTTTTGAGCCCAGTACTTCGCTTCCTCAGTGGGCTTGGGTGCGGGAGCAAGCTCGTGTTCTTCTCAACCAAGTAGGCCTCAGTAGACAAAGCCCAATTCAAAGGAGAGGACTTATTTAAGTTCGAGCCCAGTTCCTTTGGTGGCCCAACACACTCGAACACGTGGTAAGATTCTAGGCCTGAATCAGTCAACTACAGCACCAAGTGTTAAGTCATTTTAGACCCAAGCCCACTAACTTAAATTGGAAAATTAAGTCAAGCTCGGGGGTCTCATCTTTAGGGTTGGGCGAGAAAGTGGGTTCCAATCATCCTACCGTTCAACCCATTGGCTCTTCGATAGCTAAACAGCTACCTTCTATGTCTATCGACGATCACTTCGGTGGAGTCGAAAAGGAGTTTCAAGGCAATTCGAGCGATGTAGGTTATGAGTCCACTTTCAGAGGTTCTTTATCAAGAGCGAAAACCATGGCCACCCCGTTGTTGATGTTGTCGCTTATCGGAGTTTCAGTTTCAAGTCGAAATTCTGCCAATGAGGACTCATTAGCAAGTGTTTCGGATGTTTGTCTACAGGTTGAAGAGTTTATGGATGCAAATACTCATACTAGTAGATCTCTCGATGATGGTGCATTTGTTGTTCCACGTTTGGGTGTCACAAACTTCGTGGGAGGACCTAAGGCCTTGGAGTGGGCTTTAGCCTTTCGAGATGGTAAGAGACTAAGAGAGTGCCCATTCCAGATTTGATCCCTGGGGCCTTTTTATTTCTCTCAGAATGAGCAACGAGGGAGGCAATGAAGTGAGAAAGGACCTAGTGACCATCTAGACATCCTTGTTGGCAAAAGGCAGAGGGAATAAACATGACCAGCAATAATGAGGATGAGATGACCCCTCTCTCGAAAATGAAACTCTATTTTGGGGAAGAGAATAAGGATCACAAGCCGATGAACGTCCATCCTTTTGTTATTGAAGAGCCAGTTCTGCTTGTTTTGGATTCTTCAAGTTCGGTGCTCTAGTGAGTAAAAGTTTCTATATGATACAGTCCTGAACTCGTTTTAGTAAACTAGAGGATTTATAGAAGAATTAAGAGAGAATTGAGAAGGAATCGGAAAGATGATTTGAGAGAAATGAAGAACAATTGCATAGAAACCCTTGACAGTTCGAGGAGTCAAGGAAAGCCTCCAGTATCCAATCTGTTAATCCACAAACTGAATCCATCATAATCGACCCCAGCCAACCTATTTCAACAACTCCCCTTCCCGCCTACGCAACAGAATAACAGAAATGCAATGACAACTGTACAAGCAATTCCTTATTAAACGATAGCATATTTACAATGGAACGCACACTTAACCAAACTTAGACTAGAACCCTCCAGGTGTCTGCACCTCCAAGTGTCACCCACTGCCTCTTCCAGCTGTCTTCCAGCTGTCCACCAAGCGGGTCATGTGACAATACCCTCCCAATTAAAGGACCTTGCCCACAAGGTGCGGGTAGGCGTCCTTCAACATATTGAAAGCTTCCCATGTAGCATCCTCAGCAGTCTGGCCAGCCCAACGAACAAGAAGCTCAATGAAGGGCTTATTGTTTCTAGGAGACGAGCGTCGAGCTAAGACTTCAACAGGTTCGGGCTGAATAATGCCTTCTGCATCAACTGGAGGTAACACTGTGACAGCAGCCACCTTAGATCCGAGCTTCGGTTTCAACTGTGAAACATGGAATACTGGATGAATTCGGGAAGAAGGAGGTAAATCTAGCTCATAAGCAACTGAGCCAATTTTCTTCAGAATAGTGAAGGGTCCATAAAAGCGTGGCGAAAGTTTCAGAGCCCTCCTAGTCACCACTGAATTCTGCCTATAAGGCTGGAGGCGCAAATAAACTTGCTGTCCCACCTCCAAAGTCCTTTCACTGCGCTTGAGGTCAGCATAGCGTTTCATCCTCTGCTGAGCCTGCTGAAGGTTCTGCTGCAACAGAGTAAGAATCTGGTCCCTCGTCTTCAACAACCCATCCACTGCATGAACCTTTGTAGTCCCGGGAACATAAGACAGGAGATGAGGAGGAGATACACCGTATACTGCCTCAAAAGGAGTCATGCGGATTGAGGAATGCCAAGTAGTATTGTACCAATACTCTGCCCAAGGAAGCCAAGCAGTCCACTGCTTAGGCCGATCCTGAGTGAAGCAGCGTAGGTAATTCTCCAAGCACTTGTTAACTATTTCTGTTTGACCGTCTGACTGTGGATGATAACTGGTACTCATGTTTAAGGATGTACCTTGGAGCCGAAAAAGCTCCCTCCAAAAGGCACCTGTGAAGGTGGGATCTCTATCAGAGACAATGGAACTTGGCATGCCGTGCAACTTGAAGACATTTGTAATGAAAATGTTAGCCACCGAAGCAGCTGTATAAGGGTGTGCCAAAGAGGAGAAATGGCTGTACTTGGATAAACGATCAACTACCACCAATATAACCGAGTGGCCACGCGAACAAGGCAAACCTTCAACAAAATCCAGGCTGATGTCAGTCCAGATCTTGGTAGGAATGGGAAGTGGCTGAAGAAGGCCAGCAGGAGAGCAATTCTCATGCTTGTTCTGCTGACAAGTAAGGCATTCCCGAATAAAAGACTTTAGATCTCTCTTCATTCCCTTCCAATAGAAGTCCTGACGAGCCCTCTGCATGGTTCTTTCATAACCAGAATGACCAGCCAAAGGATCACTGTGCAGATAGTGCAGCACCTCCTGCTTAAGCTGTTCATCAGAGCCCAACAAAATTCGACCCTTGTACAGCAATATCCCATTCTGGAAAGAGTACTTCTGAGGATCAAGGTGGTTAGAATGCCACTTCCGTAACAAGTCTTGAAACATGCTATCCAGTAAGTATTGCTCCTTCACCCTGTCCACCCAAGTAGCCACTGGCATAGACAAAACAGAAATACTGACTTCGTCATCCCAACCCTCCCTCCTAGATAGCGCATCGGCCACCTTATTATCCACTCCCTTTTTATACTCCACCGCGAAGCTATAACCCAATAACTTCGTTATCCACTTTTGTTGAAAAGGAGTACCCACCTTCTGTTCAAGGAGATACTTAAGACTCTGCTGATCAGTTTTGATCACAAAAGTCTGCCCCAATAAGTAAGGTCTCCACCTCTGAATTGCAGTTACCAAAGCCAATAATTCCTTCTCATAAGTTGACATGTGCAGAGCTCGCCCTTTCAAAGCTTTGCTCAAGAAAGCTAGAGGCCTGTGATCCTGCATCAGCACGGCTCCAATGCCCACCCCACTAGCATCACACTCAACCACAAAAGGTTGGTTGAAATTCGGAAGGGCCAACACCGGGGCATGTGTTACAGCAGCTTTCAACTGCTGAAAGGCAGTTGTAGCATCCGCAGTCCACAAGAAGGCATTCTTTTTAAGCATAGCCGTGAGAGGAGCTGCAATTGAACCATATCCACGTATAAATTTCCTATAATATCCCGTGAGTCCGAGGAAGCCCCTCAAGGACTTGATATTCATAGGAAAAGGCCATTGAACCATAGCCTTGATTTTCTCCGGATCAGCTTTAACTCCCATATCCGAGACAATATGTCCCAAGTAATCAACCTCACTGCACCCAAATCGACACTTGGACTGCTTAGCAAAAAGCTGATGTTGCTGAAGTAGAGACAAAGTAATCTCAAGGTGGCCTACATGTGACTGAAAATCCGGACTATACACCAAGATGTCATCGAAGAATACAAGAATGAACTTCCTGAGGTAAGGTCGGAACACATGATTCATAAGGGATTGAAAAGTAGAAGGCGCGTTGGTTAAGCCAAAAGGCATCACCAAAAATTCATAGTGGCCTTCATGGGTCCGGAAGGCTGTCTTAGGTATGTCATTTTCCACAACTCGAATCTGGTGATAACCAGATCGAAGATCCAGCTTAGAAAACACCCGAGCACCCCACAATTCATCCAACAACTCATCCACCACCGGAATAGGAAATTTATCCTTAATTGTGACCTTATTTAAGGATCTATAATCCATGCACATGCGCCATGTGGCATCAGCCTTCCGAACCAACAACACAGGAGAAGAAAAAGGACTATTACTAGGCCGAATGACCCCAGCCTGTAACAACTCCTTAACAATCTTTTCAATCTCCGCCTTTTGGTAGAAAGGATACCTATAAGGTCGTACAGAAACCGGCGGAGTCCCTTCCAACAAAGGAATAGAATGATCATGTTGTCGGGGAGGAGGCAGCTGCTTTGGTTCCTCGAACACAGCAGCATATTTTTGCAAAAGGTCAGCTAGAGGACCAGAATCTGCCATGGTCACAGAAGCCAGACCAACGTCTATGGAAGTACGTATCAAATGCAGCAACACTCCTTTACTCTTTTGTGAAGATAACTTGAAGGTGGAAGGATCCTGCAAACACCAATTGCAACCCGGTTGAATGCCCTTCAACAAACACCTCCGCCCAAAATAGGTGAATTCCATAGTGAGGGCTGTGAAATCCCACAATATGGGTCCTAAAATTCGCAGCCAATGTATTCCCAGCACCACATCACAACCAGCTAAGGGAAGCACAAAGAAATCAATGTGAAATTGAGTTCCTTGCAATTTAAGGGGCACACCATCATTTCTTCCTGAACTCACAATTTCTTGTCCATTAGCCACCTTAACCCGAATTACTTCCTCACTTTTAGGCATCAGACCTAGCAAGGCAGCCAGTTTAGAATCCAGGAAATTATGCGTACTTCCTGAATCTATGAGGATAATTACTTGCTGGTTTTTTAACACACCAATTAGCCTCATTGTCTTAGGTGTCGGTGTTCCAGTGATTGCATTCAAGGAGATTTCAGGATCTGTCTCTGTGTTATCTGCATTGCTAACTAGTTCTTCAACCACCAAGGAAGCAGGATCAACATCCTCTACCTCTTCCATCTCTTCCAATAAAAAAAGCTTTGGTCCACCCTCACACACATGGCCCCTAGACCACTTGGCATCACATGAATAACAAAGGCCTTTCCGACGCCTTTCCTCCATTTGAGCCTGGGATATCTTCTGCACTGGAACCAATGCTTTACTAGCACCCCCGGCAATACTACTTTCTCCCACATACCTACTGCCTCCAGTTAAAGGCAACTTAGGACTAAAGGAGCTATTAACAATCCGAGAAGTCTGTGATTGAGCAGAGGTCCAGGTAGGTTTAATAGGCTTCTTATTGGTCCAAAGTAGTTCCTCCTGGATTTTTGCCAAAGAATAGGCATCAATCATTCGACTAGGATTGAACATCCGTACAGGAAGACGGATTTCATCCTTTAAACCTCCCAAAAAACAGCTCAATTTCAAGTGTTCAGCCAAATCATGCACACGATTGGCTAGAGTCTCAAACTTAGACTTGAATTCTTCAACACTACCAGTCTGCTTCAACTTAACCAAAGTTTCCATCGGATCATCATATGATCCGGTACCAAACCGAGCTTGGAGAGCCTTAAGAAACTCATTCCAAGTGGTTAATCCATTTCCACTACGTAACTCCTGAAACCATACCAATGCTCTACCCTCCATATGGAAACTAGCAATAGTAAATCTCTTCGGATCAGGTATTACATAGTATTCAAAAAATTGAGAAGCTCTATAACACCAACCTTCAGGATCCTCGCCATCGAAGCGTGGAAAGTCCAAACGCAACGTGCGAGTGTGGAACGGATCCGCATACTCCCTCCCTTGGCGAGTATGGAATTGATCAGCCTGCTCTGCTCCCTGACGATCTTGGAAATTCTCATGATCCGTTGTTTCTGGAACCTGCGGGACACCAGCATGGCCACTAGTCTCACCACGTAAAGTCGACTTCTCCTGTGCTTTGCCTTTGAGCATGGCAAGAAGCTCTTCCTGATTCTTCTGGATCGTGACCTGATTCCTTTGCAACTCTGCCTGACTCCGTTGCATTTCAGCTTGATGCTGACGCATCCTTTCATCTTGAGACCGTAATTCTTCATGAATTCCGAGCTGATGTTGACGAACCTCTCGTTGAACATCATCAATCTCGATTTGGAACCGAGATAAACCTTCCTGTAGAGCAGCACGCATTCCCTCAGCGTTTGTAGAATCTTCAGCTGTGGATCGAGTCTTCGCCATTACAATGAACCAAGAACAGAACAGAGCGAAAGTTTCCCCGTAGATCTAGGGCTCTGATACCAATTGATACAGTCCTGAACTCGTTTTAGTAAACTAGAGGATTTATAGAAGAATTAAGAGAGAATTGAGAAGGAATCGGAAAGATGATTTGAGAGAAATGAAGAACAATTGCATAGAAACCCTTGACAGTTCGAGGAGTCAAGGAAAGCCTCCAGTATCCAATCTGTTAATCCACAAACTGAATCCATCATAATCGACCCCAGCCAACCTATTTCAACAACTCCCCTTCCCGCCTACGCAACAGAATAACAGAAATGCAATGACAACTGTACAAGCAATTCCTTATTAAACGATAGCATATTTACAATGGAACGCACACTTAACCAAACTTAGACTAGAACCCTCCAGGTGTCTGCACCTCCAAGTGTCACCCACTGCCTCTTCCAGCTGTCTTCCAGCTGTCCACCAAGCGGGTCATGTGACACTATAATTCTATGGGGATGCCTTGTGAAGGGTTTGAGCATGAGGTGATGACCTTGCTCACTGCTATTGAATCAAGTCAAAATCGGGATGGTTTGGCTAGTCCATCTAGTTCTCTTTCTAAGGCAATGAACAGAAGGCACCACGAATTAAAAAGGTTACAATGTTCTATCACAATTAAGACCTTAAGGGAGATCAAGCTAGCAAAGGCAAAGGTAAGGGGAGGGGCCCAACTGATTCAATATGAAGCCTAATGTTTTGTCTTGGAATGTTCACGGGTTGAATGAGATGGATAAAAGGTTGAGGATAGGTGTCTCCTTAGATATTGGAAGGTTGATATCGTTTGTCTTCAAGAAACCAAGTTGGAGCTTGTGTCTAGGATAGTTGTGCATAATCTTTAGGTTGTCAACATGTGAACTAGTATTATTTAGGCTTGAGAGGGGCTTCTGGAAGGATCTTATTAATGTGGGATAAAAGAGTGGTGGAGAAAGTTGAGGAGTGTGGGAGGCTTTGTCTATTGTTTGCTCTTTCAAAAATGTCAATGATAATTTTGAGTGGGCTTTTGCACGTGTTTATGGCCCTAATGTTAACATTGACAGAAGAGTGCACTAGAACGAATTGGTGGGGTTTGGCGGAACTTATTGTGGCGCATTGGGGGTGCTTTCAACATCACCCGTTATGTGAGTGAGAGATCTAGAGACACCCATTCTACCCTAGCTCTATTAGAGTTTTCTGAGTTCACTTTTGAATTCGGTCTTATGGATCTCCCCCTTATAGATGGAAACTGCACGTGGTCTAATAATTGTGATCCTCCATCATGGTCCAAAATTGACAGATTTCTTTTCTCTCCCAAGCCCAGTTTCCTAATGCTTCTCACAGGAGGCTCCCCATACTTTTATTAGATCATTTCCCTTTACTCTTGGATTGTGTTGTCGTGGTAACGAGCAAAGGGTATTTCAAGTTTGAGAATATGTGGTTGAAGTCAAATGGTTTTATGGATAAGGTAAAATAGTGGTGGACGACCTACAGCTTCCAAGGCTCCCCTAATTTTATTATGGCGCGTATATTGAAGGCCTTGAAATCCGATTTGAAAAAAATGGAATGAGGAGGTTTTTGGCAACATTAAGAAGCAGAAAAAGAAGATCTTTATACTATTGCAAAAAGAAGATCCTTATCTGATGATGAAAGGATGAGAAAGGAAGAGATCACTAAGGATTTAGAGAGACCAATTCTTCTCAAAGAAGTGAGTTGGAGGCAAAAGTCAATGGCTCTTTGATTAAAGAGGGAGACAATTTTTTTTTTTTTTGATAAGTAATGAAAGTTTTATTACAAACAAAACGTAAGGCGCCCCTAAGTACACAGGAACAACCAAACCAGCCCACAAAAAGAAACACAATAAACCCGCAAGGACCTAAAGCCCTCAAACCCCAAACCCATATGGATCACTCAACACTACATTGAAAGAGGCATCATCAGTGAATCCTTAGTTGTTAATGATTTATCACTTCAGATCCTACAGTAATAAAGGGGCATGTTGTGCAGTTTTACAATAAACTTTATTCAGAACAATTCAGTTGGTGACCAAAGCTAGATATGCTTGGATAGCAGCGCACAATAGCCCTTGTTTTTCTAGTTTTACTGAATTTTTGGACTTGTGTTCTTTTTCTCCCTAATTGAGAGTCTTTTTTTCTCCTCGTGTACTTGAGTTGCGCCTCTTGCGCTTTCTAATAAGATTGATTTACTTATTAAACAGAGCTTTGTAAGTACAACTTCATTGTTCATCAACAAGCTAATGTAAAATGTATGGTCAAGATAGTTGAAATAAGAAAACCAAAAGCAGTAAAACAAATACAGAAATAGTAATCTCAATGGACTTGGAACTTATGGATCTCACATTTTAGATTCCCCTATGGGAAAAATTGGTAAATGATCATGAGCCATTTTTTATTACTGTCACCAAAAACAAAACAAAGAAAAGAACCTTTTGCACGTATGAATGCTTTGAACATCAGTAAAGCTGCAATTTTTAACCACATAGAGAGGAATAAAAGATATACAATGGACACAAAAAAAAAAACACACACACACACACCAATATGGCGTTTACGACAATCCTATTAAAAATCCATTCAAGTGAAAACACAAATAGAATGTTGTAACAGCTCTCTCTCTCTCTCTCTCTCTCTCTCTCTCTCTCTCTCTCTCACACACACACACACAAGATTGAACTCAAGACCTCAATAACCCCGTCTAACAGAACCCAAGGACTAAGAAGCACAAAACACAATATAACCATCAAATATATCATTACCTTTGCAACTGTTGAACCAATACGCTTTTCCCTATCAGAAGCTTTTTTTTCATTTCCACGTAGAATTGCATATTCAAACTTTTCCTTAAACCTGAGAAACTCTAAAATCTCATGCCAGAAGAAACACAAACATAATTGAAGACAACTGTAGCAAGAAGAATTTATTACCATTGCTTGTCACCTAGTAGGTCAGGACAACAGAAGTTGAACAAGGCCCACAGCTCCTAAAAAAACAAAAAGCAGAACACTATACCAGATCACATATCTAGTTTTTAATGACAATGCACCATAATAACTTTGGACTCCTTGATTATACATAAAGAAAATAACAAAAAGGTCATACAATGAATGCCACACAGAATACCTTTAGATTGTTTTGTAATGGTGTGCCACTGATGATAATACGACAAGCACTTGGTATCTCAAGCAAACTTTTGGCTCTCTGTGTACTAGGATTCTTTATAAGATGCCCCTGGAGTTTTAAACAGGTTGATCAGATAAAGTAATGTCCTGAGGTTAAGTGGAAACAAATTCTTATACAAATGCAATGCTAATGTGAGAAGTTACTTAAGACATCAAATTGTAAGTATTAATGAAATAATTATAGGATTGCCAATGGAGCAAGGACAGAATGGGCCTCTCCCTTCTCAAACTCTGCAAAGTGCGAAAAATAAACTTCCCAAATCCAAATGCAACCTTAAAAGGGGAAAGGAAGAATTTTATCAAGGGGAGTAGATTCTCTATTGGTCTCCCGTATACATGCAATGTGAAGCTAACATCTACAAAACTTCATGTTCAGGCTATGCAGGCAGTCCATGAATGCAGCTCTTGAAGGCCCAGGCATTCAACTAAGCTGAAAATGTCAACCTTTTATGCCAGCACTCAAGTTCCGTAACCATTACTTCTTTTCAATGTTAGATTGCTGAGCTCCAAATGCTCAACTCCCTGCTTTTCCTAAACTCTACAATCCCAAAAACAACATGATTCTGAATTAGTCATTGACACTTGGAATGATCTGATATCCCAACTCTGAAAGCTAAAGGGTCGCACCACTCCTTATGCTTGTCATTCTTGAAATCGAAAATAAAATTACAGTACAGGGCAGCTCAATTGTTTAGGGACCACTGTAATAAACAAATACCCTGTCATTGGCGAAACAATAAGCCCCTGATTGGGTTCACTCAAGACATGCCAAACGGAGCACTAAAATTTTTCTTGATTTAAAATTGTATGCATTTTAGAGACGGTACATCCTCTAGAGGCATCTAACTTTTTGTTTATTTCTACACAGTTTTCCTCAAACCTAAACAACTGATTCAAATCTCTCCCAGCACCCACTTATTGCATACTGTGACACAAGTTATACAAAAAAAGTTTCCACCTTGAGTAAAACAAATTTAAATCCTCACATATGCATATTTTTTTATAAATGTGGTAATCACAAACATATAAACACATACATATGTACGAGTACAAAGACAGTAGAGTTTTGGGCTGGGAGATCAAATAAAATGCCTTGCAGTAAGGTCATCATACACATATGAACAAATTTACAATTCTTTTGACGATGGAAACCACGGGGAAGAAATAAGACTTCTTTATCCTTGGCACAATTAGAAGTAACTAAATACCTCATCAAGTATCATATAATCCCATGTAACACTATCTTCACTTCCTTCATCATCGAAATAGTAGTCCCCCCGTAAAGATTTAGAGTTGTTCCGTACAATATCATAAGTTGTAAGAAGAACACCTTTGTCCTGTGAGGAGACAATGAATGCAAGAAGACACAAAATCTTATCATGCCACCCAACAACAAGCAAACCAAGCGAAGGGCTCTAGAACCGCATGGCAACAGTTCTCTAGAAACTATAATTTTATATCAAAATTGCAGAGTAAGCATTACATGGAAACGACAGATTTTGAATTTTCCAAGTTGAGCATTTAACCAAATATGAACTTAGGAAGATTGTGCGAATGAAATTAACGTATTCCAGGCTTGAGTGAACTTAATCAACCCCCAAGTTCCAAGTTCAATCTGAAGCATTAACTTAGTTGCATGCGTAGCATCTATTTGCCAGTAAATATGTTATGTGCCGATTCAGATTTAATACGTGAAAAGGACATATTTAATACCTGAAGTATATACTGGAGCTCGTACTGCCGAGCTTTTGGACAAGTCCCATAGTACCTACATTGAAGAACAGGTTGGTGACTGCAATTCATACAAAAATATATATGTTTTTTCTTAGCGTTAAATAAAATATTGTTTTCTCATATAAGAAGCAGAAGGAAATGTAGAAAAGACACAAGCCAAGCAGCCTTACTCTCTTATCTTCTCAGAGAGCCCCACGGCTGATAATTCTTTGATCCAATGGGGCATTAGCGTTTTTGGGGCCACAATCATTGCCCTCTTAATCAAACGTGAGTGGAATAATCCAGCTAAGAAGCCACATATCTGCAATCAGAAACAAACCAGTATTGAAACAAATTTTAAATAAATAAAAGAATCTAAAAACAAAATTTCCTTAGTAAAAAATATCCAATTTGTTTACCTGCATTGTCTTCCCTAGACCCATGTCATCTCCTAAGATTCCACCCTTACCCTGACAATGCAGAGACCATAGCCACCTTAAGCCATCACGCTGATGCGGATACAACATTTTGGCAATCTTACCAGGCAACTTGTACGTGGATTTTGAGCCACTAAAAGTAATAGACCCATCATCCTCCAAAACAGAACCATCCGCATAATCATCCAACACATCATCACCATCTGAATCATTATACTCCTCCTTAAGCTTCTTTCCCCACTTCTCCACCACCTTCACCATTTTCTTGCCACTCAAAATAACACAATCATCCTCTCTTTCTTCAACTTTAGACTCAAAGAATTGATGCACAGGAACTAACTTCGTATCCATCCTCTGAGGTTGAGGATCATTTGTTTTTGCTCCACCATGTTTCTTAGTCCCATGTACCCCACCCACAAAACCATCATCCTTCGAGTCAAACACCGTCTCCTCATCAGTTTCAGTCACAAAAGGCTGTCTCCTGGACATCAATTTCTCACCCACCTCTCTGGGTTCATTTCTATTTAGCCTTCCACTATTGTTCTTCACTCCATGTGCCCTATTACCTTCAGAAACATTCCACAAATCACTCTTCTCCTCATGCTCTTCTACAGCATTCTCAACCCCACCTCCAGCACTATTAACCACGTCCGACGAGGAACCGGACATGTCAGATGCAAGCGAAAGCGAAGACCCTGCACTCACATATTCAGGAAAATCAACTTTCTTCTCTTCACTCATTTCCTTCTCTCCCACCAAATCTAAAGAATCCTCGACCAAGTCAATCCTCTTTGGAACCCGCTTCTTCTCAATGGACAAAAAATCAAACTTAGCGCTCAAATCATTGAGAATATCCCTAATCTCACTTCCACCCCTATTCTCACCACCACCCTCACCCGCATTTTTGGGTGGCGGCGAATCAAATTCAGTGATATCAGAAAAGGTCGGGTCATCAAGCACCACTGTATCATCAGAACTATCATTGTGTCGAGTTGAAACTTTACATAGACGCCGCCTACCTTCGATTTTAACCTTAGTCGGCTTCTCTTTCTCTGGAAACTCATCAAAGAGAAGTTATATATAAATAAGAAAACGAAAATGGCTTCGCATATACATATGTACATGGCGTGAGACAGAGAGAGGGGAGTACCGAGAGGAGAATCAAGACTGGTGATTCCTGAGAATTGAGAAATATTCTCATCGTCACGGTCGTTGTTGTTGACCTTTGATGGCTTCCCTTCTCCTTCTTCAGTATGGTACATTATTGCAAATTTTAAAATAAATTAATTAAAAAAAAAAAAAACTATTGAGAGAGAGTTGTACCAAGAGGAGAATCGAAATCGCCGATTCCTGAGAATTGAGGAATATCATTATCGTCTGCGAGATGCAATATTCAACAATTAGTCCAAAATTCAAAAAAGTCTAACAGAAAAATGTTAGGGATAGAGAGAGGGAAATGAGTGGGTACCGGCGGAGGGCCTGGAGGAGGGTTTAGGAGGAGCGGAGAGGTCTTGAAGGAGACGGTAATGGCGGTCGTTGAGGCTCAGTGGTTTCTTGCTGCTCTTCATCTCCGCAAATTGCTTTCCCTTTTTTTGTGTTGGAAGCGAAGAAAGGCTCTCTCTTTTTGTGTTGGGGATTGTAAAAGTGTTTTAAACAGGAAAGAGAAACGAGAAAGTGAAGAAGAGAGGCGTTTGGGTTTTTTGTAATTCTTGTTTCCTTTCGGAGATCATTTCGGCTTCATCTTTTTCCCGCTGTGTGTGTGATATTTGAATTTTGGATGCTCGGAGGGGGTACTACCAATTCATCTGACAATGCCGCTAGCATATACAGGCTCCAGGATTCTTTTTCTTTTTCTTTTTCTTTTTCTTTTTCTTTTTAACAAAAATGTATGTGTTTCGTACATGCTCTACATTCCAAGTTTTTTTTTTTATTTTTTTGATAATAAAACAATTCACCGTTCATTAAGCTGAAGATAAATTTTTGGAGATTACAATGGGCTTGTTTGGTAAGAGCATCATTATCAAGCTCTCTAAAATTTTCTTTAAATTTAACTCAAACAATGTATTTTTTTGATTTTATCCATCACTTTTAAAAAGTCTCATACATCAAGCTCTCTAAATTTTTCTCTATTTTAACTAATTATTATTTTTTATTAGTTTTTACAACAACTACTTTAATTGTTGTCAACATCAAAATCACACAAACCCATCTCAGATTCAGCCCAGGAAAGCACCAAAAACCCCAAAACTCAAACAGGGGTTTATATGATATTGCAAACACTAGGCTACTGACAGCCGAAAAACAGGGGAAAAATTCATACAGAAACATCAAAAAATCTTACCCAAAGCCCATTCGGTTTTCTTCTCAAATAACCCCAAAATTTTTATTTACCTGAAAACCTCAAGAACTTATAAAATTTTCGCATTCTTCTACGGCTTATCTCAAAGAATTTCTACCCAAAAATTCAGTACTCATCAACCAGAAATCAAAACCTGAGAATCTATTTACCCAAAAATTAAATCTCCATTGTTTGGGCTTCGGGAAAACGCCGGAAAAAATCCCATCTTCAGCATCGCCGGGGCCGTTCATGACCCTCCGACATCAACTTCCTCCCCAGCGGCGGCCGACCCACCAGAAACTTCTCCTTCTCCCTCTCCCGATCTCTCAATCTCCCTATACAGTCCAGATTTTGATGACCCACCCAAAAGTGAAGACGGAAGGCACCAGAGATATGGAAGTGAAGACGGAAGGCGCGAATGGAAAAAAAATTGTTAAAAAATTCAATAGAGTAGAATTCGTGAGCCAGATTTGTAGTGAAAATCTGACAAGAGAGGAATTAGAGAAACAATAAAGAGCTTGATACAGCATGCTTATTGAAGCTTTTCTCCAAATTTTGGAGAAAAGTTTGAAATAGCTACCTTGATACAGATGCTCTAAGAGAAGTGAGATTGGTAGTGGAAGTTGGAATTTATAGATGTGATATAAAGTAAAAAGAATTTATATAAAAAAGTGGAAAAAAAAAATAAAAAATAAAATTGTATTGTTGTGAATTTTTTTATTTAAATAATAAAAAAAATTATTGATGTAATATAAAGTTAGAATGTTTTAGAATTGATTGTTTTTTGGATTAGTTAAGAGGGAGAATGAGAATTCCCCTTCCCCTTATCAAACAAGCCCAATATGTTGAATGGAAGGACGCCACTCCTCCACCCACATCATGTCAAACACCAAAGACAGAGCATATTTTGCTAAAGTATGGGCAGCAAAGTTTGCTTGTCGACCCACATGACAAACAACAAAAGAAAAAGACAACAAAAAAACCTGAATGTCCTCAATCATTTGTCCATAACCACTTGTACAGGGAGCAGCTTGGTTTAGAGCACTAACAGTTAGCATGGAGTCTCCTTCCAAAATAATCTGTTGATAGCCCATTTCTAACCCCAACTTCACTACCCGCCAAGCAGCCATCACTTCCGCTATTGTAGGGTCCACTACGAACAGGACAGGAGCAAACAAACCGGCCAGAACAGCCCCCTTGTCATTATGTGCCACAACCCCCACTCCCATGATCTTTGTTGATGAGCTAATGGTTGCATCCCAATTCAAATTAACCCAGCCCGGAGAAGGCTTTAACCATTTTGGTTCAAAGACCAAAGGATCTGGCTCTCCCATCCTAGTCTTGCTGTTTGCCTCCAAAAAATTACACACCGCCTCTCGGCCCTGTGTAACAATCTGCCTTGGATTAGAAAATCCCTGCCTAAAAACAGCACCATTTCGTCTAAGCCAAATACATCTTGCTACAGAAAAGAGCTTCAAGAAGGACATTTGTATCCAGTTTGGCCATAAGTTGCTGCACCCATCCCAAACCATCACTCTCCACCAAAGACAGCTTGTGAATCCTCCGATGGCACTCTTGCCAAACATCCAAAGACGCCGGACAATCCCATAAGACATGCCAAACCGTTTCCACCTGATTTGCACAGATCGGGCAGAGAGAGTCCTACAAAATCTTCCTCCTGAACAAATTATCTTTGGTTGGGAGAGCATTATTGCAAAACCTTCCAGACAAAGTGTTTTAGAACCCCTGGTGCCTGCAGGGACCACAAAGAGGACTACACCCCCGACACTTCTTGAGACCTGGAATTTTCTCCTCTATCTCTAGCTCTCCTTGCTAACTCAAGGTGATAAGCACTCCTTACGGTGAAGCTTCCATGTTTTGTCCCATTCCAGATCAAAATATCAGGCTTTCGAAGAAAGCTAAGTGGCATACCACAAATAGCCTCGGCCTCCTCCGGAGAGAAAATCATCTGAACAAGAGGGACATCCCACCATCTGGTTTCCTGATTAATCAGTGAGCAAACCCGAGCATTCGGGTTTATAGTGTTCACTGGAGATTGCACCTGGAAATTAAGAGAGGAGGGCAGCCATTTATCGCCCCATATGTGTATACTTTCTCCGTTCCCCACTCTCCAACGTAAACCCCCTTCAAGAACACCCCTGACCGTATGAATACTTCTCCAAGCCAGCGAAGGGGCTCGGCCTAATTGAGCAGTCAAAAAGAACTGTTCGGGAAGTACTTTTCCTGTAGAATTTGAGCCACCAAGGAATTCGGGTCCCTCAACAATCTCCACCCCTGCTTAGCAAGAAGGGCCACATTAAACACCTCCAGGTTCCGGAACCCCAATCCTCCACTTTTCTTTGACAAGCCCAATTTTTCCCACCTTACCCAAGCTGTCCGATGGATGTTATGTTGATGACCCCACCAAAAACGGCTAATCAAACCATTTAAAGTAGAACATAACTGTTTAGGCAACAGAAGAATGCTCGTACTTTAAGTGAGAATAGCTTGGATGACTGCCTTAATTAAAATCTCATTTCCCGCTTGAGATAAGAAACGCTCCTTCCAACCATCCAAAAATTTCTGCACTCTGCCCTTTATTTCAGCAAAAGCCTTCAACTTACAACGACCAACAAGGGCAGGGAGTCCTAGATATTTTTCATATCCTCTAGTAGCTGCAACTCCCATCACCGATTGGATATGAGCTCTAAAAGCACTGCCCGTATTCTTGCTGAAGAAAATTGCAGTTTTTGCACAATTTAAACTTTGTCCTGACGCATCTCTCTATTCCAAGTTACAGCGCATGTGAGAATTAAAAATATATATAAAAATTATATGCTTTTTAGACACCTATCATATAATATATTTACTTTTTTGGTAGAATTTTTTTTTTTTTTTCATCTTAATCCAAAAGTCTAATAAGAGCTAAGAGGAGGAAGAAAGTTAGAGCAAAGATAATTTTTTCAGTAAAAAAATTAGTTAATTGAATGTAGAATTGTGCGATTAACAAAAAACAAAAAAAATAACAAATAAGATTGAACTAAGACCTCGATTGGAACTAGGTGAAAGAGGTGAAAATGCTGGTAAATAATAACAGTGTGCATCCGTATAACGCCCGAGAAATTAAAAATAATATATATATATATATATATATATATATATATATATATATATATATATATATATATTAGATAATTTAATTATCAATGATTTTTAGCAAAAAAATCATCATTATTCATTAATGATATTTTTCATAGAGAGACCCAATTTATTTGCAATTAACTCTTAAATATTATATAGGGAATCCTAAATAACAAGATTATTATGGTTAATAGAAGGAAAAAAAAAAAAAAAAAAAAAAAAAAACTAAACTGAAGTCCATATCCGGCTACCCACTTGCACGTTAGACATAGAGCTTAAAACTCAAGCCCAATACATGTTAAGCAACCCATGTGCACGTTGAGATTCATCTTAAACCCATACCCGAATGATAAGAAGTAAGAGAGAAACTAAGTAAATATAGTTAGCAAGAACAGTGCTTAGTTTAGGTTTTAGTTTATGTCCGTTGGAGATAAGAGGTCATTGTACTAACTTATCCCTTAAAGTCAACAATCGGACACCTGCATAGACCCTGTCCTTGGATGAAATTTGTGCTGGAATCATCCTCATCCTTCGAGTCTTCTATAAAAGAGAGGTAGGACGATGTTTTTTTTTTTGTTCACACAAGCCAAAGCTCCCCTTTGCTCATCTAAAATCTCTGCAATCTTCATCCTCAATTTAGTGCAAGGAAAGCAGAGAAAGTTCTCTCCATTTTTCTGCTTCTCAACCGATCAAAACCCAAAAAGAACTTAGAACCATCCCTTCTTTGTCCAAAACACCATAGAACCTAACGGAGAAATTTTTCTCTGTTTTCTCACCCGTAACAGCACCTTGTGTGCTTCTTCTTGGCTGAACAGGAGTAGCTCCAGCCTTTAAGTCAATAAATTGGTTCTTCATTTTTCAGAAACTGCTGCTCTCTCTTCTTCCTCCTTGTTTCGGTTCATTCTTGGATGTCCTAACTCACTTGCTTTGTTGTTTTTAACCAAAACAGAAGTCCCCACTCTCGGCTAGCATCCAACAAGAAAAGAAAAGAAAAAAATAATAATAACAAATACAAAACCAACTCATTCTATGAGAACCTAGTATGTAAATCAGAAGAGAAAAAGGGTGTGTGTGAACGTGTGTGTGCTGAATTGGGAAGACGTGTGTGTTACTAATATATATATATTTGTGTGTGTTGTAGAAGTATGTGTGAGTTAAGGATGTGAGTGAGTTGAATTGTGTGTATGCAATGAAAGACTTGTGTATGTGAATGATACTGACACACACACACATATATATATATATATATATAGCCGCCCAACTATTTTAAAATATTAGGCATTTGATATAATAATGTCGTTACTCTGCCTATTTGTTTAAGAATCTATTATTGATATTATTAAAGAAGTCACTAAGCCTATTTTGTATAAAATACATACGTTTTAGTGTCAAAACAGTTATTGTGCTCAACTGTACCAAATATAGTTATATGGTTAGTGTTATGCTCATCAATAAAAATGGGGTGATAAATAATTATGTGACATAAATACTTATCTAAAATAATATTGTGACTTAATGCTTGAAATAATGATAAAGACTATAATAAATCAAAGAGTTAAAGTTGTAGTAATAGCATCCTCAGATTTTATGTTAATCATTGCATAAATATGACTATGTAGTTACCTTTTTGTGGAATCTCTTTTTTAGAAGCAAAAGCTGTATGTATGTAACGCCCCGCTTTAACAAAAAGCGTAAGTGAAATTTTTTCGATTTTCATGTGACATTACGATATCATCAGAGTTAATGAATTGACAGCAAAAATATATTTTTTCTTAATAACTGATAAAATAACACTTTAGAGCTGACTGAATTACTTCATTATATAAATATATACAAACCATGTGTTCTGATATACTAAATACACTCAAAGCAATAACATATGTGCCACATGCGACACTTAATAATACTTAACCATTGTTTTATCATAATACAAATCAACACATGAAAAATATTACATATTAAAAGGTCTCATCCTTAAATGTAAATACTAGCAAGTAGTTTCGTCCTTCCTTCCATCATACATAAACTCGTATGGGATTGTGGTTATATGGTCAAGTGAGTCAACAGTCCTCAATAACATAATGAAATACTGATTTACTTAAAAGCATACAATGCATCAATATGATGACAGTTATATATTCTTATATTCTATCTCACTTATTTAACTTATTGGCACGGACAGCAACGACTTCCCAATTTATTAATATCTTTACCATGGGTAGCGACGACTTTCCCATTTACTATTATTCTTACCATGGGTAGCGACGACTTTTCCATGCTGTTGGTAGCGACGACTTTCCAATTATTTAATATATTTACCATGGGTAGCGACAACTTTCCCATTCTATTGGTAGCAAGGACTTTCCAATTTATATTGCCCCATTCATTAGATATAACAGTAACTTGTATATAGTTCCAAACAAAACATGTAAAATGCCAAACAACTCGCATACAATTAAATAAAGCAGAAATCATCACATTATTAGATCACCACGGATCATCCCTGGTGAGTAAGAAATACTCACAGTTCTTTTGTACAGTAGTCTCTTAGCTCATCATCTTAGGGAATTTATTAGAAAACTACCGAAAATTGGCTCTTGGCTTCGCCGAAATTAGCCTATGGGATGACCCACCAGAGACCCATGGAGTTTTGGACCTCCAATCGGCCTTGGTTTCACTGGGTTCACTGGTTCAGTCTCTCTTCTCCGGCCATCTCCCTATCTCAGTCTCAGCCTCTCGTCTTCTCTCTCTCTCGGCGATCTCCCTCTCTCAATCTCTCACTCTCTCTGTTTCACCGAGGATTGGAGAACAAGAAAAGGAGAGAAGAGTGTCTACATTCTGTTGACAAAATTACTGGCATATTAGTGTACTGCTGAAACAGGGACGCCATATGGTCCGTTTGACTGTTGAATTTTTTGAATAAGAATAATATTCTGAATCTATTTGTGGATTTCAAGGCAATGAAAATGTGTTTGGATGTTGAATAGAATTCAGATTCTTTTTCAATTTGTGTTTGGGTGTTGAATTTTCAAGATTGGAAAAAAGTGTTTTTTAATGGTAGGATGTGATTGGATTGTATGAAAAGTTGTATATAATGATTGGTGTTAAATTTATTAATAAATAAATAAATAAACTTATTTTTTTTATAAAAAAAAAAAAAAAAAAAACAAAAAAGGAAGGGGCGGCTGGGCCACCCCCAACCAATGGGGGTGGCGCGCGGCCACCCTTTCCTTTTTTTTTTTAAAAAAAGAAGTTTATTTATTTATTTTTTAATAATTTTATATTATTTTAATTCAAATGGATATGTGTCGCCATCTTATTGGTTTGATGTGGAGCTAATGTGGCATTTAACAGAATCTGTCAATTTTTTTAACAAAATTTGACTTCAGGGATCAATTTGTAATTATAGTTTACCACAATGACCTTCCATAAACTTTTTAAACCATAGGGAGTGATTCATAATTATGGCATACCTCAGGGACCATGGGTGGAATTATCCCTTAAATATTTTTGAGATTGGGAAAAAAATGTTTTTTAATGGTAGTAAATGATTGGATTGTAAGAAAAGTTGTGTATAATGATTGGTGTTATGAAAATTAATGTTAGTAATGATTGAAATAATCATGGCATTTGAATATTTGAATATTTAAATCCGGGTTTTATTTGGGCTTTTATTCGGGTTGGATGTGGGTTTCTGGGTTTTTGAATAAAACCCTATTAGAATATTGAAAAAATTTCGAATCAAATAGTCCAATAATTATTCAGAGTCTTACAAAATATTCAGAGTATATTTTCTCAACTGAAAGTCCTTAATATGACAAGTATCAGTGTCACAAACATCTAGAAGGCAATTTCCGAAGTCCAGGAAGATTCTGCGCAGTTTACAACTCAGCAAAGTTGGTTCCCTAGTTGCCGTATAGACGGCCCAAAGAAATGTTTGGACACCCATAAGTGTTCGAGAAGATTTTGAACAGCTCAACAGACATGGTTGGTGAAAACAGCATGCAACCGTCCATACGCTAAGGCAACAGCGTCTGAACGTAAAGACTGAAGTTTAATGAAGAAATACGTAATAGAAGTCGGTTGCTGCTTGCCGTATGGACACCCTCTGTCTAGGTCCGGACGCTGCTTAAAGAACTCCGAATCAGTATTATAATAGGTCTTCTAAAGCCTATAAATAGAGATCTCTAGGCTTGTATTATTTATAGAATTCGGTATTGAATTCCATTGTGCTTAGAGAATGTGTTAGGTAAAAATTGTGAGATTTACTAGCTCTCTAAGAGTTTTTCTTTGTGTGATTTGATCGTTTGTAGTCTAACTTAGGGAGGAGCCATAGGGTAAATGATTCCATTGAAGTCCCCTTTAGGTAAGAAACTTGGTTGGGAGACGTTCACGTATAGGTACGTCTCAGAGTTAGAGGTATGACTACTGTATCGGGTTATGTGAGTATTACTACCTTATAACTAGCTTTGTCTTCTAAATAGTAGATTTCCTGGGTTTGGCTGCCCCAAAGTGGTTTTTATCTTAATTAAGTTTCCACTTCGTTAACAAAATATGTCTTCTTTTAAATTCCGCATTTAGATATTTTGTTACACAAATTAATCACACACACATTTAAATTTGGAGTTTATTTATTTTTAATTGGTATCAAAGCGGGTACACTCGTGTTTGGATTAATTTCCTAAGTGTGATCCATATTTTTGTTGACTCCTTTTATCATGAATTCTTCTCAACTATCTGAAGAAAATTCTGATAATGAGCTCTTTGAGGATTTTCTTAAATTGAGTAAAAATTCTAAAAATTCCAATAAAGAGTTCAAAAAGGTTAAGTAAGAAAAAGAGTCTTTAATCATTCAATTGTCTGAATCACATGCTTTGATTGACTCTTTGAAATCTGAAAATACCATGTTGTTTAACACTATTGATGCACTTGAAAATAAATTAAAAGAATCTGAAGATCTCTTGAACAAATTCTCTAGTGATAATTTAAAAAGCATGTTTTGTATTCATATAGATAATTCTAACAAACTTGGCATAATTGTTGATGATTTGGGTGCTTCTACTTCACATGCTTCTGATTTTGAAATAAATTCTTTTGATTTTAAGCCTGTGATAGTAGATACAGTTTGTTTAGATAGCTCTGAAAATTCTTGCTTAGTTAATTGTGTGAAGCCTAAGTCGAAAGATTCAGGAACACAAACTCATTGTAAGTTTGTTCATACTTGTCATAATTGTGGAAAGATTGGTCACATTAGACCAAATTGTTTTCTGTTAAAAACCCACAGGTCTTGGATTAAGCAGTATGCTCCGAGGAAAGGAAAAGTTGATAAACATTCCTCATCTAAATATGTTCATCCGCATAGGAGGCATATAAAAGGTAAAGACAATGTTATTTGTAAGAATGCCAGCCTTAATTCTGCAGAGACTGTCAAAAAACATTCAAACAAAAAAAGCCTGCCCACTTGTCATCACTGCGGCATCACCAGTCACATCCGATCCAAATGTCCACAACTCCAAGCTCAGAAGTCGAAGGTTTAGAGGAAGCTGCCAACTAAAGCTACATCAGGCACTCTACTTGTGACGACCCAATTTTTTTTTTTTTTTTTTTAAAACATACAAACGGATCTTCATAGTGGCACGGCGATGTGTCACTTAGCCAACATATGGTATATGCCCCATAACATGTACCTGATAATCAAAGTATAACATCTATCTATCTATGCAGCGGAAAACATAAACCTGAATAGCGAAAATCATAACATAAACCTCTATTACAAATAATCATAAATAAAGAGTCATATTACATCTATTTGTTTAAGTCTTTCCTCATAATAAATACATAATAGAAATGGCTTAATAAAGATTAAGTGACACAAGCGTCACAAGCCATATACAAAATACCCAAAAGAATGGACATCCCGCGGTCTATCACATTACAACCGTTGTATCGAGCTTCGGTCATAATGTCTCAAAAAAACACATCTACGAGACCATCTACTACGACTGGAGTACTTGCAGCCAACAACAGAATCTGCACGGTTGCGGGGGTTGCCGCATCCGCACAGGTGGAATTATGAGCGCACCGTCTCAGTATAAAACATATCGAAACCTTAGTGATATTAAACTAACTGAGTTTTTGCAATGAACCAACTTTTCATTTTTAGTCTCGCATACACTATAACAGCTACCAATTTATAAACTTTTGTCTGAAAACCCCCATAATTGATATAGCAAACATCGACTATTAGAAAACATTTAAAATATACCATGTAGCTAGACCCATACGTAGAAGTTCAATTACTCAGAAGCAACTACATGCACACCTGTCTACAATAATACTTTTATGTTGGTAGCTCAAATGCACAGAGATCTAATGTTATCAACTGTGATATTGTCGTGCCTCAGGGCATTACAACTTCATGTCTATGATACATAGTTGTCCATGCGGTTACTGGAGTAACACTCCGATATCCAAGCATTTCTTACTAATGTACCAATGACAATCCATCTACCTACTCCCAAAACTCTTAGGCATACTAATACGTCTAGCAAACTACACATAGTAATTATGAAAACCACACAGAATATAAATCATGTTATATATGCTATGCATGCTGATGTGCTGCTGTTAAACTGCTGACCTGGGCTGTTGTTGGGTTACTGCATGCTTTATGCTCTATGCTACATGCTCTATGCTCTGTGCTTGACCAGTAAGTATTGCCTTACTGTATCATGCTGATAAATCATACTTTTCTAAACATTTTAATATTTCATCCAAAACATGCAACACACTATACTATATTCTGAAACTATCCTTGATATATTTGAACATACTCTAAAGTACTCAAATCAACCAAAACAGATATATTCAACATACAGTTGGTTCTGATTTATAAAACAACATATATATTTTGCAATTCTATAATATGTAAAAATAACAATTTCTCAGTGAGTAGAATATTACTTGGCTGCATTGGACTCTTGACTTGAACATCCCCTCGGATTCTAGTCACTTGGACTTACATTGGAGAATCGATTGAAGTCTCCAATCCGGACACTATCCTGCAAATACTTATGACATCAGACTATGCTATTAAACTTTATACTCTATGACGCATATACTACCCGCGTGCTCACACGTCGCATCACCCTTGTCTATGTTTAGTTAAGTATCATAAACTATTGTTAGGTTATCATTTAGGTTAGGTTCATATTTTATTCCTCTATAATCTTTAAGGCACATTTACTATTTTATTTCTCCTTATTTTCGTTACGTCATATTGTCATTATTTTTAATCTTTTTAATGGTTTGTTGATCATTTACTAACTTAATAATATATATATATATATATATATATATATATATATATATATATATATATATATATACGCTTAAACCTAATCCAATGATACACTAAAATACTTAGTGTACATTGATAGGAGGATTAGGTACAAAGTTGTTACCTAATGGATTTATACCACATTTATGTGTTTCTATATGCTTACTAGCTTATATTTACAAACTTAGGGTTATTTGAATAATCTATAGCTCTTCAACATTCCATTAGAATCGTTGTCCTCTTGATATTAACCATAGGCTTTAGGTTTACAGCTTATTTCGCTTCTTATCCATTAGACACAATTGCTAATGTAATCAACACTTTACTCATATTAACTACTAACCATCTAGGTAATTTAGATTGTAGAACCTTATCTTATTTAACCTACTAATTTAATTGCTCATTTAAGCATCCAAATAAGCTATAATAAAGAATCTAACTCAATTGAGTCAATCTTATCATACATGTCCTCAAAATCCTTATTTACATAACAAGATCAATCTCCTCTAATTGGAATTACCTAATACCAAAATTTCACAACAACTATCATCAGCAATTGACAATTACATTATCTAAATTCACAATAAAGTCTCAACCCAAAGTGTATCAATAAATCCAACTCATATGGTTAATCTCTTAAATAAACAACTTGAAATCAATTATAACCTTCATCAATAAATTACAACCTACTTATAACATTCCAAAATCATATACCAAAATCATCCACTAACTATAACCAAGCAACATACCTCAAAAGCACATCCTTTGAATTAAATCACAACCAATACAAGTAAATCCTCCACAACAAATATTACATATTCCGTTATCTCTAACATATACAAAAATTAAACCTTAAGGAACCCATCAACATTGATTCTAAAATATAAATTCCAACAATAGCCCAATATTTCCTAAATAGGAAATCCACATCAAATTTACAAATCCAAAACCTATATTAGAATCATGAAAACACATATATAACATCACTAAGACCGAAACCCCAAGAGAACATTACCATTCGGCCAAACACCTCAAAATCCCCTTGAAACCCTATATTTTCATCTCAAGCAAAACCCACAATTTCCAACATAAAAAATGTAATCACTAACCACAACCATTACAAACCATTCAAAACTCAACTTCACCAAATAAACTTCATTCAAGGGCCATGGAAATTCCAGAAATTACAAACTATATTAACCCATAAAATTACACCCATCAAAATCCAACTTCAAGAACACCCACAATCATTCAACCATTCTCAACCCAAAACACACCCATATTCAGTTATCTCCAAAAACTAAATAAAATCAAACACAATCAGTTAATGCCCAAATCTGCTATCACTGAAAATTCCACAAGAACAATCAAGAGAAACAAACCTAAGAAATCATACTCATAGAGATTCATTTCGTTTCTGCAATAACACCCACAAAAGGACCTAAAATCAAACATTAAACCATAAGAACTTCAACTAAGGCTACCAAAACCGAAGCCATATATGGGGGAAAACATCATTCGGCCAACCCCCAAAAATCGCACTAAAAAGACCTACAATTTCGGCCTAAATCCAACCCAAAGAGAACCCATCCGGTTCAACCAAAAATCAAAGGAAATACAAGTAAAAATCAAAGGCAAGAAGGAAGAGGATCTCACCAAAACAAGGCCGGAATCCACGCCCTAGTTGTTGCCTCCATGACCCGACGGTGGCCCAGACACCTCAACTCCAAAATCGCACCACTACTGGCCAAGGACCACCCTCTACACTCGGGTCCTCTCTCAACTCAGCTCTCACTTGATCTCTCTCACGATCTCACTGTGTCACGGGTTTGCTCATGGGTTGGGGGTGTGCGTGTGATGGTGAGAGATGAAGAGAAGAAAGGAGATGGGGAGAGGGGTTGGTGTGCGAGGGAAGGATGGAGAGAGGAAGAAGACAGAAGAGGGAAATGAAGTTGGGCGTGCGGGTGATAGGGAAGAAGGGAGAAAGAAAAGAAAATGGGAGAAAAGAAGGAAGAAAGTGTGTGGGTGAGGGGGAGAGGGATCCGGATAAGAGAGAAGGAAGAAGAAAATGAAGAGAGAGAAGATAAGTGGGACACTTGTCCCATTATGAGTGGTAGGGAGAAGATGGTGTAATCTTCTCCTAGCTAATCCGGTGGTGAAACGTGGTAGGATCAGATTTTCTTACTTTTTAAAACCCCCAACTTATTTAAATTATATCAGGACCCTCACTTTAATAAAATCATATCATTTGACAATTAATATGTAACCCCATATATAAATTAACTACATTCTATCCATAAAATTAGTTATTTATTATTCTTATTCTATTATTTATTTTCAACGCATTTTATTTTCATAATATTAATATTATCACTTAAAATCTAACTATTGGTCCCATCAAATTAATAAATATAATTTATTAATTGATAGGTTCCCTATTTATTTTCTTGGTCTTTACACTACCTCCGACAGCACATCAGGCTTCACGACATCAGTTGGCGACAGCAGAAGTTTGTTCCTACTAATCAAAGTTGCAAACTAAAGAAGAGCAAATTAAGGCACTTCAAGAAAAAGCCGCATAAGCCCAATAGCAATCATGACTATGAGGGGTTGCTGAGCCTGATGCAAGGTATGCTAAGAAGAATGGACAACATGTACAAGACCTGCAAACCACCTTTACGGGTCAAGCAAGTATGGGTCAGGAATGATGAGACCATTCACCCCTTAAGAGGGAGAAGACTCACCTAATAAAGGTGAAGTCACATCATGCCTAGGATTTTGCTTCCTAAATCCTAGTGCATGTTAAGAATGTTTGCATTGCATTATTTATCATGTCATATCATATTCTTGCCTTGCATTCCGTTTGAGGAATCATATTTTCTATCTCCAGATTTTCTCTTGCTATCTTGAGAAAAATTTTGTAGGTATTTTATGGAGATGATAGAAAAAGCACGCTGTTTTTCTGTCTTGAAAATTCCAAACCTCTATCCTTGAGGACATGTTTGATCTTACCTCGCATGTTAGGACTATATATTGTTTCTTTTTCTCATAGCATGTCTTTGTTGTTTTTCTGTCTTTTTTTTTTTTCAACATTAAAAAAAAAAAAAATTGGGGGAGAAGATGCATATTTTTCTTCTTCTTCTTCTTTTGATAGCTTTTCAGATATCATATGTATTTTTGCCTGATATCTCAGTTCATTGTGCATTGATTGGATATGCTTACATATGATTTAGAGTTTATGATTCATATCTGCTAAGTTTTTATGTTGCATCTTAATGCTAGATAGTTGTTTTTCTCATGTGATGAAAAAATTGTGCACTATCCAAAGCGCCCTTAAGGTACATTTTTTTTTAGTCTTTGATTTTTAGCTTCTGAAAATTCTGATGAGATATAGATATATATATATTGCTAAAATAGTCAAATTGACCAACTCGCTAGTTGAACCTAGAACCTATAAATTTTGGCATTCTCTCTAGGTTACGACACAAGCAATAAATAAAAGCATTAAAAATTTGGATTCAAAAGATCCATTGTTGAATGTGCTTAAAATATTTATTGAACTTGTCTTTATAGAAATAGTCAGTGACCAATTCATTGCAGAAACAGACGGTCACTAATGGACAAAGTGAAGGAAAAAAATGCTACTTCTTAGGGGGAATGTATCAGATGAGGGTGACTATGCCCTAGTAAGATAATGTTTGACTTTTGACTGATCTAACATTGAATATTTATCTCTTGTTTAAAAATTCAGTTGTTCTAAATCATATCAGCAAACATCATACCTTATTGAGAAACCTTTCACACACACGCATAGCATGAGTTAAGTCATCTATTTAAAATTTCTATCTGCAAGAAAACTTGTACTTATTGAATACTTAACTCTCAATTATATTTTTGCATATTTTTGAATTGCTATTTGACTGTCTTATCAGTTATTTATACATGTGTGTTCTGAAGCTAACTTTAGGAAAAATTATTTTTCTGCAAATTTTCCTCTGATTTTAGCTTCCAGTGTGAAATGTCTGGACAAACCTATTCTTTGGTCTAGACGTGCGCAGCTCCATCGATCGATAATGTGGCAGTGTGCCGTTCGGACAAGTGAGTAACACGTCAGGATGCAAGCCCATTACTTTCTTGGCCAGTCGCACACCACAACATTTTTTTCTTAATTTTTTATGTCATGTTGTGTGCATTTTCTCTCGGATTTCTTTCGAGATTTTGGCATTTTCTGTACATCTCTTCTCATTCCATTGTATTCTCTTTGTTTTTCTTTGTTTATTTAGGTTGTTATACTTTTTAGAATAATAGAATGTTTACTGACTGGAATATTTTTTTTAAGATATTGTGCATGAAAATTCTTTTATGTCTATGTGTTGGGTTGATATTTATATATCTGTGCCATTTGGATTGCTATATTTGCTTTTGTATTTTGTTGGCATCCAATTGGCAGCCATCATAATACCACTTTTTTTTTTTGGAACTAACAGGATCTAATCTTTCTTTGTGGTGGTATTTTTGAAAATATTTCTGTTTAATTTTTTAATTTTTAATTTGTAATATTTTTTTTTCAGGAATATGTCATCCAGGGGCTCCCAGCATAGTATCCGATAGATGGATCATTTGGAAAACAGACTGTTGTTGAAGTCATATGCTCAAATTCTAAAGGTCTCATGATTTAGATGAGCTTATTCTCCTAGCTCATGCAGAGCCTTACGTAGCATCTTTCTTCAAAATTGCACCAGTTGGAGGTTCAGTGGTGAATCTTCTCACTCTTCTTGTAGACCAATTGATTAGATGATTTCAATCTGCGGATGATTAGTTTCAGGCTTTGCATACTCAAGTGATTGAAGGTGTTCAGTATTTGCATGCTCGGCTTCAGGAACTAGAAGGCGAAGTGGCTCAAATTCAGATCAATATGCAGAACATTCTCCGTATCTTGATGATAGGGGACCAACTTGACTTGACTTGGTGCCTCGAGGATTTTCTTTCCTCTTTTGAGCTACTGTTGAGACACTTTACTATTATCCTTGTTATTTTGGATTCTAGAACTTTATATTTGTGGTTTTTAATACTTTTGTTTACCCTTTATCCTTTTGAGACAAAAATGTGTAGAATTTTTAATTTTTGGACCGGGATTGTATTTTTAATCGGTCAAGTGAATTTTATCCCAAAATGGCCAAATGGGGAGTTTGTTAGTTTTATTGGCTACATTCTGTTGACAAAATCACTGCCATATTAATGTACTGCGGAAACAGGGACGCTGTAATTATTCAGAGTCTTACAAGATATTTGTAACGCCCGCCTTTTACAAAAAGGCGTAAGTGAAAAATTTTGATTTTTACACGTGTTGTTATGACATCATCAATGACATCAACAAAGTATAAAATAGCAGCGGATTATATTTAATTAACATCTAGGTTAAAACATAGCCAACACACTAAAACTTCTAATAAAAATACCTCATATAATAAAAGTTAGTGTAATTAAGTCATTACACATAAGATAAGTCTTATGCCACGCAAGACATGAATAAAATAACTAAGTCATCTACAGTATTATTATTATTACAATACAACAGAAATATAAAGATAACCTCTGTCATAACTACATATGAGACTACTGCATAGCAACCCACAAAACTGGAGACATTACAGTCTCAAAACCTACTATTAGGATCAGCTTAGCCCTCAGGGAAATCATGATATTCCTCATCCTCAAGACCTGTATTAATATTTAGTATGAGAGAAGAATAATACAGAAGAAAATACTAAGTGAGTCAACCGTTTTCATTAATACAATGAATGCTAGTCTATTTATAAAATGCAACACAATGAATATATAACTTCATAATCACATGTATATGCAATGTATAGTCCACGTCGCGAAGCATATACATAAATTGTACATAAACATAATCATAAAGCAGTAATGTGACAGTTTTAGTGCAGTGTCTTAATTAATCATCTTTGCACACTACTCGTTCATAAATCCATAGGTCCGGTATAGTGTGTTAGCTCGGGATTACTGTCCCCTCACTTAACGTTTATTGGTTTGTTACTGGAAGCCAAAGGTCCCAGCGTTAGGTTATTTATTAGGTTCAATCGGGATTTGATGGTTCCACCACTAGCCTATAACCCCCTCTGCCTACCAGCTCGTTATTAAACAGTTTAATTAAGAACAAAAAATATGTAAAATCACATGTACAACCAAATAAATGACATAGTAAACATAATATTAATGAAAGGTCCACAACCCTCAGTAAGTATAGAGATACTTACTATTCCGTTCGCAAGGTAAGTCCGAATAACTGCATAATTACATTTATGCATTAATAAATTAATTAAAGCAATACTTAACGACCCTACTTATTTAATGTCTGATTTAAACATCATTATAACTATAACTATAACTATAACTTCTTTTGATATTTGTAAATCACTTTATACATAAATAAATATAATGGTATAAAATATCATTTATTCTGTTTATTTAAGTTAAACAAAATAATGGTTTTATTATTAAAACGTCAGATATTATTTTAAACCATTTGGGCGGCATAATAATATTTACAAAAATATTATTACAGACACACACACACACACACACACACACATATATATATATATATATATATATATATATATATATATATATATAAGACTTTCCATAGATAGAGATTTTGTATAAACTCATTTCAAGAAATATTCTTTTTTTTTTTTTTTCAGAAATATCTTATTATAGGGATTTTATACACTTATATCTCATTTCTTCTTCAAAAACCTGCTGCCCACACCTCACACACACACGTCATTTTCTTCCTCTCACCACACACTGCACTTCCCTTTCTTCTTTTAACTCACTGTATCTCAACTCACACACATACATAAGCTTTACTACACATCTAACTCTCTTCTTCCTCTTTTATTTCTTCCAAAACTACCCAACTACACTCACGGTTCCTCTACTACAACCTTTCTTCTTTCTCAAAACTTCATCATCCTATCCAACACATACCTACACATATTTCCTCACACACTCACCTACTGTCCAACACTAAAATACACACAAAAACTCTCATTTTCTCACACACATACTGTCCAGAGCACACACACCCATTTTCTCTCCCCTCTCTTTTTTCTTTCCTCTCTTTTTGGTTCCCACATTATTTTTCCTGCATTGGCCAGAATTCACAGTAGCCCAACCTTCTTCTTTTTTTTTTTTTTTTTTTTTTAACACACACAGAGCACTCCAAACACTCAACATGTTATATATGTGTGTGTGTATATATATATATATATACACATATTTTATCTTAAACAAAGTTGTTTTAACAAGTTATTCATCAAATAAAAACATGAATCAAGATCTTTACCTATTTGGCTTGCTGTTCTACTGATCAAGATGCCTTGAATCCACATCAGAAAGTTTCACACCAAGAGAGAGATGCAATCCAAAAACTCATCTGTTTTTGGATTAAAAAACAATGGCTGTTTTGTGAGTTTAAAAGCTTGTTTTTGCTAAAGTTTAAGAATGTTAAAAGAGCTTTAAAAGTAGCTTATAATCACAACAAATAGAAGAGAAGTAATGAAACTTTAGACTTAAAGTTTTAGCACTCAAAAGAAGAAGAACAGAAACTGAAAACAGCAGCTAGCGCTTCCGCTTGGATTTTCTGAAATTTCTCTTCACCTCCGGTTGCACCCATGCATGGTTTATATAAGGGCTTCAATGGTTGAGATCATCCCAACATTTCACGTTCTCAATGGTTAGATTTGAAGCAGCTGGCACTTGAAATTATTAATCGTATACTATCTTATCTTAAGATTTTATTAAATCTTACCTTAATCTAACTTAGTTATAAACTAACTAAACTTTGCTAACTAACTTAACTAACATGTTTTTGATCCTTTGAACTCAATCACAACAAGTGGGTTCGAAAATATTTAGAATAGAAATCGTGATTCGTTGCTTACACGAACACTGCAGTAGAAAATAGATCGATCAAACTTGGGATTTTATTTACACAGCATAAAATCGCTCGATCGACTTCGAAAGTGAATTCGCTCGATCGATATTAAATCGATCGATCGACTTCCATTTGATCGATTACATTATCGATAAATCGCTTATCGCTCAATCGAATATAAACTCGATCGATCGACTTCAATCTAATGTTGCTCGATCAAATTTAGAATAGATCGATCGACATTGATTGGTTTAGAATACTTAAATTTAATCCTACCCGAACTCTCATTATATATATATATATATATATAATAAGATTACTTATAAAAGTCAAGGAATAAAACTATTAATCTTGACACATGTTATAATTAATAATTAAGCATGTGATAATACTGGGTATTACAATATTCAGAACTTATTTTCTCAACTATGGAAAGGCCTTAATATGACAAGTATCAGTGTCACAAGCATCTAGAAGGCAATTTTTGGAGTCTAGGAAGATTCTACGTAGCTTACAACTTAGCAAAGTCGATTCCCTAGTTGCCGTCCAGACAGCCCAAAGAAACGCTCGGACGCCCATCAGTGTTCGAGCAGATTCTGAACAGCTCAGTAGACACGGTTGGTGAAGTCGTTTCCTGCTTGCCGTCCGGACGCCCTCTGTCTAGGTTTGGACGCCGCCCAGAGAATTCTGTATTACTTACAGAATTCAGTATTGAATTCTATTGTGCTTAGAGATGGTGTTTATGTAGAAATTGTGAGATTTGCTAGCTCTCTAAGAGTTTTTCTTTGTGTGATTTGATCGTTTGAAGTCTAGCTTGGCCACTTGGGGAGGGGCCCTAAGCTAAAGGAGTCCATTGAAGACCCCTTCAGGTAGGAGACCTAGTTGGGAGGCGTTCACGTATAGGTACGTGTCAGAGTTAGAGGTACGACTACTGCATCGGGTTATGTGAGTATTACTTCCTTGTAACTAGCTTTGCCTTCTGAATAATGGATTTTTTGGGTTTGGCTGCCCTGGAGTGATTTTTATCTTAATTGAGTTTCCACTTAGTTAACAAAATATATGTCTTTTTTTAAATTTCACATTTAGATATTTTGTTAGACAAATTGATCAAACACAAACACATTTAAATTTGGAGTCCATTTATTTTCAAAGAGGAATCGGGAAGAAGAAAAGAGAAGGAAGAAAGAAGAAAAATAAGAGAAATAAGAAAGAAAGAAAGGAAACCGGGTCTTTCTCTCAATTTCTCTCTTTCTCTGATGATGAAGAAAAGAAAGACAGAAGAAAAGAAATAAGAAAAGAGGAAGAAGATGTGCGAGTTCTGAAGGAAGGCGAGGCTTCATTTTATAGAGTTAAGGAACTTGTAGCTCAAGTTCTGTAAGTTCAGTTTAATTTTTAACTTGAGTTAAGTTTAAATAAAATATCATAGATATTTTATCTGTAGATATTTTTACATTAGGTCTTTACCAATTAATTTAACTCGTTAGGGTATAATTTTAAATCCGTTTTGAGTCTAGTTTATTTTATTATTAATATTATTTCTTCCATAATCTCATTATACTAATAATATTAGTTTACTAAATAATATTATACCCATTAATTTACTGATTATTTAAGCTTGTCTATTTATTATTTAGTGATATTACTAGAGTCTAATAATAATTCATGTTTTATTAAATCGGAGTTCATAAAACTAATGAATATTCATATTTATCCCTATTTATTCTTTTGCCTTACTATTAGGTCTTAAATTATAATTTAAGGCATTATATTTTATGGCTTAAAATCTGGGGTTCTACAAATTATTTTTATAATACTTATTGAGAATGTTACAAACCCACATATAAATCAATCAACAAATAGCTCATTTCCAAACACAACCAACACCAAGAAATGGTCCTCCCAAAACCCCATAAAGTCCATACCTACAACAACAACAAATAATTCATTCATAAACACAATCAACAAATAGCTCATTTCCAAACACAACCAACACCTAGAAATGGTCATTCTAAAAACCCATCAAGTCCATACCTACAACCACAACAACAATAAATAGTTCTTTCATAAACACAACCAACAACAACAAATTGTATCCAACAACATTATACAACAACAAACCAACATAGTCCATAATTACAACAACAACAAATGTTACTTCATAAACACAACCAACAACAGAAATTGTCACTCCATACATAACTTAGGCCTACTTGTTCTTTCCACAATTCCAACAACAACAAATGTTACTTTATAAACACAATCAACAACATAATTTGTCACTTCATACTTCCAACAACCAACAACACTAAAATAGGGGTAATTACTTTTTTCCAATAAACTGAAACATCAACCAAACACAATTTCCAAAAACCCATCAAGGCTGCCATATTGGTCTTTTCCCTTTGTTTTTAGCTTCCATTCGCTGTAGACATTTCTTCACTATTGGTACCACCACTCTTGTTGACCTCCTTGCTGGTTCTCGAATGACAACTTCGGATGCCTTGCTCGATTCCCGAGTGACCACTGCTGGTGCAGTTGCTGGTTGACCAGAATTACTTGTGAGGTCAATAGTTGGTATCTCTTTGTTGGGATTATGCTCCTTAAATGTTGCTAACAACCTATCAGATCTCCTGGTAGGTTTTGCAGCACCAAATTTAAGGCCCAATGTCTTCTGTCTAACACGGGTAGTTGTGGGCTTCTCTGCCTGTGCAACACATTATGAGTTAGTAATTCAAAGTCTATTTACCTATAGGGGTATATGTGTAAAGCTGTATTTACTTACAGCTGTTTGGTTTCCTTTGGGTGATGGCCGACTATGCACTAAGGGAGCTGGAGTTGTCTTACTCCTTTTGGTAGAAGCAGGCTGCATATGCAACATAAAACAATTAGAAATAACACATATGTATTTGTAATAAAAAAGTTATTGATACCTACACCAAAAACAGTAAATGCATGTATTTTTTTGGGCCTTGAAATAGGCTGTGCAGGTGTAGACGACTGTGTAGGGTGTGAATCATCATGAACTGACTGAGAATGAATCTGCAACATAAAACAATCAAAGTTAGTAAAATCATTAACTCGGTTGGCAATGGCATTTTATTATAAACATATATTTAGGAAATAGACTTACATCATCAAAGGTCAACTCTATTGCAGTGCTTGTGGGTATACTTGCCTGCGAACTGCTTCGAGTGGACACTCTCTTCCTTCTAGGGCAAGTCCTGGCATTGTGGCCAACCGCCCTGCACTTTGAGCATCTCATGGTTACACCACCATTCCTCATGCAGTGTGGATTTCTTGGCTCGTCCGGACCCCTTCTCCTAATCTTCTTCGGCCTGCCTGGTGTAGGTTTAACAGTAGGTGACTAGGTGGATCCACTTCATTTTGGCTGGTTCTTACCCATTGGTCATCGCTTGGCACTGGGTATATCATTGGGTCGTAAGCCTTCTTATAACTCTCAACACTATAATATCGATGTAAATACTGTTCAGGTTTGAAGGAATGATATAATATGGCGGATATGGCATGTGGGCATGAAATGCCAGCCATGTCCCACTGCTTGCTTATATATATATCAGTTTTTGTGGGCGTTTCTTTTCTTCGGGTGTGATTTTTTTTTTTGGGTGTTTATTTTCTTTGGGTGTTTCCCCCGAATCCATAGACATTCGGGACCACTTAAGAGAAAAAAAAAATACAAACAAAGGGGACCACCAACAAAGGGAAAACATTGTAGACAACCGTGCGGGACCACAACAGAAAAAAAAAATCCCTAAAGCTTTAACAATCAACAAACCCATCGACTTTATCGCACAAAACAACAACAACCACACAGAATGTCGGAGTGAAATTATGCTTTCACTCTAACAAGAAAAAAAAAACTTTTTTATTTTAATGAAAGATTGAATTTGGATGATACCTGAAAAAAGTGCTACTTTAGTGCGAATCTCGGTTTGTTCCGACTTTTTAGTGTGAATCCACCGTTCGTTAGGTTCGAAGTGCGAACCTTTGGTGCTAGAAGATTTCTAGGGTTTTTGAGTGTAGAATACGGGTTTTTTTTTTTTTTTTTTTTTTGAAGTATGTAGAAGACGGGTTGTGCGGCGCAATGGGTGCTTAGGGTAATTCGGCCTTTCTTTTAGTTCTTCATGGGGCATTTCAGACATTTTGGATGATAAAGTAAGGGCATATGCATAAATCAATAGGGGTGTATTTTCAAATTTGGACGGATTTTTTACTTAGGGTATTTTCGTCTTTTCAAAACCACAACTGAGGGCAATAGGGAGAAAAAATCGGCTTAGACAGCATGTGACCCTCACATGACCCGTTGACTGTTGGATTTAACCCCTTTAACTGATGGAAGGGGATAAAAGATGTAACTTTGGTAATTGAATACTCTATTTTGGTCAAGTTAGTAGTTCATGTGGGATTTGCGCAAAAGTTGGTAGTTCATGGGGGAAAAGGTAATTACCCATATCTTTTATCATTAAATTATATATATTATATATAATTAATAATTATATATTGTATAGCTTAATTAATAAGTGATATACTAAATAAGTTATTTTTATCAATATATATGGATATATTTATTAATAATATGTATATTAATAAATATATACGAGTCGTGCTAATAAGCGAGTCGAGCCTTTTTACGAGTATGTTCGCGAACTTTAAATGAGCGAGCTGAGTTTCAAACGGGTATGTATCGTTTAATAATCGAGTATAGTTTCATGTCCACGAATGACTCATTTAATAACCGAGTCGCGCACGTGTTGAGCTTTATCGAGTTGAGCCTAAGCAAGCTCACTAGTAGCTTTGCTTTGTTAACATCCCTACTTACCATAATGCGAGTTTTACCCTATGGTCCATAGTTTATAGTTTCCTTGGTATTAATGGTTTATAGCGTGACCAGCACAATCATGTTTGATTGGTGGTCACTATAGACTGGCATCATTAGTGCCTTAGTGGTGTGGATCACTAGCTGTCGGACTCGGTCGGGCTACTAGTGATGGACGGTATGCGGTAACATTCAAGACATTGATGTTGTTCTACAAATCCTTCGGGACGGCGCCAACCATGTTGAGAATGGGTTAAAATCTTGGGTAGATCATATGGAGTACGACTATGATATGTTCAATTGAGTATCACATATCTTATATCTATAATGAATTTATACGACTTATAATTGTTGGAGTAAATGTTGCATACTATTGTCTCCAAATTTATCAGTAAACAAACTAATTCACAAATATGGTCACATTATGTAGCCTTACACTCTTAGTCGTGGACTTATACTTTATATTTTCACTTGTAAAACATTTGTGATTATAGTTGTTGAACCCTTAGAGAATGGATGCTAGGGATCTGGAAGGCCAACTTTGGACCGCCTCTCTAAGCTAATTTTTGAGGAGTTAGACCCACTCTTAAGTGGTGATTTGTGGCTTGATTTCGAGAACCCTTTGCATGATATGATTTGGGATTTCTTTGGGGTATTATCAGTTTTATTGTAATCCTTTGATGAAACGGTAGATTTGGTTATAGAAAATGTATTATTTGGAGTTTTTTTTTTTAATTGCGATTTGAAAACATAGAAGAATATTCGTTTTTAAATCGTAGGCAAGGGCTGCGTTTTTTAAAAATGGTTAACTGTGCTTTTTAAAAAATTTCGATTTTTAAACTACATGTTTTGAAATATCAAATCCAAACGGACCCTAAGAAAAGCTACGTGAAGGGGAAAAAAAGAGAGTTAAGGAGTATACAATAAGAGAGAAAAAGATAAAAAGAGCTACCGCTTGTCCCAACAAAAAATAATTTATTTTGTTTATTTTTGTTTATTTTCCTTTAGGAAATAATTTTTTTGAGTTAGAGTGAGATTTTGGTGTATTGAGAGTTTGAGTTTTAAGTGGTTTCTCTTTATTATTTGGGTTAAACATCTTATTGGTACCCGTGGTTTGAAAACTTTATTTTTTGCCTCATGTGCTTTCATTTGTATCACAGATGGTACCTATAGTTTGGAAAAAGACGGAATTAGTACCTCCGTTAGTTTTTCTATAAAAAAAACTAACGGTTGGACACGTGTCAACTCCTGAGAGTAAACACGTGTCATTATGTAAAAAAAATTAAAAAACAGAAAATAAAATAACTTTAAAAATTAATAAAAATTGAAAAAAATAAAACGTGCATGTTTACAACTTACACGAAATATCATGAAACCTTCACTAACTCTGCCTCTACATGCATATTTAAAAATTTATGTATCAAACGTGCATGTTTACAACTTACATAAAATAACATGAAACCTTCACTAACTCAGCCTCTACTCTCAAATTGGCTCTTAATCATGAAACATTCACTAACTCGGCCTCTACCGATCTCTACGTGCATATTTAAAAATTTATGTATCAAAAGTGCATGTTTACAACTTACACGAAATATGAGTTGCAATAATGTGAACTCCATTTTAGTGTAAACAGGTGTTTGAAAATGGAATGATGCATCGTGTGAGTTATTTTATGAAAGCATGCATTCATGTAAAAGATAATATTTGAATTGTATCCTATGACATGGGCTTCATGTATGGATGGCGGCCATGGGCTTACTATTATACGAGTTTTACCCTATGGTCCATAGTTTATAGTTGCCTTGGTATCAATGGTTTATAGTGTGATCGACACAACCATTGGGATACTCGTGATGGACGGTATGCGGTAACATTCAGGGCATTGATGTTGTCCTACAGATTCTTCGGAACAGTGCCAACCATGCTGAGAAGGGGTTAAAATCTTGGGTAGACCATATGGACTTGACTATGATATGTTCAATTGAGTATCATGTATCTGATATCTATAATGAATTCACATGACTTATAACTGTTGGTGTAAATTTTGCATATTATTGTCTCCTATTTATCCGTATTTTATAAACAAATTGAGTTCACAAACATGGTAACATGATTTTCTTATGTATCCTTACTCTCTTAGTCGTGAACTTATACTTTATCTTTTCATCCGTAAAACATTCGTGATTATAGTTGTTGAACCTTTAGAGGATAGATGCTAGGGATTTGGATAAGAGGCCAGCTTTGGACCGCCTCCCTAAGCTAATTTTTGAGGAGTTAGACCCACTCTTAAGTGATGATTTGTGGCTTGATTTCGAGAATCCTTTACATGACACGTTTTTGGTATTTCTCTTTGGGGGGGGGGGGGGGGGGGGTATTATCAGTTTTGCTTTAATCATTTGATGGAAAGATAGATTTGGTTATAGAAAATGTGCTATTTGGGAGTTTTTTTTTTTTTTTTAAAATTGCGATTGGAAAACATAGAAAAACATTCGTTTTTAAATCGTAGGCAATGAGTGTGATTTTTAAAACGTATGATTTTAAAGGCCAAATAAAGATTTTACATATGGTTAACTGTTTTTTTTTTTTTTTTTTTTTTAATAAATTTCATTTTCAAATTTCTATTTTTAAATCGCATGTTTTGAAATATCAACCCAAACGGACTCTAAAAAAAGCTGCGTAAAAGGGAAAAGAGAGTGAAGGAGCATACAATAAGAGAGACAAAGACAAATAGAGCTATCGCTTGTCCCAAGAAAAAGAATTTATTTTTGTTTTTTCCTTAAGAAAATAATCTTTTTTGGAAGTAGAGTGAGATTTGAGTGTACTGGGAGTTTGAGTTTTAAATAGTTTTTTTCTATTATTTTTTTGTATTTCATCTTTGGTCAGTGAATTTCTTTATGATTGCTTCTGCTTGTAGATGTACCTCATATAAGAAACTCTGTAAATTTTGATATTCTTGTGTGTAATTGTTTTGAGTTATATATTTACTACTGCAAGTGTTATTTCTGCACAACATATACCGACGTAGGCAATTAAGCAACAAAGATCAGAATGCAAAAACCAGTAATTGCTGAGATGAACAGGCCGGTGGAATCTCTTCGTGTTTGTATAGCTTTAGAATTATCTATACATGCAAAATGGGAGATCGATCTTGGGCGACGAAGAAACATGCATCCGGAGAAGTTGCGCTACAAGATATATAATCAAGATACGCAAAGCCCAACAATTAATAATTTCGATCTTATGCGCGCAATATATTAATACAAATTTACGTATCGATCGGCTATCAAGTTAATTGGAATAATTAATTAACATGATCTATATATACAGATCGATCTTTTCAAGTCAAAAATTGAAAAATAAAGGCACAAATAGACATATCACGCTTTGGACTCGATCATCAGTAAGAATGAAGTTTTCTGAACATATATATATATATATATACACACACACACAGAAAAAAGCAAAAGCTGTAGAGCATGCACAAGTATGACAATAAAGTACCAGTCCGTTTCCTCCAGTTCATAATAAATAAATAAATAAATCTAAAATAAAACTAGAAAATAGAGAAGTAAAATGTAGAGCAAAAATTAATGTCCTGCATCATGAGTACTTACACACGAGTCAAGCTAGGAATATATGGAAAAACGAAAAAGATCGAAAAAAGAATGAATTTTCTTTTTCTTTTTGTTTGTTTGTTTCCTATATATAATTAAAACTCATGTTTTTAATTTCATGATCGATCAAGGACTGGATGAAGATAAAAAGTATCTAATTAATGCTCTTTGAAGAAGATCATATATATGACAATAAATGATGAAGTCCAGTATATATATATGTCGACCAAGCAAAAGAAAGATTGGCGGGCCGGCCGGTGAGAAATGATGATCCTTTAACTAATTGGGGCAAAATTGAAGCACATTTTTACCACCGGCCATGACAATATATAATTAATATATTGTTTCAAGAAAAAGGCAGGATTTATATGGTACGTATGTACATATATATTAAATGTACGTATGATCATGAAGAATATTGTATGTGTGTACGTGTAGTGGGTGAAAAATCATGTGATCGATCGATTCAAGATGCCATTGATGAGGCCAATGGCATTTCGCTCTCATGTGAAGCCGCAGACGAACCGCTGCTTGCATGGTAATTTGACGATGGCCTACTTTTCTGTTCGTCATTTCCTTCTTCCCCATCTTGCTCGTCCAATTCCAGGATGGCTTCAAATTGAGCACGCCTTATTGCTTCACTTTCAGGAGACCTCATCATGACCGGCGGAGTCTCTACGGTGCCTGCAGCTGCAGCTGCATCTGCAGCCTCGACACCAGCACGAGCAGAGCCTCCTTCAAATGCACCGCCACCGCCACCGCCTCCTCGTCCTCCACCGGTGGCAGCCCTAAACCCACATGCCCTGGAAATGACTCGATAGAAGCATGTGAGGATCCAAAACAACCACGGAAGGCAAACCAATGCCACCCCAACAAAGGGAAGCCAAGATGCGTAAAGCGAGTCAGGTTGGGTTATGTACAGTACAAGGCAGGCACCTCCGGCTGCCACAGACAGAAATAAAACGGCAGAGACAAGCCATATGAAGGTGCTTCCAGCACTCGGATCCGGTGCAGCCATTTGTACGTGTGACATCACACGGATCGATCGAGAAACAAATTAAAAAAAGAAAAAAAAGAAAAAAAAAGAGAGGGTCTAATCAACTATCCAAATGAAGCCTGGATTAAGAATTCGTCTTTGTCATCATCCATGTCGTTCATTGAGGAGAAGAAGAAGAATGGATCAAGGTTGAAGAAGGGTCCATGAGAGATGAGTCATTGAGGTTCTTTTGTTGCATTGATGGGATTTTCAGATGGTGGACATATTCAAAACTCTGTTTACCGCAAAACATGGCCTTCTATCTAAACAAACAAACCCACCACACCCCCACAAGCGGGGAGAGAGAGAGAGAGAAGCGGGTGGGTCCGGTCTATAATTAATAATAATAATACAAAGAGAAATGTCTCTTGCAAGTGCAACTGTTGATTGTCTCTTGCCCAACTGTAGTGGAACCCATCACGTGGAACCTATTTATGTCTCTTGAATCTTGCACAATTGTTATGCAACAATCATGTCCTTAATACAAATTGGCGGTTCATAATTTAATTGTTGTGCTGCAAAAGCTCCCTTTTACAAATTACAATCTTTTAAAACTTTTTTTTTTTTTATTTTTTTGAAGGGAAAAGTATGTCTTTCCAATTAAGAAATATCAGAACAGACAATATCCACAATTGCTGAGGGGCAAACACCTATACACACATATTGACTGAACTGGTAAACAGCTAGCTTAGCTAAACAGTGAGCAGCTTTGTTCCCATCACGCCCCACATGCGCAATTTTCCAGTGAGGAAAAGAGGAAAGCAAAATCCGAGTTTTTGAAACTAAATTTCTGTAAGAAACGCAGCAATCCCCTGAGTTCTCCAAAGCCATAACCACTTCACGAGAATCCCCTTCAATTACAATTGAGGAAAAGCCCATTTCTCTAGCATTGTTTCTAAAAAAGTGATATGTGAAAAGTCATTATTAAATTTATGAGACCAAATGTGGGCTTTATAGATTTAATTGTGGATTTGGATTTGCAAAATAATGATACTAAACACATGTCATTTTTTTAATGGTCAATCTTTCTTCTCACATGTTTTTTTTGTCCATTACGTAATAAAGAGAGCATGTACTTAAATGACACATATTACTTTTTTAAATTTTTACAATCAAATTTGTAGAAAATTTCTATCTATATAGTAATCTCTCATTACATCAATTAATTGATTTAGACAAAATTAGTAGAATCGGAAAAAGTCTAGCTAGGGATAGAATGACCCGATTAAGGGCCAAGGCTTCTGCTCTTATAACATAAACATTTATATCTTGTGTTGAGTCATGAGACCAGTATAAATTCTTTTTAATGAGAAAAAAAATCATTTATTTCACAAAACAATTATTGTATTTGTATCAACAAATTTTGGTACAACCACGTAGAGAGTAGAGGCCGAGCTAGCGAAGGTTTCATGATTAAGAGCCAATTTGAGAGGGTTTGAGAAGCTGCAACTGGTTTCCTCGAGAGCCGCCAGAAAAATCCCAACTGTTGTACGAAATCAACAAAATCAACTGTTCTACCAAATAGATTAATGATAATTTGTACTACTGCAGGATATCTTCGTAGAAGTCCCACTTCTTAGAGCTATTTACATGTTTTATTTGTATAGCTACTGTAGGGATCTCCATAGAGCTCCCTAATCCTCCTCCTTATTTATTTATTTTTTAATTTTCTAAGTTAATAGGGTAAAACTCTCAATACGGCTACAATGTTTGCGTAGTCTTCGGAGAAGTCCCCCTTCTCGGGCTATGTTTGATAGGTGTTTTTTTTTTTTTTTTTTTTTTTTTTTTTTTTTTTTGTGCTTTGATTTGAAAAGAATTTTTGATATGATGACACTTGAAAAATATTTTCAATGTAGTCTAGATTTGAAAAGTATTGACTGTGAGGTCCACACAAGAAATTTGTATAATAAACTTCTTTTGAGAAAACACATGCATATTTTTGTTAGTGTAAAAACTAACTATTACTTACTAAAATAAATTAAAAAATTAAAAGAAAAATTGATAAGTTACTATGCGGACTCCCCCTATTTGGTTGGATGACCGCGCAACCATCTCAGACTTGTTGGGATGAATATGCAGCCACCTTTGTCCTATTAGGGTAGCCACAAGGTCACCTATGAAAATGATAGAGGTGGCCACGTGGCTACTCCCTCTCCTTTGTTGGGGGTGGATGTGCAGCCACACCTCTAGGTTTTTTTAACAAGTTAGCTTCTACACTTGAAAAAACATACTGGTGTTTTTTCAAAATATTCTTGTAAAAAGGGTGAGAAATTTTCTAAAAAGTGTATTTTGTTTGTTTTCTGAAAAATGTTTGGTTTTGAAAAGTGTTCATTTGGTAATTATTATCTGAAGAGTGTGTTCTTGTATTTGAAAAGAGAAGACTTTTCAAAATCCTTAACAAAACATAGGCTGTTTCCATGCATGGAACTATAATACTCAACCAGACATCTTCAGTAAGTGCATTGCCTCCAAAATTAATATTGCCTAGGTTGTAGTTGGTAGCAAGTATACAATATCAACCTTAGAAGAAGGTCTTAATTCTATTTCTCAACATTTTTCACTTAATCAAGGCATGTACACATGTACTAATTACAAAGACTACAACTAATACAATATCTATTGACTGGTGAGACTGCAAAAACTATGAATCAACAGATTTTAAGACAACTACTTCGTGAAGATATAGGTAAATTGACGAGAAAATTAATTTTGAAATAATGCACTTTTAACTTTTGAGAGTAGCCCTGAGCTGACCTTCACTTTTGTTGCTGCGAAAGTGTGACAAAGATGATCAAAATTCCTCAAGTGCAGGGCAGCAGAAGCATATTTGTGATGAGTTTCATAAAGTCCTACTGTCGGAAAACCATCTTGCCACTTGGCTTTCCAATAGGTCTCGTGTTAATCCAGAGTCAGATTTGACGCCCATTTGCCTGATTCTCTAGCGGCTTCTTTGAAATACAGTGACGCACATTCGCTATGGAATGTGATGTGCAGATAATATTAGTAGCCAACTGGGGACATTTCAAGTGATGATTGTCTCAGTCAAAGAAACTTTGGGCGAATGTGGATCTATATCTGCTCTGACAGAAGTCAATCTCTGGTGCCTCTGCTGTTCCTGAGCTTTCCTACGATTGGCCTCAAGAATAATGAGGAGAGCAGTAATGTCAGCAGGGCTTACCCCACCCACCCTGCTTGCTTGACCAATGGTTTGCGGCCTGACCTGTAAGCAGGAGAAAGCAACGACAACAGAACATTAATATATTCTAATAAAAAATCCCTTAGCAACATGTGGTCTAACAACAACGGGGACCACTAGTTAAAACATATGCATCTTCTAAATGGCAGAGAAACAATCCAACACTTAGTATTGCAGAGTATTCCCAGAAAAAAGTCCAGTATCTAACCATGAAGAAACCCAGAACTAAGTTCTTCAGCAGGCTTTATTTGCAATTAGGAGTTCAAATTTATGCTAATACAGTTCCAAAAAAATACCATGAAGAAAATCAATAATGCTACTAACTAAATAAACAAAGTTATTCTACACACCTTGGACAGTTTCTCACGTGCTTCAAGACACAAAGTTGTCATTGCATAATAATCCAAGTCCTCTGGAAGTGGTCTATGTTGTTTATGGACCATCTACAAATAAGAAATGGAGAAAGCACCATTAAAATTCTCAACATTCAATGCAATGATGAAAGGAGTGGGACATTGGTAGTTGTACTTAGGTCTGTGTTGAAGATTTCTCCAAGAACACAAATAATGCAGCTGACGTCAAGACATGGAGGATACAAGTCCAGACATGATGGAGAAAGAATGTCATGTTCTCTGTCATATTCCCTGATGTCCCGACATGTCAAGTTCTAGAGTCATGTTCTCTGGTGTCTAGACATGGTGATTTACAAAGAGTCATGTTCCAGTGTATGTAGATGGTGGTGTTCCATAAACTCTCATGTTCCCTGGTGTGTGGGCACATGTCCATACATGGTGGCTTGATTAGGTGTGAAACCCTAATCATGTCCAGACATGCCCATCGCACGTTTGGACATGGTGGCTTGATTAGGTGTGAAACTCTAAGCTGTTTTGCTCATTCTTTTCAAGGAGTTCTCATACATAAATCCAAGAATTCCCAAAAGGGTCAAGAGAGTGTTTGTGTACTAAACACCACTATCCTTTGTGTTCATACCACGCGGTGCTTAAGGTTGTGTGCCAAGAGATTATTTGTGGTCTGAGCTTTGAAGTGAAGACTCTTGGAGTTGGATTCAAACCACGTTGCTGTTGCAACTTCAACAACAAACTTAAGACTATCGGTAGGTCGGTAAGGAAATCAGTAAGCAGATAGGCCAGTGAGGAACTAGAGCCTGCTGAGAAGACATGGAGGTGAGTTAGAAACTTGTTTGCACACAGATGGTCTTAGCGTAACAAAGGGGTTTGAAAGTTTCTATATCTGCGTAGTGTTCTTCTTGATTAGTGATTTTCTGCATTTGGCTGCCTTGAAAATGTTTTACCTTTGAGTGTGAAAGGATTTACTCTTCGTCAACAAAAATATTGTTGTTGATGTGGTGAATGTTTTATTGCTCTTTGTTGGTTTGATTTTCATATCACTGCAGGAAATTTCATTGATATATATTACTGTATTGTGGTTGCTTGGATTGTTTGGGGTCTAAACTGCATTTAACGAACTTTTTCAAAATTAACAAAATATGTCATTTGCAATCATATATCATAATTTGTTATGTCATTAATGTATAACTTATAAACTTAAAACTCTTACATCCATATTTAAGGTGATACTTTATTAACTTATTAAAAATTAACATATTCATACTTGTACGATACATAATGGGATCAATTAGCTCGTGACATATTGTCTAGCCACCCAAATAATTAGTCTGCTTGTAATATTTTAGCATCACATTGATATATGTGCATGACATAAAACATAACCTGGATTCACATAAGTTGAGTTTTATTCTTTCATCTTCCTTGTAATATGTGCAAAGGTCCCAGGTCTTATTTAAGATGCATGTACCACCATATTGTGTCATGCTACTACATGATGCAAGCCAACCCTCGATCTACAACTACATAAAATATAGGGAAAACCACTTATCACCCTTGATTTTTCATCACTTTTGCAATCATACCCTTAAACTTTAAAAAAATGTCAATTTAGTGCATCCATATTTTTTAATTTCAACCCTCCTAAGAATTTTTTGTTAAATCCTAGCGTAGGGGTGTCAAAATTCTTAAAAGGGATAATTGCATTACTGGCCCTTGAGGTTGGCCTAAATTGTGAATCACTCCCTGTGGTACAAAAAGTTCATAGAGGGTCCTTGGGGTAAACTATAATTACATATCACTCATTGAACTCGTTTTCCGTCCACCAAGTTAACAGAGTCCGTTAGTGGATTACAATACAAATGATATTTAGAGGTTGTCTCACTATTTTATATGACGTGACAAACTAACGGATTCTGTTAACTTTTTTTTTTGATAAGTAAGAATTCATTAAAAAGAACAGAGGGGCGCAACCCTAGTACACAGGAAGTATACAAAAGTGCCCCTAAATAGAGGAAAGGAAAGAACAAGTAAAAAGTCAGCGAACAACAAACTACCCGGGCTATGCGCCGCCACCCAAAGGTATAACATATTAAGCACCTTTCTACAAAGAGCCCCAACCAAAACCTTCACATCCTCAAAAAGCCTAGAATTTCTCTCACACCACAAGCCCCACAAAACACATAAAGGAACCTGCTTCCAAATACGGAAAACAGGACCACGACCCAGCAAAGTGCCCCAACCACTCAATAAATCCACGACACTACTAGGCATAACCCACTCCACCCCAAACAAGCTATAAAAAAAACTCCAAACAACCCGCGCCACATCACAATGAAAAAGAAGGTGATCAACGGACTCCCCATGCTTTTTACACATAACACACCACTCTACCACCACAATACCACGCCTACGTAAATTGTCATGAGTTAGGATCTTTCCTAAAGCTGCTGTCCAAACAAAGAACGCCACCCGCTTCGGAGCTTTAACACGCCATATACCCTTCCAAGGAAAAGAGGCCGCCTCGTGACAAACTAAAGCTTTGTAGAAAGTCTTCACTTCAAAAATCCTCCTCTTGGAAAGATTCCACACCACCCTATCAACCTCCCCATGCCGAACCCGAGTAGAGTATAACTGATCAAAGAAAGACATCACCATCTCCACCTCCCAATCCTGAGCATAGCGCGTAAAGAGAACATTCCAATGAACCATGCCTCCTACCACAGACAAATTATCCACCACCCAAGCATCAGGAGAACGCGCAATAGAGTATAGAGCTGGAAAAAAAAGCTTGAGAGGCTTGTCCCCACACCAAAGATCATGCCAAAAACGAATGTGAGACCCATCTCCCACCTCAAAACGCAAGAACTTGGCAACACTATCCCACCCCCTTCGAATAAACTTCCAAACACTGAGTGGACGAAAAACGAGTTCAATGAGTGATTCGTAATTATAGTTTACCACAAGGACCCTCCATAATTCATAATTTAGGCCAATCCTAGGGACCAGTGGTGCATTATCCATTCTTAAAATGCCCCTCTTTTTTTTAGGAAAAAAAAAATTGCAAAGATTTAGGTGTTGGTCAGAATTTAAAGGAATTTGCAAAAATACACATGCCTGAATCTTTGAAAGCCCCCTAAACTACCACCCGTTCTCCGGATGACCCACTGAACTACCAGTGCTTATAGTTCGGCCTCCCAAACTACCAATTGCTTGTTTTTTGGCCCCCTCTGTTAGTTTATGCCGTTTAAGTGGATGGAAAACACTACATGTGCATGACACGTGACGTTTAAAGCTAAAAACCCAAAAATGCCCTCCTCATATCGTATGAAGGGTGTACCGTGTCCAGCACAGAGGACACGTGCGGCCTCCCCAATCTCCTCAATCTTGAAGATTCTTAGTGGCAGTCGTTGGTTGGCGACTATCAGCCAACTCGTTTGCTGTGGGTTCAGCTTCTTGGTGGTTGTCGGCAGGTTCTGTGCTGACTTTCGGTGTGCCTCCGGCAATCTTTGGTGGAGACGTGAAGTCCGGTGAATCAGTTTTTTTTTTTTTTTTTTTTTTTTTTTTTTTTTTTTTTTCGGTGGATCAAGTATATTTCTGGTTGGGTTTTTCGCTTGTTGGAATTCTGGTTTTGGTTTTGGTTTTGGGTTTTTTTTTCTCTTATCACTGGTGCGGTGAGCATGGATTTTACTGGTGCCATTTTTTGTGTTCTTCAATGACTGGTGTTGTGGTGCCAGTTTCAGCTTCTAAGAAAAAGCATTCCTTACTGCTGTACTAAAAGGGATATAAATGAAGTCTGATACAAGCATATATATGAAACAAATCGAACAATCACTGAATGTTTCTAACGTGATATAGAGCAGCGCTCTCTTAACAACACGAAAACACGGCAGTAGCAACAAGAACAGAAACATAGCAACATCAATAGCAACGACATTAAAACAACAGTTAGCAAATTAAGGGTGTTCGATCGGGTTGCAGCTCCTTCACTCAGATTTAGCAACTTGTCTGGAAGCTCCTTTAGTTCGTGACAGGATCGGATTTCTAAATCTTGGAGGTTCTGCATTGCTCCTTCCTCCACCGTCCATTTCTCCAATTTCATTAGCATCCAGAGGGTCGCCCATTTAGCTCAAAGAACGTGTTTGTTGCTGGGATTGGAATCATATGCTGGGGTCAAAGGTTTTTAAAACAGAGCTTCCACGTGTATGGGCGAAAGTTTGGAACTGTAGAGGGTAAAATGCATGAAATATTACCAACACGTGGTGCAGTATATCAGCTCACGTGTATGGCTAATCTTTACCCTTTATTGTAGTTTTGTGGAGTTTGCTTCTAGTTTACTTCTGGTTTAAGGTCTGGGCTCGTTCGCCAAACTGCACGTATTGAACAACTAAACTGGGGTTATTCGACATCTATGTTAATGTTTCCACCATTAAAACATTTTACATAATTTTTGTTCAATAACGTGCAGTTTGGCGATATAGTGACTGTCATCTTCATGTCCCATACAACGGTGGCTGCAATTGTTGCTTTGATTTTGGATTGCTCGCTCTCTCGTGAAACTGACAGTAGTAGAAAAGACAGTGGCTTGAATTGGTGGGAGAAGTTCAGTATACATATACTGAATTGGTGGAGCAACTTCATTTCATATATTTTTTTGATTCCTATTTCTAATTCATTTCCAGCTAGCTGGGATTTACAAGAATGTGATAGCCACAGATACAAGCACAAAGCAGGAGTGGATTAGCTTTCCTTTTCTGTTTTCGTGTTCCTTGCACATCACTTTCCTCTCTTTGCATTTATATCAAACACATGTTCTACATTCTCAACAAACATCCCACCTTCCCCTATCAATGGCGTCATCAACCTCTTCCACTACCCACCCCACCCCACAAACTTTCTCCCCCTCATCTACTATACCACTTACTATTACAAACCTCACTCACCTTATCACCATCAAACTCAATCATTTGAATTTGGCAAGAGATGCAGATTGCTAGCCGCCCAATTGGGCCGTGAAAGCTTGCCTCATGAGCCCATTGACACCTAGTGCAGCAAAAGTGTGAATTGCAGAAACCAACCTCAGGGAGACGTGACAATTAATCTATCTGAACTCTTCGATAACTTGCAAGAGTGGTTTACGATGGAGAGGTTGTGACCCATGGCTGACCGTGTGTGGGTGGTTACTCTTCGCACTTTTCTTCATCTCCATCTTCCCCTTCACTTCCACTCTAAGATTTCTGTAATTGCTGGGATTCGGTAGGCCTTTACACTGCATTGGTATTGACACGGCTGAGGAGTACGTCATCCAAGGTGGCAATGCCTTGCGAAATCATGCAGAGAGGAGCTGCGTCTCATGTTGCAGGACAGTGTACCATCGTAGAAGACAAATGGCATTTCCGTAATATTCTGGCCTTAAACCACTCATACACTTGTTTTTCTTACAAAGGGCAATCTAGTAATTTCAATATTAAAATTAAGGGTATTTGCAGATTTTACTGTCTTTCATAGTAGGACAGAGTCACGTGCACGGCACATGACTCATTTCCATCCATATAGACAGCATAAACTGACGGACGGGGCCAAAAAATAAGCAATTGGTAGTTTGGAGGGAGGGACTGCAAGCATTGGTAGTTTGGGGGGCTATCCGGAGAACGAGTGGTAGTTTGGGGAGCTTTTTTGTATTTAACCCTATATTTTTTTATTTAAAAAAAAAATACGGATATTTTTGAAATTTTGACAGGATTTAATGGAAAATCCTAATGGAAAAGTAAAATTAAAAGATGGATACATTAAATTGATACCTTCCAAAGTTTAAGTGTATGATTGCAAAAGTGATGAAAGATCAAGGGTAGTAAATGAAGTCTTCCCTAATATATATATATAGCCTTGGTCATCGTGGAAATATTTCCTAGCTCTGTCACTTATTCGATGCCCAAAATGGTAGGTTATTCCAAATAGGGAATAAAATGCCATGAGCTAAAGTAATTTAGAAAATTTTACAGAAACCAAACTACAACATTTATTACTCACCTGTTGAAGTTGGTTTTGCTGCCGGATAATGAAGCCCTCATACTTGATATCAATCTCAACACATTCTTTCTCCACTCTAGATAAGAGTTCATTCCCAAAACCATGTTTATCAAGAACTTTATATGGCACATGCGGTTTCTTCAGAAGACTCTCTAGTGTTGAAGAGTCCTTTACAGGTTGACCAGACAGGTGAGTCACATCGGCAGCCAAATCTCCTCCTGAGATTAAAATAGAGAACAATTACCAACTTGGGTTTCCCAAATAAATCCCCACAGTCAATAGAGAGCCCAATTAATTTTACTCATAAATAAATTAGTCATGTTAATATTAATGTTTCATTAAGGATCAAGTTCATGAAGACTGAAACTTGATGCAGAAAACAATCGTTAGATACTTGAGCAAAGTTTGGTACATGAGTCTTACACAAAGCTCAAGCAAAACTAGCAGCCACGTTTTCAGCATTCCCATTTAAGATCATCTTGGATAAATTGCTCAATACCCCTAGATTCCATAGGGTGCAAAGTATCTCCCTGTTGTCTAGACTAAGTTCTATTCAAGGCCGAGCACTAAAAAACAATATGGTGGGAGAAAACCAGAATCAAACTCACTGGTTGGAAGTACACTGGATAAATCAAAAAAGGCCGAGCACCAAAATATACTGGCACAAAACCACAAACAAGCACACTGGAAGAAATCATGGGCAGAAAACCGCAAGCTGCTTAGAGACAACACTTCACAGAAATCTGAGAACAGATGGGCAGCACACTGGCACAAAGAAGAACATGCAGCACTTAGAAACGAGGAGGCCCCATGCAGAGAACAAGCCAAACAGCAGAAAGAAATCCCAAACACCAAAATACCAAAAATACCTAAACACCCAAACTCCAAGAATGTACCAAACACCAAAGACCAAACACAGTCTTAGGGTTTATGCCCTAAAAGCCAATTCCTATTATATGACATTTTGGTTTACTGAATAAAATTGTTTCTTTTTTGAATTACATGCAGACATTAGGCATATTATATTTTATTATTCTATTATATATAAATGTAGTCTTTAAAGTTATATTGAATATGGATGTGTGTTAATAAGATTATCATACAAAAGATGTAAACCATAAACCTTGTAACTTACAAACTATTTTTCGTAGTCAGTAATGAAATTGGGCATTTCTGGTAAGACTATAGCATATCAATTATAATTATCTATCTTGATCATGGAAGTTGAGACTTCTGATTGATATGTTGGTGCGGTAATAACGTACTGAAAGGATTACGTGAGTTGTTATTCTATAAATAACTGCTGTCAATATGAATAATTTAACCTCACGACAACTTTTTTTTGATAAGTAAGAAAAGTTTTATTAGAAAAAGCGTAAGACGCCCTTAAGTATATAGGGAGTATACACGCGAACAACCAAAGCCAACTCACAAAAAGCACCCAGCAAAACCCTAAAGCCCAAAAGGAGCACCCGAGAACAGCCCACAAAAGAACTCAACAAAACCCACAAGGAGGTAAGCCCTAAAACCCGAAAACCTCAAAACCCATGAAGGCACAAAACCCTACTACATGAGAGCCTTGCCTTTCCCGTCCCTAGAGGGAGTGTTTGCATCGCCGTAATTAATGGAGCTTTTCAAATTCAAAAGCTCCCTCAATCTTGAGAGAAATGTATTGACTTGTAATAGTATTGACTCTCAATCTTGAGAGAAATGTATTGACTTGTAATAGTATTGACTCTCAATCTTGAGAGAAATGTGAACTCGAATGTCAAGTGGAGGTCACTGCCATGCATTTAGGAGTAAGATCTTTCAAGGGTTAAAATCTTCGTGTGTTGGGTGATCATATGTAGCGTTGTGGGAACATCTCTCCTTAAGATGAAATCCATAATCTTTTGATTTAATTACAGTGACATGAAATATCCCCTTGAGATTAGGAGTATTTTAGTTAGGAGTTACTAAAATTAAATGTTATAAATGAAATATGATTTCAAGAGTAAAAGAATAACCAAGAGATTAAATCGGGTACTCAAGGATTAGGAGATAGTGAATTAAATTGACAGTTTATTTATAACTTTAATTCGAATATGAATATTTCATGAAGGGGTCAATTGCAATTATAAGATGTCACCGGAAGTTTTGATTAATCAGAATAAATCCTAGAGTGCAATTACAATTTTTTAATGGAATAAATTTTAATTAATAGTAATGTAGGACAAGTAATGGGATATAGCAAGTGTCCTAGGCCTATTGAAACTAGTTTTTATTTTCTTATTTAGGTCCATTTTCAAGATGATTATTAGACCTTATTGGCTTGACCTAATTACACAAGGAGAACCCTAGTGGCTGTGTATAATAGTTAGAGTACCTAGGTTTTCGAGTTCTATTTTGACAAGGAAACATAGTCCTACCTTTACTTGGAAACACAAGCCTATTTAAAGGGGTCTTGTGTGGGCATTAGAGCCAACACTCTTAATCTCATAATCAGAATTGAGGACAAGGTTTAGAGGCCTCAAAACCCTACATGCGTGGATTGAATTTGGTGCAAGAGGAATCAAATCACCCCCATCACCTAGCCTAGCCGATTTCAGGTACAACTCTTATGCATTTGCAAATTCTTGTTTTGCATAATCTTTTGTTATGATTTCATGATGCTTGTTCTTGGGTCTTTCCATTGTCTTCAAGATATATTCCCAACACAGAGCACCAAGAAAACACCAAAACAGAGCAGTCAAGGCGGGCAAGCTTGTTGGAGAAATGAAGCGGCGCAAATTAGTGCCGCTGAGACTGCACCAAAGGGGTCACACAGACCAAGACACCACTGGAAAAGGTGGCAAGAACCGACTGGAACACCAACGGGCATTGAAGAACAGAAGATCTGGTGAAAATGGGGCCAGAGCAGGCGAGAGGGCATCATCAACCATCAAATGCGGTCAACAGGGGCAGAAGCAGGCGAGAGATGGTTCGAACTGAACATGGTCCCAACACATAGCAGTACAGGTCAAGGCCCTTGGGCTAATGGGCAAAGCAGGGATGGTCTAATGGTGGGTTTTGGGGATATAGGGTGCGAGCTTTATTCTTTTTTCCTTTTTTGAAAGTAGGTTGGGCTCAGGTTGTGTTTGTTAAACAAGGCACCCCTGCAACCAAACGGCAGCGTTCTTCTTCAATCCTTTGCTGGTGGCCACAGGCGTTGCCGAAAACCACTACTAGGATTTTGGCCAGGCTAAACTGTGACTGATAACCATAAAAAGAAAAACTTTGACTACTCTAGAAGCGACACCAAAAGACCAAACAGTGGTCACCAAGTGCTCTTCGGCCATTACAACAAAAACATCTGGCGTCGCTGCAACCACTAGAATACCAAACAGAGGTCACCAGTACCAACACCACACAACTACCTTGAATCATTTAGCTAATCAGGACACATATGAGGAGCGGTGAAGCGTCATTCTCGCAACCTTGGTGAGGGAAACAGTGGCAATGATGGCATCATTCAACAAACATGGCTATGGTGATGACGAAGCTAGTCAGAGTGCGAAAGAACAAAGCACGTTTATTTATTTTCCTTGCAGTACATAAAAAGGAAGAAAAAGAAGTGAACAGAATGTAGAATGTATTTACTACTTACAATTATTGCAATGCTCTAATACCATGCAATGAAATGAAATGAGGTTGAAGAAATGGAATGGTGCTAATTGGACGTAACTCATTCCTCTTCCTTTGTCCATTAAATAGATAAGCCAATTTACAGGAATATTCTGCACAGCTATAGGGAAAAGCTCACTAGGACACCTAGCCTTCCTCTAGAAGGCTTACATATTACTCCCTATACTAATAGGAAATTACATATTATTCCCCAAAGATACTGGAAGAAGAAGAGAGTTTTATACTACTTTCCTTACTGGAAGAAGAACAAAAAAATCAAGAAAGAATTATGAACAAAGATACGAACCTGAAATCTTGACAGTTTTCAATCGCTTCTTTTCCTCTGAAATGTGAGCTTGCTTATCCTGGTATAGTTTCCAGCGTCTATCATCTATCAATCCAATTTCACGTCCCAAAGGAGTGAGACGGCTATCAGCATTATCCGATCGAAGCAATAACCGGTGTTCTGAGCGGCTATGAGGATGGAAAAAAAAAATTAATATCATCAAATTTCATGAATTAAAAAGATGAAAATGCACACCCACTCCATGTACTTTTTATTTTATTTTTATATATAAGTTATTTCATATCATTAATAAAGCGCAGAGAGGGACAACTCTAGTTCCCAAGAAGTATACAAGAGAACCTCTAATAGGAAGAAAGAGAAGAACATAAAAGAACCCCTAATAGGAAGAAAGAGAAGTATATAAGAGAACCCCTAAGTAGAAACAATCAAACTATGATATGCCGCTATCCATAGATGTAATGTGTTAAGCATAAGCTTCGTCAAATCTATCACCAATGTCTCTAAGTCTTCAAAATCCTGAGCATTCCTCTTACGCTAAAGACACCACAGTAAACACAATGGAGCCAACCTCCAGATCTCCTTAAAGGTACCACACCCAACTGAACAGCTCCAACTGTACAAAGGGGTGTAAACGAGCTGATCTACTCGTGAGCTTACTCGAGATCGGCTCGAATAAACTCGACTCGTGCTCGAATCGATTATTAAGTGAGCTACTTGTGAACATGGAATTAGGCTCGGTTATTAAACGATGCAAACTCGTATAAACTCGGCTCGACTCGATTAAAGCTCGTGAACGTGCTCGTATAAGGATCAACTCGTTTATTAAGGCTCGACTCGTATGTGTGTGTGTGTATTAATTTGTTAATATATAACTTATTAATATATATATATATATATTAATTTGTTAATATATAACTTATTTTTATAATATAGTTTATTAATAAACAATATACTATATGTAAGCATAAATTAAGTAACAAATAACAATTGTCATTGGTCAGTATATATTAATTGGTTATAATTTATTGGTTATATGTATATGAAATAGTAAAAGTGAATAATATCAATACTTAATTGTTAGTCATATGATATATTGACGATCCATATACTTAATCATATTATTCGTGAAATATATAGGACTATATAATCATATAATAATATAACATTGTGACATATGACATGTAATCACTTTATTATATGTTATAAGTATTATAATTAGATATTTAGTAATCATTACATCACGTGATCCAAGATCTAAGATCATATGGATTGTTAGATTATGTTAATATGTTATCATATGATAATACTTAGATCGTATGATCATATGCTATTACTATTATTAGTAGATAGTTATGAATTATAATAATTATGATTTATAACTCATAATGATCATACTTTATCATAGATTCATAGCCAATATTTGGATACATAGGATCATATGATTATATAATAATTGTCATTGTTAATATTATTAATTTAATATATGTTGGTTAATATTTATATTGCCTATTGTTACAATTTTCTATCATTAGCTATTTAGGAATCTTTAGATCACATTATTTAAGATATCAGATCAAATTAGTACTCTTTTTGTTCGAAATCATATGATATGATCATTATATCTGTATTAAGTATGTAAGTATATAGATTAAGTATCTAAGTATCTAAGTATCTAGATTATGGATTGTTATACCATAATTCATAAATATATAATTAGAAAATTAGATATAAGTTTGAGTTCATATAATCACATTATTATAAATATGAATTCACATAATTACAAATTAAGCTATAAATATTAAACAATTTAGCTATAAGTATACTTACATAATCATATTTATAATTATGTATTTTCATAGTTCACACAACAGTCTTATTCAAGTGACTGTTTGGGAAGAATTTTATTTGACAAAATTCTCTTCTTTTTGTAAATTGTTATTATTGTAAAATATAATAAAGAGAAATGTTGGAGTGTACACTCTTTACACCCCTCATCTCACTCTTACATGTGTTTATTTATTATTTTATTTGTTTAAAAAATAAAAACACATGTAAGAGTGGGATGAGAGGTGTACAGGAGTGTACACCCCAACATTTCTCTATAATAAATGGCTTATGCACTTTTTTATAAAGAGTATACACCCTAGCATTTCTCTGTAATAAATGGCTCATGTACATTTTTTATTTAAGAAGTAGCAAATGTAAAATTGTAAACTGGCGCATGTATTTTTTTTTTTTTTTGTTAATTGTCATTATTGTAAACTAAAAATGAGGTATCTACTTGCTTTTTAGTTTTGATAACCACAATTTTAATTGCCTTTTGTTCTATATGACTTACGAGGGGCTTTTTTGTTTTTTTAATGATGAAGTGGTGAGACTTGAATTCAAGTTGTTAATTCTCATTCAATCACAAAAACAGAGCCAAAACCCATCTTCAGACGTGTCTACCCATCTTCAACAGTAAAAATTAGTTCTCATTCAATTACTTCCTTCCAATTCCAAGTCCTACCATTGCGTGTGTTTTTAATTTTTATTTTTTTAAAAGCAATTCTGATGAAATGACCATTGAGTTATGAGGTAGTTGTCCTCCACTCAGGCCATAACACATCCCAAGAACACGCTGCCCCATGTCCACCTTCTGCTACCCCCTAATCCCCATAAGACTTATCAACCGTTAGATCATCAATGAGTTATCTTAACCATCTAACACTCTTAACCCTAAATCCTACTATTCGGTGTCCAACCTTTAAGACTTCTCAAAGCTTCCACAAAACTCCAACTCCAACTCTAGCTCCACACTCACCCTGTAACCCAGAGACCATGCCGCTTCGCTCCACTACCCATCTTCAATGTTTTAGCACTTGAAGACTTCTTTAGCAAGAACTCGTCCATGGGAACGCTGGTTTTGGTCTCATATGGGAGTGAGTCATGGCATGTTGAGGGTTAGCGAGAACTTGTCCACAGGAACGCTGGTCTTGGTCTTCGGGGATGGCGTTGGTGCCAACTGTTTTCATTACTCGAATCGAGCTCGAGCCGAGTATTCAAGCTCGGACTCGGCTAATAGTGCGAGCACGAGCTCGAGCCCGCACAAGGTTTACACCCTGGCGAGCCGAGCTCGAGCCCAATTTTTTGGCTCGTCTCGAGCTCGTGAAAAAGGTAAATGAGCCGAGCTCGAACGAGGGGTACTCGCTCAAGATCGGCTCGTTTACACCCCTAGCTGTACAACAAATTGATGACTCGCCTCGGCATAACCCACTCTACTCCGAACAGGGTAAGAAGATAGCTCCATAGTTCTTTGGCGACTTCGTAGTGAAGCATTAGGTAATCAATGGACTCCCTACTCTTTCTACACATACAACACCACTCAACCACCACAACATGTCTCTTTCGCAGATTATTATGTATCACAATATTTCCTAAGGCTTCTGTCCACACAAAAACGCATCCTCAAATGAGCCTTTACTCTCCAGATACTCTTCTATGGAAATGAAGGACCATCATGGCTAGTTAACACTTTATAGAATGACTTCACTTCAAACTTACCCCTCTTAGAAAGACTCCGACCTAATCCATCCTCCTCTCCATGTTGTAATTCGACAGAATACAGCTGCTCAAAGAAAGAAAGTACTAGCTCCATCTCCCAATCCTGGACAGGTCGTGTAAAAATTACATTCAACTGGATAATTCCATCTTGAAAGAGCATATTATCCACCACCTACACGTCATTTTCTCGAGCAATACTTTTTTTGGATAAGTAAGAATTCATTAAAAAGCTTATAGGGATACAACCCTAGTACATAGGAAGTATAAAAAAGTGCCCGTAATTAGAGAAAAAGAAACAAACAAAAAAGTAAAAAATCAGAGAACGACATACTACCCGGGCTATGCACCGACACCCAAAGATATAACATATTAAGTACATTTCTACAAAGAGCCCCAACCGATACCTCTACATCCTCAAAAAGCCTATAATTTCTCTCATGCCACAAGCCCCACAAAACACATAAAGGAACCTGCTTCCAAATACGGTTAACAGGACCACGACCCAGCAAAGTGCCCCAACCACTCAATAAGTCCAAAACACTACTAGGCATAACCCACTCCACCCCGAACAAGCTATAAAAAAAACTCCAAACAACCCGTGCCGCGTCACAATGAAGAAGAAGGTGATCAACGGATTCCCCATGCTTCTTACACATAACACACCACTCTACCACCACAATACCACGCCTACTTAAATTGTCATGTGTTACAATCTTTCCTAAAGCCGCTGTCCAAACAACGAACGGCACCCGCTTCGGAGCTTTGACACGCCATATACCCTTCCAAGGAAAAGAGGCCGCCTCGTGACAAACTAATGCTTTATAGAAGGTCTTCACTTCAAAATTCATCCTCTTAGAAAGATTCCACACCACCTTATCAACCTCCCCATGCCGAATCCAAATAGAGTATAACTGTTCATAGAAGGACATCACCATCTCCACCTCCCAATCCTGAGCATAGCGCGTAAAGAGAACATTCCAATGAGCCACACCTCCTACCACAGACAAATTATCCACCACCCAAGCATCAGGAGAACACGCAATAGTGTACAAAGCTAGATAACAGAGCTTGAGAGGCCTGTCCCCACACCATAAATCATGCCAAAAGCTAATATGAGACCCATCACCTACCTCGAAACGCAAATACTTGGCAACAGTATCCCACATCAATGATCGTGCCAAAAACTTACTTTTGACCCAACCCCCACTTCAAAATAGACAAAATTGGAGAACTTATCCCACCCCCTCCCACTCCATATGTCCCCGTTACCTCCTTTGATAGACCACCCCTCATAAACTCATTTAGCTTCGATCACCAATCTCTATAAAGCCTTGCTCGATTAAACTGAATCAAATTTCAGACTCCTAAACCACTTGATTTTATCGGAGTGCAAATCCTCCTCCAATTCACTAGATAGAATTTAATCCCATCCCAATGCCACCCTATAAAAAAATCACTTTGAAGTCTCTTGAGTCTATTAGCCATGCCCCATTGGAATAGGGAATAATGACATATAATACATAGGTAGGTTGGAAAGAGTACTTTTAAGCAAAGTCAACTGACCACCCTTCGATAAATAAAGTTTCTTTCGACATTCCATTTTCTTAATATGAAACACCCAAAGACAAACCCAAATATTTCATGGGCAATGAAGCAACTCTACATCCAAGAAGATGAGCCCGATCTTCAACATTTTCCACTTTGCCGATAGGGACAATTTCAGATTTCCCTAAATTGATTCTCAAACCTGAAACTACTTCAAAACATACGAAAATATAACGCAAATATCGAATTTGTTCGGAATGCGCACCACAAAAAATAAGCGTATCATTGGCGAATAGAAGATGAGACACTACCAAACCTTCGTTGTCCCCGGCTTCACTGAGAACCCTGATCCATTGTCGCAGTCAACATCCAGTTTAATGCCTCCACAACCACCACAAACAAGAGTGGCAAGAGCATATCCCCCTGCCGCAGCCCACGAGAGCTAGTAAAAAAAGTATACGGATTTCCATTTACTAATATGGAAAATCTCACCGTAGAAATGCAAAACTTAATCCAATCCCTCAACTTCTCCCAAAAACCACATCTTTCATTTTTATTTATTATTATTATTATTATTATTTATTTATTTTTTATTTATGAATAATTCAGATCTTATTGAGAAAAAAAGGGTTAAACCCTCGTACATGAAAAATATACAATAGAGACTTAACCCTATAAGCTGCTACAATGTAGAAAGCAAATCAAATCAACCAAATTTGTAGAGACAAAGTTAGGAACATTAACAAGAACCCAACCCAATAGAGATTTCAAAAAAGAAGATTTTAGAAATAGCACATTTGTCTCACTAACCTTGAAAATACTATGATTCATTTCTCTCCAAATGATCTACATTAAGAGGGTAGGAATAACTCTCCAGATTGCCTCTTTGGGATGTCCCCTCCCTTGTACTATCCAGCAATGAAGAAGCTCTTAGATGTTGCTAGGCATAACCCGCGAGACTCCAAAAAGATTAAGAATCAATTGCCAGAGGGGCGAAGAATACTTGCAGTGTATGAGAAGGTGATTAGTCGTTTTCTCATTCTTTTTATACAGACAACACCAATTAGCTAAAGAGAAGCCCCTCTTTCTAAGATTATCCACCGTGAGAATTCTATCAAGTGCTATTGTCCACAAGAAGAAAGCAACGCGAGGAGGCGCCTTGACCTTCCAAACACTTCTCTAAGGGAAAGAACTGGGCTCACCTAACTGTAATAGAGTATAATAACTCTTCACTGTAAATCTCTGGCTGCTAGAGGGAGTCCACAACAAGTTGTCCAATTCCCCCGGATGCGTCTTCGAGGAATATAAAAGACTAAAGAAAGAGTCAAAAGATTCCAGTTCCCAATCATGTGCAACCCTAATAAAACTAGGATTCCAATGGATAAAGGAACTGGATAGGTCCAAATAATTAGACACAGAGGCCTCCTTGTTTCGAGCAATGGAATAGAGTTCGGAAAAAGAATGCTTCAATGGCTCTATTCCACACCATACTTCATGCCATAAGGCTCACCCCCGTAAGATAGAAAATTGGAAAAAAAACCTATCCATTTCTAATATTCCTCCAAAGGCTCACCCCCGTAAGGACCTCGAGCTTCCTCTGAGCACCAACCTCCTCTCTTGAGCCCATACTTCGAATCAATCACCTGTCTCCATAAGGAATGCTCCTCATGCCCAAATATCCAAAGCCATTTACTGAGAAGAGCCTAGTTGAATACCATCAACCTTTTAATACTCAACCCCCTTCTGGAAATAGGGTCGCAAACTGTCTTCCAATTAATCAGATGTATTTTGAAATCCCCGCTTGGACCATCTGAAAGAAAGTCTCTCTGAAGGTGCTCCAATCGCTCAGCTATACCTACTGGTAACGGGAAGAGGGAAAGAAAGTATGTAGGAAGACTGGATAACGTGCTCTTGATGAGCGTAAGACGCCCCCCCTTTGACAAGTAGATCTTTTTCCAGCTAGCCAACCTTTTTTCCATTCTCTCGACTACCCATCCCAAATAGCTCTTGATTTGAATGGGGCACCTAGAGGAAGACTTGGTCTCTTTGGATGCGAAACCAAAAAAAATTTCTAGAACCGTTGATACTCAAAGATTCCACATGATTATTTCTTTGATGTGAGTTGGCCACCCTATGAAAATATTTGGTGTTTTTGTCCCTCTCTTTCAACCACAAAGCTCTAGATTTTTTTCTCCAACTCACTTCCTCAAAAAGGAAAGTTTTCTCCAACTCCTTAGACATATCTACTTGCCTCATTGTTCCTCCTCCACTAAACCACAGTCCTTTACAATTAAATCCAGATCCCGAATGCCATCCAACAGTTCCTTCTTTTTCTTTCCTATGTCACCAAAAACCTCTTCATTTCATTTTTTCAAATCCACCTTCAAAGATTTCAACTTACTAGCCAAAACTTAACTAGGTAAACCATGAAAATCATATATGACATCCACCAATTTTTGACATGTTCCACAAAACCTTCAGCTTGCAACCACATGTTTTCAAACTTAAAATACCTACTCGCTCCTCTAAGCTTCTTGCAATCCAACAGCAACGGAAAGTGATCTGACAATAGTTTTGGCAGTCGCCTTTGTGTCACCTTTGGATAACGTTCTTCCCACTTCGGAGATAGTAAGAATCTGTCAATTCTAGACCATATTTGTTCTTCCTAATTATTTGAGCAAGTAAATTGCTCCCCTACAAGCAGTAAATCCACCAAGCCTAAACGAAAATAAAATATGAAAACTCTGCCATATCTGCAGAATAACTCAAATCACCTGATCTCTCGCTTGGAAACCAAACCACATTGAAATCTCCCCCAATACACCATGGCATCTCCCACCAATTCGTCAACCTAGCCAACTCATCCCACAAAACCCTCCGATCCCCATCATCATTCGGCCCATACACCCCCCAAACACCCAAACAAAATTATCATTAGTATTTCTCAAAGAGCAAGCAATTGTATATCTCCCCGCACACCCCTCAATCTTTTCCACTACCTGCCTATCCCACATTAACAAAACGCCACCTGAGGCCCCGTTTGATCCCATGAAGCACCAATCCACATGTTTGCAGCCCGATAAGCTCTGAACCACCTCCCTTTAAACATTTTCCAGCTGTCTCCAAAAGACATACAACATCTACCTTCCATTCTCTTAGAAGCCCTATGATCCTCAGTCTTTTATTAAGCGCATTAAACCCTTTAACATTCCACATTACTATTTTTGGTTTCAAAAAAGACCGTTTGAACCCCTCCCCTGGCCTCTCCCTCTTTGTGATTGTCCCCCCTTCTAATCATAGTTAATAGAGCAATCCAACATTAGACATATTTCTTCCTAAAGAATGATCTCTAGTTGCTTCAATCTCAACAAATAATGCCAACATTTTACCCTCGAATCCATCACACGACAAGCCATGGCAAAAATCCTTCACCCTATCAACCACCCAATTGGAAGACACCTTATTAGGAGGCCCCTCATCCACACCCACTGCCAAAGGAAAGATGGACAATAGTTCACTCCCCTCCAACTTCTCCCCCATGCCATTCTCTTCATAAGTTAGAAGAAGTGCCTTCGACTCATGATTCTATAGATCTAGATAAAGTTCATTCCCTACACAGCCTAACCTTCTCTCAAGCTCTTAATCTCCCGAAGCGTTGCCAGTATCCCCCATGTATAGACCACCAGCTTCAGCTGAACACTTCAAAATTACACTTAGTCTCCTCCCACCTTGGTTCTCCACTGAATTGAGATTGCCCTTCGTACTAGAAGAACACCCAATGTCCATATTCGCCTTAGCACCTCCACCCATCCTTACCCCTGACCCCTCCTTCGCCCTCGCAGTTCCCAAAAAGATTACCCTTTCCAGAACCCCCTCTACAGATTTGACCAATTTTAGGCCTGACCCAGTAGCATTAGAAACACCTACCAGTTTCTCGGCAGTTTCTGCCTTTGTCGTCTTCACACATGCCTACCTCTCCTCTTCAATTGGTCACTCCATCACGCCGTGACGTTTCCATATTTCTTTGATTGTGTTTGGACAAGACCCATAGACTACGACAAACTTCTCTACAGGTTCTGGCGCCTTCATCGTCATTTTCGCCTGACAGCCACCAACTTCTGACTCTCCGGATTGCCGGTCGCCCCTACTTTGTCTCCTTCCGCACTACCATTCGTTGTAGCAGAAACTCCCGACCCATCGCCCACCATCTTCTCATTATCTTTCAACTTCCAGATCCCCTTCTCCACTTGTTTCTTTCTCCGATGATACACAACCTCCCACATTCGTTTCGGCTCTTCCCCATCCATCCCCACGTGAGGTGCATCCAGATTGTCTTTGAGGAAAGAATTGGTTTTTGTTGTGACAAAATAATTTTAGGGATCTCCAATGAAGCAAAAAATAGCATAATAGAAAATAACACAATCACACAAGACACCAAGATTTAAGTAATTTAGCTTAACAAGCGTACATCCACTGGTGGAGACCCAGGGAAAATTCATTATCAAAATGATGGAGTACAAAGAAAACCATTAAAACCCAAAAGCCCCAATACACCAAAATCTCACTCACTCAAAAGAGAATTAGACAAAAGAGAAAATATTCTAAATTCTCTAAGCCACCATGTGGCCAACACAAATAGTGAGAATCTACGAAGTGAGATGCACTCTTTCTTCTTCTTTGCAATTTAAGTTGCTCTCCCCTTTTCTTCCTTTTAGTTGCTACCTCTCTCTCTCTCTCTCTCTACACCACGTAGTCACTACACTCTTCTACAAACCCAAATGACCGAATGAGCTACTTCCTTTAAATAAAAGTGGTTCAGTCATAAAAACTTGAAGAGTGAATATCTCCTAATGCATATATCAAAACATCTTTTTTATGTTCCTAAATCTTATAACCCAATAACCCAACTAAAAGGTTTTCACTTATGTACTTGTTTGTGGTTAAAAAATAAAGGGTAAAATCCATATACCCCCTCAAACTACCATTCAATTAACAATGTTTCTCCAAACTTTCAATTGAATAATGTCCCCCCAAACTACCAAAAATTGTCAATGTTCTCCACATGACATAAATACCCTTAAGAAAATAAAAAAATACCAATTTTTTTTTAAAAAAAAAACTAAAACTAAAAAAAAATAAATTAAAAAAGAAATACATAAAACCAAGGGTGGCCAAATTTAAAATTAAAAGAAAAAGAAAAAAGTTTTCATTTTTTTTAATTAAATTTTGGGTAAATACCTTTGACCCCCCTGTGGTTTAAAGGCTTTACTTTTTGTCCCTTGTGTTTCCTTTCGTATCACATATGGTACCTTGTTTATGACTAAAGACAGAGATGGTACTTCCATCCAAAAATTGACGGAAGTCCACATCACTGGTCTTAAAATATTGACAAGTGTCACTTTTTTAATATTTAATATATATATATATATATATATATATATATATATTTTTTTTTTCATCTTTTTAATATTTTTAGTTTTTTAATCGTTTTATTGTTAAGTTTTAGTTTAATGGGACATAGGACGTGTCAATTTTTTAAGAGTGTTCACATGTATTTTCGTCAATTTTTGGACGAAAGTACCATTTCCGTCTGTAGCCATATACGAGGTATCATTTGTGATACAAAATGAAGCATAGGTGGCAAAAAATAAAGTCTTTAAACTATAGGGGGCAAAAAGATATTTAACTCTTAAATTTTTTGTTTTTGTAAAGAAACTAAAAAATTCGTTCTAAAAAAATAAAAATAAAAATAAAATTTCGTTTATTTATTTATTTATTTTTTATAAATAAAAATTATAGCGGTATTTTACATTGTCATTTGGATGGTAGTCTGAGGAGGGTATCTAGACTTTTCCCAAAAATAAATAGTCACGCCACGCACATGCAAGGTCAACACGCTTTGAGTGAGCAGTCTACTTCAATTTTCTGTCATGTGACATTCTTGTATCTTAATTCTGAAGTCACGAGCACTAAGACGTTTTGATTTAGATGATTTCTAGCCCCCCTCCACAAGGATTTTTCAGATTTGAATTCTGTAAAATGGCCAGTGATGTGACGTCCACACAAATGCAAAATGTTAGATATGAAAAAGTATATTAGTATACTAAATGTCATTTTCCTGGACATGCAAGGACTTGCATTTACATGGTTTTTTTTTTTTTGATAAGTAAGCAAAATTTTATTAAAGAAAAAAGCGTAAGGCACCCCTAAGTACACATGAAGTATACACACGAGCAATCACAGCTAACCCACAAGGGCCACAACAACCCAACAAAACCTAAACCCTAGAACCCGAAAGATACACCCAAAAACAACCTGCAAAGGAACCCAAACAAAAACGCAAGGAAAAAAATCAAGGGCCTGCAATACAACCCACAAAACCCACCAAGGCTCACAACCCTATATCATGTGAGCCTTGCCTTTCCTACGCCTAGAAGAAGTTTCAACGCCGCCATAATTGATGGAGCTTTGCAAATTTAGAAGCTCCCTCTTGCATTTGGACTTCTGGCACGCTATCATCTTGTCTCATAGAAAATCTTCATCTATGGCATCCCTGATAGCCAATGCCTCCTCTCCAAATTCATCATCCACCGCCCAATCCAAGGGCAATCCATCCCAAAAATCAACGTCCTCTTCCCAGACCACAATCTCCTCGTTGTGATAAAAACCGATAGGCCAAGCACGAGATTGGGAAAAACCATTTTCCTCAACGGATGAAGGAATCATACAATCTCTCGAAGGGGAGGAAGAGCCTACCACCCCGACATCGATGACCTCTCAAGGCGAAACGGGAGTGACTGAAGCAGTCAGGCGGGGGTTGAGAAACCCCTTCTTAAATAGACCTTGCTTCACTGGAGGCTAAGGCTTTGCTGCTTTCTTCTCTGGAGGCTTAGCACCTGAATCTTTTTTATCAAAGCCGACAAACATCTTCGAGGCTACCAGAGAGTCTTCTAGTAACACATCATTCCACTTCACCGAATGCCCTTCCTTGAGTTCTTTAGCCCTCCTATAATAACTCTGAAAAGGCTTAGAAACCTGCAACATAGGTTGAGAAGAACACAGCTTCACTCCCAACTCAGCTATCCGAGAGGGAGAAGGAGGAGCAAAACAGGGTTTTGAAAACCCCACAGGAGAGGACTGAGGGATCACCGGAGCTGCCAAAACAGCACCAGAACTGCTCGGCATAGGGAGATGATTAAGATGAATAGCCAGAGATATCGGAACCAGCAACTTCGGCGCCAGCGAGGGGGGGAAGTCAAACGGCTTGGAGACTGGAACCTTGCTTGACCCATCTCCGAAAGAAGACAGAACCTGAACCGCCTCAGGAATTGTCGGCGACGTGGACTCTGGCCGAGAAGAATACCCAGAAGAAGTCGACGGCGCCAGTCCCGCAATCTTTGTAAAATCTGGCTGGAGAGAAGCTAAAGGTTTGGCTTTCGGCAAGAACCGTCCCAACCTAACCCTTATGCGCTTAGGGCCCGAATCGGGTCCAGCAGCACGACCCAAAATCTTCCCAATAGTCCGGCCCATAGCTAAGTAAAATCCGAGAAACATTTGGAACCATGTATGCAAATTTGAATTGAAATTACCTAGAACTGCGCCTCGGATAGAGTGAGAAGCATGGGACTTCTTCCTCTTACCCAGTGGATAAAGCAACGAACCCAAATCCATCGAATTAGATGGAGAGCAGCGAACTAGAGCTTGCTGCTTGCCCGGCGGACAACGAGAATTTTCCATGACCAATGAATCAGCCAGAGGGAACTCCAAAATTGAGCAGTCCATTGCCGTTCTCGGAACCTCAGGGACAACACTCCTCAGCGCCGAAAAAAGATCAAGGGCATGCGGTTAAGCTAGTGGAGCCCTCAACCTTGAGAGACGACCACACTCAAAAGGCAATTCCTTTGCAACAGAATCCGAAGCCGACCTAAGCACTGTAGCATACGACGACCCCTTTTGCTTTACCGACGCATCAGAGGAGATGATCCCACGGTCCACCGAGGCAGAGAGAGAAGCAAAAACCAATCTCAACTCGCCGGAAAACTTACGCCAGCCCCATCCTCTGCAACCCTCGGGGATTAGAATGAAACCTTTCCGACCACCCAACCCATAGATTGCCGCCTCTAAGTACCGGCCAACTTTATTTTCACCTCTACGGGTAATCACAAGTTTAGACCCTTCCCTGAAGGATTTGACGAAATCTTGAACTTCAGGGAAATCCAAGAGCGTCTCCAACGTTGACGCTAGCCAATCGGAGCACTGGGTGCTCAAGATGATCGCGCCGAAGAAGTTTTTTCTCTTCTCCTCCACCCGCACAGTCGAAGCCCCCTCCAAAACCGAGATAGAAAAGGACTTCGACTCCACCAGGAAGATCCTTTCCATCACAGACACTCCCGAACTTAGAAGACCAACCCAAAGAATGAACACATAAAGACCGGCGAAGAAGACCACCTAGACACAATACCCACCGGCAGACACCCCGGCACAACCGAACTGAACCAACCCAAGAAAGGACCTGAAATGATGGAACTCAAACTCCCTGCACCGAACCCGAGCTACTGGAAGAAGAACGAAAGGAGCCCCTAGCTAGACGAGCTCTCACGCGCCACTGCCAGTCAATTCATTTACATCTTGATGGTATCCCTGAAACATCCAGTATTACCATTTACCATTTACATGGTAATACCAGAACCTTAATACAATACACCATTGGCCTATGACTTGATGGTTAATTCCATTCTAAAAACATAAAAAAGTACAAATATTTGCTTGAGGATCATGTTGGAAACATATAATCAGATAAATGGTATGTCAAACATAATCAGGACTATCACATTCCACATCTCTTACCAGTTAATCACAATCTTAATGCAGATAAGACGGAGAAATTTAATGCTTTTTTTGTTCCTCATAATTCCAAATGACTGACTTAAGTTATTATTGTCAAGATTTCTATTCAAACATTAAAAATTACTATCTTGTCAATAATAGTTGATTCCCAAATATAAAAATTGTTGATAGACAGAAATAATCAGAACAACAGTTTCCCAAAAGATATTTTGAGCGAATTACCTTGTCAACATTCGGTAAGGCTCCCGAAGATCCTTAGTGACCAGATCATCAATCAATGTACCTATGTAACTGCTCTCCCTCTCAAGAACAATGAGGGGTTTACCCTCTGAATGTCTGGCAGCATTGATACCAGAAATGATGCCCTACAGAAGGAGTAAATAAGAAGAAAGAAGGCTTGATAGATGCACAAACTGCCTATATAGCCAACAAGCATAAAGTTCTGTCTCCACCATGGCAAAACCCACTACCCACTATCTTTTCATGCCCCAAGATTACAAAATAAATCAAGAACTATACCAGATAATGTTTCTCTAGAAGTAAGAACAAATAATGCGAATATAATTACCTGTGCTGCAGCCTCTTCATAGCCCGTGGTTCCATTTATCTGTCCAGAAAAGAAAAGTCCAGCAATCTTCTTTGTCATAAGAGACCTAGAGCATTGATGAGCAGGCAAAAAATCATATTCCACAGCATAAGCAGGCCTCAGCATTGAACAATTTTCAAGTCCAGGTAAAGTTCTTAAGAGTGGTAACTGTAGCCTCTCTGGTAACCCAGTTGAGAACCCCTGTCAAGGAAAAAAAGAGTAGTTAAGGGAAAATTGTCAAAAACATGCTTGTATATTAGAGCACTAAGTAGCAGCGTCCCTTAAACTTTTCTTCAATTTAAGGAACTAACTCACTTTTTGCTTCCTTATTTAAATGCATTGTACAATAGCTTGCCTTATCTTTTCCATATACCATTTAAGTATACTTTAAATTCAATGCTAGGAGAAAGAGAGAGGAAAGAGAGGATTAAGAGAGGAAAGAAAAAGTTTTTTATATTAAAATAATGTTAAGGGAATCACTTTTGTTTCTCTAGATCTAGGGTACAACTTTTGGTTCCTTGGTGTTTTCTTATTTTAGGGAACAATAAGGGAATCTGATTCAAGGGTCGAAATGTTATCTTCTGACCATCCCAAAAGATAGTGTAGACGTTAGCTCCTCCCTGCTACTGGGCATCAATGTCAAACTGCCAAGGTCTTCCCAGGATTAAGTAGCATGCGTCCATCTCTACTACATCACACAAAATAGAATCCGAGTAATGCTTACCGATCGAAAATGTGAAACGACATCTCTCGGTCCCCCGCTTGATCCATTCGATCTTGCATGGGGCTGGGTGCGTCTCAGTTTTCAAATCGAACTTCGAAACCATCTCCTTAGACACTGCATTCTCCCCTCTACCAGCATCAATTATCTCATCACATACCCTCTGGTTGACTTTGCAGCGAGTACGAAAAATCTTGTGCCTTCGAGATTGATTCTCTTGCCTCGGGGTCAAGAGTAAATGTTGAATTACTAAGGACCGGGAAAGTGGAATTCCCTCATTAGCGTCAGCCAACTCCTCTTCCTCATACTCGGGAGTGTCTAGGGCTGGCAAAAAGGGTTTGCGGGTTGACCCGTGGGGACCGGCGACCCGTTTAAGGTAGACCCAAACACGACATGTTTATGTTAACGGGTCAGAGCCCCAGACACGACACGATATGGTAATTTTCACGAGTTACCTGACATGACCCGTGAAACCCATTTGACTTTGAAAAGACATTTCTTGCCAAGCTCCAACTTAATGACTCTATTGGAACTGCAAGAATCGTTTAGACCGCGGGAGAAGGAAGAGTTGCAAGTGATGCCTGGCATTGTACAACAATTAGAAGAAGAATTGGAGCCCCACCCATCAATAACCAACTCCAAACCTCTCAAGAAATCCTCCAATGCCGTCAGGTCATTTGGATGGCATGACAGATTCTGAGAATTTTTTTTTTTGATAAGTAAGAAGACTTTATTAATGAAAGCGTAAGGCGCCCCTAAGTACACAGGCAGTATACATAGGAAAGACCAAAGCTAACCCACAAAAGCCCAAAAAAAACCAATAAGAACAACACAACCCATCACCCACCAAAGAACAAACACAACCCACCACCCACCAAGAAACCCAACTAAGAACAATACACCCCACCCCACCACCCACCACAGCGCACAAGCCTACAACAAGTGTGCCTTTCCTTTTCTCCTCCTAGAGTGAACTTTCGCATCACCATAATTAATGGAGCTATGTACGTTTAGAAGCTCCCTTTTTCCTTTAGACTTTTGACGCGCAATCATTTTCTCCCGCTGAAACTCTTCTTCCATGGCATCCCTAATTGCTAAGGCCTCCTCCCCAAAAGCCCCTTCCAAAGCCCAATCCAAGGGCGAACCATCCCAAAAATCATCTTCCTCCTCCTCCCAAACTACCATCTCCCCATTATGATCAAAGCCGATAGGCCAACTCTGAGATTGGGAGAAACCATTTCCCTCAACGGAACAAGGAAAGATGCAGCCTCTCGGAGGAGAGAAAGGACCAACCTCCCCAACGTCCATGACCTCCCGCGTCAAAACGGGAGGGACAGAAACAATCGGGGGAAGATTGAGGAAACCCTTCCTAAAAAGCCCCTGTATAGCAGGAGGCTGATTCTTCTTTTTCTTCGCATGACACTCTCCACCCTTTACCTTAAAAGGAATAGGTTCTGTGGACAGCTTTGAGGCTACCAAAGAGTCAGATAGCAACCCATCATTCCATACCACAGTCTGCCCTGCCCTGATCTCCCTAGCTCTCCTGTAGTAATGCTTAAAAGGATGCAACCAGGGGGAGGAGGAAGAACGAAGCTTCTTCCCCAGCTCAGAGGCTCCTGAGAGAGAAGGAAAAACAGAGAGCTCTTCACCACTCAAAGACCCAGACAGCGCCGGAGGACCAGCTAAAGTCGCCGGCGACGGCAAATCCGCAGTCTGCAGAGGAGGGAAGACGAACGGAGTAGCCGACTCAACCATAGACGACCCACCCCCAGAACAGTCTCCGCTCAACAGGTCCCCACTGGGAACCACCATCTCCGGTAAAGCGCGATCGCACAGCCCAGAAGAAGCCACCGAAGTCGTCTCCGGCAACCACGACCGTGAAGAACTAGGTTTTGGCATGAAGCAACCCAAGCGCAAACCTTTTCGACTCAGTCCAATCCTTGCAAGCCGGTCCAGTAGCTTCTTAACAGCCCGGCCCAAAGCCAAGTTGAAACCTGTGACCTGCTTACTCCACGTGCGCAACTTTGAAATTTCAAACTCGCACGTGGAAGAACAGACTTACCCAGCGGACGGCGAAGCTGGTCCTTACCCAACGGATCGAAAGGCTCCAAGGTAGAACAGTCCAACGCTGACCTCACATCTGCATCTGACACCCTCACCGTCGGAAGAAGGTCAAGCTCACAGTGATCCACTGGCACGACCTTGCTCCCGGAACAATGACCCCCCATGACAGGCACCTTCTTCACGACAACGACCGAGCCTGTCTTCACCACCTCCACAAAGGAGGGCCCCTTCGAGAAAGGAACCAAACCCAGCCAAACCTCAACTTCCTTCCCCTTATTCTCCACCAGCTTATGCAAGGACCCAATCCCCCCGCCCACATAAGCAGAGAAGGAGACAGCGGCCTTCCTCAGCTCGTCGGAGAATTTGATCCAACCCCACCCTCCATGTCCCTCAGGAATTAGTATAAACCCTTTCCGACCACCCAACCCGAAAGAAGCTGCCTCCATGAAACTGCCGGCTTGGTTACACCCTCTCCGAGCGATCGGGACTCTCGATCCTTCCCTGAAGGATTTGACGAAAGCTTGATCTTCCGGAAAACCCACAAGTGATTCCAACGTCGAAGCCAACCACTCAGAGCACGAAGGATTGATGAAAATTTCGCCGGAGAAACTTTTTCTCTTCTCCCCCACCCTCATCGTCGACGCCCCATCCAAAACCGAGAAGACAAAAGTCTTCGACTCCACGAAAAAACTAACCTCTATCTCAAATAACACCCGGAACCCAAACGGCCGACCCAGAGAACGATCACATTTTCATCGGAGAGGAGCCACACAGTCACATAATCCACCGGTTGACGCCCCTACGCGCACAACAAGCGCAACCCACAAACACCTGACGCTCAAGAAACTATCCCCCAACCACTAAATAGAGAGATATGTTTGGAAAGTAGTGCTTTTTTGTTTTTTCGAATGTGAGAGCAGCAATCATTTGTGTTCCATTGAAGAGCTGGATTTTTGAAACCTAACATACAAAATGGGGTGCAGTAGTTCTGAGAATTTAGAAGCCGGGATTGGAAGCAGAGGCCAAGAACAATTATTTTATTTTTTATTTTTTTGATAAGTAATGGCAATTTTATTAAAAAGCGCAAAGGGGCGCAACCCTTATACACGGGAAGTATACAAAAGAGCCCCTAAAAGGGTCGGACAAGAAATACATTTAGAAACTCTACAAAAGTAAAGAACACTCACAAATCTTGAACACCCATGTTTGGAAAAAAAAAAACATGCACAAGAAAGTGCCAGCAAAAAGCAAAACCCTGTAACAGAACCAAGATTTATGGAGTCAGATTGATGGTTTGGGCCATTCTGGGTGAGGAACAAATTCAGCAGCACATTCAAGGAAAGAGAAAAAGGGTGTTGCTCCTCGTGAATATGATAAAAAAGAAGAAAGAAAAGGGCGAACACACTTGTTAGATAGATAGAGATAGATGAGGAAAAGAAATGGTGGCTCTGACTTCAACACACTTGTGGCCTGAACGTCTGATGAAGGGGGCGGCGCTAAAGAAGAAGAAAATGGAAGAAGAAGAAGGGGCGGCGTTGAAGGAAAAAAAGAAGAAGGTTATTAATGGGTATTCTCTTCTCTACCTAATCGGCTAACCTAATCCCATTTCCTTTTTATATATTTTTATTTTATAAAAAAAAAACCTTGTTTGGTAGGTCACCCACGTGGGTAACCCGTGATACGACCCGCAAGACCGAAATGAACGGGTCATAAGACCCAAACCCACTAATTTCGTGTCGTATTCGTGTTGGGTTGTTGGGTCGTGTCAAAATTGCCAGCCCTAGGAGTGTCATCATCTCCACTCTCGAATCCTTCTTCTGGCTCGAGTTCAATCAAGTTTACCATCTGCCTTCGGGGACATTGATGTGACCTATGTCCTGGTTGGTTGCATTTGAAACACTTGTTTGAATTGGGTCGTGCGTATGGGTTGTTGGCTGGTTGTCTCGGAATGTTTGAACTGCTGTTGGCTCCTTTTCCTATGGAAGTCACTGGTTGATCCGATGTGACTATCGAGACTAGAGGTTGTTTTCGCCGACCTTGTGTTGGTCTCGTTGAATCGCTCAGGTTTGACTCCCAGGTTTGTGCTCTAGGCCTCTCCAGTTGCTTCTTTGCTCGGGTTGCCAAACTAACTGCCTCGTTCAAAGTAACAATAGAATGCATAGAAACCTTATCTTGTATTGCCACACGCAGTCCACCAATAAATCTTGCAACTTGTTGATCCTTTGTCTCCATGAGATCATTTCGAGCATATAAGCGATAGAAATCAACATACGCCTGGATGGTTCGACCTCCTTGTCTACACTCTTGGTATTGCTGGAATAGTCGTTGCTCAAAGTCCGATGGTAAAAATCGTGCTTTGAGTAGCCGCTTCATCTTCAACCATGAAGTTATGGGTCCCTTCCCTTGTCGGCCTCGAGAAATCTGTAACTTTTCCCACCAAGCAGAAGCTCTTCCCTTGAACTTGTATGCCAATAACTTCACCTTGCGATCCTCCTGAATACTCATATAATCAAAGAACCTCTCTATCTCCATCACCCAATCTAAGAAACCTTTCAATTTGAAGATGCCTGTTGAATGATGGGAGATCAATCTTCATTCAGTATTCATGGAATTCCTCCCTACCGTGATCCTGACGTCTTGGTTGCTCTCCATAAACATCCCGGTAGCCAACGCCTTCATAGACATTCCCCATATGGCCAACTCCACCACGCTCATAACCTCTGAAGCCTGCGCCGTCACGACCTGCGCCCCTACGTCCTTCACCCCGTCGACCTACTCCAACTTTTTGTCTGAACACTACTTCAGCGAAGTCTTCATCATCACTAAGATCTTCATAGACTAGTGGTTGGTTTATGGGTGCAGGTCGTTGGTGAGGAATAGGCCTCACTCGGATCCCCTCGTCATCATGGGCATCATTGTCCCTGTGATTACGATTAGGACTTATGTGCATGCGCTCCATCATCTCCGGCATCTGGCGCATCTCCTGTCACATCTTTGGTTGCATCGGTTGCTAGATTCGCTGGAGCTCTTGGAATTCGGCTCTCCAAGGAGCCTCCCTGTCACGAGCAGCGTCGTTAAGGGTATTGTCACTGTTGCGCTGATTGGTCATGATAAAGTTAAAGCTTACTCTCATACCAACTGATGGAGCGGAAGACTAAGGGAACTAATCAAAGAGCACCGTCTTTGATTCTGCAAGGAAAATCGTCTTCGTCTTCTACCCAGAAGGTTAAAAACAAGGCCGTAGGCTAAAAGAAAGATAAAATTCTGAAGAGTATTTGAGAGAGAATTCTTTGATTTTATAATAATTCAATGGCTGAGTTTTACATAATAAGCAAGCCTATTTATAGAAGAAAAATACTTGTAGAGAAAGTAATCCTAATCCTAGTAGCAATAGTAAACCTAATCCTAAAAGAAAAAGATTATAAAATAAATAAAAACTATTTATTTCTTTTAGTGGGGACCTCATGTCCTGCATCATTTTGCCACTGAGAGAGGCTTTGAGGAGATTGGTGGTGGAAGCCAAATATGATAGCATGAGGGGAGGATGGTGTTTTAATAAGGTTGTTTGGCCCTTCGGTAAGAGGGCATGGAAAAACATTAGGAGGGGGTTGGGGGGTTTTCTAGATTTGTCATATATGAGGTGGGAGATGAGTCTAGGATCAGGTTTTGGCATGACTTGTAGTGTAGAGATCTGAAGGCAACTTTTCCAGAATTGTTTAGTATTTTGCTCGTTATGAGGTTGGGTGATGGATCATGTGCAGTTTTTTAACGACAATCTTTAGTGGAATATTTCCTTTACTAGAGCAGTGCATGAATGTGAGGCGGACTTGGTCACTTCGTTCTTTGATCTTTTATACTCTCTCAAGTTGAGTCGAGGTGGCGAGCATAGATTTTTTGAACCCCTTCCAAAACGCAGACGTTCGAAGTCTATCATGCGCTTTTACAAAATATATCATTTCTTGCTATGGAGCCCACTCCCACTAGCTCTGCATTTTCTTGGAAGAACATTTGGAGAAATAAGGCTCTTTCGAGAGTGGTTTTCTGTGTGGATGGCGACACTAGGGAATATTTTAACTTTTGATAACCTTAGAAAGAGATGCGTCATAGTGGTGGATTAGTGGAGCATGTGCAAGAGGAACAGAGAGACCATTGAGCATCTTCTCCATTGTGAAGTGGCTAGAGAGTCGTGGCTTTTGATCTTCCATCTTTTTGGTGTAGAGTAAGTAATGCCTAAAAGGGTGGTGGAGTTGTTGGCTAATTGAAGAGGTCAGATGGGAAGCTGTTGCATTTTAGAAACATGGGGGATGGCTCCCTTATGCTTAATGTGGTGTATTTGGACAGAGCGGAACGTGAGGAGCTTCAAAGATTGTGAGAGTTTGGTGTTAAGAGTTAAAGCAGTTACGTTCAAATCTCTTTATGCTTGGATAGCGGCATACAATAGTCTTTGCTTTTCTAGTTTTACTAAATTTTTGGACTTGTGTTCTTCTTTTGTACCTAATTAGAGGTCTCTTTTGTATACTTCCTGTGTACTTGAGATGCACCCCTCTATGCTTTCAAACAGGATTGATTTACTTATCAAAAAAAAAAATTGTCAATGTTTTGAAAATTTAGAAATCATGTTCTATTGTGAAGAGCATAGACAATATGTCAAAATCTTATTTGAAAACAAGAGTCCGCTTTCATAATATTATGCTGGTATAATGCCTCTGACATACGCCAAGAAAGAGAAAAAGACAAGGTATGGTCTTGACATCTACATAGCCACCTCAGATGGATTTATTAGTATTATTGTTGTTGTTGGTGGTGTTCTTTCAAAACCCACCAAAACTGTGCCAAGGTACGAGCAAAATTGTTGGCATGAAGCCTTTGCAGTTGTTCTCCTTTGTAAATTGATTCGGTTCCTTCATTTCATTGGTATAACTTTGAATAAGAAAGAAAGCCTCAAACTAAAAGGCAGCTATATATATTGTCTTTCAATTCAAGCAATAGTCCAAAAGGAAAAAAAAAAAAAAAAAAAACAAAATCTGAGATGTTGGTGCACCTGGACATAAAGCTCTGGCACAGTTCGGCCCTCTGGTTCAAGAAATATTTGATGGGAATCTTTGTCTTGAAACCTCACAATCTAATATGTATAAAGAGCAAAGTAAATATTATTAGCAAATCATCCATACTTATTAAGAATACAGGAGCAATACAATTTTAAACATGAGTTTTATAGGATTTGGCAGATTGTAAGAGAATCTTGACCTTATTAATCACGTTAGCCTCAGGCTTGTAGGTGAACTTAAATGTTTCGCGATTAATTACCCCAAGGAAGTTTTTACTTTGTTTCCTCTCAAAACATAAGTTTTATAAGAAGATCAAGATATGCCTATATTTCCCCCATGCTCGTGACTGCACCGAAATAGCAAGTAGAAGGACATCTTCTTCACTAATCTTTAGAACATAAATTTTTATTCTTGATGATCCAGGACTAAACTGATATTTTTCATATGAAAAACTCTGGTATTTTGAAACTATATTTAAGATCAACTCATAAATGAGAAGAGGAAAGAAAGGCTTTATTTGTCCTGGGTTTATCAAAACAGACAACAATAACTGATGAAAAACAATTTAAACCTCAGAAAGTGTAACATTTGTTTCTTCCACCATACAAAACAAGGAGGTCCATGAATACATAAATCCAGAACTGCAGACATTCCCATGGGCAACAACAAACCAATGCCAACTCTAGCAAGTTGAAGACCAATAAAACAAGGACTTCTAAACAGAACTTATGATTACAAGGATTAAAGAAAAAGGGCCAAAGGCAACCTAATAGATTTGCATGTTGAGGGAGAGTATGAGTACTGGTATTGCTTACATATATGATCAAATTTGGGACCACCAAAGTCATTATAAATGGAAAGAAAAGAAAGAGAGAGCTACAGAGATAAAGGCTAACAAAAATTAATAAAAAAGGATGAGATAGTATTAGGATCTGAGGATGAAGTTAATAACTTCTACTTGATCTTTCAACAACTAGTTTTACAAGAACATGCCAGCAGATTAGAATGTTATGGTTAAGGCGAAAATGTTTTCTATCATACACATAAAGAACCAACAGCAAGGAAGAATTGTTGTGTAGAACCATATTGGAAAAAGTCAGCAGCAAAGATATTTGAGCTCTACATATCTATAGAAATCTTTTTGATGAATAATAACTTACTCAAAAGAAAACGACAAAGCCCTCGTACACAAAAGTATACAAGACAACTACCCTAAAAGTGTTTGAAATTTAAAATGTTAACAAGATCTAAAATATTCGAAGAGGAAAAATTAAGTACATAGACTACAGCCCAATCCAAGACAGATCTTTTAAAATATTTGAAGAGGAAAAAGTCTCTTTGAAGGCACAACAATCTTCTACTTGGAAAAAGAAAAAGGGACAAAAAGTATGTAGGTCAGCTGGATAACGTTCTTGATTAAGGTAAGGCAACCACCCCAAGACTAGTAAATCTTCTTTCAACTTGCCAATCTTCTTTCCATTTTCTCAACTACCTTGTCTCAAATAACTTTTGACTTCAAAGAAAAATTCAATGGCAGACCCAAATAAATCAAGGGTAGAGAAGAGATACTACAACTGAAAAAATCGGGCAGCTCTTTCTAATGAGGTACCTCCCCCACTACGACTAATACAGATTTCTGAAGCTTAACCTTCAAGCTTGAAATAGCCTCAAGCCACAGGAGAATGTGACCCAAATTATAGATTTGACAATGATAGGCATCACACATGAAAAGTGTATCATATGCAAAAAGAGGTGGGATATTTCTAGGGGGGCAATGTTTTGGATGTCTACCTGAAATCTTGATAAATAACCTCCAACCATAGCTATAGAAAGCATCCTACTGGGAGCCTCCACGACAATCGCAAAGAGCTCTGCGAGAGAGGGTTTGCTTCACGGAGGCCTTGACTGTCAAGAGCAGCCAAAAAGCTCAATCTCTTCTTGGAAGATCGAACGGAGATAACCTTTCCCTCGTTCCACTATCTGTACCCTGAAGGAAATACCCCCTAGCTCGATAATTAATTCGAAGGATTTCGATTCTACGAAAGAAAAAAAAACCTCTCCATGGGGCCTTCGAACCACTAACATACTCAACGAGACAAAATCCTAGCAACAACCTCATCAGACAACGTCAAAACATCTTCCCTGATATCCATAAACCAACCAAGACCTAGAGAAGCTAAACAATGAAGAGAACCAACATGCCAGCACTAAGAAGTGGCAGGACGCACCTTCACATGCCGCCGATAGGAAGAATGAAAGAGAGAAAATGAGAGCAGAAAACAGGGAAATTCACGTATGAGGCTCCTATTATTGGAGTATACATATCTATAGAGATCTATGCTTCTAGAACCAGTGAATTGGGTGAAAAGAAAAGGTGGATCCTACAAGAATATCATTTCTATACAGCTTCTTGGACAGCAATAATGAGCAGCAGTAATGACATTTACATTTCTAAAATAACAGTAATACTTAGATAAGAATGACTATCTTCATGCTCTAACACAAGAATCAGATGGAGAGTAAAAATATAATAAATTTTGAATCCCTTATTGAAGTTCTTTGTTGTCCATTGACAGAAATAACCAAAGTTGAATAGAATTTGAAAATATATCAAATAAAAGTTGTACCAGGAATTAGTTCAACAAATAATACAGTTATATCTTAATCATTCTTCACTTCTCTCCTCTCTGCCTAGCGACGGCGCGTGTGAGCGCGTCAAGCTAGGTCCCTCCTTCGTTCCTCGTTCCAGTCACTCGGGTCTGTGTATCGTGCTTCTAGTGCTTTCGTGGGTCGCTCCTCTTAGTTCGGTAGGGTGCTTAGCTGGTGGGCTTTTGTTTTCTCCGGCGAGAATGCATTTCCGTTCTGGGTTGGTTATTTGAGCTTGGGTGTGCCTCGTAATGGAAAGGAGATTCCTTATGGAGTCAAAATCCTTTGTCCTTTCGGTCTTGGAGGGGGCATCGGTGTTGAGGGTGGAGGAGAAGAGACAGGACTTCCATGGAGCGGTCGTCCTGAGCTCCCATTGTTCTGCATGGCTTGTTTCGACGATGGAAACACTTTTGGGCTTTCCTGGAGAACAAGAGTTTATCAAGTCTTACAGGGAAGGACCGAAGTTGTTGATTGCCCGGAGAGGTGGCAAATAAGATGGCCGGTTATTAGAGGCGGCGGTGTTTGGGTTGGGCAGTCGGAGAGGGTTCGTTCTGATCCCGGAGGGTCGCGGAGGTTGGGGTTGGCCCAAGTTTTCTGGCGAGTTGAGTAAGATTTCTACCTTTCTTTCTGCTGCGGTGGGCTGTGGGAGTTGGTCCTCGGCTGCGACGGTCAATTTGGGTGGGAAGAAGGAAGGTGAAACGCTGGGTTTATCTTTCGATAGGTCGGGGCCTTCATATGCGACAGTGGTGGGTTCGGCTCCGGTGCCGGCAGCAAAGGAGACGCCCATCCCAGTGAAGGTGATCCCTCCGGTTGTTCCATTGGATTTGGACAAACCTCTTTGTTCGATGGGTAAGCAGCTTCGTTCTCCTAGGTTCTCTGCATGAGGTGGGGCATTTCCAGATAGGGGGTCTTTTTTGAATTTGAACTTGCACACTTGGAGAAATTTGCTCGTTAGCCTTTATTTGGCTTTGGGTCGGGTTTTTGGGAAAAGGTTGGGGCGGTCTTCTGGGTCTAGGAAGGGCCTTTTTCGCAAGGCCTTCGTTTGGGTCGGTTTCTTCTGAGACCTAAACCTAAAGTTTTGCAGCAGCCGAAAGTTTTTGTGGGTGCGATTCCGACGGCCGTTCGTGGGAGTCTTCTTCGGCCAGAGATATCGTTGGTGGCAGATTATGGGGTGGGTCAGGAGGTGTCAAGCTCTGGGGGTGGGTCGTTTCCGGCGGTCGTACCCGTCATGCCTCCCTCCCTTTTCGTTTTCCCCCCTTTGCCGACTCTGGATTTGCTGCCTCCGGGGTCCATGGATGTCACTCAGGCTCCGGTTAGGTCTAAAGTGGATTCTGTGCTCACCTCTCTACCAATCTCTTCAGTCGGGGCTGGTGCTGGGTTGGCCGCTTCTCCTTCTCCATCAGGGGCGGCTGTATTGGGAGAGAAGATCTGTTGTTCTCTTCCTGTGTTGCAGCCTTCTAAGCCCTTCTAGAGATACTACAGAAAGGCTAGAGAACTCAGGGTTGGCCATTCTGTGAAATGGAACGAGGTGTTGTTAGCTGATTTCATTGGTAGCTTCGAAGACGGCTGTCTGTAAGGGTTCAGTTACAGCGCCTCCAGTGAAGAAGTCTGCGGGTTCGGTGAAGAAAAGTTTCCTTCGGAAGGGGTTCCTCAACCCTCCGCCTCGGGAGGTTAAGGATGTTGGAGTGGAAAGACTTCCATCCCTCCCAAGTTGTCCTCCACCAGTAGAGGGCAATGGTTTTTCCCAATCTCGGAATTGGCTTGTTGGGTTTGATCAAAATGGGGAGATTGTTATTTGGGAGAAGGACAATGATTTTTAGGAGGGGTTGCCCTTGGACTATGAGATGGATGGTTTTCAAGATGAGGAGTCTTTGGCTATCTTGGATGCCTTGGAAGAAGATATCCATCGGGATAAGATGATTGCTCGCCAGAAGACAAAAGGCAAGATGGAGCTCTTGAATTTGAAGAGCTCCATCAATTATGGTGATGCTAGCACTTCCTCCAAGCATTGGAAAGGAAAAGCTCTCATGTTGTAGGGGGTTTTAGTTTGGGGGCTTTCGGGGCAGGTTTGGGTGCTTGGTAGGAGTTGTTATTGTATTTGGGGAACTTCTTTTGTTTCTTGAGTGTTTGTTGGGGGCTTTCCTTTTTTGTGGGTTCTTTTGGGTTTCTTGTGGTTTTGGGGTGCTTCTTTTGCTTCTTAGGTGTTTGTTGGGGGCTTACCTTTGTTTATTTGGGTTTTTGAGGCTTTTCTTTGTCTTTTGGCTTTCCTTTGTTTTTGTGGGCTAGCTGGGTTGTTCCTCTGTATACTTCCTGTGTACTTAGGGCGCTTTACGCTTTTTTTTAATAAAATCTTATTACTTATCAAAAAAAAAAACTTCTCACAGCTCAATGTATTGAGAATCAAATTATATATCTCATACAAGAGGAAATCATGTTTCATTACATCACATAATGGATTTGGAACCAAAAAAAAGAGTAACTTTAATAAATTAACGCAATGTATCATAGGGCTGTACATGCGGGCGGATATTAACCGTAACTATTCACTATTCGCTTATGCGGATAGCGGTTTTATGGTATGCAAATGTTGTTAATAACCGCATCCGCATACCCTTTATATATATTTTTAATATTGATTTTCTTTTTATGTTTGCTGGATTTGTAATGTTGGATTTACATTTGAACAACCGCACTTTATAATTTGTATGTTTGTATTTTTTTGGATAAACCCATCATGGGGTGTTTGAATTTTCTCTGTTATTTTTAAGTTGAAATGTGAAATCAAGATATGGATTTCATCTAAAATACTAGGGCTTAAGAAAACACTAAAATATGCCAAAAAAACTAAAAATAGGCCCAAACTATTTTCAAAATCGTTTAAAATATACCCTAATATACCCAAAAAGACCTCATTAACTGGCATGTGAATAGCATATAATAATCGAATTCAATAACCACAACCACGTGGATGCAGTTAGTAATCGCATAATATAGGTGCGAATGCGGATACCTAAAAGTGTTAACCGTATTATGGGGATGCAAATGCGGATATGACCAATAACCGCATCTGCATGTATAGCCCTAATTGTATCATATGAAACACCAAAAACAAAAGGGACATGATAGCAATAACAACTGAAAAAGGATTCTTTGTCTGTTGATATTCATACAAAATCTACTCCAGCATTTGAGCTACTGATCATTCCTTTTGTGATACTAGTTGAGTTAGAACTTGAAGTGAAAGAAGAAAGGACGTATGCAAGAAGAAAGGATTACATAAACTACCAGCCTTACCTTATCTTCAATTGAAGGACAGTATCTGGGTCCCTTAGCTTCAACCCATCCTCCATAAGTGGGAGTTTCATGCAAATTCTCTTTAATTAGCTGGTGTGTTTCCTTCGTGGTACGTGTTAGATAGCAGCACATCTGCTCCCTTTCAATATGAAAAGCAGGATCAAAGCTAAACCAGCTGACCTGTTAATAATGATCAAGCAGATTTATCAGTCATCAACATTCACTATTTAAACGAAAAGGTAATCACAGGTTATTCTTCATCTAATATGATAGACATAACATCCTAGGATCTAGTAATATGCTTAATACTGCTTCATGACCTTAAGTCCAGTAAGAGGTAGTCTGCCCAGTCAAGCAGAAAACCAATCTATGAAACATTCTGGTTTCTTCCCAGAGAGTGACAGGGGTGAACAGAGTTATGAATGTAGTCAATTGACTACCTTTAATACATTACATTAACATGGTGAATGTATTGCAAATCTTTGTCCAAGTTATATAATGGTATATCAACTACACACTTATGATTTGTCTGCACCAATAAAATTGCAAAGCATGACCAGAAAACTTGCACCTAGCATAACTTAATCTATTCGACCTATTAAGAAATCCCACATCGGTTGGATGTATGTACTGGGATATGGGTACCTGTACTTGTTGGGTCTCTCCACCCATTAGCTTAAGTTTTATTTTTGAAGCTCTAACATGGTATCAAAACCTGGTTTGTTTGTTTTTAGACTCCACATGCAAAGCCCTTAAATGTTTATTTCAGTTTCAATTGGGTCATTGGGCCAATTTGTCTTCATTTTGATTTCTATTGGACCTGGACATGAGATGGGGTATTAAAAGATCCCACATTGGTTTGATGTATGTTTGTCAAGGATATATGTACGTTAAGCCTCTCTACCAACTAACTTAAGCTTTTGGGTTGGACGCTCTAACATGGTACTAGAGTCTAGTTTGCCTTTTCTTGGTTTCGGTTTCTATTAGGCCTAGACGTGAACTGAAGAGTTAGAAAATCTCACATCGGTTGCGTGTGTCTTGGTTATTGATATGTGTAGTTATTGGGCCTCTCCACCTACTAGTTTAAACTTTTGGGTTGGATACTTAAAACAGAATATACATATGGGAGTAAATCGAAGGACCTCTTCATCTCCATGCTGGGGTTCCAATCCAGAAAAGTCTACAGTACGACAATCCACACGTGCTGGGGTTCCAGTTTTTAGCCGATCAATTTCGAATCCAAGGTGCTGTAAGTTCTCAGTAAGTCCAAGTGACGCTGACTCACCAGCTCTTCCTGCAGGCATAGAAGTTCTACCAACCCAAATTTTACCACTCATAAAGGTGCCCGTTGTTAGTATAACAGAAGGAGCATAGAACTTCATCCCAAAAAATGTGCAGACACCTTCCACGTTGTCGTTCTTTCCTAATAAGATGTCTGTCACCATTGCCTCTCTAATAGAAAGGTTTGGAGTGCTGGAAAACAAAGCAAATATCAACAGTTACCAGAAGGAACAAACATTCGACAAATATATGCAAGCAAGTGCAAGAGTATGCTAAATAAAATTGGGCAATTAATGCCAAACAAATAAATTTGAATAGCGACTATCATTTATTTATTTAATTTTTTAGTTAAGCAGCTTCTCCATCATTAGGTAAATATAAATGCCCCATCCCACACAATATTGAACCCTTGACTTACTGATCTCACCGTCCATCTCTTAGTTATGGTGGGAACAAGACACCATTTGCCCTTTTTGGGATAAGTAACTAGAAATATTAGAGCCCTCTTGTCCAATAGATGGTATTTGTTTTTATTGTGCCGATAAGTTATGTTCATGTCTGCCAATGTGTAAATTTAAAAGCTGCTGCAAATTTCAGAGAGAGGAAGAAGAAACACTTTAACCTGAATAAATATATTGAGCATGTAAAAGTATATTACGTCTAGCGGGAAACAGAAAAAGATTTTTTTTTCATGATAAATTCAAATTCCATGATGAGATGAAAAACAGTGTGGACCTGTACTTGAAACACATGCAGGAAACAATAGAGCCTGCACACTCAACTTGCATGTTAAATCAAGCATCCAAAAATAAATGCTCCTTTTTATTTCTATTTTTTTTGTCATTTTTTATCAGGAATTAGACTAATCCATGCTCTTCAGTTTAGCAATATGTGATGCTGCAATTTATAATACACTGTATGTTACAATTCATAAATTGATTCTTTCCTGTAGCCTTAGTTCATACATGCTACTCCCTATATACTTCATCAATTAAGGAGAGTTATTTCTCACATTATTGACACTTTAAGCAGGGTTTTTAGATTCTTCCAACTCATGAGTGTCCTTGTGATGCAGGAGGATACCAAAATTGATGTAAAACAAAAGAAGTGATACCAAATCTAATGTAGGAAAATATGAACAGCAACTTGTTTTAGGGTTTAGGACAAGCTACGATTAGGATTTTGGTGAGAAAAGATTGGGAAATATTAGGGATATGGAGTTTTTAATAGTATAACAGATGGATAACATTTGGAGATGAAATAAAGAGGAAAACATACAGTTTTGGTGGCTGTTCTGGGCTGTGAACAATAACCCGAGAATAGTATTTGGATTTTTTGAGTTCTTTGAGAGCTTTTTGATGGATGGGTGGTTTGGGGTTCTTTTGAATTAGAAACCAGGAAAATAATATATGAAAAACCAGATCTAATATTGGTTGGATTTCAAATCGGAATTGTTGGAAACTGACAAAAAAAAATAAAATAAATAAAGAGAGAGAGAGATACAAACCTACGCATCACTCCTAGTTTTTCTTTTTTTTAATAGGTAAAGCAAATTTATTAAAAAGCGCAAAAGGAACAACCCAAGTACACAGGATGAATATAAGAGAAGAACACTCAGCAAGATCAAGAAGAAGGAAAAAGAGAACAAAAATCTACAAAACTAGAGATATCAAGAAAGGCGTTAACAAAGATTCACTCAAAAGGGGATTTAAGGAAACAAAGTTGTAGATCCAAGCTCGTCTTCTCAAAGTCATCAAAACTTAGAGCATTCCTTTCTCGCTGAATGCACCACATTTTAAGAAGGGATTGCATTCCAAATAATATTCAAATCCTTCCAACTAAACCTTCTATTCCAACACGCCAGGAACTCCACCACCCGTCTAGGGATAACCGACTCAATTCCAAACATCTTAAAAACCAAATTCTACGAGTCTCTCGCAATATCACAATCAAGGAGGTGATCAAGAGTTTCCCCCACTCTTTTTGCACATACACACTAATCCATCACTATGATGTGATGGTTGCAGAGATTATCTATAGTGAAATTTTTTCCGAAAGATGCTGTCCACGAAGAATGCCATCCTCAAAAGAGCCTTAGACCTCGAAATTCTCTTCCAAGGAAAAGATTAGTCAACATTGGGAAGGAGAGCTTTGTAACATGTTCTGACCTCAAAATATCGTCTTTTGGAATGAACCCAACAACACTTATCTTCCACTCCCTAACTCCTACTAACAGAAAATAGAGCATTGTAAACAAAAGATATAGACTCCACCTCCCAATCATGTACCAATCTGATAAAATTCATATTCCAATGCACTGTCATTCTGAGCAAACATATGCGCAGCCAGTAGAGCATCCTAATCCCTTGCCATGTAAATAATTCCGGAAAAGATTCCTTTAGAGAACAATCCTCACACCAAATAAAGGAATCAATCCTCACACCAAATGTTATGCCAAAACTTGGACTGAGAGCCATCACCCACCTCTATAGTAACAAAACTAAAGAAGGCATCCCAGCCCCTCCTAATATATTTCCAAAGACTCACCCTATAAGGCCCGAGACAACTTTAGAGCACCATCTGCCTGCCAGACAACCATATTCTGTATCCACAACCTGTCACCAAAAAGCCTCTCTCCACATCATACCTCCATAACCACTTTCCCAACAAAGTCTAATTGAAGGTGAGTGTTCCCTAATCCCCAAACCTTCAAGACTGAGGGGAGTACAAACTTTCTTCCAATTGACAAGATGGAACTTAGACTCATTATCCAAACCACCCCACAAGAAATCCCTCTGCGACTTTTCTATCTGATTAGCAAAGCCGACTAGGGTAGGGAAGAGAGAAAGGAAATATGTAGACAAGTTGGAAAGTGTGCTCTTGATCAACGTTAACCAACCACCCATAGATGGATAGTCTTTTCCACCCTGCTAATCTTCCATCCATTTTCTCAATAATTGTATACCAAACAAATTTGGCCTTGAAAGGGAGCACCCAAAGGGTGGCCCAAATATTTCAATGGCAAAGATGAACCCCTACAACCTAGAATATGAGCCAAAGCATTCACATTCGGCACACCTAGTTTTCCTAAGCATCGCACTTAGGGTTTCCTTGGTATCGCAATTGTCACTGGATTCATAGCCATCTTCTTCATTCCAACATCATCGAAAAAACTATTACATCCATATTTATAGGTGTTTAATACCTAACCCTAATGGACTTAGATTTCTTAAGCTTTAAATACTATAGATCCAAATCCAAATAACTAGTGAACCCACAAATAAAACCCAATAGCATAATAAAACTCAAAATAAAATCTAATGCACTAAAATTTCAGTCTATATCTAATAATCTGAAAAATTATAAAAGTATCCAAACTTCTAAAATTGAAGAAAACTAGAATCAAACAAAACCAGCTTATCGTTCCCTGCATCACCTTGGCTCATATTTTTATTAATCTCTCTGAAAGTCCTAATCTCAATTGAGAAGTTTCTTTTCATGGGTAGAGGATGTAATTTTGTTTGTCATATCTTGTACAAGATATGTTTGTGTTAGAGCGTCAATGAATTTACGTGTTTGTTAATGAGTTGTGTCCCATATAAATGATGCAAGACTTTTTTTTTGATAAGTAAAATATATTAAAAAAGGCGCAAAGGAGCGCAACCCAAAGTACACAGGAAGTATACAAGGAACCCCTAATTAAAAGAACAAAGAGAACATCTATCTAAGAAATCTAAATAGGAACAATCATACAATAACTTAGATCTATCTTTCCACAAAAACAGCATTTGAAGCATCTTTCTCTTCAGATTCACCAAAGAAGTCTCACAATCTTCAAAACAGCGAGCATTCCGTTCCCTCCAAACGCACCACATCAAACACAACGGAGCCATGCGCCAAATCTGAATCGCAGTCCGATTACCCTTCTGGCCCCTCCAACTCCCCAACATGTCTATCACCGACCCCGGCATAACCCACTCCACCCCAAACAATTGCAGCAGAGCCCTCCACAAATCTGTAGCCACCATACAATGCAGAAACAAATGATCAATAGATTCTCCAGCTGTCTTACACATAGAACACCAATCCATGACGATAATGTTTCTCTTTCGAAGGTTATCCAAAGTTAAAGATTTCCCTAAAGTAGCCGTCCAAACAAAGAAAGCCACTCTCGAGGGAACATTAACTTTCCAAATACTTTTCCACGGAAAAGAAGACTGAGTAGGACTAGACAACAACTTATAGAATGACTTAACCTCAAAAGATTTCTTTCTCGCTGGCACCCAACACAACTTATCCTCACCCTCGCTGCTAACTTTGAGAGAATACAACATCCCAAAGAACCTACTAACCACTTCGACCTCCCAATCATGAACTGAACGAGAAAAGACCATATTCCATAAGATGGTGCCATTTTGTCTCTGCATGATATCCTCCACCCAAGCATCCTTATTTCGAGCAATCAGGAACAAATCTGGAAAGAGGATCTTCAAGGGAGTTTCCCCACACCAAACATCATGCCAAAACAGAACTTTCGAACCATTCCCGATCTCATATCTCACATGCGCAGCAAAAGTATCCCATCCCCTCCTAATACTTTTCCACACGCCAAACCCATAAGAACCCCCCACCTCCTTAGAACACCAACCACCCCTCAAACTACCATATTTGACATCCACCACCTTTCTCCAAAAAGCATTTCTCTCCATAGCATATCTCCATAACCATTTACCCATCAAGGCTTTGTTGAACATAACCAAATTTCTCACTCCAAGCCCCCCCGACGCTTTAGAGGAGCAAATCGTACGCCAATTAACCAAATGAAATTTAAATTCATCACCAACACCACCCCAAAGGAAATCTCTCTGAAGCTTCTCCAAACGATTAGCCACTCCCACAGGAATAGGGAAAAGAGAAAGAAAGTACGTAGGTAAGCTTGAGAGAGTACTATTAATCAAGGTTAACCTTCCCCCTTTAGATAAACACACCTTCTTCCACCCCGCTAGTCTAGCTTCCATCTTCTCAATAACATTGTTCCACATATTAGGATCTTTATATTTTGCACCCAACGGAAGGCCCAAATACTTTATCGGCAGCAAGGCCACACCACACCCAAGGATAGTAGCCAACTCCTCGACATCCCCAACCTCACCCACCGGAACCATCTCAGTTTTGGATAAATTGATTCTCATACCCGAAACTGCTTCAAAACAAAGCAGCAAACACCTCAAATCTCGGATCTGATCAACAACAGGATCACAGAAAATCAGCGTATCATCCGCAAATAATAAGTGAGAAACCATCAGAGCATCATGGGAACTCGAATCCACTGAGAAACCCGATAACCGCCCACTATCAACTGCCGCGTAAATCATCCGACTGAATGCCTCCATCACCATTACGAACAGGAGCGGGGACAAAGGATCCCCTCGTCGAAGACCCCGAGAACTACGAAAGAACCCCGAAGGCAACCCATTAATATTAATGGAAAAACAGACAGTAGAGATGGAGTGAGCAATCCAGCCAACCCATTTCTCCCCAAAACCACATCTTTTTAAAACATAAAGCAGGAACTCCCAATTGACATGATCATACGCCTTCTCCAAATCCAATTTACAAATAATGCCCGGAATTCCAGAACGAATCCTACTATCCACGCATTCATTGGCCACCAAAACAGAATCCAAAATTTGCCTCCCCTCAATAAACGCATTCTGAGACTGAGAAACAACCTTCCCCAAAACCACCTTCAACCTATTAGCCAGAATCTTAGAGATGATTTTGTACATACCACCTATTAAACTGATAGGACGAAAATCCTTGATATCCACCGCTCCAGCCTTCTTAGGAATCAACGACACAAAAGTTACATTAAGGCTCTTTTCAAATTTACCGGTAGAATAAAACTCCTTAAGAACCGCAAAAATATCATTCTTCAAAATCTCCCAACACTTCTGAAAGAAAGCCATCGAGAAACCATCAGGCCCCGGCGCCTTATCCCCTTTGAAGTTCTGGATAACCGCCCAAATTTCGTCTTCCTCAAACTCCCGTTCCAACCATCTTCTATCTTCTTCATCAATGGAGGAAAAAGATAAGTCATCTACCCTTGGTCTCCACTGAAATTGCTCACTATATAGCTTCGCATAGAAATCCACAATGTGATCTTTGATAACAGTCCTATCCTCAGTCAATTGACCATCCACCACCAGAGCCTCGATCATATCATGCCTTCTATGAGAATTAGCCATTCGGTGAAAAAATTTAGTGTTGCTGTCCCCCTCTTTTAACCACAAAGCCCTAGACTTCTGTCTCCAACTCACCTCTTCAAGAAAGACATGCTTCTCTAAATTTCTGGAAGTTTCTTCTCTCTTTAGTTTCTCTTCGTCAGATAACGGCCTCTCCTCTGCAATCAAATCCAGCTCACACAGATCATTCTGAAGTTTCTTTTTATTAGCCCCTACATTCCCAAACACTTCCTCATTCCATTGTTTAAGGTCAAGTTTCAAAGCTTTTAACTTTCGAGCGAACACATAACTAGGCGAACCTTCATACACATACGAACTCCACCAACCCTTCACCAGCTCCACAAAACCTTCCGCTTGCAACCACATATTCTCAAACTTAAAAGACCCCCTGCCTCGTCTCCCGATGCCGCAATCCAACAGCAAAGGATAATGATCCGAAAGGAGCCGAGGCAAACGCCTTTGAGAAACCTCAGAAAAATAATCCTCCCAATCTGAAGAAAGCAAGAAACAATCTATTCTGGACCAAGAGCGGCAATTAGACCAAGTGGATCTCCCCCCAACCAAAGGAAGATCGATGAGAGCCTGGTCAAAGATGAACTTAGAAAACTCAACCATAGCTTGAGAAGATCTCGCTTCCCCCCCTCTTTCGCTCGGATACCGAACAATGTTAAAATCCCCCCCCATACACCACGGCATCTCCCAAATATTCCTCAAACCCGCCAATTCATCCCAAAGTCCTCTTCTATCACAATCATCATTAGGCCCATAAACACCCGCAAAACCCCACTCAAAATTGTCTGACACACTACGAAATGCACAAGCTACCACATATCTTCCCACATACTCTTCAATCTTCTCAACTACTCTTCTATCCCACATCAACAAAATACCTCCCGACGCTCCTCTAGAACCCAAAAACAGCCAATCCACATAAGCACAACCCCAAACACTATAAACAATCTCCCTGGTAATTAACTCCACCTTAGTATCTTGTAAACATACAATGTCTGCCTTCCACTCCCTCAACAACCCCCTAATCTTCGTTCTTTTGTCCAGCTCGTTCATGCCCCGCACATTCCAAGAGATAATCTTTGGCTTCAACATTAACCATTGCCAGCCCTCCCCTTCCTAGTCATAAATGATGCAAGACTTAATAAGAGGATCCAGAGTGCCCAGTTCGATATTAACCTTCATCATGCATTTAGAAGTTCCACCCAGCATGGGGCTGTAGGCACCCATTAATGAAAGAAAAAAAAAATGGTAATCACGATAGAAATGGAAGAAAAGGTATAAAAGGAGGAGCTGATTTACTATTTCCAGCCCTCTGCTATTTATTCCATATATATAGGAGAAATTATTACAATAGAGTGAGGAACATTCCCGAGAATGACAGGTGGTACAAGGACACCCATTCTGGACACCTCATCAAAGTTTTCTTCTAGAATAGTACAACTTATTACAACATGCATTCTAACACTCCCCTTAAGCTGGAGCATATATGTAATATAAGCTCAGCTTAGAACAGACAAATTCTAACCGATTTTTACTCAATGACTTTGTGAATATATCAGCTAGTTGGTCCTCAGGCTTCACAAATGGATTGGCTACATCTCCACTTGGTATCTTGTCTCGAACGTAGTGATAGTCAACCTTAAACTGCTTGGTCCTCTCATGGAATACAAGATTAGAGGCTGTAGACCAGCTTAGTTATCACAAGAAAGTTGGGCAGGAGTTGGTGTTGGGAAGCCTCTCACATGAAGGAAGTGATGGAGCCAAGTCAGCACACTAGCAGTATGAGTCATTGCTCTATACTTAGCTTCGACACTTGATCGGGAAACAACATTTTGCTTCTTACATCTCTACATTACGAGATTTCCTCCAGAAAGGTACAATATCTTGTAGTAAACCTTCTATCTGAAGGTCATCCTGCCTAGTCTACATCAGTGAAGCCTTGGGTAGGCCAATGGATTACATCACAAGAGCCCTCAGCATACATCGCCAACTCCAAGAAATGGCTGGCCCTATTGCCACCTCGGCGAACAATCAACACTTGTTGTCCCTCCCGGAAAGATTTGTCCTTCACCCCAGCGTTCCGCAACGCCACTTCCACCATCGAAACCAGCCATATTGTGCACTGTAGACCCAATATCACAACGCCAGGAAAACCCTTCTTTCTTCCAACTGGACCACCACCTCACCTTCCGTCACCCAAGAAAACAAAGGACTTTGCCTCTACGAAGAACCGCCGCTCCATAACTCCCTTGCAAAGCAGCCTCGACTCCACGCACCACTCACATCGTCGTCACACTCATTTGTTCAAAGGTTTGGTTGATGTCTCCCTCGCCCCCAGGTCCTAAAAATCTAAAGAACGAAGAAAGCCAAAGCACTAGTGACAAGAAATGGTGGGACGCGCCTGCACATGCCACCACTAGGTAGGGAGTGAGAACTAGAGAGAAAAAAATTTAAAAAATGGAGAATAAATCTTAGATGACCATTATTTCTTGTTAGGTTCAAGAAATTGGCCTCATTCGGTGTGCAAAATCTTATGTGTAATACTTTTGATTATCTAAAGTTTCGGTATGAAAGTGTCAAGGGATTGGGTGTTTTTTAGTGTTCCTGGTTTGTCCCATTCAAAACACGTCATGACAAAGACGTGACACAGAGCCACAAAGAAATCTCAACCTGTTTCCATTCAAAGCCCGTCACAATGGAGACGTGACATAGGGCCTCAGAGAAGCCTAGGCCTACTTCCTTTCAAAGCCCGTCTTGACGGAGATGTAAAGCATAGTCACAAAGAACTCTCTGTCCAATCACGTGCAAAGCCCTTCCAAACTCCGTCGTGAAGCGACCTATGCAAAAGTTGCCAAATGTCAAAGAGTTAACGATGAAACCCTAGCCGCACATCACAATGCGAGAGGACCCCATCGTGACGCAAAGACAAAATCCCTAGCATTAAAAATCAAATCTTGGCACATTTTGGCCATCTCTTTCCCATAGTTCTCAAGCAAGCTTTCGACGATTTTTTGGTTAGGAAGATAGTGAGATCTTTCATCCTAGAAACCTTCTAGATGAATACCTTCCTTCACATTTGTTAACCTAAGTGAAGATTTCTAAAAGCTTGAAGCTTTTCTATCCCTTGGGGTTTCGTTATTGAGTTGTTCAAATCACTCCCTCCACATCCCTTGTCCACCAAGAAGTCCACCGAAGAAGTCGGTGACGAAAGGCACTAAAAGAAGATTGTCGAGCTTGGAGGCAAGCAGGTTGCTTGTCGTCTTATAGAGGATTTACAAAGGGTTGTAAGTACTCCTTGTGTCTATAATATGGACCTTCTTGGCTAGTGATTTCCCAGATTTGGTTGCTCCCGAATGATTTTTCTCTTTGAGGTGATCTGTGTTGTGTTTGTCTATGTGGTTATATTGCTTATGATTCTCCAATTAAATCTTTTAATAAGAAATTATTTTGCACTTGTATTGTTGATTTGGGGTTAGAACTCTTCCCTGGGTTCTATCATTTCTAAACAATATGCCTCGGTCTAGGACTCTCTTCAAGTATCAAATGATATGAATAGCAGTGCCCCAATGTGAGAGTTTCAAAACCTCTAAGAACTGACTCATTACACTAACTGCGTATGAGATATCTAGCATTGTGATGGTGAGACAATCGAGTTTCCCAACCAATCAACAGTATCTACTAGGATCTGGAAACAAAACTCCATCACTCAAGAGTTTTTGATTTGGCTCCATAGGAGTATCAACAAGTTGAGCATCCAGCAATCCAGTCTCCTCAAGGATGTTGAGTACATACTTCCTCTCAGAGAAATTGATGCCTATCTTAGATCTTGCAACCTCAATCCCCAAGAAATATTGAAGTTTGAACAAATCTTTAGTGTGAAAACGTTGTTGCAATACTTCTTCAATCTGATGATTCCTCTAGAATCACATCCAGTGATCACAATGTCATTAACATAAATAACCAATAGGATGTACCAGAATCAATATGTAAGCGAAAAACTGAGTGATCTGTCTAACAATGATGGAGGCCAAATTCCATTACTACTTCGGAGAATTTCCCAAACCATGCTCTTGGTGACTGGTTGAGCCCATATAATGCATTCTTTAGTTCGCAAACATTACCCTGATACTCCCTTTAGCAACAAACTTAGGTGGTTACTCCATATAGACTTCCTCAAGTAAATCTCTATAAAGGAAGGCATTCTTAACATCTAATTAATACTGGCAAATCAAGATTGGCAACAATAGAAATCAATACACAAATAGAAGAGATCTTGGCCAAAAGAAGAACGTGTAACACCCCGATCCCATATTGAGAAGAGATGAATAACCCATATAGAGTGGGAGGTTTATAGAGATACTCATAGGTGTTAAGTCTCACATTTCTTAGTTACTAGATGAAACTGAGCTTTATAAGGGATTCTAGAAAAGTTTCAAATTGATTAGTCATTTTCAGGTGATAATGCCAGATATGACAAGCGCTTTTCCATGGAACGTCACAACATAGTCAATGTCATAAGTCTATGTGTAGCCCTTTGCAACCAATTGAGCCTTGAGGCGGTCAACAAAACCATCAAGATTAAACTTAATAGTATATACCCATTTACCACGAATAGTATGTTTGCCGGCCACCAAGGGAACAAGATCTCAAGTCCCATTTTGAGGTAAAGTTGTTACCTCCAATACATGGCTCTCCTCCAACCTAGGTTAGAGAGTGCATCCTGGATTGTCTTAGGAATGGAAACACTAGAAAGGGTGGAAATAAAATAGAAAAAGGATGAAGACAAAGATTGACAAGAAACAAATTACCAATGGAAAGCTTAGTGACACAGGAGCGAGTGCCTTTTCGCAGAGCAATCAAAATCAATAGATGGTTGTCGGATCCGTAGACAGTGAGGATGATGGAGGGGCACGGGAATGGTTGGCCATGGATGTTACTTCTAATGGAGCTAGAGCTGTTTGAGGCAGAGGAACAGTGGAAGGTATAAAGGACTAGGGGTTGGAAACGGAATAGAACAGGTCAAAGACTCAAAATGGTATTCCTCAGAAGAACGAATACCAGGGAAATATGACTAGACTCATCAAAGGTAACATCAGCAATTCTAAAGTAGCACTGAAAGGCCAAAAAATAGCATCGATATCCCTTATGAGTTTGTGAATAACCAAGGAAGACACATTTAGTGGAACGAGGATCAAGTTTGTTGAAACATGGGCCATGATTGTGGACACATACAAAAACTTGAGGAGGCAAAGAGAAGACTAGAGAAGAAGGGAAATAAGGAGTATGATGACGCTTCATCAAGAACAAAGGAGTGCAATCTGTTAATGAGGTAGCATGCAATAAGTACTGCATCACTCAAAAAACGTTTTAGCACGTACATATGAAACAAGAGGGCTTGGGCAACATCATGTAGGTGTCGATTCTTCTGCTCAGCAACACAATCTGTTGTGGTGTGTGATGACAAGTAGTATGGTGTATAATGCTTTTGTTAGATAGATAAGAAGTAAAGGAATGTGAAACATATTCTCTGGCATTATCGAACCTCAATATTTGAATTTTCAAACCAAATTGAGTTTTGATCTCCATACGAAAAAGCTGAAAGATTGACATTAAATCAAAATGATTTTTCATTAAAAAAACCAAGTCATGCGGGAGTAAACATCAACAAAGGAAACAAAGTACTGAAACTTATTAGATGCAACACTAACAAGACCCTATATATCGAAGTGGAGTAACTCAAATGGGTTAGAAGCCTGACCAACAATCCTAGACAGAAAAGACACACGACGATGTTTACCGAAATGACATGTTTCACAAGGCAAAGAGGATATATGACCAAGACTCCCCTACTTGATGTTTGAAATGGAAAGAGATGGATGACCTAAGTCGACAATGCCACTCGAAAGGACATAATGAGGACTGAAGTGCCCGTGGAGTTGAGATGGAAGCAATATCCAAAAAGCAGAGACCTCCAATTGCATGCCCATGCCAATCATTTACTTCGTCTATAGATGTTGAAAAATACAGATAGAAGGATAAAAGCTAGTGCTTTTACTAATAGACAAGAAATTAAAAGGAAAACTAGGAATGTGTAAAACAGAACAAGTCAAGATAGGGACTAAGATGAGTGGTGCCAAAGCCCTGAACTTTGGTTATGGAACCATTGGCTAGAGTAACACTCTGAGGTGATGTAATAGGATGATAATTAGAGAGATGAGTGGACGCACTAGTCATATGCTCAGTCGCACCAGAATCAATGACCCACGAATCAAAAGTAGAGGATAAAAGAAAATGGGATGCAGTACTTGAGTGTGCTAGAGTGGAGGTGGAAGAGGAGGATGTTGTCCGCTTATAATGGGCTAAAGAGCTGGAGTGTTTTGAAGAAGCTCGAGGCCTAGTGGAGGAGGAGAGGGTACGGAAGTCGGACATGATCAACGAGCTGGAAAAAACACTCCTGTTTGAGGAGGTTAATTGGAGGCAAAAATCTCGGGCTCTATGACAGAAGGAAGGGGATAATAACACTAAATTCTTTCACAGGGTGGCTAATTCGCATTGGAGGTACAATCATGTGGGAGTTTTGAGGATCAATGGGGCTATGTCTACCGATCCGGTGGAAATTAAGGATCATATTGTGAAAGAAGAGTTTGTACACTGAGAAGAGTTTGTGGCCGCCTAGGGTGGATGGGATTTCTTTCTCTTCCATTGATGCGGATGAGTGTCTCTAGTTAGAACGAGTCTTTGAGGAGCAGGAGGTGTGGGAGGTGGTGCAGGAGATGAACGGGGATAAGGCACCGGGTCCATATGGTTTTTCTATGGCTTTCTTTCAAAAAAGTTGGGGGTTCTCAAAAAAGATATTATGGCGGTATTTTCAGAATTTCATAATAGTAGCCAGTTTGAAAGGAGTTTGAATGCAACTTTTGTTTCCCTAATTCCTAAGAAGGCAAAAGCGGTAGAGGTTAAGGACTTTTGGCCTATCAGTTTGGTGGGAGGGGTCTATAAAATTATTTCTAAGGTCCTTGCTAACAGGCTCAAATCAGTGTTGGGAAAAATTATTTCAAGCTCTCAGAATGCTTTCATTGGTGGACGGCAAACTCACTCCACCCCGAACAAGCTATAAAAAGAACTCCAAACAACCCGTGCCACGTCACAATGAAGAAGAAGGTGATCAACGGATTCCCCATGCTTCTTACACATAACACACCACTCTACCACCACAATACCACGCCTACGTAAATTGTCATGAGTAAAAATCTTTCCTAAAGCCGCTGTCCAAACAAAGAACGCTACCCGCTTCAGAGCTTTAACACGCCATATACCCTTCCAAGGAAAAGAGGCCGCATCATGACAAACTAATGCCTTATAGAAAGTTTTCACTTCAAAATTCCACATCTTAGAAAGATTCCACACTATCCTATCAACCTCTCCATGCCGAACCCGAATAGAGTATAAATGTTCATAGAAGGACATCACCATCTCCACCTCCCAATCCTGAGCATAGTGCAGAAAGAGAACATTCCAATGAGCCACGGCTCATACCACAGACAAATTATCCACTACCCAAGCATCAGGAGAACGCGCAATAGTGTACAAAGCTGGATAATAGAGCTTGAGAGGCCTGTCCCCACACCATAAATCATGCCAAAAGCGAATATGAGACCCATCACCCACCTCGAAACGCAAATACTTGGCAACATTATCCCACCCCCTTTGAATAAACTTCCAAACATTAACACCATAAGGCCCCGTTACTGGTAATGAACACCAACCTCCCCTCACACTCCCATACTTCACCTCAATCATTGATCTCCACAAAGCATTGCACTCCTGAGAAAACCTCCAAACCCACTACCCTAATGAGGCTCGATTAAAATTAATAACATTATGAACTCCTAATCCACCAGCCTTGATTGGAGTACAAACTCGATGTCAATTGACTAAATGAAATTTAGTCTCATCCCCCATACTACTCCACAAAAACTCCCTTTGAAGCCATTCCAGTTTCTTAGCTATACTCACAGGAATAGGAAACAGAGATAAATAATAAGTAGGAATGCTAGAAAGAGTACTGTGAATCAACGTCACCCTACCACCCTTGTATAAATAAAGTTTCTTCCAACTAGCCAACCTTCGTTCCACATTCTCGATAACCCCATTCCAAATAGAAATATATTTGAACGACGCCCCCAACGGCATAGCCAAATAAGTCGTCGGCAGAGACCCAATTCTACAACCTAGAATATGTGCCAAAGACTCCACATCTTCCACCTCGCCAATAGGGACCAATTCGAATTTGCCTAAATTGATCCTCAACCCTGACACCGCTTCGAAACATAAGAAGGTACACCTCAAATTTCGAACATGCTCAGCCTGTGCTCCACAAAAAATTAAGGTATCATCTGCAAACAGCAAATGATTCATCACTAAAGCTTCATTATCCTTGATGTCCATCGAGAAACCTGACAGCAAGCCTTGGAGCATAGACGAATTCAACATCTTGCTAAGCGCTTCCATAACCACCACAAACAGCAAAGGAGAAAGAGGATCACCTTGCCTAATCCCTCGCGAGCTCTGAAAGAAACCTGTAGGGGTGCCATTAACCAATATGAAAATTTTTAGTATACGCAAAATTTAATCCATTTCCTCCACCTCTCCCTAAACCCACACCTCTGAAGCATGTAAAGTAAGAAATCACAATTCACGTGATCATATGCTTTCTCTAAATCCAGTTTGCACAATAACCCGGCCTCCCCTAACCGCATTTGGCTATTCAGGCACTCATTGGCTATAAGAATTGAACCAAGAGCAAGAGTATATTGAAGAAGCTCGGGGGCTAGTAGAGGAGGAACAGGTACAAAAGTTAGACATGATCAGGGAGCTGGAAAAAACACTCCTATTTGAGGAGGTTAATTGGAGGTAAAAATCTTGGGCTCTATGGCTGAAGGAAGGGGATAATAACACTAAATTCTTTCACAGGGTGGCTAATTCGCGTCGGAGGTACAATCATGTGGGAGTTTTGAGGATCAATGGGGCTATGTCTACCAATCCGGTGGAAATTAAGGATCATATTGTGAATTATTATGACACACTGTACACCGAGCAGAGTTCGTGCCTAGGGTGGATGGGATTTCTTTCTCTTCCACTGACGTGGATGAGTGTCTCTGGTTAGAACGAGTCTTTGAGGAGCAGGAGGTGTGGGAGGTGGTGCGGGAGATGAACGGGGATAAGGCACCGGGTCCAGATGGTTTTTCTATGGCTTTCTTTCAGAAATGTTGGGGGGTTATCAAAAAAGATATTATGGCGGTATTTTCAGAATTTCATAATAGTAGCCAGATTGAGAGGAGTTTGAATGCAACTTTTGTTTTCCTAATTCCTAAGAAGGCAGACGCGGTGGCGGTTAAGGACTTTAGGCCTATCAGTTTAGTGGGAGGGGTCTATAAAATTATTTCTAAGGTCCTTGCTAACAGGCTCAAATCAGTGTTGGAGAAAATTATTTCGAGCTCTCAGAATGCTTTCATTGGTGGACAGCAAATCTTGGATTCAGTTCTTCTAGCCAATGAATGCCTGGATAACCAAATGCGGTCAGGGGAGGCTAGGTTATTGTGCAAACTGGATTTGGAGAAAGCATATGATCACGTGAATTGGGATTTCTTACTTTACATGCTTCAGATGTGTGGGTTTGGGGAGAGGTGGAGGGAATGGATTAAATTTTGCGTATTTACAGTAAAATTTTCCATATTGGTTAATGGAGCCCCTACACGTTTTTTTTAGAGCTCGCGGGGGATTAGGCAAGGTGATGCTCTTTCTCCTTTGCTGTTTGTGGTGGTTATGAAGCGCTTAGCAGGATGTTGAATGCGTCTATGCCCCAAGGCTTGCTATCAGGTTTCATAGTGGGCATCAGGGATAATGAAGCTTTAGTGGTGAGTCATTTGCTGTTTGCGGATGATACCTTAATTTTTTGTGGATCACAGGTTGAGCATGTTCGAAATTTGAGGTGTACCTTCTTATGTTTCGAAGCGGTGTCAGGATTGAGGATCAATTTAGGCAAATTCGAATTGGTCCCTATTGGCGAGGTGGAAGATGTGGAGTCCTTTGCACATATTTTGGGTTGTAGAATTGGGTCTTTGCCAATGACTTATTTGAGTATGCCGTTGGGGGCGTCGTTCAAATCTATTTCTATTTGGAATGGGGTTATTGAGAAGGTGGAACAAAGGTTGGCTAGTTGGAAGAAACTTTATTTATCCAAGGTGGTAGGGTGACGTTGATTCACAGTACTTTTTCTAGCATTCCTACTTATTTATCTCTGTTTCCTATTCCTGTGAGTGTAGCTAAGAAACTGGAGTGGCTTCAAAGGGAGTTTATGTGGAGTGGTATGGGGGATGAGACTAAATTTCATTTAGTCAATATCGAGTTTGTACTCCAATCAAGGCTGGTGGACTGGAAGTTCGTAATGTTATTAATTTTAATCAAGCCTTATTGGGGAAGTGGGTTTGGAGGTTTTCTTAGGAGCGCGATGCTTTGTGGAGATCGGTGATTGAGGTGAAGTATGGGAGTGTGAGGGGAGGTTGGTGTTCATTACCGGTGACGGAGCCTTATGGTGTTAGTGTTTGGAAGTTTATTCGAAGGGGGTGGGATAATGTTGCCAAGTATTTGCGTTTCAAGGTGGGTGATGGGTCTCATATTCGCTTTTGGCATGATTTATGGTGTGGGGACAGGCCTCTCAAGCTCTGTTATCCAGCTTTGTACACTATTGCGCGTTCTCCTGATGTTTGGGTGGTGGATAATTTGTCTGTGGTAGGAGGCGTGGCTCATTGGAATGTTCTCTTTTCGCGCTATGCTCAGGATTGGGAGGTGGAGATGGTGATGTCATTCTATGAACATTTATATTCCATTCGGGTTCGGCATAGAGAGGTTGATAGGGTGGTGTGGAATCTTTCTAAGAGAAGGAATTTTGAAGTGAAGACTTTCTATAAAGCATTGGTTTGTCACAAGACGGCTTTTTTCCCTTGGAAGGGTATATGGCGTGTTAAAGCTCTGAAGCGGGTGGTGTTCTTTGTTTGGACAGCGGCTTTAGGAAATATTTTAACTCATGACAATTTATGTAAGTGTGGTATTGTGGTTGTAGAGTGGTGTGTTATGTGTAAGAAGCATGGGGAATCCGTTGATCACCTTCTTCTTCATTGTGACGTGGCACAGGTTGTTTGGAGTTCTTTTTATAGCTTGTTCGGGGTGGAGTGGGTTATGTCTAGTAGTGTCTTGGATTTATTGAGTGGTTGGGGCACTTTGCTGGGTCGTGGTCCTGTCGTATTTGGAAGCAGGTTCCTTTATGTGTTTTGTGGGGCTTGTGGCGTGCGAGAAATTCTAGGCTTTTTGAGGATGTGGAGGTACCAGTTGGGGATCTTTGTAGAAATGTGCTTAATATGTTATATCTTTGGGTATCAGCACATAGTCCGAGTAGTATGTTGTTCATTGATTTTTTACTTTCTTGTTCATTTCTTTCCTCTAATTAGGGGCACTTATGTATACTTCCTGTGTACTAGGGTTGCGCCCTTCTGTGCTTCTTAATGAATTCTTACTTATCAAAAAAAAGTAATGGTCTAGGAGTTAAGCATACTCATCCTTCGGTATGGAGATCATCTGAGTCTCTTGAATCCCATGTAGCCATTATATCAATCAACAAGTAGAAAACACAAGGATAAGGCCAAGAAATTGATACAATCAACTAGTAAAAGAGCAAGGAAAATATGATATGGTCTACTTCGAGAGAGCCTTAATCTCCAAAACAACCAAAAAGGTCTAGGTTTTCATAATATTCAGCATGTTTATTCATTGAGTAGGATTACACTTGAATAGATGACGGCTAGGTCATAAGACTTGACCATTAGGTCTAGCCGTCATAACACATTGCAGGAAAATAAACTAAGAATGGAAAATATATTCCTTATTTAGCTAAGACACTTAGGGAAAGAAAATATGGAGAAGTATTCTACTCCTTATTCGGCTAGAAGCTTCTTATTATGCTAGAGGCGGCTAGGGTTAAATGCAGCTAGGGTTAGGGTTGCTGCTGCAGTGCGGCGGCTAGGGTTAGGGTGTGCTGCTGCAGTGCCACATCAGCCCTACTTGCTGTCCATATCAGAAATTACCCCAAAGCCCATTGAATAATGAAGGAACCCACGGAAAGTACTGAAATATGGTTGAATCACCCAATTATGATGCAGGATCGATGACGAAACACTCTGAACTGGTCAGAAAAAGATGTCAACTGGAGAAAAGCAAGCTTAACCAGCGAAAAAGTCAACAGAACTAGCCAGAACAACAGTGAACCGGCTGAAAAGTCAATAGAACGGGCCAGAACAATACTCAACCGATCGAAAAAACCGTCAGAACTGGGCAGAACAACATTGAACTGGCCGAAACACCCCTGAACTGGCAGAAACTAGGTATGCACTAGCCGAAAAAATGAAGTGAACCGGCCGGAAAACAAACAACTTGAAGCAGTATATATTTGGATTGAAGTTTAGTCGGGTGATTGGGTAAAACCGGATTTGGGTCCAATGAAAGAGGGTCAAAATCCAAACCAACCTGGCCTGATCCAACCGTGGCCCAATGAACCTAACAACATGAACTGAACTGAACTGAATCCAGCCCAAAAAAGTTAAGCTTATAAGACGCAATCCAACCGAAGCTGAACTCAGCCCAACATTCTGAGATTCAAAGAAAGCCCAAACTGAGAGAAGAAGCCCAAAACAAAGAACGCCCAGATACATAACTGACAGGCCAAATAACTTTAGTGGCCCAATTAGCTAGTAAGCCCAAAACCGAAACTAAATAGATTTATTCTGGAACCAATCCAAGACTATCCTTATCCGAGAGAAGGAATACGGGACAACTGCAACAAAACATTAGTCTTCTTTTCCAGCTCCAGTGAGCAATATCGCCAGTAAGACTAGGAATCACCACAAAATAATGCCAACACAACCAGAAATCACCGAGAATCACTGTCATGGTACCGAGAACAACCGTGTAGCATCATAAATCAACACGGATAACACTGACACAACAAGACACCACCAGCGAAATACCCGAGCTATCGGAAAACACCATCAACTGCCGCAAAACACCCAGATTCATCCGAGAATTGCCACAGAAAATACCAACCAACCAAAACCAATGTCCTGACTATACTTTACACGTCAGGTAATCAACAAACCCAGCAGCCATCAAATCAGCAAACAACGGTTGTGATAAATATGATGGGCCACCATGCCATCTTCATAAACCTTCCAACATAATACAAATGCTGGAATCAAACAACCCAAGATCATAGCAACCCAAAAGCAACAATGAAGAAAAAAAAAAGTAAAACAAAGAAAATAGGAAAGAAAAACCGTGAAGAATTGATTTACTAGAAGGGAAGATTCAAATCTCAGGCTCTGATATCATGTTAATCATGATAGAAATTGAAGAACTTGTATGAAAGGAGGAGCTGATTTACTTTTTCCAGCCCTCTGCTATTCATTCCAGATTTTTTTTTTTTTTTAATAAGTAATTGCATTTCAATTCAATGAAAGCGCAGAGGGGCGCAACCCTTATACACGGGAAGTATACAAGAGAGCTCCTAAATGGGACGAGAAGAGAATAAATTTAAAAATTCTACATAAGTAAAACCATTTAAACAATGATGGGATGCTATCCAAAGATATAACATATTGAGCAAACGCTTCCGTAATTCCACCATTATTGTCTCTACATCTTCAAAGAGCTGCGCATTCCGTTCCCGCTAAATACACCACAATAAACACAATGGAACTAACCGCCAAGCTTCTTTAGCACGACTATACCTAACCGATGCGCCCCAACTAATCAACAACTCCAACACCGTTCGTGGCATAACCCACTCTATCCCAAAAAAGATAAAAATGTAACTCCAAAGATCACGGGCGACTTCGCAGTGAAGCAACAGATGATCAATAGACTCCCCATTCTTCTTACACATACAACACCACTCAATCACTACGACATTCATTTTACGCAAGTTATCATGCGTCAAAATTTTACTCAAAGCTACTGACCAAACAAAGAAAGCCACCCTTGTCGGAGCCTTAACACGCCAAATACTCTTCCACGGAAATGATGGGCCATTTTTCTTAATAAGCACTTCATAATATGATCTCACCTCAAATAAACCCCTTTTAGAGGGGTTCCAAACTAACCTATCTCCCTCTCCATGTCGAACCGAAGGGGAGTAAAGCCGCTCGAAGAAAGAAAGAACCATCTCCATCTCCCAATACTAGATTTGCCTCGTAAAAAGAACATTCCATTGAATAACTCCATTATGAACGACCAAGTTATCCACCACTATCGCATCTTTGTTCCTCACAATACTAAACAGAACTAGAAAGCACTGCTTCAAAGATCTATCTCCACACCACCAATCATGCCAGAAACTAATATGTGACCCATCCCCCACCTCAAAATGAACAAAATTACAAAACTTCTCCCACACCCTCCTAATATATTTCCACACGCCCACTCCAAAGGAACCCGAAACCTTTTTTGAACGCCAACCACCCTTAAGGCTCTCAAATTTTGCGTCAATCACCAATTGCCATAAAGCCGCTCTTTCTCTACCATATCTCTACAACCATTTGCCCAGAAGTGCTCGATTAAATGAAATTTGGCCTCATCCCCAATGCCACCCCAAAGAAAAGCCTTTTGAATTATATCAAGACGATTAGCCACCCTCACTAGAATAGGAAACAACGACAAGAGATAAGTATGAAGGTTGGAAAGCATACTTTTAAGAAGAGTCAGCCGCCCACCCTTTGACAAATACATATGCTTCCATCTAACACCATCCCAAATAGACACGGACTTGTAAGAAGCACCCAATGGCAAACCCAAGTATGTCATAGGCAAAGAAGTGACCAGACATCCAAGTAAATGGGCCAACCCTTCGACATCCTTTACCGCACCAATAGGAACAATTTCTAATTTTCCTAAGTTAATCCTTAAACCCGTAGCTGCCTCAAAGCAAAGGAAGATACACCTCAGATGTCAATTTGTTCTTCTTGCGCACCACACAAAATCAACGTGTCATCAGCAAATAGTAAATGGTTCACAACTAAAGCCTCGAACTCCTTGGATCCCACAGAAAACCTAGTCAAATTGCCCTGATTTAATGCGGCACTCAGCATCCGGCTCAAAGCCTCCATAACTACCACAAACAAAAAAGGAGAAAGGAGATCTCCTTGTCACAAACCACGAGAGCTATTGAACCAACCCGATGGGGTTCCATTCACAAGAACAGAAAATCTCACCGTAGAAATACAAAAATGAATCCAGGCCCTTCATTTTTCCCCAAAACCACAATGGTGCAACAAATATAGCAAGAAATCCAATTCAAATGATCATATGCCTTCTCCAGATCCAACTTACACAGTAGCCCAAGGTCCCCTAATCGAATTTGACTATCCACACATTCATTGGCAATAAGCACTGAATCCAAGATTTGTCAACCACCAATAAACGCATTCCGAGTGTTGGAGATAATCTTGCTCAAAACTGATTTAAACCTATTTGCGAGGACCTTGGATATAATCTTGTATATCCCCCCTACCAAACTAATAAGGCAAAAACCTCTCACATCCATGGCATCAGTCTTTTTTGGAATCAGAGAGACAAAAGTAGCATTAAAGCTCTTCTCAAACTTGCATTGAGCGTGAAATTTTGCAAAAACATCCATAATGTCAATTTTTAAAATATACCAACACTTTTGAAAGAAAGCCATAGTGAAGCCGTCAAGACCCGGCGCCTTATCTCCATTCAAATCTGTGATCCACCTCCCACACATCCTTCTCCTCAAATGCTCTTTCTAGCCAAATGCTCTCATCCGCATCATTGGATAAGAAAGATAGGCCCTCCACCCTAGGCCGCCAAGAACAATTCTCAAAGTACAGATTGTTGTAATATTGGACTATATGCTCTTTAATCTCCACAAGATTCCTGGAAATTGCACCATTTATAGTCAAAGAGTCCACTTGATTGAATTTACGATGTGAATTGGCCACCCTGTGAAAAGACTGTGTTCTTGTCCCCCTCCCTCAACCACAAAGCTCTAGATTTCTGTCTCCAATTCATTTCCTCAAAAAGAAGAGTCTTCTCCAGCTCTCTCGACATACATTCCATATATATTAGGAGAAATGATTACAATAGAGTGAGGAAATATTCCTGAGAATGACAGCTGGTAATAGAAAAACTATTCTGGACACCTCATCTAAGTTTTCTTCTAGAACAGTACAAAAAAAAAAAAAAAAAAGACATTTTTTCCTCAAATAATTTCATACAAAAAGAATTGAGTTCCCCTCAATTCAATTAGCTCCGCAACCCAGAAGACCACACTTTTCCAACCCCAATTCTAACTTTCTATATAGACCTCATTGTGTGCCAATTCATGTGCATTTGTGCCTGAAAGTCATTGCACGCCTTTCAGCCGTTCACCTCTGCCCTTTCTTCTTTTGTCTGATCTCACATGAGAATCTGATGCTTTAGAGTCTTTTTCTGATAAAGTTTTTTTTTTAAAAAAAAAAAAAAAAAAAATCAATTAAACCACTAGTTAGTATCTTGAGCAACCTGATGCAAGGACCACATCATCCCCCACTCTAGTTGAAAACCTTGAAATCGCAACAAGTGACTGAATCGATAACTGAAATCTGACTTTATCTAATTGGGAAGACTTAAGAGCCAAATATGCAAAAGCAAAGTCCATCTCCAAGTCAAAAGGTAATATCATTAGGAACAACGACGACAATGCATTGAACTGAATTTGTTATCTTCCTTCTATTTAAATTGATTTGTTTTGGCTCAAGATCATCAAATCTGCAAATATAATAGATGGGAAACATTTGTCTGGCTGACTAAACAACAAAATGGGCCACAAAACAGCCAAACATGGTATCATGAAGGAGATTGCTCATACCGAAAAACTAATAATTTTAGACTGCTATGTATAAGCATCACCATATACACACTTGCCTTTCCACTATGTTTCTCATTTGCATGGCATATTCCCTTTTATCAGTTTGCGCACGCAATGCTCGAACTGCAGGACCTCTAGAGAGATTAAGGACACGTTTTTGTAAATAGCATCTGAGGATGAAAACAAAAGCAAACATTAGTTGCAAATACTACAAAGCAAGAACATAATTCTTATAGAGACCAAAACAATATCTAAACAAATTTTAATTCCCTCAACCCACATTATTGCACAAACGTCAAAGAGGTAGCAAGATTAAAACTAAGAAAAGAATATCAGATAATTTCAACAAACGTGAAAAGAAAAATTCACCAAAGAAAATAAGAATGGGGAAAGTCTTAAGGAGCATTTGACCAAGTGAAAGTATAGAAGGAAAGATTGTATGATAATACATGGCCAGACCCTAAATGAAATTTTATAATAGGAACAACAGATCATTGTTCTCATTCTAAGGAACCTAAATGGGTACAAAGCAAAAAAAATGGGAGTTTCGTACGAAGGATTTGAAGAGGAGGCTTCAGATTTGTTCGCCACTATTGAATCAAGACATAAGGGTAAGGGTGTTGCAGGAATGTCGAGTTCCCCCAAAAAAGTGTCAGGGAACATGGTTAAAGGTGTTAGAGAACTTCTTAACTTGTCGAGTTCAGTGAACTATGATTCCAGAGGAATACTCATAAACCCCGCCCTTCTTCTCGTTATCGTGGCAAGGCTCCTATCCCACTATGAATCTGAAAATTCTCAGCTGGAATGTTCAAGGTCTTAACGATGCAAGGAAAAGACTTAGCATTAGCAACTTATTGAAAAATTGGAAGCCTAACGTCATGCGCTTTTAAGAACTAAAATGGAGAATATTATAGCCGGTATTGTCCGGGGCTTGTGGGTGGATCCTTCATAGGTTGGACTGTTTTGCAAGCCTCAGGAGCCTCGAGGGGTATACTCTTAATGTAAGATAAATGGGTAGTGGAATGCATTAAAGAGGTGGTGGTCACTTTCTCTATTTCGTTTGGGCTTTTTGGAGAGTTTATGGTCCCATGCTGATGCAAATAAGCACTATGTCTGAGAGGAGCTTTCAAGGGTCTTTAGTTGGGGGGAAGTCCCTTGGTGCATTGGGGGAGACTTACTCGTTTTCCGAATGAAAGGGCCGGAGCGACTCAGGGAACCTCTGCCGTGTGGGGATTCTCAAATTTTGAGGTTGATCGATATTCCGTTGGTTGGAGGGTCATCCACTTGATCGAATAATCAAGACCCCCCCCCCCCCCCCCCCTCTCCTCTCTATGTTTAGGATCAACAGGTTCTTAATTTCTCCGAATTCGGAAGAGCATTTCCCAGACCTAATCCAATGTTGTCTTCCTCAACTGTTATCGTATCATTTTCCCATTTTGCTTGACTATGGAAGTTTGTCTAGAGGGTCGTGTTTTTTTAAATTTGAGAACATATGGTTGAAAGAAAAGGGTTTTGAGAGCGAGTCTGGGTTCGACCTTGGGCCCGACGGCTTCGGCGGGCGCCGTTTGCTTCAGGCTGTTTGTCAGGTGAGTGCTCGGTGTCTGCTGTGCACTCTCCTTCTTCTTTGAAGGTCTCATTATGGGTTAATGTCTACTCCTGCTCTTGACGAGGGTTGTCAGCCTTTCCTTCGGCGTGGCTTTCTCCCAAAGGGCACAGCTCCTTCTCCTTCAGAAGTGGGCGAGTCTTCCAGGGCAGCTTTTGTTGATGATTCTTCGCGGGGAGGTGGTCTTGATAAGCTTGGTGGTTCTCCCGGGACAGCTATTGATCTTAGCCTCTGTTTTGAAACTTTGGGGGTTTCTCACGAGGGGAATGAGAAGGCCTTTTTAGACTTCATGACTCTAATTGATGCGGAGCATCGTCTAGAGGCTCCGGTCCCCACTCCTAAGTTTAAAGGGTGTCGTGAAGTGAAGAACCTAGAGTGCACTATTAATTATGATGCTAGGGGTTTTGGTTCTAGCCGAGGCAAGGCAAGAGCAGGGGCGGAGCCACACTATGGCTTGGGGGGGCTTGGGCCCCCCAAGCCAAAGGGCTCCCCCCAAAAAAAAAAAAAAATCTAAAAAAAAAAAGAAAAAATATAATTTTTACCCCTATTCTTTAAAAAATTTGTAGTTTTGGCCCCCCCAAATTATTTTTTTTCAATTTGGCCCCCCAAAGCCTAAAACCTGGCTCCGCCCCTGGGCAAGAGGGCCTCTGATGTAATGTTTTAGTCTCTGGGTTTTGTGGGCTGGTTTTGTAGGGGTCTTTGGGTTTCCTTATGTTTTTGGGTTTTTCGGGTGTTTTTCCTCTCTCCTCTTTTGGTTTCCTCTTTGTATACTTCTTGTATGCTTAGGGGCGCCTTTTACGCTTTTTATAAAATTCTCTACTTATCAAAAAAAAAAAAAGGGTTTTGAAGATTTGGTGAAATAGTGGTGGGGATTTGTATCAGGTTCTAGGTACTCCTTGCTTCCATTTGGCTAATAAACTAAAACGACTGAAATTGGATTTAAAACATTGGAATAAGGAGGTATTTGGTAATATAGCGGAAAAGAAGAAGTCCTTATTAGAGGAGTTACAGTGTCTTAATTATTTAGAAGAGGTGAAAGTAAGGACTAAGGCGAAAGGAGATTGAGAGGATGATGCTCTTTTGCAAGAGGTCAGTTAGAGACAAGAATCGGAAGAGCATTTCCCAGACCTAATCCAACGTCGTCTTCCTCAACCGTTATCATATCATTTTCCCATTTTGCTTCACTATGGAAGTTTGTCTAGAGGGTCGTGTTCTTTTAAATTTGAGAACATATGGTTGAAAGAAAAGGGTTTTGAAGATTTGGTGAAACAGTGGTGGGGATTTGTATCAGGTTCTAGGTACTCCTTGCTTCCATTTGGCTAATAAACTAAAACGACTGAAATTGGATTTAAAACATTGGAATAAGGAGGTATTTGGTAATATAGTGAAAAAGAAGAAGTCCTTATTAGAGGAGTTACAGTGTCTTAATTATTTAGAAGAGGTGAAAGTAAGGACTAAGGCGAAAGGAGATTGAGAGGATGATGCTCTTTTGCAAGAGGTCAGTTGGAGACAAGATTCTGAGGCGACTTGGTTAAAAGAAAGGGATAACAACACGGGATTTTTTCACCGTCTTGCCAACTCTTTTTTTTGATAAGTAACTCTCACAGGAGAAATAATTTTATCTCCCGTCATTGTATAGATGGCACTACTACCTCCGATCAAGAGGTGATCAATGATACAATCATCCAGTTTTACAAGAATCTCTTTAATGAAATAGTTCATTGGCACCCCAAATTAGATGGGTTAGAGTTTCCCTTATTAGACTCTTTTGCAGAAGCGAATTGGTTGGAAAGACCATTACAAGAGGAGGAGGTTCTTCAAGCGTTGCTTAGTATGGATGGTGACAAAGCGTTGAGCCTTGAAGGTTTCGCTATTGTTTTCTTTCGGTCTGTTTGGGCTTATAGTGAAGGATGATCTTATGTGCATTTTTGTTACGGTCCTCCGTAACGAGGGGTGGACGGTGGATAATTGGGATGGTTGGTGCGTGGGATAGTAGGGTATTCGAGGTACCCTAGACCTCCTAAAGTTAGGATTATTCGAGAAACCCTAAAAAACTCCTAATCGACTACAAGAGCTGAATTATAATAATTTTCTTCTTGATATTATTTCATTCTTCAATACCCTATTCCTTTATTCCTTCCTAATATAATGGGATATAAATCCCTTAATTTCGGGATTCTTGCTTTATGAGCAAGACTCCTCATTTTCCTAATTAATTTATTATACTAATACCATACTAATAAACCTATTATTCTCTTAAATGATAATACGACACTTACCTAATTTAAACCCTAATCCTAATTACCCTAGGTACGTAACACTCCTACCCTCTTAAAATGGACCTTGTCCTCAAGGTCCTAAAAATATGCTGCCTATTGCTGCTGACATGGAGGGTAACTTCCTTTTTTTTTTTGATGACTCAGCATCACCGATGTTGATTCCCCCCAACAATATCCCTGCTTGCATGCTGCCCCGATACTTGTCCCTCCTCACCCGGTTTCGCTCCTCTTCCAGCCCAAAAAATCCAGAAATCACGGACACAATCTTCGGTCTTCCTCCGCCAGAAAATCTCGGACGAACTTCCTCCTCCGCCAGTGAAGGTCTGGCTGCCGCTCTTCATGCCGAAATCTCCATTCCTCGCGCAATCACCGTCTGGGGGTCGTTTGGGTGACCTCTGGCGACTGGAAAATTCGTCCGGAGGGGAAACTCGCTCCTTCGGACCTCTACCCATTCTTCCGGCTCCTGCTTCTTGCCACCGGCCAGGGGACGACGCTCTGGGCCACGGCCCAGTTTGGGTCGGCTCCTCGAGCCTCCTCCTTGCCACCCAACGCCGATTCGCCAGCTTCAAGGAGCGCCGGGTGTTGCGCCGAAGCCCCTTTCTCAGCCTTTTCGGCCCTCCCTTGCCCGAGCCCTGGTCTTCCTTTCCACGGCCCGACACCTTCACGCCCAAAGCAAGGAACTCGGCAAATTTGGATGGTTGGTGCGTGGGATAGTAGGGTATTCGAGGTACCCTAGACCTCCTAAAGTTAGGATTATTCGAGAAACCCTAAAAAACTCCTAATTAACTACAAGAGCTGAATTATAATAATTTTCTTCTTGATATTATTTCATTCTTCAATACCCTATTTATAGGGTTACAAAGCTTGAATTACGGAAACAATAATTAAATAAATATTACATAAATATTACTAACCCTAATGGAATAAATAATTCCTTTATTTCCTTCCTAATATAATGGGATATAAATCCCTTAATTTCGGGATTTTTGCTTTATGAGCAAGACTCCTCATTTTCCTAATTAATTTATTATACTAATACCATACTAATAAACCTATTATTCTCTTAAATGATAATACGCCACTTACCTAATTTAAACCCTAATCCTAATTACCCTAGGTACGTAACAATTTTCCACAACTTTCATGAGCATGAGATGTTTGAGAAGGGCCTCAATTCTACTTCCATTGCTCTTATCCCAAAAAAGATTGGGCAGTTGGAAGTAAAGGATTTCAGACCAATCAACCTAGCGGGGAAGTGTGTATAAAATCTTAGTTTAAGTTCTGGCTATAAGAATGAAGCAAGTGATGGGATCACTCATTTCAAACAGTCATAATGCATTTATAGAGGGGAGACAAATCCTAAACTCAGTTCTCATAGCAAATGAGTGTTTGGACAACAGGTTGAAATCGGGAGTTTCAAGCATTATTTGTAAACTAGATTTGGAGAAAGCCTGTGACCACGTCAATTGGGAATTCCTCCTCTATCTCTTGGGGCATCTTCGTTTCGATTCTAATGGAGGAAATGGATGTTTGCTTGTATCTCCATAGCCCAATTCTCTATTTCGATCAATGGTAGTCCTCACGGTTTCTTTGGTAGCTCTCAAGGCCTCTACCAAGGGGGCCCTCAGTAGGATGCTCTCTAAAGTTATGGTTGGTGGTTACCTATCAGGCTTCTAAGTAGGTATTCAAAACGTGGCCCCGTAGGAAATATCACACCTTTGGCAGATGATACGCTCATTATGTGTGATGCAGATCACGATCAAATTTATAATTTGGGTCACATTCTCGTGTTTTGAGACAATTTCGGGCATGAAGATTAATCTTTGGAATCGGTTTTAGTTGCAAGGGGGCAGGTACTGCGTCAGGAAGAGTTGGCCAATATTCTCAGTTGCAACATCTCCTCTCTGCCCTTGATTTATTTAGGACTTCAATTGGGTGCTTCTTTTAAGTCAAAAGCCATATAGGACAATGTAGTTGAGAAAATGGAAAGAAGATTGGCTAGCTGGAAGAAGATTTACTTGTCTCGGGGTGGTCATCTTACCCTAATCAAGAGCACATTATCCAGCTTACCTACTACTTCTTGTCCCTTTTCCCTTTACCAACCTGTGTAGCAAGAAAGTTGGAGCACCTTCAAAGGGACTTTCTTTGGGATGCTCTAGGCGGTGTGCCCCAAAGTTTCATCTTGTGAACTATAAGACTATTTGTTGTATGGAAGGGCAGTCTAACAGAGAATCAACAAAAAGATGCAACCAACTTTTTTAATGTTATCAAAAGACATAGTGAATTTGGTCTAGAATTCCCTCTTTCTAATGATACGGTTGATATAACAAATCATATGGTCAGTTCCGCCCATGATCTGTACTTCATTCCTTTCTGTCAAGAGCATAATCCTTTCCTCAATTACGTGGTTTCCAAAATAATACTGGATTTTTTTAGAAAGCAGCTATCCTGCTTCATGCACAATGGTGATGTTCTTAGAAGAGAATACTAAGAAGTTTCCACAAAACTTTTTTTGATAAGTAATAAACTGACTTTATTAAAAGCGTCAGGCGCCCCTTAGTACACCGGCAGTATACAAGAGAAAACGCAAAGCTGGAAATCGAAAAAAAACAGCCCAAAAAAAGAAAGAAAGAAGCCCACCAAACAAACCCACGAGAACCTAAACCTACAAGAACAAAGAACCCCAACCCAACCCTCAAGGAACACACAAGAAACCCACCCAAAAACCCACAGGAACCACCACCCGTAGCCCACAAACAACCCACAAACTACAGAACCTGAGCCTTTCCTCTTCTACTCCTAGAAGGCACACTCGCACCGTCGTAGTTTATGGAGCTCTTCAAATTCTGCAGTTCTCTCCTTCCTTTGATCTTATACCGCTTCCCCATACTACCCCGATGAAAATCTTCCTCAATGGCATCCAACAAAGCCAGGGCCGAATCTTCATCCTCAGCACCATCCGACTCCCACTCCAAATGTAAGTCGGGAGGAATAACGCCCAATGGGTGAGGAAAGTCACCTTCCTCTCCCTGATCCCACAAAACAATCTCCCCAGAAGGGCTAAACCCTACCGGCCACTCCTGAGATTGGATCAAGCCAATTGAGTTGGGAGTCTCACCCTTGTCAATGGTCATCGATTTGCAGCCGCTCAAGGGGGAGGGAACTCCCGGGAGAAGGAACCCGCGTCGAAGCTCCACTCCCCCACTTGGCATCGGCAGGTTCTGAGCCACAAACCCGTCCATAGCCTGAGAAGAAGTACCCAAACACTGCGTCATCGGCGAACTCAAAGCTGTCACTGCCTCATCAATCAGGGAAATATCCAACTTACTTGCTTTTGCCTTCGATTTCCGTTGATACCTCATGACTGATTTTGTTTCGGACGGGTAAATGGGAGCCCCACTGTCCGCCATCACCGGAAGAGACAAACGAAACCTCACAAAACTATCATTAGATTGGTCTTGTAAGTTTTATCTATGGGTTATTTCTACTTTGAATTGAAGTCCTTTGAGTTACGATTGGGAGTTGGGAACGGGGTATGCCTTTGGAAGTACAAGATCTAGAATGAGTTTGGTGCTAAGAGGAATCAAGAGGGCCATATGGGGTATGCCTTCGGAAGAATTTTTTTTTTTTTATATAAGTAATGTCAATTCATTAATACAGCGCAGAGGAGCGCAACTCTAATACACGGGAAGTATATAAGAGTACCTCTAATAGGAACGAATAGAAAATAAATTTAAAAAATCTGCATAAGTAAAAACATTCAAGCTCTGATGAGCCGCTCTCCAAATATATATCGTATTAAGCAAATGCTTTCGTAGCTACAACATCAATATCTCTATATCTTCAAAATGCCGCGCATTTCGCTCCCTCTAAATACACCACATTAAACACAAGGGAACTAACCACCAAACTTCCTTAGCTGAACCATACCCAAACGACGCGCCCCAACTAGTCAACAATTCCAGCACCCTTCGTGGCATAACCTACTTTACCCCAAATAAAGTAAGAATGTAACTCCTTAGATCGCGAGCAACTTCACAATGAAGTAGCAAATGTTCAATGGACTTCACACTCTTTTTAGCACCACTCAATCACCACGACACTCCTCTTTCGCTAATTGTCATACCCAAACGACGTGCCCCAGCTAGTCAACAATTCCAGCGCCCTTCGTGGCATAACCTACTCTACCCCAAATAAAGTAAGAATGTAACTCCATAGATCGCAAGCAACTTCACAATGAAGAAGCAGATGTTCAATGGACTCCTCACTCTTTTTACACACACAACACCACTCAATCATCACGACACTCCTCTGTCACAGATTGTCATGCGTCAAATTTTACCTAAAGCTACTGTCCATACAAAGAAAGCTACCATTGCCGGAGCCTTAACACGCCAGATACTTTTCTAAGGAAATGAAGGGCCATCTTTCCTATTTAACACTTCATAATAGAACTTCACTTCAAATAGACTCCTTTTTGAGAGGTTCCAAACTAACCTATCATCCTCTCTATGTCGAACCGAAATAGAAAAAAGTCGAGAGAAGAAATAAAGTACCATCTCCATCTCCCAATCCTGGACTAGATGCGTAAAAATAACATTCCACTGAATAACTCCATTTTGAACAACCAAATTATCTGCCACCATCGCATATTTATTCCTCACAGTACTAAACAAAACTAGAAAACATTGCCTCAAAGACCTATCCCCACAGCACCAATCATGCCAGAAACTTACATGTGACCCAACCCCAACCTCAAAACGAGCAAAGTTACTAAACTTTTCCCACCCCCTCCTAATATGTTTCCACACATCCACTCCAAAAGTACCCAACACCTCTTTAGAACACCACCCACCCCTTAGATTCTCAAATTTGATGTCAATCACCAATCCCCATAATGCCTCTCTCTCCCTACCATACACCTCCACAACCATTTCCCCATAAGAGCTCGATTAAACTGGATGAAATTATGAACTCCCAACCCACCTGAATGTAATGGAGTACAGATCTTGTTCCAATTCACTAAATGAAATTTTTCCTCATCTCCAATGCCACCCCATAAAAAATCCCTTTGAAGTTTGTCAAGTCGATTAGCCTCGCCCATTGGAATAGGGAACAACTACAAGTAATACGCAAGAAGGTTGGAAATAGTACTTTTATGAAGAGTCAGTCGACCACCCTTTGACAAATACATTCGCTTCCATCCAGCCAACCGCCGGTCCATTTTCTCAATGACACCATTCCAAATAGAAATGGTCGTATAAGAAGCACCCAATAGCAAACCCAAGTATGTCATAGGCAAAGATGCGACCTGACATCCAAGGAGTTGAGCCAACTGTTCGACATCCTTCACCTCACCGATAGGAACAATCTCTAATTTTCCTAAATTAATCCTTAATCCTGAAGCTGCCTCAAAGCATAAGAAGATACAACACAGATGTTGAATTTGTTTTGCTTGTGCACCACAAAAAATCAGTGTGTCATCGGCAAACAGTAAATAATTCACAACTAAAGTATCAGAATCCTTGGGTCCCATTGAAAACCCTATCAAGTTACCCTGATCCATTGCCGCAATCAGCATTCGGCACAAAGCCTCCATAACTACCACAAACAATAAAGGTGAAAGTGGATGTCACAACCCACGAGTGCTATTAAAAAAACCAGATGGGGTTCATTCACAAGAATAGAAAATTTCAGTGTAGAAATACAAAATCGTATCCAAGCCCTCCATTTCTTCCCAAAACCATAACGCTGCAGCAAATAGAGCAAGAAGTCCCAATTAACATGATCATATACCTTTTCTAAATCCAACTTACACAGCAGCCTAGATTCCCCCAATCGAATTTAACTATCCAAGCATTCATTAGCAATAAGCACTTTATCCCTACTTGTCATCATTGTGGCGTTAGTGGTCATATCTGCCCTAATTGCTTTAAGATACGTTCTCAGAAACCTTGGGATAAATTGCATGTGCCTAGGAAAGGTGAACTAGGTATTGAGAACCAAGTCAAGAATTTGAGTGATTAGGTCAAACTCATTAGTGAAATGCTAGGAAGCCTTACTCCTATTGAAAAGAAATCTGTCATGGTTAATAAAAAGAAGAATACCTCTAACAAACAAGTCTGGATTAAGAAAGAGGACAACTTGTGTTTAGTTGCCCATACTACCTTGAAAATACTTGATACAAGAAAGCCATTGTGAAGCCGTCTGGACCCGGTGCCTTATCTTCATTCATAACCCTGACCACATCCCACACCTCCTCCTCAAACTCTCTTTCTAACCAAATACTCTCCTCCGCATCAATTTTTTTTTTATAAGTAATAAGCCAAACTCATTATAAGCGTGAGGCACCCTTTAGTACATTGGGAGTATACAAAAGGAAATGCCTAACTAGAGAAACGAGTAAGAAAATCAAGAAAGGTAAAAGATAAGGGGAACACAAAAGCCGAGGTCCAAAAATACAGAGTGTGATAGAAAGAGGATAAAAGTTTCTTAGGAGTCTTCTCCACGTCTTCAAAGTTCCGGTTATTTCTTTCCCTCCATAAGCACCAAAAGAGGCAAATGGGCGCCATTTTCCACATCGTAGCACTCCTACCCGAAAACCACCGACAAGCAAGCAGATCGATAACCCATCGTGGCATAGCCCAAGACAACTCAAAGTGAATGATAAGAGAGTACCACAAGGCAGAAGCCACATCGCAATGGAGAAAGAGATGGTCCACGGTCTCCTTCGTCTTCTTGCAATGCAGCATCTATTTATTACGATAACATGGCGCTTCTTGAGTCTGACCCATGTGTTTTAACCACCAACTCCTCCGGCTGTCTTCTAACTAACAATGAGACATTTTGCTCTCCTTCTCCATCACGTAACACACCCTCAGGTACAGGAACGATGGCCTCAGCCCCAACTATAGAGTGAACCGCAACCTTCTCCCAGCTCTGACTCGGTCCCGCTTCAAAATTGTCCATCCCTGCTTCACTCTCCAAAAAGCCTTTGATTGGGGGTTGTGACGTTGATAGACCAGGACAGAAAATCCTGGCTTTTGAATATGGGCCACCTTATTCTGTCCCAACTTGGACTGTGAAACTAAAACATCCTCACACAAGCCTTTACCTTTTACCCCAAGAGGCCCACAATTTTTAGTCCCCTCTTCCAATTCCAGTTCACATGCAAACCGGCCCAGTCCAAGATGCTCCATACACGTCCACATCCTTCCTGAGCGTTAATAACAGATTTTGTAATGCTAGCGCAGTTAATGCTCCTTCTTTAGCAAACTTCAATGTCTTAGACCATGATCGATCAGCATGTTCTTCAGGCGCCTATCTCTCTTTTCCAATCCCATTCAAAACGCTACCAGGCTGGATGGCGATCCTCCCCACGCTACTCTTGCTTAGTGACTCGCTTTCCTTTTCTACACTTTGCCTTGCAACATCCACGAAAGTTCGACAGGCCTCCACCGACTGCACCTGCACCTGCCCCTGAATATGCTTGCTTTGTTGACCTGCAATTCTTGCTGATGCAAAATGTTTCACCAACCTCCTCAATTGCGAAATACAACTCCCCCATCCACAGCTTTCTCGTCCTTCTGGTATGATTATATAGCTATGTCTCCCTCCCTTGCCATATTCGGTAATCTCCAAAAATTGCCCATAGTGATTCTGACGTTTCTGCAAGATGATCACCGAATCTCCCACTCGACGAGACCTACAAAACTCCTTCAACGTCAATCCAATCATCAACTCCTCCATCATGTTCAACATCCATACCACGCTCTGGAAACCCATGACCACTAATCGTATGGTCAGCAGCTTTGGGCAAAATCTTGACGCATGATAATTTGCGTAAGAGGAATGTAATAGTAATGGAGTGGTGTTGTCTATGTAAGAAGAGTGGGGAGAATATTGATCACTTGTTGCTTCATTGTGAGGTCGCCCGGGCTCTTTGGAGCTACGTTCTTATTTTATTTGGGGTGGAGTGGATTATGCCTCGAACGGTGTTGGAGCTAATGAATAGTTGGGGGGCGGCGATTTGGAATGGTCAACTCAAAGAGGCTTGGCGGTTAGCTCCTCTATGCTTGTTGTGGTGTATTTGGAGGGAGCGGAATGCTCGTCTGTTTGAAGATGTAGAGACGACTATGGTGGAGCTACGGAAGGGGTGGCTAACTACTTTATATTCTTGGATAGCGCCACATCATAGTTTGAGTGCCTTTACTTTTGTAGAGTTTCTAAATGTATTTCATGTCCGACCCTTTTAGGGGCTCTCTTGTATACTTCCCGTGTATAAGGGTTGCGCCCCTTTGCGCTTTTTAATATAATTGCCATTACTTATCAAAATAAAAAAATAAAAAAAATAATCCTCTGCTCCATTCAGCAAGACGAAAGCCCCCGTTCCCAATTCTGATCTTAACTCAAAGGACTTCGATTCAACATAGAAATAACCCAAATTACCCATAGATAAAACTTACAAGACCAATCTAGTGATCGCACACTGAAAAACTGATTTTCAGCCGAGGGGTCAAAAGAGTAGTGACTTATCATATCCAAGTATGCTCTAGGATATTGCTAGGCATGACCCACGAGACTTCAAATGTTGGAAGAATGGTGGTGTTTGGTAAAGATTGTTTAGTTAAATTTTTTTTTGGAATAATAGTAAGATATGATTGATGTGATATAGAGTAAAAAGAATTTGTATTGAAAAGTGAAAAAGTTTTGTATTGTAGTTGATTTTTTTATTTGAATAGTAATAAAAAAAATTACTGATGTGATATAAAAAAAGAAAAAAAAAGAAAAAAAAGAAAGAATGTTTTAAAGTTGATTGTTTTTAAAAGAAGTGAAAATAAAGTAAGAAAATTGTTATGTTGCTTACCAAACATAACCAATATTAGGAATGGTTGGGGGCTCTTCTCCAATTTTGTCTCCCTCAAGGTTGGAGATGGGTATCGTATTAAGTTTTGGCATGATGTTTGGTGTGGTGAAAATGCTCTCAAATCCTCTTTCCCAGAACTGTATGCGATAGCTCATGAAAAAGAGACCTTGGAGTCGAATTACTTGGATCCTTTGGAACCTCTATTCATTGGAATTTGAGTTTCATCAGGGAACTCTAGGATTGGAAGTTGGAATCTCTCTATTCCTTCCTCACTTAGTTATACTCCTCTAACTACCCCCATTCAAAGGAAGCGGATATATTGTTATGGACCCTAGCCAGCAACCATGACTTTGAAGTGAAAAGCTATTACAACACTTCATAGATTGGAAAGCCATGTTTGTTTCCTTGGAAAAGTGTTTGGAAGGTTAAGGCCCCGCCATGCATTGCGTCCTTTACATGGACGGCAACTTGGGATAGAATCCTTACGATTGATAATCTTATAATGCGGGGTTTCACTATTGTAAACTTGTGTTGCCTTTTTTTACATTGCCCACCCACGTGAAACACCTCCTCAATCGTGGGATCTTTGAATGTTTTAATGGCTAAGATTAGTTGAAACTTGCAATGACACAATAATTTAAGCCAACTTCTTTTCCCTATTAATCGTGCTTTTTCCACCATCCTCCTTACTAAACATGGTATTTTGTATTCAATAGCAAGCAACAATTGCTCTCACCCAGAAATCACTCACCAAAGTACATTCAAGCAAATGAAGAAATCATACATTACCTATCAGAAACCTTCCCTATTTCACCACCAAGTGCATCCACTTCATGTACTAGTTGTGATTTTGCAGGTCCACCTACTGCTGGATTGCAAGGCTGCATCGAAAGAGAAAGAGAGAGATGTGATGGCAATGGGTGGAGCTTTAAAATGGAAGCATTGGCTTGCTGTGTGATAGGTTATATACATAACTCCTATTTTTCTTCATTGGTAGCTACACAAGCACACACTAGCTTTTTTAACTACAACCCCACCCTCCAAACAGAGGGTTTAAGCACATAACTAATTCTTATTAGAAATTCTATCCCATGTAAATAAATTTAAACATTTTAATGATCAACTCTTGAACCTTGGTGCCAAATAACATAAAATTAAAAACAAAAAGACATTAAACATTGTCAATGCCAATCCCTAGACACTTAATCAAAAAATGTTCATAGAAAAAAACAATTTTTGGAACTTTATGAGCAGTAAGATAGGGTACATTTGGGTGTGCGATTTTTTTGTATTATATTCTACTCTTATTTACTATATTCAAAATTGTGAATACCGAGAAAATTTACTTTTTAAAATTATGATCTGATGGTTTAGAAAACCTGAAACAAAATAGAAAAAGGTTGAATAAAACATGAATAGAATTCAAATTTAATAAAACAACCCAAACATGTATTAAAAAATAATAAAATAAATGTGTTACCCAACCATGCCAATAATTTCTTAAATTTCAAATCCGAAAGAATTTGTAAGTCAAATGAAAGAATACTATATCAAACAGAAAGACTAAATTGCCTCTATAAAAGAGCTCAAATGTTAACCTGCCAAGCAATTCGATCAATATTTAGTGTGAGAAGAAGAGTTTTTGCCCCTAATCGAGCAGATGCAAGTGCAGCTTCACAGCCTGCGTGTCCTCCTCCAACTACAATGACATCAAATCTTTCATAAACTGCTCCAACATTATCATTCCAGTCTGCAGAATGTTGAAAGTGGTTCTCTTAGGCCTTTGAAGTGATTTGGGTATTACATTGAAAGAAGTAATAGCTAGAAACAATATCCATATTTGTCAATGTGAAGAAAATAACAAAGCAGTCAATATTAATCTGAAGAAGGTGAAGTAAATATTAAAAAATTAACAGCAATAATGTAAAATAGTTTCTACTTACCCCACACAAGGGGATAACTTTTCCATAGTACTGTACTCCCAAAAACAATATATATATGAGCAAACAAAGATGATGTAGGATATTTGTTTCACAAACGGATACGTTTAAAGAGTTTAAAGGAAGGTATCTACAGGGTATCAAAAAAAAGTTAAGAGTTCAGACAACAAACAGATTCGTGATAATAAGATTTTCCCAAACAACTAACTACTTCTGTTCACAATATGTCTCATTAGACATGCAAGCATAATGAAAAAGTCGCGGGGGACAAAATTACAAAGTTAAGGCTTGGAGAATTTGGAAACCACAGTATTTGGCGAGTCTAGTAATCTAGCATTTTCTGCTCTCGCTTTTTGTGATATTACGCTTACTAAGCAAAAAAAAAAAAAAAGCATTTTCTGCTCAGCACGTCATACATTGCTCATTCACAACCTTGCTGCTTTTTAAGTAATATAATAAAAGGCATCGAGGAGAAAAGTTCACTTAAAAGTATATTCAAGGTACCCACTTCAAAAAGTAATTTCTTTGTAAGAAATAATAACGGACCAATAGGGGCGCCATACGCTTTTAATGATATCTCAATTACTTACTAAAAAACATAACTGACCATGCAGGGAATCTTTAAAATTTCCATCATTATTCTATGAAAATCAGCAACAGTACGTTTGACTTGACAGCTGCTTTTCGTAAGATTTTGACTTCTAATAATCTCAATTAAGAGGAGGCAATAAAATAATCAACAGGTGTTGCATGTGTAAGAAGAAAGCTAAATCGATCGATCATTGATTGTTGCACTTTCAGTTGCCCACAATCCTGAAGTTTGTGTTATCTTTATTTGGCGTTTCATCTAGTGCTCCTAGCCTGTTATTGCATCGCTTTCCGGCTGGCATGGGTATATATTAGTAGAGGTAATTGGTTTCTTTGTGCCCAATAATGGTCTTGCATTTTCAATAAATTTAGTTTACATATCAGGAGAACAAAGAAAAAAGAAAATCAGAAAACAGAGAATCACTCACAATCTTGGAAGAAACCAAAAGATTGTGTACAACAACAAACTTGTCACTTTTCACTTCATTTTAATATAATCTCCAAGTCCTCCAAGCCATTCGATCTGTTTCCCTCGTAAATACAATGTAAAATACATTAAATCTAACTCCTACAATCCTCATTGGCTTAGCTGATTAATTGTTTTTCGATTATGAGACTGTGACAGACCAGTTGTAGAGAAATACGTGGCTGTAAGTAGTGTTGACATGTGGAAGTTAGCTCGAGAGGTAGATCATCACACGTGGTGAAGCTGTTGAAGGTTGACAGCTGAGAGGCGGTTGTAAGCAGTTAGTTGTTTTAGTAGTTATGTTTGTTGTTTCTTTACTTGTACAAAAGCGAGGGAAAGATGTAGAGGAAGGTATTCTGTTTGTAATTCGTTCCTAGAGAACTCTGGAGGTTCTTGGCACCTCGAATGCCAAGGAAGGAGAGTAGCCTTCTCGAACATGCCATTTCTTTCAATAAAAATTCCTATCTTTCTCTTCAATTCTTCTTCTTTTTCTTCCTTTTCTCTGTTGATTTCTTAACAGAACTTCAGTTCTGTTACAAGTGGAATCAAAGCCCACGATTCTTCTATTCTTGCTTTTCTTCCTTTTCTTTCTTTGTTTCGTCTTTTTGATTCATGAGAACACGTTCGATGGCGGATGACGAACCGCATGTTCTTGAGCTTCAGCGAGCCATGGCTGGTATGCAGGTAGCAGTGGCTTCGATGGAGGAGAGGTTCCAGGAGCAGAATCGGCAACTCCAGGAGCAATTGTTGAAAAAGATGCAGGAGATGTTGAACGGGGCGACCAAAAATAAGAATCCTATGGATCAGTCAGCGGGTACTTCTTACACCAATATTGGCGATCAATTGGGTTCGGAGGGCGATTCTATCAAGCCGAGATCTCTGAAGTTGGATTTTCCGAGATTTGACGGTGAAGATCCAGATGGGTGGTGTTATAAAGCAACCCAATTTTTTGAGTACTATGCTATGCCCGATAATCAGAAGTTCAATCTTGCAGCTTTTCACATGGAAGGTAAGGCTCTGATTTGGTTTCAAGAACTTCGTAGTACTAATAATCTCAATAGTTGGATTGAGTTTACAAAGGCTATTAGAGTTCGTTTTGGAAAGGGTTCCTATGATGACCTTATGGAGAATCTGTCAAAGCTCCATCAATCAGGGATGTTAGAAGAATATAAGAGTCAATTTGAAGTTTTGGCTAATAGGGTACATGATTTGCCCGAACACCATAAACTGAGATGTTTTTTGGGGGGTCTTAAGCCTGAAATTCGCTTTCTTGTTAGGATGTTTAATCCTAAGACTCTGGTAGAAGCGTATTCTTTAGCAAAAATTCAGAAAGAGAATATCCTGAATAATAATAAAGGCATTCGACCTTGGATTACAAATCAATTTAGGAGTAACGCTGTTGGAGGTTCTGCTGAATTTACAGTAGGTGGTAATAAGGGAGTTGGTTTTGTTGCTAATAAAAATCAAGTGCAGCGTAGTTCCCAGCAGTTTCAGCCTGGTTCTTCTTTTCAAAAAAGTAGTGCTGGTAACTCAGATAGAGCACTAGTTCCTGTCCAAAAAATAACTCAGGCTCAAATGGATGAACGAAGGAAGAAGGGTTTATGTTATTCTTGTGACTCTAAATGGACCAGAGGACACGTTTGTGCAGCTCCAAAACTCTTTATGATTGAGGAGGTAGAGGTAGTTGCCGAGGAGGATATGGTAGAAGAATTTGAAGATTGTAGGATTGAGGACTTCCCTGAGATTTCTCTTAATGCAATTACGGGCACTCCTAATCCTAGAACTATGCGGTTGCTAGGAGTTTTGAAGGGACAGCAGGTTGTCATTCTTATAGACTCGGGAAGCACCCATAATTTTGTGGATGCCCAATTGGCTAAGATGTTAGGTATTCAGGTGCAGAATGGCAGGACCATTAAGGTGAAGGTAGCAAATGGTTAGGAAGTTTTGAGCCCTGGCAGAAGCAAGGCTTTACCTTTGAAAATTCAAAAAGCTCTTTTTCAGATTGAGTTTTATGTCCTTCCTTTAGCTGGATGTGATATTGTTCTTGGCATTCAATAGTTGAGAGTTTTAGGTCCTATTCTTTGGGATTTTCAGCAGCTCACCATGAAGTTTCAGTTTGGCCAGGGTGAATATATGTTGCAGGGGTTATTACAAGGGCCACAGTTGAGTTTCGAAGATGCAGCTGGGTTCAAATTCTCTAACAAGCGACATAAGGGGGTTTTGTTACAGTTACTAGAGCATACTGCAGTCATGTCCAGTGAGCTCCAGCAAGGGTCCCAAAGCAATTTCAGTGACACACTATTGGATAGTCTGCTTCTAGAGTATCGAGATGTCTTTGCAGAACCTAAGGATCTTCCTCCTCGCAGAAGCCATGATCATGCTATTCCACTAGTAGAAGGTGTTGGTCCTGTGTCGGTCCGGCCTTATCGTTATCCTTTTTACCAAAAGGGAGAAATCGAAAAAATTGTGAAAGACTTGTTGGTTATGGTGTTATTCGTCACAGCACTAGCCCGTTTTCTTCACCTGTGCTTTTAGTTCGAAAAGCTTACGGCACGTGGCGGATGTGCATGGACTATAGGTCCTTGAATAATGTTACGGTGAAAGACAAGTTCCCAATCCCTGTGGTTGATGAGTTGCTAGATGAACTCTGTGGCGCGAAGATTTTCAGTAAGCTGGATTTGAGGTCTGGTTACCACCAGATTCGAGTGGTAGAACAAGATATTCCTAAGACTACATTTCGTACACATGAGGGTCACTATGAATTTTTAGTGATGCCTTTTGGTTTAACAAATGCCCCTGCAACTTTTCAGAGTTTGATGAACCACATTTTCAGGCCTTATCTCCGCAGGTTTATATTAGTTTTCTTTGATGACATTCTAGTGTTTAGTTCATCTCCTGAAAGTCATAAAGAACATCTTAGGATCACTCTTGATATCTTGAGGTCTAATTAGCTTTTTGCAAAAAGATCCAAATGTCGGTTTGGCTGCACAGAGGTGGAATATTTGGGACATATTATTTCTGAAGATGGTGTTTCTGCTAATCCAGGAAAGATAAAAGCCATGGGGGATTGGCCATTTCCAACCACTATCAAAGCTTTGAGGGGGTTTTTGGGTTTGACGGGTTATTATCGGAAGTTTATCCATGCTTATGGATCTATTGCTGCTCCTCTTACTTCCATGCTCAAGAAAAATGCATTTAGTTGGTCTCCGGAAGCTAAGGATGCCTTTTTGAAGTTGAAGGCAGCAGTAAGTCAAGCTCCTGTTTTAGCTTTACCAGACTTTGAGAAACCTTTTCTCATTGAATGTGACGCTAGTGGGTTGGGAATAGGAGCTGTGTTGATGCAAAGTAACCGGCCTATTGCTTTTTTAAGTAAAGCCTTGAAAGGTAGAGCTTTGCATATGTCTACTTACGAGAAGGAGTTATTTGCTCTTGTCACTGCAGTGCAAAAGTGGAGACCATATTTTTTAGGCCGGCCTTTTGTTGTGAAGACCGATCAACAAAGTTTAAAATACCTTCTAGAGCAGAAAGTAGGCACTCATTTTCAGCAGAAATGGTTAACTAAGTTGCTGGGATTTGATTTTCGGGTGGAATATAAAAAGGGGGTGGATAACAAGGTCGCAGATGCCTTGTCTAGGAGGGAAGGTTGGGAGAATGAAGCTACATTATCTTCCATTTCACTTCCAGTTGTTGATTGGGTGGAGCATTTAAAATTTCAGTATCATCATGATCTAGACCTTATGAAATTGATTCAGCAGTGGAATTCTAATAAGCTAGACCATCAGAAGTATTCTATGAGGCAGGGTCTGTTATTATACAAAAACAGAATCCATATTGGAGGAGCTCTTCAGTTGCAGCAACAGGTTCTACAGTTTGTGCATTGTGATCCAGTTGCAGGCCATTCAGGCTATGAGAGGACCATGCAGAGGGCCCGAAGAGATTTTTATTGGCGAGGTATGAAGCAGAGTGTTAAGAAATTCATTCGGGAATGCCTTGTTTGTCAGCAAAACAAACAGGAGAATACTTCTCCTGCTGGGTTGCTGCAACCTCTTCCAATTCCTATTTGGGTTTGGTCGGATATTTCTTTGGATTTTGTCGAGGGTTTACCCCTTTCACATGGCCATTCAGTGATTCTGGTAGTAGTGGATAGATTATCCAAGTATGCCCATTTTATCTCTTTAGCTCATTCTTATACAGCAGTGAAAGTTGCTCAGTTATTCATTGCTAATATCCTTAAGTTACATGGGCTGCCCACCTCCATTGTATCTGATAGGGATCCGAATTTTACAAGTCATTTTTGGAAGGAATTGTTTAAGCAACAGGGTACAACTTTGAAGATGAGTTCTAGTTATCACCCTCAAACGGATGGTCAATCGGAAGTAGTTAATAAGTGTTTGGAGAATTATCTCCGTTGCTGTACTCAGGACATGCCTAAACAGTCGGTGATGTGGTTACCTTGGGCAGAATTTTGGTATAATACAACATGGCACTCTTCTATCAAAATGACTCCTTATGAGGCAGTCTACGGCCAGCCTCCTCCAAAACTTCTGTCCTATGTTCCTGGTACTACAAACGTGGCTGCAGTTGATGAGTTGCTTCGCACCAGAGAACAGATCTTGGCCTTGTTGCAGCAGAATATTAAGCAAGCTCAGCAAAGTATGAAGAAATTTGCTGACTTGAGACGAAGTGAGAGAACTTTGGAGGTGAATCAGCAGGTTTTTTTGAGACTTCAGCCCTATCGACAAACCTCAGTAGCCACTAGAAGAGCTTTGAAGTTAGCTCCGAGGTTCTATGGGCCTTTTACTGTCTTAAGAAGAGTGGGAGCTGTAGCTTATGAGTTGGATTTGCCTGCCACTTCTAGAATACATCCTGTATTCCGTGTCTCTCAACTTAAGCCTAAGTTGGGAGCTAATACTTCTCCTATACCTGTACTACCACCTGTTAATTTGGAGGGTATTATTCAACCAGAGCCTATGGCTATTTTGGATCGCCGATCTAGGCCTTTGCATAACAGGGCTTTCACTGAAGTGTTGGTGCATTGGAGTGGACAGACTCCGGAAGATGCTACTTGGGAGGATTTTCACAAGTTAACTCAAGCCTACCTGCACCTTGTGGTCAAGGTGCTTTAAAAGAGGGAAGTATTGTGACAGACCAGTTGTAGAGAAATACGTGGCTGTAAGTAGTGTTGACATGTGGAAGTTAGCTCGAGAGGTAGATCATCACACGTGGTGAAGCTGTTGAAGGTTGACAGCTGAGAGGCGGTTGTAAGCAGTTAGTTGTTTTAGTAGTTATGTTTGTTGTTTCTTTACTTGTACAAAGGCGAGGGAAAGATGTAGAGGAAGGTATTCTGTTTGTAATTCGTTCCTAGAGAACTCTGGAGGTTCTTGGCACCTCGAATGCCAAGGAAGGAGAGTAGCCTTCTCGAATAGGCCATTTCTTTCAATAAAAATTCCTATCTTTCTCTTCAATTCTTCTTCTTTTTCTTCCTTTTCTCTGTTGATTTCTTAACAGAACTTAGTTCTGTTACAGAGACACCAAACCACCAAAAAATACAAAATCCAGAAATTGTTCATTCGTCTCTTCCCCGTTCCTACTTTTCTCAGAAACCAAATAAAGAATACAAAATCATCCACATTGCCATAAACATGTTTGATAAAATTCGTCACATAAAGAAAAAAAGCCATACGTAAGCCACGATGACCGTACCTGTGCTGTGAGAGCCCTCAGCGGCGGAGACGGAGAGCCCGCGGGAGAATTGGCAGCTGAAGAAGAGGAAGCGTTGGCTAGGCCTCCGGCAGAAGGTGAGGACGTGAGGCTTCGGAAGATGAAGAATTGGGAAAGACAAAGGGAAGTAGCGGGCAAGGCGAGAGAGATGAGGCGTGACCGTCGCAGCCATTATGAAAAGAGGTTAACAAATTGTCTCCGTCCCGGCTTCAGTTGGCCTTGTCTGACTGAAGCGTGACCACGAGGCTCAAATATGGAAAAATTGGATCCCTTGGATAGGGGTTACCTGTACATTTCGTTTTATCTTTTGTTAATTTAACCAAAGATCAATGGTTCGGAAGAGAAGTATGATTTCATTTATGTTTCGTTTCTTTCGTCCTAAAATATTTTTATTTTTTATTTTTATTTTTTTTTGGTAGTTTTTAGTGTTTGTTGCGACAGAAAAATAATAATCAACCCAAAACATTTTTTTTGGGTTTGATTAAAAAAGTTTCTTTAATTTTGTAAGATGGTTTTTTTTTATAAATTATAAATTATTTTTTGAGTTTGAGCTTTTTATTCTCAAATCACTAAAACACTGTCAGAACTCAAATTTTTAGGTTAATTTTTCTAAAATAATTAGTTTATATTAATATTTTTATATTTTGAATAAAAATTGATTTTTATAGGTTAATATGATTGAATGAAAATCTAAAAATTTTCTATACACGCAAAGGTCGGAAAAATTTTCGGCGAAAAACATTTTCCTCAAAAATAATTTTTCTAAAAATTTTTGCCTACGAAAAATATTTTACGTTAAAACAAATGAAGCCTTAGTATTATACAATGAAATTCTTAAAGCTAAAAATAATGATTAAGGTTATAAATTTATATAATATAAGCTATCTTGAGAAATTTAGGAAATTTAAATCCAAAAACGTAGCAAGTGTGTTGTATCATATAGATAGATTAAGTCTGATAGGTCTCTTTCATTTGATGTTTATTACGATTATTTATATTTTTTTTATATGTTCTAATGTTTTTATTAACAGAAAATAGTCATAAAATTTAGGGAAAATCTATGATTAATCTCGGGGTAAAAGTGCGATTTGAAATCACTCTCTCACTTTTTAAAAATCTATTTTTCTTGCTTAAGTTTTTCAAAGATTTGAAATCAATCTTTCCATGATTTTTCCGTCCATTTTCGCAACTTACGTTAGTGTCACGTCAACCTTTTTGCCACATCATTTTAAAATATTGTTTGAAAACTTCTTCTTCTTTTTTTGCTTTTGGGCCGCCCCTAGATCCATTTCGGGGTGCCCGCGCGCCATCCCTTGCCATTGGGGTGGCCGCGCGGCTACACCAACCACCTCTGGGGTGGCTTGCAGGCCACCCCCCTCCCTAAGGCCGGTGGCACCCCCCAATCCCCAATTTTCATTTTTTTTAAAAAAAAAAATTTGAAGTTTTTAAATAATATAATAAAAAAATAATATTTTAAGATGATGTGGCAAAAAGGTCAATGTGGCACTAATGGAAGTTATAAAAATTGACGAAAATTTAACGGAAGGACTAATTTCAAATCCGTGAAAAAGTTAAGCAGCAAAAATTGATTTTTAAAAAGTGAATGAGTGATTTCAAATCGTGCTTTTACCCATGGATTTATCATAGATTTTCCCTAAAATTTATTGATTCATATTATGTACCAAATAAAGTTGAAGAAGATACATTATTGATTGGCATGGATATTCTAATATAATCTTCATATTTGAAGAAATGAAAAAAAAAAAATGCAAAATCAGTTCTTGTGGTTGGCGTAAATTATAAATCATTTTTTGCGATATAGAAAATAATTCAAAGGACTTCGGGGAAGGCCAAAATAATAATTTAGTTCATACAATCAAATTCCATCAAAACACTTTATGGATTCCGTTAATATGTCATGTCAACACCAATAGAATGATAACACGTGTCACTCTCAATAAAAAAAAATATTAATATATAAAACCTAAAAAAAAAAGAGGGGCGGGGAGGGGGGGTGTTGGGAGGGGGGGCTGCCACCGAGGAATTGGGGTGGCCTGCGAGCCACACCCCCCCCCCCCCTCCCCCATCTCTGGGGTGGCGAGGAGGGGGGGGCTGGTGGTGGTTTACTGGCCACCCTTCGCCTGCTCTGAGGTGTCCCGCGAGCCACCCAAAATGGGGCCAAGGGTGGCGCGTGGGCACCCCCCCCCCCCCCGCGCCCATAGGGGTGGTTCTGATGTGGCATACCAAAAGGGAATCCGTTAAGTATTTTTGTTAGTTTTATTGGCTATATTATGTTGACAAAATCACTACCATGTAAGTGTGTTGCTGAAACAGTGATGTTGTATTTATCCAGAGTTTTCCAAAATATTTACAATTTTATTCTCTCAACTATAGAAAGGCTTTAATATGACAAGTATCAATATAACAAGCATCAAGAAGGCAATTTTCAAACTCTTGGAAGATTCTGCCCAGTTTACAACTCAGCAAAAGTCGGATCCCCAATTGACCGTCCGGAAGGCCCAGTGGAAGCGTCCGAACGCCCATCAATGTTCGAGAAGATTCTGAATAGCTCAGCATAGACAGCATGAACCGTCCGAATGATAGGGCAACATCATCCAAATGCTACTCAATGTTCGAGAAGATTCTGAACTACGTAGCAGACACGTTTGGTGAAGACAGCTTGCAACCCTCCGGACGCGGTCGTTAATAAGGCAATGCGTGAATCGTGTTATGTAAGCCGGTTGCAGCTTGCCGTCCGGACACTCTCAATTTACATCCGGACGCCGCCCAGAAAACTCTGAATCAGTGATAAATTAGGTTTTCAAAAGCCTATAAATAGAGGTCTCTAGGCTTGTATTATTTACAGAATTCGGTATTGAATTCCTTTGAGCTTAGAGAGAGTGTTTAGGTAGAAACTATGAAGATTTGCTAGCTCTCTAAGAGTTGTCTGTTGTGTGATTTGATTGTATAATCGCTGCATCAGGGGTATGTGAGTGTTACTACTTTGTTTTTTGAATAGTGGATATCCTGGGTTTGGCTACCCCGGAGTGGTTTTTCTTTTAATTGAGTTTCCACTTCGTCAACAAAATATTTGTCTCTTTTAAATTCCGCATTTAATATTTTGTTCTACACTAGATCATACACACACGATGAATTAGAAGTCTTATTTTTCATTTGGTATCAAAGCTTGGTACACTCTGTTTAGATTAAATTATTGAGTGTGATCGTTTTGACTTCTAATTATTTTTATCATGTTTGAAACTCTCAATTCTGTTCCTGACTATGATGGCATGAATTATGGCTATTGGAAAGCTCGTATGCGCTTCTTTTTAAAATCTATTGATGTTTGGAAAATTGTTGAATCTGCTTGGATTAAACTAGAGGAAACAACTGACGAACTCGCTGTTGCTCAAACTAGCGCACGATTTTCTAACGATAAAGCCCACCATGCTCTATGTCAAGCGCTTTCACCGTCTAAATTCGCAAGAATTTAAAGCTGTGAATTGCTCAAGAAGTGTGGTAAATCTTAGAAACAACATATGAGGGCACCAAACTTGTAAAATCTGCCAAGCTTCAGATGTTGATTTCTAGATTTGAAGAAATTAAGATGCTAAAGGATGAGACATTCGGTGAGTTTTACACCAGGATTAGCGGCTTGAGAAACTCGATAGTGAGTCTCAAGAAGACAGTCTCTGATGTAAAACTCATCTAAAAGATTCTAAGGTCTTTGCCAGAGCGTTTCGAGATCAAAGTTACCACCATTGAAGAAAGCAAGGACCTGGAGTTAATGAAGATTGAAGAGTTGGTAGGATCTCTTCAAACTTATGAGTATTCCCTGCCTCTAGTCAGAAAGGCAAAGGCAAATGCCCTCAAGGCATCCAAAAAGAAAACCAGAGTCCTCTTTGATGAAGACTCCGACAATGAAGTAGAGGGTGCAGTTGCTATGCTTGCAAAGAAATTGGAAGACTAATGAAGAATCCAAGGTTCAAGAAGAAGAAAAGAAGGACCTGAGAGGTCCTCGGTGTTTTGAGTGCTCAGGCTTCGGGCACATAAAGGCAAAATGTGGAAATCTCATACAGGTAAAGGGGAAGGCTTACAATGCTACTCTCAACGAATCTGAAGAAGAGGAGACCTTAGATCCTGATCAGAAGTTTCTGGCCTTCATAGCACCTCATGTAGAATCTGAGGGGTCCACTCCTACTACTCAAAAAGCAGCGATAAAGACGAGGAAGAACTTAAAGAGGCCTACAAAATCTCTATATGAAGTTGTTGAAGTTGAGGGAGACGTGCCAACAGCATGTGCAGGAACTAAATAGCCTGAAGACTGAAAAAAGCACGATGCTCACAAAGATCCAAGATTCGGAGGAAAAGTTGTTGGAGACACAGCTGCAGTTGGAGAGAGTTACCGATGAGAAGCTTACTCATATGCTATCAATTAAGAAGTGCCCAATTGACAAGACAAGACTCGGGTATGTAACCTCTACCTCTGATATTCCCTCTACTTCAAAGACTGTGTTCATTAAGTCCACAGTCCTCGAGCCTCCACCCGCCTGCGTGGATAAAGGAAAGGCTGTCATTGAAGGGGAAGACCCGGTTGTTGCAGAACTCATTAAGAAGCCTCCTACCAAAAGAAGACTGTTAGTATTTTGGCCTTATTCTGTGTTTGGACAAAATCACTTATGTGTAATGATACGGTAAACAGGGATTCAACTTTCAGAGTGATGTCAGAAGATTCTGCCTGCGAGTCAAAAGAATTTTAAGTTCCCTGTTAGCCGTCCAGACGATGTGTCATCCCGTCTGAATGCCCATCTGTCTACTGTTCCATCCGTCCGGACGACGTGTCATTCCGTCCGGACATCAGACAGACAAGCATCATCTGTCCGGACGACGTGCTTCTTCCGTCCGGACACCTACATCGTATCGAGAAGCTTCTGTGCCAGCTTTCTCTGTCCGGACGTTTCAGCAGCACGTCCGGACGCCTATCAATTCTCAAACGGTTCACTGATTCTTTCCAAGTTTCAAGAAAAGGAAGATCAATCAACCGTCTGGACGATGTGGTATCTCGTCCGGACGCGTATCTCCGTAAGGCAAGAGTCGCAGTTCAAAATGAACCGTCCGGACGTCTGACAGCTGTGGTCCGGACGCTGGTGCATCGTATATGGTAACTGCCGATTCGACTTCAACCATCCAGACGTCTCCCCCTCATGGTCCGGACGCACGCGCATCAGATATGGAAATTGCGTGTTGAAGTTTAGCCGTCCGGACGCTCCTGCCCCATGGTCCGGATGCGCAAAGCCTTTTATGGAAATTACTTGCAGCGGACGTGCGTCCGTCCGGACGATCGAGCCATCCCGTCCGGACGATGTTCTTATACAGGAAAGATTTCTCAGCGAAAATTTCAGAAAATCCTGTCACACAGTTGTCCGTCCGGACGGCCATGGTTCACCGTCCGGACGGCTCCCAGGTATATTTTGCCTGACGCCCATTCTGACCCCCAACCTATAAATAGGGGCCCCTAGGCACTTAGAGCTGCAAGAATTCGGTGTGAATTCCATTAGAGCTCATAGACGTGATATCTCATCTGAAGCCGTTTTTCAAGTGTGCTGTGCTGTAAACCGAAGTCTATCTTAGAGGTCGGCTCTAAGGTAAGGAGTTCCATTGAAGACCCCTTCAGGTAGGTGAACGTGGTTGGGAAGCGTTCGTGTTAGGTTACACGTCAGATATCAAGCTACGACCATTGAATCGGTACATGTGAGTGTTACTGTCTTGTATCTAGCTTTGTCTTCTGAATAGTGAAATTCCTGGGTTTGGCTGCCCCGGAGTGGTTTTTCTCTTAACTGAGTTTCCACTTCGTCAACAAAAATCTTTGTGTCATTTACTTTCCGCTGTGCTTTAATTTTTGTTGACACTTGTTGCACATACTTTACTTTTAGAAGTCATTTCAATTTTTCAAAGACCTCCCATATGCCACTACTGTGGCATAAGTGGTCACATTTGACCTAGGTGTCCTCAGCGTTAGGCTCAAAAGTAGCTGTCAAGACACATTACATCAGGCACTAGACCTCCAGCAAGATATCAGGCTCCGCAGCATCAACGGCAACAACAGGGATTTGTTTCTGCCAATCAAAGTGGTAAACCAAATAAGAACAAATCAAGGCACTATAAGGAGAAGCCACAGACGCCCAAAAGCGACCAATCTTATGAGGAGCTGCCTATTTTCAGTAGTTTGATGCAGAACTTGCTGAGTTGGATGGAAAACCAGTTAAAGGCCTGTCAACAACCACCACAGGTAAGGCAGGTTTGTGTCATAAAGGATGAGGGCACTCACCCCTTGAGGGGGAGTGGACCCACCTAGTTGGTGAGGTCACACATGCCTAGGATTTTGGTTCTAATCCTAGAGCGTGTCAGGTTTGCATGCATTGCATTAGTTTCTCTTTATCATATATTTATATATGCTTTGCATTCTAGGAACCATATTTGTTTTATCCCATATTTTCTCTTGTTGTCTTGAGGAAAATTTCTGCAGGTATTTGATGGGAATGACAGAAAAAGCACGTCGAGCGGTTGCTTTTTTGTCTTTGGTAAATTCTGAACCTCTCTCCCTGAGGATAGATTTGATCTTACCATACATGCTAGGATTAGATTCTGGTTCTTTTCCTTAGAGCATGTTTTTCTTTTTGTTGTTATTTTTTTATATATATTAAAAAAAATTGGGGGAGAAGATGCATAATTTTTTTTTTTTGATAGCTTTTCACATATTACATGTCTTTTTGCCTAATATCTTAGTTCATTATACATTGATTGAATATGCTTATATATGATTGAGAGTTTATGTCTGATATCTGCTAAGTTTTCTTATTACATCTTAATACTGGATAGTTGCTTTTCTCATGTAATGAAAGAATGTGCACTATCCAAAGCTCCCCTAAGGTACATTTTGATGTGCCAATTTTACTTGCAAGCACATGAGCCGTATGTAGCATAGTGCATACAAGTGCAAGATCGTATCCACAGGGAAGTGTGTGCAAACAAAATAAAATCAATTTCTATTTAGATTAATTCTATTTTAACCTAGAGCCGCATTTTGGATTTTTTTAAGAACAAAAAAATAAAAAATGAGTAAACAAACACAAAGAAGAAAAACACTAAAGTATCGGAATCCACCAAACCAAATCAAACACCATACTCTTGCATTCTATTCATAAATTAGATTCAAAGGAGCTCGATATTCAAGTTCTTAAACAACAAAGCGTGAAACCATTTGATGAATCCAACTCAAAAACAAATCACAACGATTATCCCTTAGAGTAGAAATCATTCATTGTATCCGTTTGTCAAACAGATCACAATGGATATCCCAATCTCAAAGAAATCAATCGATGTATCTATCGGTTGAAACATAACAAATATCCACTTAAAATAAAATTCTCAATCTAAGGAAATAAATCCATAAATTGAAATAGAACTCGAATATAAAATGATAAAAAAAAATGAATCTATGAACATCATGACAAGAATGTAGGTGTTATCATTAATGAGGTTTCATCATCAACCTTAGTTGAGGATTTTAGCCTCTCATGACTGGAAACACCGAACAATCTTGAAATGAAAACATAAAGAAATAAAGTAATATGACGAAGAAAGAAAGAAGAATAGAGACTAAATAACTTTAAATAAATTAAAGGAAATACAAAAGAAGTTTAAACTTACAAAAGAAAGAACAAGATGAGAGATAAAACAATGTTCTGAAAAGAAAATGTGTATATACAATGATCGATGAAAAAGAGATGCCTATCATGAGGTTTTTATAGCAAAACATTAGGTTAAACCCCATATTTTCAAAATGGCACCTCTACCCCTCAAAACCCTAATAAGAAAAAAGAATGCTAGGGTAAAGAGTGTCTGCAGCCACTAGGAGCAAGGAAATTCGCGTTCTTATAATGCGGGGCACTTATAACATAGCAGACGTTCGAATTAGGAAAATCCTATTCAAAATTATTTGTAGCATTTTGAATTAGCTTTCCAATGCCACTGATTTCACCTTAATCCGATACTTAAGCTGAATATTATGGTTGAAATACCATGACTTATGCAGAACCTGAAATTTAATCCAATCCAATACCGGAGCCAATCTGTCCCGAGGGGAGTCAAAGTCATTCTGCTTTGAATGCTGAGAGGCCGAGTAATTCTCAAGCAAGACCTCCACTTGAGAACTTGGGCGAGGGCTTATTCGGTGATCCTTTGATGGCAGTAATTGCTTTGATTCCCGAGGGCTTCATGGGTGATGCAAGAGTGACTTCGCCTGATAGATTTGTTGGGGGCTTGATGCACTCTCACTATCAGTTGAGCTTTTACTTGCGACTTTTCCTTCATGTATATATATTTTTTGCAAGAAAATTTTTATGCTAATTTGTATTGTTTGTTTGCTTGACTCGGTAGTTTTTGGTGAAGATGGCTGCGCTTTGGCGCAATTTTCAAAGGTTCTCGGTGGCCAATCCTTGTCCTCCCGTTCCCGAGACGTGGGTTCAGATAGAGAGCCTTGAGGGCGAGGTCACTCGGCTAAACAAACTACTGAAGTCTCAAGGAAAAGAGATTAGTGCTAGGGATCAAAGTCTTGTCGAGGAGAAAAGATTGAAGGAAAAATACAAGGAGGAGGCCCGGGAAGCCGACGCTCGCTATGTCCAAGTTGTCGCCACTCTGGCTGAGGAGCAAGATCTCCAAGACAACTTAGAGGTGGAACTCGGTGCCTACCGGACCTATGCCTCTACTTTGTCAATGAAACTTTCGGCTTCCAAGGTTGCAAAGGAGAAGGCCAAGTCTGAGAAGGAAGCAGCAGTGGCTGAGAAGTTGAAGTCCGAGGAACACACCAAAAGTTGGTACAAAAGGCTTCAACAGAAGTACAACCACTATAAAAACAAGTCGAAGTGTCTTTTGGGGCAACTTGCCTTTGTTCCGAAGCTTCGGGATTTTTGTTGGGGTTGGTGCTACAGTTGGGGATTCGAAAACTATCGAACCTTAGAGTTGAATCCCGAGATTTATACTTATGACAAGGCCATTGTTTGCCCATTTTTGGTCGGGATACCAGAAGAGGCAATAAAAGAGGTCGAGGAATTAGGCAAGAATTTTTTTTCCTGATGTTCCCCACTGGAGTGATAATGCTCCCAAACCTTGGAGAAGCCTAGTGATCTCCGAGCCTGCTACTGAAGACGACCAAGAAACGACCTCAGAAGACTTATCTTTTAACCTGTAATTTTGTCTTGATTTGTAGCTTCTTTTGAGTTGTAAAGAATATTTTTGTACTTGATGAAAATATTTGAATGAAATTCGACTTTGTCTTAATTGAATTTTTTGAAGTTTTACTTTGATGAGTTATGATGAACACCGAGCTGTTACCCCCCAATAAGTTAAAGAATGAATATTCATCTAAGTTATTTTTTTAGTGAGTTTTTGTCTGGGTAAATCATAACTTGCCGAAATTTAAATGAGCCGAAAGCCTAATAAATTTTTAGTGTGTCTGAATCATTTTCCACATGAGGAGAGTAGTTGTTTTCTGGGTTAAAGTTAATCGAGTTACCCCCTTATAACTTAGACAAATTTTCGAGGGAGATTACTTTTGAATTTGATCGAAGCGGTTATCTTTTAAACCGGGGAAGACAACATTTTTTGATTTGATCTGGTTCGAGTTAGACCAAGTTACCCCCCAATGACTTAGACAAATTTTATATTTGTTTGAGTCATTTCCAAGGGAGATAATCGGAGTGACTTATTTTTCTTCCCAAACCGGTTGTCTTCAAACCGAGGAAGACAACATTTTTTGATTTGATCTGGTTCGATTGTGACTTGCAATGATCCGATGAAGACTTGAAATCAGTATGACTGCCCAAGTGATTTACTTTATTGAGATGGCATCCGGTTACATGTGTTTCACATAAAGTACTTCTTCAGATTCTCGGCATTCCAGGCTCTCAGTAGGGTCTTGCCCTCCGTATCGACTAGATGGTATGCTCCTTTATTGTGACATTTGATTACTCGATAGGGGCCTTCCCATTGGGGTCCTAGTTTCCCTTCATTTGGATCCCTAGTGATTGGGTTGACTTTCATTAGGACCCAATCCTCAAGTTGAAACTTCTGAGGATTCATAGTTTTATTGAAGTAGCGGGCCGCTCGATCTCGGTATGCTGCCTATGTGACTTGCACTTCATCTCTTCTTTCTTTTAGCAAGTCCAGATGAAATTTGATTCCTTTGTCGTTGAGTCCTAGATTGTAATGTGACACACGAAAGCTCGGGGATCTTACTTCTGCAGGGATGACTGCCTCGGTGCCATATGTTAGAGAGAATGGAGTTGCTCCAGTTGGAGCTCGTGTTGTTGTTCAATAAGCCCATAGTACCTTGGGGACATAATCCACCCAAGCTCTGTTAGTTTGTGATTGGCTGCATTCTGTTTGACAAAATCACTTTTATGTAATGTTGCTACATAGCCAGGGATGCTGCTTATTTCAAAGTCTTCGTTTTAGAAATGTGCTTCAAGAAGTTCAAAGAAGATTCTGTACAAATTCCAAGTCAAAGAAGTCGAATCCCAAGCATCCTTCCGGACGGCCCAGTATAACGTTCGGACGCTCATCAGTCAGAAACATCCATTTGGATGACGTGGCAATACAGTTCGGACACCCATCAGTGTCTGGAAGTTTTGAACTGTTCAAGGTTACAACCTTCCGGATGTCTCAGCAACACGTCCGGACGCTTATCAGTGTTCGACAAGAAATCGGGTTTCCTTCTCAGACACAGATATGGGAAGACACCTGCATACGTCTAGACGTCAGGTCTACAACGTCCGGACGATATCCTTGATAAGGCAGGACGTGGAGAAGGATTGCAACTGTTTGGACGTCAGGGAAACACCGTTCAGACGCCAATCCTTATTATGAAAATTGCGTGCAGCAGAAATGCAATTGTCCGGATGCTAGGGCAACATAGTTTGGATGTGGCCCTGATATGGTATTGCATGAAGTATGTCATGGAAAGTCAGTTGCACAGTTGTCCTTCTGGACGGCCTCAGCTTGCGTTCGGACACCGCCTAGAGAAATCAGAGACAAACTCGATTTAGGTCTTCTTAGCCTATAAATAGAGGCCCTTAGGCATGTACAATTTACAGAATTTGGTATTGAATTCTTTAGAGCTTAGATAGTATATTTTAGGGATATATTGTGCTGATCCATTAGCTCTCAAGTTGTTGCCGTTGTGCTGTTGCTGTGCTCGTTTATTGAAGTATATCTTAGGGAGGAGCCCTAAGGTAAAGGAATCCATAGAAGACCCCTTCAAGTAGGAGACTTGGTTAAGAGGCATTCATGTTGGGTTACGTGTCAGAGTGCTAGATACGATCACTGCATTGGGTATCTGAGTGTTACTGTCCATGTACTAGTTTTGTCTTCTGATAGTGGATTTCCTGAGTTTGGCTGTCCCATAGTGGGTTTTCTCTTAATTGAGTTTCCACTTCGTTAACAAAATAATTGTGTTATTTAAATTCCGCATTTACATTATTTTGTTACACGTTGCACATGCACACTATTAAATTAGAAGTCATTTATATTTTTCATTTAGTATCAGAGCTTGGTACACTCTGAAAAGATGAAATTCTTGAGTGTATTCTGTTTGACTTCTAATATTGTTTTTATCATATCTATCAATGTTAATTTGATGGAAAAAAGTGAACTTCAATGGATGTGTGTCAAATTGTTTAATCAATTTGAAGATTTAAAAAACTCTAGCATTGATCATCTACAAAGACTTAAAAAATTTGAAATTGAGAAAAATGTTCTTATTGAAAAAATTAAGTCTTTGGAAGATGCTCTAATGAATTCAAAACTTCATTTGGAAAAACCTCTTGATTCTAGCTTGAGTATTGATAGTGTTGCATCTGTTTCACATGCTATGCTTGCTTATAGAACTATGTTTGTTAAACCTAGCATGTCTCAACATCATACTTGTTAGTTTTTGGCCTCATTCTGTGTTTGGACAAAAATATTTGTTTGTAAAAAATGCTTCACAGGGATTCAACTATTCAGAAGTGCTTTAGAGTCAGAAGATTTCCGGTTCCCTGTCAGTCGTCCGGACAATGTGTCATCCCGTCCGGACGCCTATCTGTCACTGTTCCATCCGTCCGGACGACGTGCCATACCGTCCGGACGCCAGATAGACCAAGCATCATCCGTTCGGACGACGTGCATTTCCGTCCGGACCATCTACTGTGTCGAGAAGGTTCTGTCCAACTTGCATCCGTCCGGACGCCTCTCTGTACTCGAATAGTTTCAGATTCTTTCCAAGTTCCAATAAAGGAAAGATCAATCAACCGTCCGGACGATGTGGTATCCCGTCCGGACGCACGTCTCCACAAGGCAAGAATCGCAATTCAAATACACCCGTCCCGACGTCAGACAGCCTTGGTCTGGACGAGCGTTCATCAAAGAAGGAAATTGCCGATTCGACTACAACCGTCCGGACGACTACCTATCATGGTCCGGACGCGCGCACATCAGTTATGGACATTGCGTGTTGAAGATCTGTCATCCGGATGTTTATCTTCCATGGTCCAGACGCGTGAAGCCTTATATAGAAAATACTTGCAGTGGACGTGCAACCGTCCGGACGCTGCTCTTAAACAGGAAAGATTTTCAGCGAAATTTTCAGAAAATCCTGTCGCACAGTTGCCCGTCCGGACGGCACCCGCATATATTTCAGTAGTAGCCCATTTTGCACCTTAGCCTATAAATAGAGCCCCCTGGGCATTGAGAACTGCAAGAATTCGACATTGAATTCCATTAGAGCTCAGAGAAGTATTAGCTGTTCAAGTTTCCCCTGAAGCCATTACAAATGTGTTGTTGCTGCGCTACATCTGAAGTCTATCTTAGAGGTCAGCTCTAAGATAAAGGATTCCATTGAAGACCCCTTCAGGTAGGTGACCTGGTTGGGAAGCATTAGTGTTGGGTTACACGTCAAAGAGCAAGGTACGACCACTACATCGGGTACATGTGAGTGTTACTATCTTGTATCTAGCTTCATCTTTTGAATAGTGGAATTCCTGGGTTTAGCTGCCCCGGAGTGGTTTTTCTCTTGATTGAGTTTCCACTTCGTCAACAAAAATCTGTGTGTTATTTTTATTTCCACATTGATATTTTTGTTGCACACTTTGCACATACTTTTCATTTTATTTAGAAGTCATTTTCAATTTTCAATTGGTATCAGAGCTTGGTACACTCTGTGTAGATTTAATTCTTGAGTGTTATTTTTTTGTTGACTTCTATATTATGTTTCAAACTCTTAATTTTGTTCTTGCCTTTGATGGTACGAACTATGGCTATTGGAAGACACGTATGCGTTTCTTTTTGAAATCTATTGACTGTTGGGGTATTTTTGTAACTGGTTGGACTAAACCAGAGGATGCAACACATGAACTAGTCCCTCAAAAGAACGCACGTCTCTCAAATGATAAAGCCATCCATGCTCTATGCCAAGCACTTTCTCCATCTGAATTCGCTAAAATTTCAAACTGCGAATCAGCCAAAGAAGCATGGCAAATCTTGGAAACAACATATGAAGGCATGAAACTTGTTAAATCCGCCAAACTTCAAATGTTGATTTCGAGATTTGAAGAAATTAAGATGTTGGAAGAAGAGACATTTGGAGAGTTTTACTACAAGATGAGTGACCTGAGGAACTCCATGGTGAGTCTTGGGAAACCTATCTCGAATGTAAAACTCATCCGAAAGATTCTAAGATCTTTGCCTGAGCGTTTCAGGATCAAGGTGACCACCATTGAGGAAAGCAAGGATCTTGAGGAAATGAAGATTGAAGAGCTGGTAGGATCTCTTCAAAGATATGAGCTGTCTCTTCCCCCAGTCAAGAAGTTAAAGACCGTTGCCCTGAAGACTTCCAAGAAGGTAGAAGCGTCATCTGAAGATGACTCTGAGGATGAAGAAAAAGCTGTGAGCCAAGAATTTCAGAAGACTGATGAAAGATGATCGGTTCAAAAAGAAGTTTTCTGAAAAGATAAAGAAACCTCCCAGAGAAGCTGAACCTGAGGAAGAAGAGAAGAAAGATCCCAGAGGACCCCGATGTTTTGAATGCTCAGGATTTGGGCATATCCAGGCTGATTGCGGGAATCTCAAGAAGGGAAAGGGGAAGGCATACAATGTGACTCTCAGTGATGAGTCAGAAGAATATGCTCCAGAGCCTGACAAATTTCTGGCCTTTGTAGCCCCATATGTTGAAGAAGAAGACTCGTATTACTCGGAGCATAGTGATAATGAGGTAGAGCTCAAGGAAGCTTACAAGACACTCTACAGAGAGTATGAGAAGCTGAGGGAAGGCCGAAAGCAGCATCTTAATGATCTGAATAGTTTGTAGACTGAGAAGAGTTCATTGCTGCTCAAAATACAAGAGCTCGAGGAAAAGCTACTAGAGACGCAGCTCCAACTAGAGAGGCTCACTGATGAGAAGTTGACTCGTATGATGTCTATCAAGAAGAGCCCAAATGACAAGACTGGTCTCGGGTATGTAGCTCCCTCTTCTGATGTTCCTTCTTCCTCAAAGAATGTGTTTGTGAAACCTACAGTCCCAGAGCCTCCTCCCACTGTTGAAGATAAAAGGAAGGATAAGGTCAATGATGATGTTCCAGGCACTCAGGAGCCTCATTCCATCAGAAGACCTCCCATTTGCCATCACTGCGGTCTCAGTGGGCATGTTCGTCCTCAGTGCTCCCTCCTGAAAGCACAAAAGGCCAAAGCCAAGAAAGAAGTGTCCAGACAAACTCATTATGGCACTAGACCTGTAGTCCAACATCAGACTCCATGGCATCAGGCACCTTATCAAGCATCATGGAGACAAGCACCAAGGCATCAAGCTCATCAATATCAAGCACCTTGGTCGCTTACTCCTCAGGTCCAAGCATCTCAGCATCAGTAGCCTCAGCAGCGGTTCGCACTAGCCAAGCACTTTAGAAGGCCACAGAAGGTGGAAGCTGAGCAACACCACAATGACCCACCTATCTGGATGCAGAATATGATGGAGTGGATGATGACCTCATACCAGCAATCACCCACAGGAAAACAGGCTTGGATCGAGAAGGACCATCACCCCATGAGGGGGAACCGATGCACCTAGTAGGTTCGGGTGTTCATGCCTAGGATTTGGTTCCTAATCCTATGGCATCAGGTTTGATTGCTTGCACATTTACTTGTTATATTTGTGTGATTATTATGCAATCTAGGAACCAGGTTGTTGTGCCCCCTATTTTCTCTTCAGAGAACTTTGTAGGTACTTATTTGGGGAAGACAGAAAAAGCAGGTCGAGCGACTATTTTTCTGTAATGGCATCGTCAGGTTTGATTTTGCTGTGCATATGATGTCATTTCCATATTGCAGTTTTTGTTTTTGTTTGTTTGTTTCTTTTAAAAAAAAATAAAAAAATTGGGAGAATTTGCAGGATAATTTTGTTTCTCTTGGCCTTTTAGATATTGTATGTATCTTCACCTGATATCTCAATTCTGTGAGCATTAATTTACTTTGCTTAGATGTATTTGAGAGTTTTCTAACTAAAATTTGCCAAGTGTTTTCCGGTATATGCAAAGTAGGATAGCTTCTTTTCTCATGCGATGATAAATGTGCACTATCTGAAACTCCCAAAAGGTACATCTTTCCTTCTTTGACTTTTTTGCTTCTAGAAATTCTGAATAAGAGAAGAGGTTTGTGATAAGATGGTCAAATTGACCACAGGCTAGTTGAACCTAGAATCTAAAAACTCTGGCATTTTCTCTAGCTTGCAACACCATAAGAATCAAGCAGTTATTCATGTGAATTTTGTGCTTTAAAATTGTCTATTCACTGCTCCTGTACTGAATTTGCAATATGCCTTGCCCTCTATGAGCAAGTAAAATTTATCTTATCCTTCATGGTACAAGTAAAACAATTCGGTGCTGTATCTCAGAGGGAGTGTATCAGATGAGGATGACTAGGCCCTAGTAAGTATAAGGTTTGACTTTTGACTCATCTGTCACGGATTCTCTCTCTTATCTAGGAAATCCGGCTGCTCTTTGTCATGTCATTGGAAGTCATACCTTGTGGGTTAAGTCTTCACACACACACGCATTGTATGAGTTGAGTTGTTTGTTTGAAGTTTGTATGTCCAGGAAAATGTTTGTGCTGATTAAAATCTCAACTCTCTTTTATATCTCTGTTTAGTTTTGAGATGCTTTCTGATTGTGCTATCAGTTGATTATACATGCGTGTTCTGAAAACTGACATGAAAAAAATTGACTTCTGCAAAATTTCCAGTTTTCCTTCTTTCTTTCTTTTTTTTTTTTTTCTTTTTTTTTTTTTCAGTGTGGAGCGTCCGGACAGTCTCTCTTGGCATCCGGACGGGAATGGAGTCAAATTTTCCGGACGAGACCTGCTTACGTCCGGATGCTTGCGGCAACCATCGGGCGAACGATTAGTAATACCGTCCAGACGTGCGCGACCTGTCTGCTTGTTCCCAATGTAGCGCGCGTCCGGACGACGTTAATGCACCGTCCGGACGGGGACCCCACAGAGGCTATATAATCCCAGGCTGCCGCATTCTCTCCCATGCCCCACACAATCTTCTCCCTTTTTGGCTCTTGTGAGTAATTGTTTTCAGCTTTTGGAGTTATCTTATCCCAGTTTGTCTCTTTGTGCATTCTCACTCCCATTCCAGGTATTTTTCTAGTCTTTCTCTTTTCAGTTTATTTCTTTTTAAACTGTTAGAAATTTATTTTTCTTTAGGAATGATGTTAAAATTTTGAGATGCATATCTGATGTGTTGAGACTTGTAACGCCTCGAATTTGAGCCTGCAAATTCGTAAGCAGAAACCTCCGGTTTCCACGTGACATTACTACATCAGAGATAAACTCTCGTAGCGGAATATATTTATTTCTTCTAAAGCCTTAGGAATTGATAGCATAACACATTTAGAGCTGACTGAAATACCTCGATACGTTTATTAAAAGTTACTTAGGTTTATCTTTACATCCTATATGCACACTAGGTGCATCAAAATTAGTGCCACAGGCGGCACATAAGCATATAACATAAAACATGTCGAACATGACATTGTTATAAATATTTACATGCCATAAAACAAAACACATATAAGCGCAACTAGTAATTTCTAAGCTAGCACATGATAGTTCGTTGATGGTTTCAAAAACCATCAAAACTGGCATATGGGTCCATGCCTTCATTCTCCAGATCTGCATCAGTAACTATGCAAATATGACGTCATCATATTTACATAGACAAACAAGTGAGTCATCCATTTTCATAACTAAGTTACCATTGGATTAATAACAGTTCATAAATAATATAAATGCAAAGTTGTATGAATATGCATCGTAGTAACCATTTAGTTTGTGTTTTATGATTATCTTACTTCAGACCTCTCGTTCTTAGGTATCCAAACCCGTTCATGTCCTTTGCCTCACACTTAAAGTCTTACCTGTTTGCACTGGAATCCTACCGGTCCCAGCATTAGTTATATATTAGGACTTTGGACACCCCTGGGTCACTATGAACCCCCTGGATCCACTGACTAGCCTTCCTTCCACTTGCTACTACATCAGCTTGTTGATGGCAATCTCATCAGCCGTTATATTAATTGGACACAACATGCAATGCATGAACAACCACATGCAATAAACACATACCGCACAGTCCTAATGAAACATAGAATCATTCCTCAGTAAGTACATCCATACTTACTCTCCTTGGTGTAGTTTCTTAGCTCATTTTCTGTAACAAATATATACAAAGAAGATGATATATACATCAGTCCTTTTTTCCAATATTAAAAATGTGTATATTTTTACATCACTTTACTCATCGTTTTTAGTTATCAATTAAAAGGTAATTACTTCAACATGAATCCTACAACGATTCATGAGAAAATATTACAACGTTTCATGTTTAAGCACCGAAACACAGCATAATGCTCTTGGTAATATAACATTTAAACATGAATCCTAACAGGATAATATTTTTATGTAAAGGGATAGGGAAATTAGCGGCATAGCCACTTTGTAGGAATACAATAAATTATAAAATAAATACAGGGGATTAAACCACTTTGTAGTAACGCAATAAATGATAAAATAAATACGGGGGATTAAACCACTCCGTAGTAAGGCAATAAATGATAAAATAAATACGGGCGATTAAACCACTCCGTAGTAACGCAATAAATGATAAAATAAATACGGGGGATTAAACCACTCCGTAGTAATGGTAAAATAAATACGGGGGTTTAAACCACTCCATAGTAACGCAATAAATGATAAAATAAATACGGGGGATCAAACTACTCCGTAGTAATGGTAAAATAAATACAGGGGTTTAAACCACTCCGTAGTAACGCAATAAATGATAAAATAAATACGGGGGATTAAACCACTCCGTAGTAATGGTAAAATAAATAAATGAAATCAAATAGTAAGGAAGAGGTGTCAAGATTTACTCACCAATTTGATTTGGAGAGAAAATAACTTCAAGAACACCAAAGTGGTTGTGTGGTAGAAGGAGAGAAAAAGGGAGAGAAAACCAAAGCAAAAGCTTTCTTGAAAGTTGTCTAGGATTTGTGTGGAAAAACAAAGGGCCTTGCATGCTTATTTATAGGAGGAAAGCAGGGGTATATAGGTCCAAAATGTAATAAAAGAATTAGCTTATTGGATAATGTCTTGCAAATTTGGATTTTAGAATTTTCGTCCAACTAGAGGGCAGCCTACTCCTAGAATTATTTCGATGGTCAAACCTACTCTGATTGACGTAAAATTTTGAGGGTAGATAGAGGACTTCATGACAAACATTTTCTCTTTTTGGTTCGTCCCATTTCGAGTTCGTTTTGACTTAGTTTCAATCAAGTCAAAGTTTCTGTCTATAAAGCCAAAATATCTTTTATCCACTTTTTGCGTTCACACTTGCTTTATTGATTTTTCTTTCTTGTCATGATTACTTTTGAGATATCCTATCCTTTCATCATTACTCTTGTTTTTTATACATAAATGTTTCTAGAAGCATGGAGATATTTTTCTTGACAGCTTTTCGTTTAATATCGACAGTTGGGTTATTTAGGCTCGGGTCAAAAAGTCAACTGGTGGACTTTTTACTAAATTTTTCCACATGATAGATCTTTCTTTTGTAAGCACAATGGTTTTTGAATTATCTAAATCTGAGTCTATTTGACCTGTTTTCGGTTTAATCAAAGTTTAAAGCTTAAATGCTACTTTTAGGTTTTTTAAAGGGTTTTTAGGTTTTGATCTTTTAATATTTCGAAACAACTTTAGGTTTGCTTATAAAAACATGTGGATATTGTCTCCTCAACAATATCAATGATTTCTTAAGAGCTTGAAATTACTGGGCATTACAAGACTGGTTGTGGTGATTTTTGGAGTCCATTTTACTGCTGTTATTCTGCCCATTTTTTTTTTTACTTAACAAGACTATTATTTTGGATTCTTTTGTTGCAAATCTTGTTGGTTTCTTGTGCAGAATTATGTCTGTGGGTGGTCCTCAGCGCCGAGTCTGTCAGAGGACTGTGGAGGATAGGGCCACATTACAGGCCAAGACTATGGATCGCACCGTCATTGCTGAGCGGAACGTCATCCGGTCCGATATCATGGTGCCACCTCTGGATAGCATCCATGCCATTATCCAGACATACAATTGAGGATATCTCTGATGAGTCACAAATATTGTGTATTTTGACCCCTCAATTTACATTAGTTAAACCTTTAGTTTTGTTATTTTCTAATGTCTTGTGCGAATTTTAGTGTTTAAGTGTTTTTTAGGTCATTGGAAGAAAATAACGGTATTTATGAAGGAATTGCAAAGAAATGGGATTAAGTCCCAATTACGGATGTGAACTTGGCAACCAAAAGTAGTGTATGTGGAGGTGAAATCCAGAATTTTCTTTCGGCTATAGCAATTTGTGAAACCAAAAGGGACTTAATTGAAGCACAAGGAAATGCATGCTTGCACCTCCAAAACCCATGCACTGAATTGCACACTTGTCTAGCACTTATTTGAGTGCTGCTGGAAAAGTCTCTCCTTCCAAAACAATGCAGCACATACACGTGAAGGACAGTTTCTCCAAGGATGATGAGTCACAAATATTGTATATTTGGACCCCTTAATTTGTATTTGTTAAACCTTTAGTTTTGTTAATTTCTAATCTCTTTTGCAAATTTTAGTGTTTAGGTGTTTTTTAGGTCATGGAGAGAAAACAATATCAATTTTGGTGGAATTGCATTCAAAAAGAAAAGAAGACTCGTTTCTTTGCATGAAGGACATAGGAGCATTAATGTGGAACTTGCAGCCAATCAAGACATGTTTTTTCCCTTTCTTTGCATGAGTGGACGACATGTGATTTGGGAAAACACATTTTCAACTCCAAATTCTGGAGAACACTCCACACGCCACCTGCAGCACAATGCTGCAAAAGCTGCTGGACAGCAGCTCACAAAAGCTGAACAGCAGCTTGCAAAGTTGATGGACAGCACCTCTCCCTCTTTTCTCCCCTTGCGTGTCCCCCCTTTCAAAGCTAGCAAAAGTAGGCCTGCAGCAAAGCTGCTGGACAGCAGATACATGTGACCTGCAGCAACCTGCAGCTTCTGGATAGCAACTCATCCACCACACGGCAAGCTCTCCTTGGACAGCAGCAGCATGGGCTGCACCATCCTCCAAAGCAGCTGGCAGCACCTGCAAAGGGCAGAAACTCTGCTGGACAGCAGCACTACACCCATCTCCACACGGCAGCTTCTCCTTGGACAGCTCCCAATGCTGTCAAAGCTACTAGACAGCAGCATGGGCTCCAAAGCTGTTGGACAGCACCTTGGACCTGCAAGACACTTCTCGCCACACAAGGACAACAGCTTCTCCTCATCTCCACGCCACTTGGCACCAAACCTGCTGGACAGTAGCACTTTCATTCCAACCAACTGTAGCAAGTGGACAGCAACATCACGTGGGAACATGCATGTTTGCTTCCCTTCCCCAACCGGCAGAATGAAGATAAAAAGGGGGAAACCAGAACAGAAAAAAAGGGGGGGGGGGCAAAATGTAGTTTAGTGAGGAGTTTCTTTTAGTTTTTAGGTAGCTTATTTTTAGGAAGCTCTTCACGTACAGTGAAGAGCTTCCCCTTTCTTTTTCTTTTTTTATAGTTTTCTTTCCTTTTTAGTTTTTAGTTTTGTTTGTAGATAACAAGCTCGTGAATGGAGAATTGTTCTTCAAGTCCAAATTATCAACGAATCTCCATGCGTAGCTAAAGTTTTCCATAGGGTTTTGATAAACCCTATCCAAGTATCAATGGCTTAATCATGTTGTTCTTTGAGATATTTATTTTGGGCATTGATGATTGCATAGCTATGAGAATTACAAATTTCATAATTGTTTTTAATGCTAAATACAATCATGATGAAATACTTATCTTGTCTATGGGAAAGCTTATCATTTTGATTGTACTCAAATTATATTTGTCATCCAAAAAATGATAAGTGTAATGGTTATGCAATGGTATTCTTTGAACATGCAACAAGAGGTTTTGATAGCTCATGCCTAGGATAGACAAATGATGCTGCACCCTAACTTAGGTAGATGATTTGTACTAATCTTAGGATGGGCTACACTTAATCATTGTTTGTTTGTAACTAAGTTAACAAGTTTGATAGTCCATGCCTTGGATAGACGGATGGTGCTGCACCCTAGCTTAGGTAGACGATCCGTACTAATCTTAGGATGGGTTATGCTTATTTTTAATGATGGTATTTTCTTGACACTTTGTTGTGTGATTGACAACCAGACACGGGTAATATCATGACTAGAATGAACGTCCCATGTTAACATGATAGTTATTGGTACAAGGTTAGCGGTAAAATCAAACCCCTATTTCTTATTTCATTAAGTTCAACTTTAATTTACTTTTTATCATTTAATTTCTGTCATTAGTTTACAAATTGAAAATCACAAAAACATCATTTCTCTAAAGGTATAAATTAGGACTGATTTTATTAAAGCTTGATGCATGCAACCAATACATTCCCTGTGGATCGACACCCTCAATATAGACATTATCCTACAATGATTCGTTCTATTGCGAGTGGTATTATTATTGAAGTAGAAAAAAAATCCACATCAATCTCCACAGCTGTGTCTGTGTGGTGTACACCAGACTGGTAAAGCTCTTCTACGCCAACCTGGAAGTGGTGCAAAACGATGATCGTGGATTGGTGCTTCAGTCCACCGTGGCAGGTCACATCATCACTGTTGATCCTCAGGTCATCAATCACATCATCCGAGTCCCGGTACTCGAGATTTCTGCCAGCCCATATAATGAGGTGGTGCTTCCTCCTTCCTTGGATGATCTCAGGGAATTCTTTCAGGCGGTTCCCCAAGGCGAGGAGTGACCTACGACCATCAGGATTGGGGCCTTGTCTCCCTCTCACCGTATGCTGGCTAAGATCATTCAGCAAAACATCTGGCCTGTTGCTCGTCGCAGTGATCTGATCCTGAAACGGGCTCAGTTTGTCTATGTTGTCCACCTCCGCTTGCCTTTCTGCCTGTGCAAGCACATTCAAGGTGTTATGTTGGAGGCCCGTGATGAGGGCAATACCGGTCTCCCCTTTGGCTGCCTGCTCACTCAGATCATCCTTCAGTCCAGAGTCAATATCACTGGCGAACCAAAGATGAAGATCCAGCAGCCCATCAGGAAACAGACTTTGATGAAGTCCAATGCATAGCTGCGGAGAGATGACTCTGATGATGAGGTGCCCCCACTTGTTGCTATGCCAGTCGGCTTTCCAGATTTGGCCTCATCCTCCCAGACCGTCTCACCATCTGAGCCGGAGGTCAACTATGCTCAGATCATGGAGGCCCTCGTTGCTCTTCAGGGGGGGATGAGCAATATGCAGGTGAATATGTCCTCCATGCAGCAGTCCATCACTTCTATGCAGCTAGAAGTGCACTCCATCAACAACTGCGTGGAGCAGAACTAGCTGGACCTCAAGGAGTGCCTGAAGTATCATCATCCGGATAGCAGTGATGATGAGGATGCTGGTGCCAGAGGATGTTTGATTTTATTTCCCTCATGTTTTGTTTCTGTTATGTTTGAGACTTTTGACTTTATCTTTATTATGTTAAAACTCTTTGGACATATATTACTCTGTTTCCCTGGTCCTTCTGAGATTGTTAGGGGGACTAATTTTTATTTGCAGTTGATTTTATTTACTCTGTTTTACCCTTTGTCCCTTTGAGACAAAAAGGGGGAGTAATTTTTGATTTAGACCGGGAATGTATTTCCAAATCGGTCAAGTATTTTTTTGTCCTAGAATGGCCAAATGGGGAGTTTGTTAGTTTTTGGCCTCATTCTGTGTTTGGACAAAAATACTTGTTTGTAAAAGATGCTTCACAGGGATTCAACTATTCAGAAGTGCTTCAAAGTCAGAAGATTTCCGGTTCCCTGTCAGTCGTCTGGACGATGTGTCATCCCGTCCGGACAACGTGCCATACTGTCCGGACGCCAGACAGACCAAGCATCATCCGTTCGGACGATGTGCATTTCCGTCCGGACCATCTACTGTGTTGAAAAGGTTCTGTCCAACTTGCATCCTTCCGGACGTCTCAGCAGCCAGTCCAGACGCCTCTCTATACTCGAACAATTTTAGATTCTTTCCAAGTTCCAATAAAGGAAAGATTAATCAACCGTCCGGACGATGTGGTATCAATCAATCAACAAAAATCTGTGTGTTATTTTTATTTCCGCATTGATATTTTTGTTGCACACTTTGCACACACTTGCATTTTATTTAGAAGTCATTTTCAATTTTCAATACTCATTCTACTTGTGAGGATAAAGGAAAAAGTACTAAAGGGACTAGGAAAACAATTCTTTCTCCTCCCATCAGCCACTTCCCACTGCTGTCAAAAATATTAAATTCCTTCTTAGAGAATTGAACAACTAAGTCGTTGTCACATAATTGATTGATGCTGAGGAGATTTGCCTTGAGTCCTTCCACATATAGGGCTTCTTGAGATGCTCATAGTCTTGAATGTCAATAAGCCCTTTTCCAATGACCTTGGATTGACTTCCATCCCCATAGGTGAATCTTTAAGTTTGGGGGACGCCTTGACCTTTTTCACACCTTGATTTTTCCTTACTACTGGTAATGTATTTCTACACTATACATTGAGGACAATGTGTAATTCAAGTTTGGGAGTATGGAAAAACACTTGTCTGTTTGTTTGTTTATTTATTTTTTCTGTTTGTTTAGTTATTTTTAGATGTCTTTTTGTTCTAAAAAAAAAATTGTTGTCAAGTTTGAGTTAAGCCATAGCTGTGGTTTGCATTTCATTGGCTTGCTTAAAGTTTTAAATACATAATGTCATTAAGAATCTGAGTCTTTTGACTTATTTTTGGGCTATAAATAGAGGTCCCTAGGCTTGTGTTTTGTACAGAATTCGACAGTGAATTCCATAGTGCTTAGCGAAGGTGTTTAGGGAGAATCGAAGTTCTGTTAGCTCTCAAGCCGTTGCCGATGTGTGCTCAACTGTTCGTGTGAAGTCTATCTCAGGGGTCGACCCTAAGGTAAATGAATCCATCAAAAATCCCTTTGAGGTGGAAGATCTGGTTGAGAAGCGTTCACGATGGGCTTCGTGTCAGAGTTAAAGGTTCGACTACTGCATAGGGTTATGTGAATACAAGTGTCTTATAACTAGCTTTGTTTTTGGATAGTGGATTTCCTGGGTTTGGCTGCTTGGAGTGGTTTTTTCTCTTCATTGAGTTTCCACTTCATAACAAATATCTTGTCTTATTTAAATTCCGCATTTAAGATATTTGTTTGTATACAAACACACAAACTTGGTTTAAATTAGAAGTCAATAATTATTTTCAATTGGTATCAGAGCTTGGTACATTCTGTTTTAGATTTATTTCTTGAGTGTATCCTTTTGACTTCTTTTTTTAATTATTATGTCTCAAAATCTTAATTCTGTTCCGTCCTTTGATGGGACAAACTATGGCTATTGGAAAGCCCGAATGCGCTTCTTTTTAAAATCTATTAACGTCTGGAAAATTGTTAAAACTGGTTGGATTAAACCAGAAGAAACAGACGAAATTACTGTTGTTCAAACAAGCGCAAGGCTTTCCAATGATAAAGCCCTCCATGCACTATGTCAAGCACTTTCACCATCTGAATTCGCAAGAATTTCAAATTGTGAAATTGCTAAAGATGCATGGCAAATTCTAGAAACAACATATGAAGGCGCAGAACTAGTAAAATCTGCCAAACTTCAAATGTTGATTTCTAAATTTGAAGAAATTAAGATGCTAGAAGAAAAGACCTTCGGAGAGTTCTACACTAAGATTTGCGACCTAAGAAACTCGATGGTGAGTCTTGGAAAGCAAATCTCGGATGTAAAACTCATTCGAAAGATACTAAGATCTTTGCTTGAATGTTTCAGGATTAAGGTGACAACAATAGAAGAAAGCAAAGATATGGAGGAACTGAAGATTGAAGAGCTGGTAGGATCTCTTCAGACATATGAATACTCCTTACCTCCAGTCAGAAAGGTAAAGACAATTGCCCTCAAGGCATCTAAGGAATCCAAGAAGAAATCAAGAGTCTCATCTGACGAAGACTCCGATATTGATGAAGATGCAGTGGCAATGTTAGCCAAGAAATTCGAGCATTTTATGAAGAATAATAAATTCAAGAAGAAGTTCTCTGACAGACTAAGAAAGGCTTCCCACACAACTGATACAGAAGAAGTAGAGAAGAAAGATCCGAAGGGTCCCAAGTGCTTCGAATGTTCAGGCTTTGGGTACATCAGAACTGAATGTGCAAATCTGAAGAATCAAAGAGGGAAAGCCTTTAATGCAACTCTCAGCGATGAGTCTGAGAAGGAAGAAGAAACTCCCGAGGAAGAAAATTCCTGGCCTTCGTAGCCCCTTATGAAGATAAGGAGGATTCTCAGTCCTAATACTCTGAGAATAGTGAGGAAGAAGATATGCAGTTAGCCTATCAACTTCAATATGTTGAATTTCTAAAGCTGAGGGATAAATACAAACAACAGGTACTAGAGCTTAACAGCCTCAGGACAGAGAAGACCTCAATGCTCATAAAGATCAATGATTTAGAAGACAGGCTACTGGAGACACAGTTGCAACTAGAGAGAGTTTCAGACAAGAAGCCCACTCATATGCTCTCCATTCAGAAGTGCCCAACTGACAAGATCGGACTCGGGTATGTTCCTCCTTCTATTTATGATACTCCTTCTACCTCCAAGACCAATTTCGTGAAGCCAGTTATTCCCGAATCTCCACCTTCAAGAGTGGATAAGGGAAAAGCTGTTATGGAAGGGGAATTTCCTATCATCCCTCAGCCTCCAGCCAAGTTTCCTATCAGAAGAAAGCCTCTCACATGCCATCATTGTGGCAAGCCAGGGCACATCAGACCTAATTGCCCACATTGGCAAGTTCAAAGGAAGAATAAGTGACAAGCTCCTAAAACTCCCATGCTCAATGTGGAGTTAGCAGCCATATAAGATCTAAGTGTCCTCCACCTAAGTCTCTCAAGCAGCATAGATCTCAGCCCAGAAATCATGTTCCAAAGCATCAGCAGTTGCAGAGGCCTACTCAAGCAAAAAGATTTGGGTCCCCAAGAAGCTGTATATGGAAGAATAAAAGACTGCAAGAAGGGAAATCTCCTATGAAGGAACATATTCTTGTTAGTTCCTTCATGCAAGATCTGGTCAGATTTCTGGCTTTACAGCTTCAGAAGGAAGGACAGGACAAGGACGAGGACACCCACTCCCCGAGGGGGAGTAGACCTACCTAGTAGGTAAGGTCACACATGCCTAGGATTTTGGTTCCTAAATCCTAGAGCATAACAGGTACACTTGCATAGTTTATTTTATTTTAGCATCTTATAAAAACTTTGCATGTTATTTTGGAACCATCATTTCTATCCCTATATTCCCTCTTGGGTTGTCTTGAGGAAATTCTACAGGTATTAAATAGGGATGATAGTAAGAGCACGTCGAGCGGCGGCTTTTCTATCTTTTTACTCTCAAACCTCTCTCCCTGAGGTCAGGTTTGTTTCTACCTTACATGTTTGATCTATTCTATCCTTTTTATTGTGAAGCATGTTTGTTGTTTAAGTTGTTTTAAAATTAAAAAAGAAAAAGAAAAAAAAGAAAGGGATGGGATAAAAGATATAGAGCTTTGTTGTTCCATTATATAAGTTTCCAGATATCTTATGTATGTTTAATTGATATCTCAGTTTCTGATGCATTTATTCATTTGCCTTTATATAACTGGGAGTTTTCCCTTGATATCTGTGAAGTTTTCCAGTGGCATCCATACTTGATAGTTGCTTTTCTCTTGCGATGAAAAATGTGCACTATCCAAGGCTCCCCTAAGGTATTTTTATCTCTCCTCTGACTTTTAGCTTCTGGATTTTTTTTTAATGAGAGAGATTTTTTTTTTTGCTAAGATGGTCAAATTGACCCATTCACTAGTTGAACCTAGAACACATAAATTCTGGCATTCTTTCTAGGTTTCAGCACCAAGTGATAAAAGACATTCAAAACTGAATAAAAATGGATAAATAAAAAGATCCACTGCTTATGCTATAAATCTGTTCTTGATCTTGTCACTAAAGAAACAGTTAGTGACCACATCATTGTGAAAATAGACGATCACTAAAGGACATAGTAAAAGCAAAGTGCTACAGCTTAGGGGGAGTGTATCAGATGAAGGTAACTAGGCCCTAGCATAATAAGGTTTGACTTTTGACTGATCTAACATTGATTGTCTCTCTTCTTTGAAAAATTCGGGTGATTTAAGTCATATCAGTATACTTCATACCTTATTGAGAAAGCCTTCACACACACATGCATTGCTTGAGTTAAGTTTTCTATTGAAAAAATGTCGTTCTGCAGGGAAATTCTTGTGCTTATTAAAACTTAGGGGTAATTACCTTTTTCCCCCATCAACTACCAGCCATTGTCAACATGGCCCCATGAACTGACACTTCGACCAAAAGAGAGCATCCAACTACCAGCTTTACATACTTTGCTCCCTTCCGTCAGTTCAATTCGTAAAAAGACTGAAATACCCTAACTCAAATTCAAAAATGACATAAATGCCCTCAACTTTTTTAAACATATTAATTTTAATATTTTTTTTATTAATTACTGTTGGAGGGCATTTTGGTCTTTAAACCAAAATTAACGCCCAAAAATGGAATATTCTGTCCAAATTAACTGGATTTCCTGACGGAGGGGGGCAAAGTATGTAAAGTTAGTAGTTGGATGCTCTCTTTTGGTCGAGGTGTCAGTTCATGGGGGCATGTTGACAATGGTTGGTAGTTGATGGGAGGAAAATGTAATTACCCCTAAAACTTAACTCTCAATTATATCTTGGGATTTTTTTTAAAATGCTAATTGAACTAAGATATCAATGTTATATACATGTGTGCTCTGAAAATTATTTGGGAAATATTTTTATGCTCTTTTTCCTCTCTTTTTCAGATTTTTTGTGTGAAGCGTACGGACGGTGTTTCAGGATGTCCGGACGGTGCTCTTGTATGTTCGGACGGTTATACTGGTTGTCCGGACGATACGGTTGATTCGTCCGGACGTTTATTCTTCTTGTCTAGACGAGCGTGTTTTTGCGATCTCTACATGGCACTACGTCCGGACGTCACTTAAGTTCCGTCCGGACGGTGAATCCTGTAGGGTTAAATCGCATTCTCCCCGCGCCGCAGCCCTCTTATTTGCATTTTTTGGTTCGTTTTTGTCGTCTTGTGCATTTTCTCTATGTTTTTTACGCGTAACTCTCTAGTGCACATGTCATCTTTGCAGTTTATCTCCACCCCAGGTATATTTTTGTACTCTTTTACAATTTTAAGGTTTCTATGCTTAAAATAGTTTTTTTTTTTTTGGGTTTCTATTATTTTGAGTTTAATATGTATTATTGCTCAAAATTCTTTATTTGTCGGTTGAGATTTTGCATATTTGATTCTTGATATTGTTTGGGTTGTGTTTCCTGTTGTTGTAATTTCTGGGATAGTCCATTTTACAGTCGTTATAATGCCCAATTTTTTTTATTTTTTTTTAGACTAACAAGAATTAATGCTTTCATGAATTTGTGCCTGTGATTTTTTTTTTTAGTCTAGAAATTATGTCTTCAGACGACTCTCCTCCCCGAGTCAGGCAAAGAATTGAAGAATCAGTGGCTAACCGGTTGTATCGTATGCAATCATGACAGGTCCTATCTAAGCGGAATCTTCTCCGCGCAGATCTGAGAGACCTAGTTCTGCTCCCCATCACTCATATGCTACTGGAAAACAACTGGGAGTACCTGTACAATTGTGCCTGCCAGGCATTTCCTAGATTGGTGCGGGAATTTTATGGCCACATGATAGTCATTCAGGATGATGACAGAGGACTGATCATGCAGACTATGGTCAGAGGCCAGACAATTCTAATTGACCCTCAGCTTATCAGTTCTGTGATCGGGGTCCCTATTCTACCAGTCTCCGGAGTTCCTTTTCCAGATGAGGCTCCCAGCATTGATTTTTTACATGACTTCTTTGGGACGAGACCTCAACGAGAGGACAAGTCCCACTCCCAGATCAACATCGTTGCCTTTCCTCCTATGCACCGATTCTTAGCAAAGGTTGTTGTAACAAACCTTTGGCCTCAAGCTTGGCGGAGTGAGCTTACTCTCAAGAAGGCCACCCTTCTCTATGCCATAGTGATGCAAACTCCTTTTTTCCTGTGCAAGCACATATTGCACACTATGCTCGAGGTTCACGATGAGAAGAACATGAGTCTATCTTTTAGGTGTTTGATCACTCAAATCTGTCTTCAGGTCGTGACAGATATTTCAGACTCTGAGCCCTGCTCATGAATTCTAGATCCCCTTGGCATACAGACTCTCATGAAGTCTAATGCTCACTTGCGGCACGAGGCTCAAGGCGGTGTTCTTCATCCTCCACCAGTTCCCCCACTAGTAGCTACATCATCATCATCCCAGGCTGTGCCCCCCACTTTCGATTTTGAGGCTGCATTTACTCAGCTGATGTCATCCATGGGAGCTCTCCAGCGTGAAGTTAATCTTATTGGAGAGCGTGTTGAATAATGTCAGATTGACATCAGGGAGTGCCTGCAGTACCATCACCCCAAGCCTGATGAGGAGGACTGATTTTTTTTTTTTATTGTTCTTTTTGTTGTTAACTTATATGTAAACAATTTTAAATTTGTGCTGACATTTTGATGTAATTATTAAAATACTTATGGTTTTAATTAATACTATGTTTACCCTTTGTCATTGTATGACAAAAAGGGGGAGTATTTTTTGGTTTTTAGATCGGGAATGTGTTTCCAAACCGGTCAAGTGTTTTTGTCCTAGAATGACCAAATGGGGAGTTTGTTAGTATTTTATACTGGCTATCTTCATATATTCAGACAATGTGTCTTATCACAAGCTTTTAAAAAGATGTCCATAAAGAGTCCTTGCAAACTCCAAGACCAAACAGCTGGTTCCTGTGCAACCGTCCGAACGGGCCTTTGAAGGTGTCCGAACGCCCCTTAGTGTCTAGCAGATAATGATGAAGATGTCCGGACGCTAGGTCAATTAGTATTCAACAAGGAGTTTGATTTCAGAAGTTGACACTGTTTGGGAAGTCTCTGCAAGCCGTCCAGACGATGTGGCAACACATCCGGACGATGTCCAGTAGTTCAGAATATTCCAAAGTCCCGTTCGAATGCGGAAAGAATTTTACCGAAGACCATCCGGACTCTTGGTCAAGCCGTCTAAACATGAACCTGATAAAGATAGAATTGCGCTGTTTCTAAAAGGATATCGCAAAAAACCGTTCGGACGAGGCTAACTTTCGTCCTGACGCTCGCCAGTCAGAGCCCGAATCTTAGCAGTTTTAGGTTTCTTGTAAGCCTATAAATAGAGGGCCCTATGCTTGTGTTTTGTACAAAATTCGACAGTGAATTACATAGTGCTTAGAGAGGGTGTTTAGGGAGAATGGAAGATCTGCTAGCTCTCAAGCCGTTGTCGGTGTGTGCTCAATTGTTCGTGTGAAGTCTATCTTAGGGGTCGACCCTAAGGTAAAAGAATCCATCAAAAACCCCTTCAGGTGGAAGATCTGGTTGGGAAGCGTTCAAGATGGGCTTCGTGTCAGAGTTAAAGGTATGACTACTGCATAGGGTTATGTGAGTACGAGTGTCTTGTAACTAGTTTTGTTTTTGGATAGTGGATTTCTTGGGTTTGGCTACCTTGGAGTAGTTTTTTCTCTTCATAGAGTTTTCACTTCGTAACAAATATCTTGTCTTATTTAAATTCTACATTTAAGATATTTGTTTGCACACAAACACACACACACTTGGTTTAAATTAGAAGTCAATAATTATTTTCACAAATCAAGTATCCTACAGTTGCTATCTTGCACAGACTGAGCTGAAATAGGTTGATGAAGCTCTACAAGATGATAGCTGGATCGCTGCCATGCATGAAGAATTACATCAGTTTACCAGAAACGATGTATGGACCCTTGTTCCCAGACCTACTGATCAAAATGAAATTGGCACCAAGTGGATCTTCAAGAATAAATTAGATGAACATGGTACAGTGATCAGAAACAAGGCTCCTCTTGTTGCTCAGGGGTACACTCAAATTGAAGGGGTAGATTTTGATGAACTTTTGCTCCAGTTGCCTGTTTAGAATCCATCAGAATTCTACTCTCCATTGCATGTCATCTTGGTTTCAAGTTATATCAGATGGATGTTAAAAGTGCCTTTCTAAATGGTATACTTAGGAAGAAGTGTATGTAGAACAGCCAAAAGGATTTCAAGATCCTTATCATCCTCAATATGTCTACAAGCTGAAGAAAGCACTATATGTCCTCAAGGAAACTCCCTGAGCATGGTATAAGCGACTGACTACTTACCTTTTGGCTAAAGGGTTTACTAGGGGACAGGCTGATCGGACTCTCTTCATTCGAAATCAAGGTAATCAGAAACTTATTGTTCAAATTTATGTTGATGATATCATATTTGGAGCAACTCTAGATTCCCAAGCCCATGATTTTTCTAAGGAGATGAAGCAGGAGTTTGAGATGAGCATGATTGGTGAGTTTAACTATTTTATGGGGCTTCAAGTAAAGCAGACTTCTGAAGGAATATTCATTTCTCAATCCAAGTATGTTAAAGATCTGGTCAAACGGTTCAGTCTAGATGGGAAGAGTCATGCTCGTACTCCCATGAGCACTAGTTTCAAGATATGTACTAATCTTACAGGCAAGCAAGTTGATCCTACTCTCTACAGAAGTATGATCGAGAGTCTTCTCTACCTCACAACTAGCCGACCAGATATTGCTTTCAGTGTTGGATTTTGTGCTCGATTTCAGGCAAATCCTAAAGAATCTCACCTCACTACAGTCAAGCGTATCATCAGGTATGTAAATGATATTTTTCTTCATGGCATTTGGTATTCTAAGGAAACAAATCTTGTGGTTGCAGGATACTGTGATGCAGATTAGGCTGGCAATGCGGATGACATAAAAAGTTCCTCGGGAGGATGCTTTTATGTGGGGAATATCTTAAGGCTTGGATGAGTAGGAAACAATCTTTGATTTCCCACTCCATTGTTGAGGCTGAATACATTGCTGCTGGAAGCTGTTGCACTCAATTGCTATGGATGAAGAAGCTATTATGTGATTATGGATTCACTCAGGATACCATGATTATCAATTGTGACGATACAAGTGCCATCAACATTTCCAAGAATCCTGTCCAACACTCTTGTACCAAGATACCATGATGTCTGTAGGTTTGAGTCTCTTAGAAAAGCCAATGGTGTTTGTGACATGTCCTAGACATGTCTTTTTATGCTAGGATTAGACTTCTTTGTGTTCCTTAGTCTTTTCCTCTAAAAGCATGTTATGTTTTTCATTAAAAAAAAATGGGGGAGAAAGGTTGCAGGTTGTTTCTTTTACAAATTTGTTAGCTATCTCATGTTTCTTAACCTAATATCTCAGTTTATTGTGCTTTGATGAATTATGCTTACATATGTTTGAAATCATGAGTATGAGATTTGCTAAGTTTTCATGCTACCTCTTTATGCTAGATAATTGATTGTCTCATGCGATATTTTTATGCACTATCCAAGGCACCCCTAAGGTACATTTTTTTTTTCTCTCTAACTTTCTAGCTTCTGGAAATTCTGATGAGAGAGATTTTCTTGCTAAGATGGTCAAATTGACCAATTCGCTAGTTAAACCTAGAACCTAAAAATTCTGGCATTCTTTCTAGGTTGTAGCACCAAGTGATAAAACGTATTAAAAAAATCAATAAATATGGATAAGTAAAAAGATCCACTGTTTATTGTGCTATAAATCTGTTTTTGAACTTGTCCCTATAGAAACAGTCAGTGACCAAATCATTGCCGAAATAGACGGTCACTAAAGGACTAAGTAAAAGAAAAGTGTTGCATCTTAGGGGGATGTATCAGATGAGGGTGGCTAGGCCTTAGTAAAATAAGGTTTGACTTTAGATTGATCAATCATTGATTTTCTCTCTTGTTTAGAAAATTTAGTTGATTTACGTCATATCAGTGAACTTCATACCTTATTAAAAAAGCCTTCACACACACACACACACACACACACACACACACACACACATTGCATGAGTTGAGCAAGCTATGTTAAATATTTTGTATACAGGAAAATTTTTGCTTATTAAATTCTTGTCTCTCAACTATATCTTTGCATAATTCTGACTTGCTATCTGGCTGATTTCTCAAGTTTAGATACATGCGTGTGCTGATTTACTTGTGATTGGCTGCATTCTATTTGACAAAATCAATTTTATGTAATGTTGTTAAAAAAAATAGGGGATGGCATTTATTTCAGAGTCTTCGTTTCAGAAATGTGCTTCAAGAAGTTCAAAGAAAATTCTATGCAAATTTCCAAGTCAAAGAAGTCGGATCCCAAGCATCAGTCCGGATGACTCAGTATAACGTCCGGACACTCATCAGTTAGCAACATCTGTCCAGACGATGTGGCAATACCGTCCGGACACCCATTAGTGTCCAGAAGCTTCGAATTGTTTAAGGTTGCATTCGTCAAGACGTTTCAGCAACACGTCCGGACGCTCATCAATGTTCAACAAGAAATCAGATTTCCTTCTTAGAAACAAATATGGGAAGACAGCTGCATACGTCAGGACGTCAGGTTTGCACCGTCCGGACGATATCCTTGATATGGCAAGATGTGGAGAAGAATTGCAATCGTCTAGACATTAGGGCAACACTGTCTGGACACCAGTCCTTATTATGGAAATTGCATTCAGTAGAAGTGCAACCGTCCGGACGCTAGGGCAACACCGTCCAGATGCGGCCCTCATATGGTATTGAGTGAAGCGCGTTATGGAAAGCCGATTGCACAGTTGTCAGTCCGGATGGCCTCAGCTTGAGTCCAGATGTTGCTTAGAGAAATCAAAGACAGACTCGATTTAGGTATTCTTAGCCTATAAATAGAGTCCTCTAGGCATGTACAATTTACAGAATTCGATATTGAATTCTTTAGAGCTTAGATAGTAAATTTTAGGGATATATTGTACTGATCCATTAGCTCTCAAGTTGTTACCGTTGTGTTGTTGCTGTGCTTGTTTATTGAAGTCTATCTTAGGGAGGAGCCTTAAAGTAAAGGAATCCATAGAAGACCCCTTCAAGTAGGAGACTTGGTTGCGAGGCGTTCATGTTGGGTTACTTGTCAGAGTGGTAGATACGATCATTGCATCGGGTATGTGAGTGTTATTGTCTATGTACTAGCTTTGTCTTCTGATAGTGGATTTCCTGGGTTTGGCTGCCCTGGAGTGGTTTTTCTCTTAATTGAGTTTTCACTTTGTTAACCAAAAGAATTTGTTATTTAAATTCCGCATTTACATTATTTTGTTACACGTTGCACACGCCCACGGTTAAATTAGAAGTCATTTATATTTTTCAAGCTCTTTTCTTCTTGTCGAGCTTCTTTTTTAGTGTTTTCAGCAGTGTTTTGTTTGTGGCTTTCACTTGTCCGTTAGCTGGAGGGTGGGTTGGAGTTGAATAATAATTCTGAATCCGAAGTTCGGTACACCACTTGCAGAACTTTCCACAGTCAAAATGTTTTCCGTTGTCAGTGACAAAGGCATGTGGGATGCCGAATTGGCATATGACCAAGCTCCACAAGAACTTTGTCACGTTCTCAGTTGTGATGGTAGCAAGGGCTTCAGCTTCAGCCCACTTGGTGAAATAATCCACCGCGACAACAAGGAATTTCTGACTTCCTTTTCCTGGGGGCATTGGACCGACTATGTTGACTCCCCATTTCGCGAATGGCCATGGCGAAGTAATTGAACTGAGCTTTTCAGTCGGATTCTTCATTATCCGAGCAAATCTCTAGCATTTATCACATTTTTGGACTAGCTTGACTGAGTCTTTACTCATTGTTGGCCAATAATACCTGGCTTGCATTGCCTTGTGTGCTAATATCCAAGACCCTGAATGGTTTCCGTAGACCCCCTCAAGTATCTCCTTGAGTACGTACTCGGCTTTGGAGTTCATGAGGTATTTGAGAAGTGGCTTTGTATGTCCTCTTCAATACAATATCCCTCCAATTAGTGCGTACCGAGCTAAGTTCATTTTTACCTTACGAGACAATAACTTGTCTTTAGGAAGGGATCCGTTCTGAAGATATTGGATGACTCCCATGGCCCACTCGGGATCGGTTGATTCTTCTTCGATTTCCATCATGTCTTGCTTTGGGATGATGGAAGGCTCGGTTAACACTATCACTTCATAAGCAGATGTTTTGATCTCGGGCCCGGTTCCAAAACCCATTTTGGATAGAGTGTCGGCTCGGATGTTGTCTTCCGGAGGAATTTTTGTCAAATCAACCTTGTCAAAGTTAGATTGATACCCAAGTACCTTGTTGAGGTACCAGATCATCTTTTCACCTTGAGCCTTGGATTGTCCTTGGACATGGCCAACCACCACTTGAGTTTTCTACCTCCCATTTCGCGAGCTATGGAGAGCCCTACCAAAATGGCTTCGTATTCTGCCTCGTTGTTCGTGGTAACAAAGTCTAGCTTAATTTCATACTAGAATTTTTCTTCTTCCGGGCTAGTGAGTGTGACGTCGACCCCACTTTTCTAGTTAGCCGAGGAACCATCCACATAAGCTACCCGGGTCTCTCTTTGGGCAATTCTTCACTTTCAGGAGTATTATTGAATTCTAGGAGGAAGTTCGCTAGGGCTTGGCCTTTGATCGCAATCCGAGGATGGAACTCTATGTCAAATTGTACCAACTCGATTGACCAATTTACTAGCCTGCCCAAGAGGTCTGGCTTCTGCAATATTTTCTTCATCGGGTACTCGGTCAAACCCGTATCACATGTGCTTGAAAGTATGGCCTTAGCCTTCGTGGTGAGACAATTAGAGTGAAGACTAACTTTTCAATCCGAGGATACCTCACCTTCGCTCCATGAAGTGCTCTACTGGTGAAATATATTGGTTTTTGGATCCCCGAGTCTTCTCGAACTAGAGCCGAACTAACAGCCGAGGGAGACACTGCCAGGTAGAGATAAAGTATTTATCCTTCAGTGGAACGGCTCAAGAGTGGCGGATTCGTCAAATACTCTTTTGGTTTTCCGAAGGCTTCCTCGCATTCATTGCTCCATGTGAATGCTTTCCTCAGAATTTTGAAGAAAGGGAGGCATTTGTCAGTAGATCGGGAGATGAATTGGTTCAGGGCTGCTATTCTCCCGGTCAGTTGCTACAATTGTTTGATGGTCCGAGGTGGTTGCATTTCTAGAACAACTTTCACCTTCTTGGGATTGGCCTCAATACCTTTTTGTGAGACCATGAATCCCAAGAATTTCCCGAAAGAGACACCGAAGGCACACTTGGACGGATTCAGCTTCAATTTGTGGTCCTTCAGTGTTTTGAAGGTTTCCCTTAGATCTGCTATATGGCTAGCGGCTTGGGTGCTTTTTACCAGCATGTCGTTAACATAGACTTCTATGTTCCGTCCGATTTGGTCTCACAACATTTTGTTGACTAGCCTCTGGTATGTGGCCCCGGCATTTTTTAGGCCGAATGGCATTATCTTATAGCAATATAGCCTCAGTCGATGATGAAGGATGTCTTCTCCTTGTCGGCCTCATCCATATGTATTTGGTTGTATCCCGAGAAAGCATCCATGAAGGTGAGGAGCTCATGCACAGATGTAGAGTCTACAAGGAGAGCAATCTGGGGCAATGGAAAACTGTCCTTGGGGTATGCTTTGTTGAGATCGGTGAAATCGACACACATTCTCCATTTTTCGCTGGACTTTTTGACCAAAACGACATTGGCCAACCATTCTGGATAGTCTGCTTCTCTGATAAATCCGGCTTGTAGCAACTTCTGCACCTCATCAGCTATGGCCTGATTTCATTCTGGGGCAAAGCTCTGTCTTCGTTGTTTGATCGGCCTGTGGCTCGGGTCAACCATCAGTTTGTGGACTATTACTGAGGGAGGTATTCCTGGCAATATCCTCATGGCTCCATGCAAACAAGTCTTTATTTCGCCTTAGGAATGCCACCGGCATTTCCTGGGGAAGTTGTGAGCCTACTTGGATCTTCTTCTTCGGGTCGCCAAGCTCAAAATCCTCCAGATCTTCGATCGATTCCCCAGTTGTGATTGCTACTTCGCATCCTCCTTTGTCTTATCCACGAGACTAATGGCCTTGGGGAGCTTTTTTAAGCTGTATTGTAGCATTCCCAGGTCATCCTTTGGTCTCCTTTTTTGACACCAATTCCTTCTTCGGTGGGGAATTTCATGCTCAGGTGGGGCGTCGATGTTACGGCTTTGAGATCGTTTAGAGTCGTCCTCTAGAGGATGGCATTGTAAGCCGAGGATCGGTCTATTACCAGGAACTTAACCATAACGGTTCTTTGCCTTGAGTATGTTCCTGCCATGACCGGGAGTTCAATAGACCCAAGTGAGAATACTTGTTCTCCTGAGAAGCCCACTAGGGAGTGTCTAGTTGGGACAACTTTACTTTGATCAATCTTCATAAGCTCGAAGGCTGACTTATAGAGGATATCAGCTGAGCTCCCTTTGTTTATCAAGATTCGGTGTATCTTGTGGTTGGCGATAGTCAAACTTAACACCAAAGCATTGGTATGTAGGAGAGATACCCCCGCATAATCATCATCCAAGAACCCATGATCTAGGTCTTGCATTTTCTCGACTTTAGAAGTTTCTACACTGAGTACACCTCAAAATCTTTCATCTGCCTTGCACAGCTTTCTAAGCCTAGCTGGACTCTCCTCCTCCTCCGAAACCCCCGACGATTGTGTGAATTTTTGGGAGGTTTTCCTGTGGTGGTTGACGTGCTTGGCTCCTACTTCTTCCTCTCCTCTCCCAAGTATCATCCTGACAATTTAGCTCCTTTTCCCTATCAATGCTGGTGGACTCGGTTGCGCTCTTCTTGGGGACGGCTATCGTGCTCGGGATTCTTCGGATTCCTCTGATCTGCGAGGAACCAGACAGTTTACCGTTCTCGATCAGGATCCTCAGGGAGATGCAAGCCTAGGTCCTGTATCCGGTGGCATCGTGGAATGCACAGTACTAGTATGTGAACTATGAATTCGGTTGACTTAGGATTGGCCTGGGCCTTCGGTAAGCCATGTCTCTCCTTATTTCCATAAGGACATCCATAATGGGAGCGTTGAGAGTGGTCCAGTTGTAGTGTTTGAGAGACTTTCTATCTCGCTTAGATATGGAGTCCTCGCCCTTCTAATTTTCCCTGCGTTCTTCCTTTCGCGAATCCCTTTTCTTCTTTCGAGGCTCGAATGTCGAGGTGCGAGGTTGCTTGGATCCCAAGAGAGCTTGGAGTGTTTCCTCTTTATTAATGTACTTCTCGGCTTTGCTCATGAATCCATCGAGATTTTGAGGTGGCTTTTGGGCTAAGTCTGGAATGAGGGCCCGTCCTTCTTGATTCCCTGGAAAAGGGCACCGTAGATAAAGTCGTTGGTTGTGCTCTCTACACCAAGCCTCTCCTGATTGAACCTCATGAAGAAGTTCTTTAGAGACTCCTCGGGACCTTGGTGTAATGACATCAGAGATCCAGATGGCTTCCTTCTTACTCTGCCAGCCATGAATTGTGTCAGGAATATTTTCCCAAGTACGTCGAAATTGTTAATAGAATTTGGGAGGAGTTTTTTGAACGAATCTCTGGTATTGCCCAAGAGGGTGAGAGGAAAGGCTTGGCAGGCCACATTCTCTGGTGTCCAATGGAGGTCTATGTGAGCATGGAAATTCTCCAAGCGCTTAAGAGGATCTTCAAGACCTGTGTAAAGTGGAACATCCGGGACTTTGAACTTTTCAGTAAGACGAAAGTTGGCCACCTCCTCGGTAAATGGAGATGCAGGCTTCTGCAAGAGATTTTCGACTAGGGAAGCTTTCCATTTGTCGTTTCGTTGGATTGCCTCGGTTAGAATGTTGCATCTTTGTTCTAACCTGTTGATCATACCCTGCATCGCCCTTTCTGCCTCTGTTTGGGGTGGAGGAAGATTTTCAGGAATAGATTCCTGACGATCGCCTCTTTCTTCGGTTCCTTCAACTCGGCTACTTTCGTGCACTTCCTCCTCTCGTCGCTCCTCAGTGTGACTATTCCAAGCTTCTCGATTTTCCGAAGTAGTAGATGCTCGAGAATGTTCCGGGATCCGAGCTTGAAGGATGGCATTCATGTTTGTCAAGTCTTAAATGCTTTTTGCCATCTGTTCCATTCTCTCATTCAAAAGAGTAAGTTGGGGATCATTCAAGTTTCCTTCATCTCGGACATTGCTGCCATTCCGAGGTCCTCTGTGTGTTTCAGATCTTGTAGTCATCATAGCGGATTTTGTTGATAGAAATGAATAATCATTCCCACAGACGGCGCCAAACTATTGATACAGATTTTCGGTAGATGACATGTCACCCTGTGATTTGTTTGAGTTCTCCTTCTTGGGTTCTGTAAAATAAGAATTGTGCCGGGGGATGTCGACAATCCCACTCTGATGCCTTAGTCAGTAGGCAATTTGAGAGATATAATGCAGAGTAAATTTGAGGAGACAATCTATTTTTAATACTTGTGAAACCTCTGTATTTATAGAGGTTTTGGTGTAACCAAGTGGCTCTGCAAATCTCGAATTTCCGGGGATCTACAGTTGATGTCGATCTGGGTTTGGATATATGGATCTTTCGGGATTTGTGGTGCAGTTCTGGTTGCACATATTGGAGCGGAATATCCGGGATCTGTATTCCTTGAGCCTTGGGTGGTTCCGAGATACCCGGGATCTCGGGTCATTCCAAGATACCCAGAATGGTTCTAGATCTGGAGATCCCGAGATGTTTTGCACCTTGTGGAATTTTAGGCCCGAGGTGTTCAAACCCCGAGACAAGCTTTAATCCGAGGTCTTGTAGTCCGAAGATGGTCTTGCCATATAAGGTCTTGACAAACCTCCGAGATGGTAATGACCGAGATGACCTGGCCGGGTCGGCCCGTAGGGCTGGGTCCTCAATTCGACTTTGGGCCCAGGTGGCTTCGAAGTTGATTATTTCCCCAACACACACCAATTACAAGAATTATCCGTTATTCTTTTTTGTTGAAATAGAGAAGAAGCTGATAAGTACTACACGAATGCAATTTAAAATGGTACACAAAAGAAAAGCTCAAATTGATACAAGATACATAGTGCTTAAAAGAAACATCTAAGACATGTCACTAGACAATACTAACACTTTTTTTCTTTTTCTTTTTTCTCTTTTTAAGTACATACACATTTTAGAAGACACAAAAATAAGGATGTCGGATTTGGAGAGATTGGAATCAGACAGCACTAAAAAAAGAAGTCGGACTTGGAGGGACGGAATATCAACAGTCCCTTCCAACATGAGTAGCACCTTCTTCATTGAAGGGCGGAGTGAGGGTTCATCCAAAATGCACCAAAGTCCTAGTTTAACAATTCTCTCCAATTGTCTCTTGTCAACCTTTTCATCATTCAGTAGTCTACCAAGCTCACCACTCTCAAAGCAGTGGTATACCCATTCTTCAAGAATAGCTTCTTCCTCTGGAAGATCATGTTCCACACTCTTTCGACAACATATAATCTCCAGCAGCACAATTCCAAAGCTGTACACATCTACTTTGACTGTCACCGGCAACTTCCGATGCCACTCTGGAGCAACATATCCCTTTGTCCCTATGATGTCGGTAAATGTTCTGGTTTGATCAGCCTTCAACAACTTTGCCAATCCGAAGTTAGAAATTTTTGGACGTCTATTTTCATCCATGAGTATGTTCTGAGGTTTTACATCACAATGAATGATTTGTGGCTCACACTCTTCATGGAGATAAAGAATTCCTCTTGCTATGTTGTGAGCGATTTCCATTCTTTCATCCCAAGAAGGTTTCTTTTCATGTGTGAAGAGTATGTTTGCAAGTGACCCATTGCTCATGTACTCGTACACCAAAAGCCTGTTGGGTCCATCATGGCAATAACCCAGTAGACGGACAAGGTTTTTGTGATGGGTTCTCCCTATAACTTTCATCTCTGTTTGAAATTCTCTTTCCCGTTCAGCCAACAATTTGTCTAGCCTCTTGACGGCTACAATCTTCTCACTGACACCATTCCAGATTGCCCCTTTATATACTGTCCCAAACGCTCCTCTACCAAGCTCTTCCTTGAAACCACCAGTCACTTTCTCAAGTTCTGCGTAACTAAATGATTTTGGAGCAAAATCATCTCTCAAGATGGTGTTTCCATTATTAGACATCATTTTATATGACCAAACACGATATCTGTAAATTGCAATTCCAGAAATCGCCAAGACAATTAATGCAAAAGCAAGTAATGAAACACCAATAATTAGGATGTCCAGTCGAAGCTCTTTCTTGGTTTCTTTTGGCAGATTTTTATCTATAGTGGTTGTAGATGTACTTACCTTTATGAGGGCTACGGTTGAATCGCTTTGATCTCTTCTCCCAAATCGCAAAGGAAGCCTCTGTTTTGTGCACTCCCCGTCTTTGAACAGTGCAGCTTCACAGTTGCAGTCCTGCAAACATGCTTCTCCGCAATTATCTGGGGTTGGCGATATGATAACAGAATAATTGTCATTTTCCCATACGGTATTAGGCACTGCTTCCATGGTATATGTGTCACTTTTGCAACTTTCTGCAGTGAAATTTCTTTCACAGCCTGAACTCCTATCGTCTTGGTTGACTGATTCAAATCCAGGAAGACATTTGCAACCAACTTGTAGATCAATTAAGACACAATATCCATTAAACCCACATAGACCCAAAGGCTTACACACGTCATCATTTGGAGCAAACCATTTTACTGTCCAATTTCCGTTCTGATTCATATCGTGGGAGTATAGCCGCAAGATCCCATCGGGGTCAATTGTCAATCGGTAGATTGCACCTGTTGACGGATTTCCTGCTGGTGTGATATTCACTATGAAAGCGCCAACGCCGTTGACCAAATAGAGATGACCATTATCTTCAAGTTGCAGTACCACATCATTTTTTTGTCCACTTATACCAGCTCCCCAATAACCATACTCAAGCGTGTATGGAGTTCCAACTGGGTACATAGCGAGCCATCCATCTTCTTGCATTAAGAGACGAAATATTCCCGTTGAATGGTTAGAGTATGAAAGACTGGAAAACAACACCTGTCCATGGGAAAGATTTTGAGTTGGTAAAAAGGTGTCTGTTGGGTAGCTGAAACTCTGCCATACCATCTGATTAGCAGAATTATAGAGAACAAAGTTGCCCGAGTCAAGCATCGATGCTGAGCTTGCACCTTCGGGAAAACTGGCGAGGCCTGTTTGTGTGCCTTGTGCCGATTGCAGAAGCAGTCGTCCATCACTTGTGAAATTCAATTTAACATCAGCAAGAACTGGAGCCATGTCTCGGTCGGCTGTCCAAACCACCGTCTTCTGTGGAAGCCCGGCAAGAAAAATGCCAACAGCATAACCGTTGCCTTGCTTGTAGAATCCAAAGGCATATAGACCGGAACGCGATAACCAAGAAGAGTTGGTCGCGGTAGGTGTTAAGAAAGAACCTGGCTTTACAACGGATTGCCCTTCTGCTACGAAAATGGCTGAGAGAAGAAGAAAATGCAAGACAATTGGCATCATTGGAGAATAGTTGTCTCTGTTTTCCTTCCTCTCATACTTTGGTTCCGAAGGGAAAGAGAAGAACATATAAGATGGATTCAGGAGCAGAGGAAACCAATCCGTGTGAAGACCGCAAGCGAAATGACTGGACTTATTGACTTTAACACAGTACGCTACATTTAAAAATAATGTAGCTTTCTTTATTGACTCGTAAAATACCCCCTCCCCCCTCCTATATTATTATTATTGTTATTTTTTTTTTTTTTTTTTTTTTTTTTTAACAAATAGCTTATGCTATCCAATATAACTGAAGAAAGCCTTAAGATAAGGATAAATACAGATAAAAGAGGTATAAGACCCCTAACACTCTAAGACAGAAAAATCTGACTTGACCAGCAACTTAAACAATATATAAACATTACATGGACAACAATGAACCACTCTTTACATTTAAGTACAAATAACAAATAATAGAGGGCAGATCTAGCACCTAAGCCAACAAAAAGAAAAGAAAAAACAACATAAAAACTCTAAACATAATCCAAAACTGGTCCAGCGACTAGAAGCCCCGTCACCGGCGACAACGCGTGTAGAACACGCACCACCACTGGAGACCTCCTCTACAGCAGAAGTCCGCCAGAAGACCTCGGAACCACTAGAGAACCACCCGTCGCACCCTGGAAAACAAGTCGTGACCCACACGCACCGGACCAAGGAGTGACCTTCGTGGTGCGTGCAGGCCACATGCCGAGCATAAAGAACCGGCACAGTCGTGGCTGGATGCTATTGGACCGCAAGAAGCTAGTGACCACCGTAGAGAGGCGCATATCTTGGAAAAACAAGCCGAAATGAGCATATTTGACTTCAAAGAAAAAATTCAAAACAAAAAAATCAGGTCAAAAACTCCGCCGGAGACATACCAGAAAGTTGTTCTCCAACCAAAATCTCGTGAAGTCTTCTGCCAGGGAATAACAACCACCACCGGATCTAACTCGAGGAAACAAAACTCCACAACCCTTATGGCTATAAGACACCTAAACTCTACTGGATCTAACCAAGGAGGAACAAAAAAACCTCCCCCCCCCCCCGAACACACAGCAAATAACTCAATCTCTCTCTCTCTAGAAACTATCGGGACCCACTAAGTATTTCTTTTTTCAAAACGAATGTGGAAACAAATGCATTGACTCGTGAAATTTGATAAACCTTACTACTCTCTCGAGTGGGATTAACAATATTGAAGACATTGTTGAATTTAAAATGACATTTTTAAATGAGAATTTCATTTTAATTATGAATTACTAGGCCTACATCCGTTCTAAAAATAAATGATGTGCATTCTGATTCCCAACTACTATCTTTATTTCTCAGCTTCGGAAGACTTTATTTTCCAGTGTTAAGTTTAGGGAAAAAATGAAAAATCAGTCTATGTAGTTTACTTGATTTATAATTAGCTCTTTGTGGTATCAAAATGAATTCAGAAGTCTATGAGATATGCCAAAAAAACAAATCACTTCTTGAAGTCAAATTCAGTCAAATATGTAACGGATTCGGATGGTGTGCCATGTCAGTGCCAATAAAATGACGATACGTGTCACACCCAAGGCACTAGCCAGCCTACAGCCTACAGCCTAGGATCGGCAGATGGACAGCTTTGTCCGATATTATGGCAGCCTCCGTACGTAACGAACTTCCATTCATTTAAAAGAAAAGTAAAAATCACGTGTAAGAGAAAAGAAAAGTAAAAAATAATTATGAGTAATTTTAATCATAACCAAAAGAAAGAAAAACGAACCTCTAGAAATATGTTTGTTAAATTTCTTTTAGCTAAATGGATATGAATTTTTGCGAATTTTTACGGAAAGGCTAATCAAAATAACGAGAATGCTGAAATGCTTTCAATATAACACCCTTAAAAAATTAAATCGGAGAGAAAGAGGGAGCATATTTAATTAATAAATAAAACAAAAATGTTAATGTTAGAGTGCCTAACAAATTAACACGTTAAACTTTTTTAGTACTTAAAAAGTTTTCCTTATCTGAGTCTCTGTCGTTTATTTTATTTATATTAATTGTCAAAAAAGCTTGTTCTTTTTTTTCCGCTTCTTTTTAATTTTTTCGTTTGTTGCTTCTCAACCTACCTAACCTCAGAGTCCTAATTTGTTTTTCACGTATATACGGCAATAATTAGGTATTTTAAAATAAAACTTCTTTATTTTTCGGTGTTAATTTTAGAGAAAAATGAAAAATCAGTCCTTATAGTTTACATAATCTTTATAATAGGATTATCTAACAGTTTTACCCTGCACAAAGAAAGGCAAATTAGTGTAAGAATATTTTCAAAAAATTAATGCAATTGATTGATTGAATTTTTGGTCACTAATTTTTTTTTCTTTTTTTTTTTAATCACTAATCAGATATAGAATGATTTTAATGACTTGAATAGTAAGTTATTTGGAAATAATGAAAATAGAGAAAAATGGAGAAATTCAAATGAACCGAAATTTCCTACAAACCGGTTTATAGGAAATTTTCTACAACTCACATATAAGAATGACAAATGTCCCTTGACATGTGAGAATCACATGTTATTTAAATAGCATATGTTTCTTACATGCTTTTTTAATAGTATTAATAAAAAAAAATATGTGATTTTCACATGTTTAAAGGACACATGTCATTTTTATATGCGGGTTGTATGAAATTTCCTACAAACCAGTTTGTACGAAATTTCTGTCCAATTCAAATTCGAATAAGATTTAAATAGGAAAATTGAGATAAAAAATAGAAACTTATAAAGAGTAAAATTTGAAATGGAAACTTAGAAACTTTCCATCTTATTAACTGAAATAACAATTTTTTTTTTTTTTTTTCATTCTATTTTGATTATTGAACGTTGGACTTAAGGCGAAAGGCCTTCAAGTTTTTGAACATTGGATAGTTGGACTTTAGGTCTTCAATTTTGAACATTGGTAATTAATTAAGGCCTACAATTTAGAGAATTTTCATATCTCATTCTATTTTGAACATTGCTAATTAAGGCCTTCAATTTATAAACTTTCCACATCTCATTCTATTTTGAACGTTTGTAATAAAGGCCTTCAATTTATTTATTTATTTTTTCTTTTGTAAATAAATTTTCATTAATATTTTGTAATTGGGAGCCCTGCATTGTATTAATGCATTTCTGAATTTTATTTTTACCCTAATTGATGCTTATTAAAGTGTACTGATAGTAATTAAGACCTTAATTTTTTTTTTTAAGAAGTAAATTTTTATTAATATTTCTTAATTGGGGGCTTAATCGGCCGCCTAACCCACTAAGGCACCAGCCAGCCTGCAGCCTGCAGCCTGGGATGGGAGGACAGAGGACGCTGTTATCTTCATCCAATTTTTCTTCTCCATCTTCCTCTTGACGTAGAAATCAATTTAATTAATAATTGTCAATGCATTATTTTTCTAATGTCTAATATTCTTTCAAGACATGAAAGTTGGAAGTCTCTCGATAGTCTCGCGATCTTGGCATGGCTGGTACGCACCCCAGCCAGGGGGACGGGGGTGGCGGCCTTTTATTTTCTTTATTTATTTTATTTATTTATTTTATTTATTTATTATTATTATTTTTTTTTCTATTTTTTTTTAAATAAATAAATTCTTTAATCTTTTAGTTTTATATATTTATATTTTGTTATTAGGAGTAACACGTATCGTCATTTTATTGACACTAACGTAACACACTATCGGAATCCGTTTAAGTGTTTGACGGAATTTAACTGCACGAAGTGATTTGTTTTTTTGGCATACCTCATAGACCTTAAGTTCATTTTGATGCTATTGGGAGCTAATTGTCAATCAGGTAAACTACAAAGACCAATTTTTCATTTTTCCCTAACATTAACACTGAAAAATAAAGTCTTCAAAAGTTAAAAAATAAAGATAATAGTTTGGAATTAGAATACACACAATTTATTTTTAGAACGGATATGGGCCGAGTAATTCATAGTTAAAATGAAATTTTCATTCAAAAATCTCATTTCAGATTCAACGATGTCTTCATTGTTAATTCCACTAGACAGAGCACTAAAGTTGGAAATTAAAGTATTCAGAAGCTGGAAAACAAAGATAGTAGTTGGGGGAATTAGAATACACACCATTTATTTTTAGAACGGATATTGGCCTAATAATTCATAGTTAAAATGAAATTCTCATTTAAAAATCTCATTTCAGATTAAACGATGTTTTCGTTGTTAATCCCACTTGACAAAGCACTAAGGTTGGAAAATAAAGTGTCTAGAAGCTGGGAAATAAAGATAGTTGTTGGTAATTTAGAATACACACCATTTATTTTTAGAACGGATATAGACCTAGTAATTCATAGTTAAATTGAAATTTTCATTTAAATTAACTCTCATTTCATATTCAACAATATCTTTATTGTTAATCCCAGTTGAGAGAGCACTAAGGTTGGAAAATAAAGTCTTTAGAAGCTGGAAAATAAAGATAGTAGTTGGGAATTAGAATACAAACCATTTATTTTTAGAACCGATATTGGCCTACCTAGTAATTCATAGTTAAAATGAAATTCTCATTTAAATTAACTCTCATTTCAGATTCAATGATGTCTTCATTGTCAATCCCACTTGAGAGAGCACTAAGGTTGGAAAATAAAGTCTTTAGAAGCTGGAAAATAAAGATAGTAGTTGAGAATTAGAATACAAACCATTTATTTTTAGAACCGATATTGGCCTACCTAGTAATTCATAGTTAAAATGAAATTCTCATTTAAAAATCTTATTTCAGATTCAACGATGTCTTCATTGTTAATCCCACTTGAGACTTGAGAGTGCACTAAGGTTGGAAAATAATGTCTTCAGAAGCTGAAAAATAAAGATAATAGTTAGGAATTAGAAAATAGACCATTTATTTTTAGATCAGATATAGGCCTAGTAATTCATAGTTAAAATGAAATTCTGATTTAAAAATTTCATTTCAGATTCAACATGTCTTTATTTTTAATCTTGTAAGATATTATATCCATATATAGCCTATATGTCACATATACAGTATTTATTATATTTTAATTAATAAATATAATATACGGTATTATGGTTTTGGTAATTTCTATTAATTTAAATTACCGTAACAGAATCGTTTAATTGATTTTAAAATCAATTAATAATATTGTTTCCTTGATGGAATGAATAATACGGTGTTTACTTTATTTGAGGGTCCCTCACCTTACCTATAAATATACAACTTGTGTAGACGATTAGTACGGAAATTCAGCCATAGTCTTAGGTTAGAAGATTACTCAAATAATATATTTTTGTTCTTCATATATTCGTGAAAACGGTTGGGCAAAGATGTCTAAAGGTAAGCCTAGATCCTAGTATTTTGTTTTTGGCTGCACATGTTAGTTTGACATAATATGTTTAGTTGTTCTAACACGTGGTATCAGAGCAATTTCTATACTATTTTACTCGGCATTAAGTTTTTTTGTTGAATCTAGTATTTTCCTCTGTGAAAATAATTTGTTGTTCACATACTGTTGGAAAGCATACGGGTTTAAGGGTATTTACCATTTGTTTATACTGTCCGTTTTGTGAAGAACTGCATCACCTATTGTTTTGCATCTGTGCTTAAAGAGATTTTGTTTTGCATCTGTACACTTGCACACTGTAAAACATTATTTGCGGTGAAACAACAGTGAAGAAATAGCTTGTGAAAATACTGAAAAGTTTGAAATTTTATTGGTTATTGCACTGCAAAACTCGTGGGTTTTTGCTGTGATACTCACGGATCCTCCGTAAAACCCATCTTGTCACCACCGGCCGTTCTCCTCCCTTTTTTGCTCCACTGGCAGGCAGTAGGAATCGGCCCGTCGTGTTCGGCATCGTCCGTCTAAGGAGAGGCCTCTCTCATCGTGGCCGCTAGGTCAGGCGGTAGCAAACTTAAGGATCTGGTCGGCGTTCATGGTGAGGAAGAAGGAAGAAGAGGGGCGGTGACTGCCGCAAAAAAAATTTCCGAGTTGCAAATATGATGAACAGGGTAGAGTTTTGACCCATTAAGGCTTCCGGGTCACGGGTAATTAAGTGGGTTGGGGTTATGGGTTTCGACCCATTAAGGGTAATTAAGGCTTTCGGGTCACGGGTTTAGACCCATTAAGCCCATCCATTTTTTTATTATTAAAAAAAAAAGCATTAAGTGGGTTGACCCAACGGACAGAAGCTTGACCCAATTAAGTGGGCTGACCAAATTGGGCAAGCCCAATACAGTAGCTCATTCAGATTTTGTGACAGTAATGCAAAATTGGGCTTATGTGGAAATTTGAACTTGGGACTTATAAGTCCATTAATTGTCAAGCTTCAAACCATTAAGTTAGGCTAGATTTTATTTTTTTATATTAAGTTTTTATTCCATTTATTGCATTGTTTTGCATTAAAATTATTGTTTCTTTAATACATGAACTTGAGAATATATTAAATCGTTTTATTTATATTGTTTAAATATAAATTGTTTGATGCCAAAACCTAAGAATAATTAACAATACCATATAAGTTGGTGTGTAATTACGGTACTATCCAAGAATGCAATGTGTATAAAAGTACTGGATATGAAAGTCTTGGAATTTAAGTGTGTCCAAGTGACCCCCCTCACTTTCCTGAGAACTCACCTGCTTGCATATTGGAGAATGTTGTTTAACCCATTTAGGTATTGTTTTGTTTTATTCTTGGGGCCATTTATGAGACACCTATAAAGTTGTTAGATGTTAATGAAGTGGCAATTATCATAATAATTTTGGGAAAGGCACAACATCCCAATCTTTTAATGATAATTGCATTAGGATTACACATGTAATTATCATAAAATTTTTGGGAGAGCCATAACATCCCATTTTTAATGATAATTACATCAAGATTACACGTATAAACATCATAAATTTTTTTATTAAATGTTCATGAATTACAGCGTGATTATTATGATTTTGGGAGAGCCACAACATCTCGATTTTATAATAATTGCATAAAGATCATATACATGAACTTTATATAGAAAAATTAACATCGTATTGTGAAAATAATTTATTGACTTCTAATTTAAACCAAATGTGTGTGTTTGTGTGCAAACAAATATTTTAAATGCGGAATTTAAATAAGACAAGATATTTGTTACGAAGTGGAAACTCTATGAAGAGAAAAAATACTCCGGGGCAGCCAAACCCAGGAAATCCACTATCCAAAAACAAAGCTAGTTACAAGACACTCGTACTCACGTAACCATATGCAGTAGTCATACTTTTAACTCTGACGTGTAGCCCAACACGAACGCTTTCGAACCAGATCTTTCACCTGAAGGAGTTTTTGATGGATTCCTTTACCTTAGGGCCAACCCCTAAGATAGACTTCACACGAACACTTGAGCATACACTGGCACCGGCACCGGCTTGAGAGCTAGCGGATCTTCGATTCTCCCTAAACACCCTCTCAAAGCACTATGGAATTCACCACCGAATTCTGTACAAAACCACAGACCTAGAGCCCCCTATTTATAGGCTTTAAGAGACCTCAAAAACTGCTAAAAATCGGATTGTCTGTTGAGCGTTCGGACGGAAGTTTGCCACGTCCGGACGGATTTATGCGATATCCTTCAGAAACAGCGCAATTCTATCCTTATCAGGTTTACGTCCGAAAGGCTTGACCGAGCGTTCATATGGTCTTCGCTAAAACCTTTCCTCGTACAGACGGAATTCTGGAGGTATCTAAACTAATGGATATCGTCTGGACGTATTTCTGAGTTGTCCGGACGTGATGCTGAGTCGTCCGGACGGATTGCAAATATTTCCCAAACAGTGTCGACTTCTGAAAATATACTCCTCGTAGAATACTGATTGACCGAGCGTCCGGAATGTGTTGTTCTGACGTTTGGACGTCAGGAACTGACTGATTTGTCTTGGTTTTTGCAAAGGACTCTTCATGGATAACTTCTAGAAGCTTGTGAACAATAGATGTTTGAATATATGAAGATTCTGATTTAAAAACCGTTGTCCGAATACATGAAGATTGAACAACCGACTGTCTTATTAAAACGCAACCATTACATAAAGTGTTTTTGTTTTATCTAGAATGTAGCCAAAATACTAACAAACCCCCCCTTTGGCCATTCTAGGACAAAAACACTTGATCGGTTTGAAAATACATTTCCGGTCTAAAACACCAAAAACAACAATAAAAAATACTTCCCCTTTTTGTCACACAAAGACAAAGGGTAAACAGAGTATTAAAACTATAAGAGTTTAAATAGTACACAAAGTGTCAACAGAAATATAAAATTGTTCTAAAATTAAGACAAAAAATAAATATTCAATCATCATCATCATTCAGCTTGGGATGATGATATTTCAGGCATTCTTTGATGTCGATCTGGCTCTACTCGACACGCTCCCCGATAAGATTGACTTCCTGCTGAAGAGCAGACATGGAAGTCATAAGTTGTGCAAAAGCAACCTCAATGTCAAATGAAGGAGGCACAACTTGAGATGATGATGATGTTGCTGCTGTGGGGAGATCTGGTGGAGGATGAGGATTAGTGCCTTGAGCCTCGTGCCGCAACTGGGCATTAGACTTCATGAGAGTCTGTATGCCAAGGGGATTTGGAATCCGTGAGCGAGGCTCTGAGTGTGAAATGTCTGGCATGACCTGAAGACAGATTTGAGTGATCAGACACCCAAATGACCGGCTCCTGTTCTTCTTATCGCGAACCTCGAGCATAGTATGCAAGATATGCTTGCATAGGCAAAATGGAGTCTGCATCACAATGGCATATAAAAGGGTGGCCTTCTTGAGAGTAAACTCACTCCGCCGAGCTTGAGGCCAGATGTTTGTCACCATAATTTTTGCTAAAAATTAGTGCATAGGAGCGAAGGCACCGATGTTGAGTTGGGAGTGGGACTTGTCCTCACGCTGTGGTCTCATCCCAAAGAAGTCATGAAGAAAATCAATGCTGGGAGCCTCATCAGGAAATGGAACTCCAGAGACTGGCAGAACAGGGACCCCGATCACTGAACTGATAAGCTGGGGGTCTATCAGAATAGTCTGGCCTTTGACCATAGTCTGCATAATCAGTCCATGATCATCATCCTGAGTGACAATCATATGGCCATAAAATTCTCGCACTAGTCTGGGAAAGGCCTGGCAGGCACAATTGTAAAGGTACTCCCAGTGGTTCTTCAGGAGCATCTGAGCAATAGGAAGCAGAACTGGGTCTCTTAGATCTGCTCGGAGAAGATTCCGCTCAGATAGGACCTGTCGTGATTGCATACGATGCAATCGGTCAGTAACTGATTCCTCAATTCTTTGTCTGGCTCGGGGAGGAGAACCGTCTGAAGACATGTTTTCTGGGGTGGAGATAAAATCCAAGGACGACGCGTGCACGTGAGAACTATGCATAAAAAAACACTGAGAAAATGCACAAGATGACAAAAACTAACCAAAAGAGGCAACAAAGTGGGTTGTGGCGCGGGGAGAAAGCGATTTAACCCTACAGGTTGCATCGTCGGGACGGAACATAAGTGACGTCTGGACAAGGTGCCACATAAGAGATCGCAAAAACACGGCCGTCCGAACAAGAACCATGAGCGTTCGGACGAAACAACCATATCGTCCGGACAACTAGAATCACTGTCCGGACATACAAGATACCCATCTGGATGCTCCTACACACCATCCGGACGCTTCACACACAAAAAAAATCTGAAAAAGAGAGGAAAACAGAGCAGAAAAATATTTCCCACATAATTTCCAGAGCACGCATGTATATAACACTAATATCTTAGTTCAATTAGCATTCATAAAACATCCAAGATATAATTTAGAGTTATGTTTTAAACACCACATAAATTTCCCTCCTAAAGAACATATCAATAGTAAACTTAACTCAAGCAATACGTGTGTGTGTGAAGGCTTTCTCAATAAGGTATGAAGTATGCTGATATGACTTAAAAACACCCAGATTTTCTAAATAAGAGAGAAAATCAATGTTAGATCAGTCAAAAGTTAAACCTTATTTTATTAGGGCCTAGCCACCCTCATCTCATACACCGCCCCTAAGCTGCAGCACTTTGTCTTTTACTTTGTCCGTTAGTGATCGTCTATTTCTGCAATGATTTGGTCACTGACTGTTTCTATAGGGACAAGTTCAAGAACAGATTTATAGCACAAAAGCAGTGGATCTTTTTATTTATCCATATTTATTCAGTTTTGAATGCTTTTTATCACTTGGTGCTGCAACCTAGAAAGAATGCCAAAATTTATGGGTTCTAGGTTCAACTAGCGAGTTGGTCAATTTGACCATCTTAGCAAAAAAAATCTCTCTCATTAGAATTTTCAGAAGCTAAAAGTTAGAGAGCAAGAATGTACCTTAGGGGAGCTTTGGATAATGCATAATTTTTCATCGTATGAGAAAAGCAACTATCTAGCATTAAGATGCACAGGAAAACTTAGCAAATATCAAACATAAACTCTCAATCATATATAAGCATATTCAATTTATGCACAATGAACTGAGATATCAGGCAAAAACACATACAATATCTGAAAAGCTATCAAAAATAAAATAAAATTCTGCATCTTCTCCCCCAATTTTTTATTTTTTATTTTTTGTTGAAAAATAAAAGACAAAAACAACAAAGACATGCTTAATAAGGAAAAGAACATATGTCTAGACAAAGCATGTAGGTAAGAGCAAACCTGTCCTCAAAGAGAGAGGTTTGACTATACCAAGACAGAAAAGTAGGGACATGCTTTCTCTGTCATCCCTAGAATGTATTTGCAGAAAATTCTCAAAGCAACCAAGAGAAAATCTAGGGATAGAAAAAAAATTGTTCCATTTCATGCACAAGATATGACAATATAAAATATGCAATGCATGTGTACCTAACATGCACTAGGATTTAGGAACCACAATCCTAGGCATGGGAGACCTCACCTACTAGGTGAGTCCACTCCCCCTCAAGGGGTGAATGGTCTCATCCTTCCTTACCCATTCCTTCTTTACCTGTGAGGCAGGGGTGTGAGCCATGTCCAAATTGATCAGTCTGACTAGGACACTCTTCATCATGTTGACAAGCCCTTCATTGGTTTGTTTCTTCTTGGACTTGTGAGGCTTCATTCTGAAGCATTCGGCTTTGGTGTGGCCATACTTACCACATAGACGGCATGAGGGAGAACCCTTTTGAGGATAATGCCGTTGCCGAAAAGCATGATGAGGCTTGGAAGGTTTAGAGCTAGACTTACCTGTCTTTTGCTCTGTTTTCTTGATCCGAGGCTGCTGATGTCGGATCTGAGGACAGTGTGGCCTGAAGTGTCCAAAGACACCACAATGATAGCAGGTAGGCTGACTTCTTTTGTTGAAATGCTTCTTGAAAGATTCTGCAAATTTAAGATTAACATTTTCACAAATAACAAAGTCCTTACCTCTTTGAGATATATGCCTCCTATGGGCAGGACATATTTATCTGAAGAAGTTTTCTCAATAAAAGCCTTTTTTGGAATCCTCTTGCTTCTTCCAAGGTCTGTGGGATTTTAACAGATAACACTTTGGTCTAATGTGACCAACCTTCCCAGAATGATGACAAATAGGAACAAACTTACCTTGTGTTCCTGAATCCTTGGAGTTAGGCTTCACACAGGTATTTGAGCAAGAAATATCTAAACAAGCTGCATCTACTATCACAGGGTTAATATCATCAGAAATTAATTCATAATCAAAAGCATGTGAAGTAGAAGTACTTAAATGATTAACAATTAAATCAGGCTTGTTAGAAATATCTGTATGAATACAAAGCATGCTTTTCAAATTATTACTAGAGAATTTTTCCAATAGATCCTCTGATTCCTTTAATTTATTCTCTAATGTATCAACATGATCAAAAAGCATGGTATTCTCAGATTTCAAAGAGTCAATAAAAAACATGTGATTCAGATAATTGTAAAATCAAAGACTCTTTTTCTTGCTTAATCTTCTTGAGTTCTTTATTGGATTTCTTAAAGAGTTTACTTATCAACAAAGTATCTTTAGAGAAATCATAAGAATAATCTTCAGAGAACTCAAAAAGATTTATGTTAGAAGAAGTCATGAATCACACTTAAGAAATAAATCTAAAACACAAGTGTAACCTGCTCTGATACCAATTGAAAATAATTTATTGAGTTCTAATTTAAACCAAGTGTGTGTGTTTTTGTGCAAACAAATATCTTAAATGCGGAATTTAAATAAGACAAGATATTTGTTATGAAGTGGAAACTATATGAAGAGAAAAAACCACTCAAGGGCAGCCAAACCCAGGAAATCCACTATCCAAAAACAAAGCTAGTTACAAGACACTCGTACTCACATAACCCTATGCAGTAGTCATACCATTAACTTTGACGTGTAGCCCAACACGAACGCTTCCCAACCAGATCTTCCACCCGAAGGAGTTTTTGATGGATTCCTTTACCTTAGGGCCAACCCCTAAGATAGACTTCACACGAACACTTGAGCACACACTGACACCGGCTTGAGAGCTAGCGGATCTTCGATTCTCCCTAAACACCCTCTTAAAGCACTATGGAATTCACCACCGAATTCTGTACAAAACCACAGACCTAGAGCCCTCTATTTATAGGCTTTAAGAGACCTCAAAAACTGCTGAAAATTGGACTCTGTCTGTCGAGTGTCCGGACGGAAGTTTGCCACGTCCGGACAGATTTCTGCGATATCCTTCAGAAACAGCGCAATTCTATCCTTATCAGGTTTGTGTTTGGACGGCTTGACCGAGCGTCCGGATGGTATTTGCTAAAACCTTTCCGCGTACAGACAGAATTCTGGAGGTATCTGAGCTAATGGATATCGTCTAGAGGTATTTTTGAGTTGTTCGGACGGTCTGCAAATACAGGACATCATCCGGACGGATTGCAGATATTTCCCAAACAATTTCGATTCTGAAAATAGACTCCTTGTAGAATACTGATTGACCGAGCATTCGGACGGTGTTGCTCTGACGTCCGGACGTCTTCAATGTTTATCTGTAAGACACTGCGGGGCATCCGGACGCCTTCAAAGGCCCATCCGGACGGTTGCACAGGAACCGGCTGATTTGTCTTGGTTTTTCAAAGGACTCTTCATGGATAACTTCTAGAAGCTTGTGAACAATAGATGTTTGAATATATGAAGATTCTGATTTAAAAACCGTTGTTTGAATACATGAAGATTGAACAACCGACTGTCCTGTTAAAACGCAACCATTACATAAAGTGTTTTTGTTTTATCCAGAATGTAGCCAAAATACTAACATATTGTAATTAATTCATAAATTTAATTACTTATCCTCACAGGGAGGTTTTTATTTTTTATGACTTAATTAGAATAAGATAACAAATTTAGTATTAAAAGTAAAATTTCTCTCAGAAAATTTTATTCATTAATATTTAAATTTGCGTTTAGTCTTATTAATAAAGAGTAAATTTCATGCATGATGCAACCTTTGCCAACAGGTAGGTTGAAATTTACTATTTAAATTGGCATGAAATAATTTAAAATAAAGTTACTTCATAGCATTAAAGTATTCTTTTGTTTATTTTCTTGTTCATTGCAGCTATTCCTATTACTCTACTTTTTGTAGTTTTATGTTTCAATACTTTATGGTAATAATTTTTCTGACTGGAAAAAGATTAATATGCTTTTTCACTTGGGGTGTTAGAAATTTGGCGCTTCGTGTGGACAAACTACCTTCTCCCAGGGAATTAAGTACGTCACATGAGATTATTAAGCATGAACGGTGGGAGTGATTTAATCACCTAAGTTAGATGTTCATGAAATCTCATGTCACCAAAGTCATGGGAGATTTATTCCTGAATGTGTTAAGGCCAAAGATTTTATAAAGGTTGTTTATGAATATTTTAGTAAGTTCAAATAAAGCTTGGCTAGCACCCTAATACAAATAGCTTTAAAGACAAACCTTTACAGTTTCCAAAGTGTTTTAATCCCATTATGGGAATGAAGGATATTATAGCTTAGCTTAAGTCCCTAAAGGTTGAGAATTTTTGAGTCATTATTGGTCTATTTTCATTTTTCAAATTCTCTCTTCTAAGTATAGTTTTTTTTTTTTATCTCATAACACACATAAGGATAAATGGTTAGTAAAAGAACTTCTAGCCATGTGTATTTAAGAATGTGAGAGAATCCATAAAGTGTTCACATGATTATTCATGTTAAGGAAAATACCGATAAATGTAATCATGTCCAACAGTTAAAGCATGAGAATAAGGTGCCAAGAAATGCTATGGCAATCAAGATACTTATTTCTTCTGCAATAAGGAAAAATTGAGAGCATATAAAGAAAGATTGCATAAAGTATGATAAATGACTTAAAATAAAGATAATCTCATATATCTAGTGTGTTGTAAATCTCTTTTAGTGACTCATTTAAATATGTTGTGGATTGATTATGGTTGAACAAACCACATTGTCAACAAATGCAGAACATGTGTTTTTCATAATTGGAGGTTGTTGGGGTCTATAAGTTAATTTTAAAATTCAGTTATATTTTTTACCTAAAAAATGATTTATATTCCATAATCTTTTAGAAATTTAATTTCTAGTTTAGTTTGATAAAAATTTCAATTTTATTTTAAACTTGAAATTTTTCTTATTTTGGGTGGAATATTAGTTGAGGGTCTATTTAAAGTCTATTTAAAATTGACCTATATTCCAACTTTTGAAACAAAATTATTTCTGCATATTGATGTTGACTTAAAGTGGAGTCTTTGTGAATTTAAAAATACTCTTGTTATGGCATTGGAGATTGAAATATATCTCCATACAAAAAATAAAAGTTAGTAAATAATAATTTATTGATTTTGGTACTTGTGTGGACTGCATAAGGGAAAGATTACCAACAAGACCACTAAAGGTGCTGAAGAGAGCCTTTTGAGATTCTTAAGATCATGTAAATTGATAGGTGTTGACCTTTTCATACTCATTGCATAAATGGTTAGAGATATTTTTTCTCTTTTAGTGATGACCATATAAGGTTTATGTATCTTTATCTTCTAAATGATAAGTCTGAGGTATTGAATGCTTTTAATACTTATGAGGAAGAAGAACAGAAACAAGATCATAAGATCTGATATAGGTAAAGAGTATTATGGTAGGTACACACAAAAGGAAAATGATTAGCAGTACTAATCTACTATTACCATTATAGAGTAAAGCCTTGAAGACCTTGTGTATATGTTAAACAGGATTCCATTTAAGGTTGTCCTTATTACATTTATGAAATAGATGGAAGCCAAGTTTAAATTATTTACACATATGGGGTTGCCTAGCTAAAGATGGGATTTACAATCCTCGCCTAAGAAAAATTATATTCAAAGACAACCAGGGAATCTTTTATAGGCTACACAGTAAACTCTAAGGGGGTTTTATGTTTTATTATCCTTCATATAATCTTAGAGTTGTTGATTGTATAATTTCTAAAGGATGTTAAACCTAGTGGGAGTGTCTATCCTAAAAAGGTTTTACTTAGAAGAAACACGAGAGTTGACTAAATCTCCTTCATATGAAGGATGTTTGATTGTACTTATGGAAAATCAAATTGATTATCCTGACATACAATCATGTTTAGAATTGTCAACTCATGAAGAATAGGTTTAGTTTGAATCTACTTAGACTTTACAAAATGCAAAGGAAGTAGAATTAAGAAAATCCTATAGAATAAGGAGATCAACAATCTCTAGTGATTATGTTGCATACCTCAAGAGTCTGATTTTGATGTCCGACCTAAGGATGATCCAAATTGTTTTCACAAGCCATGAGTGGAGATAACTCCACACTGTGGTTCAATGCCATGATGTAAGGGATAAATCCATGGCTAAAAAGTTAAGTTAGACTCATAGTCAATGGTTTTACTCATAAGGAAGGCATTAATTATCATGAAACGTTCTCTCCAGTGTCTAAGAATGGTTCATTAAGATACTCATAGCATTAGTAGTTCATTTTGACCTAGAGCTACATTAAATGGACGTGAGAACAACTTTCCTGAATGAGAATGTTAAGTAAGAGGTTTACATGTACAACCAAAAAGCTTTATAAATAACAGTCAGAATGCTTGCAAATTAAAGAATTCTATTTATGGAATGTGACAGATCTCTCATCGGTGGTATACTTTTTACAAGGTTATTACTTCATTGTTTATTGTAAACCTTGTTAATTGGTATATATACTTTAAGGTCAGTGGGAGTAAAGTAATCTTTCTAGACCCATATGTAGATATTATTTTTCGCAAGTGGTGATTTATGATTGCTACATGAAGTTCCTTTCACAAAACTTTGAAATGAAGGATTTGGGTGAAACCTCTTATGTCTGTTGACATTGAGATTCATAGAGACATAAAGAACATTAACATTGTCTCGGAAGGCCTACATTGAAAAAGTTTTGGAGAAGATTTAAAAAGTCTTGGATTGACAGTAAGAATACTTGGTCATAAAGTGTTGCAAATAAAGTCTTGCGGTATACGCAAGGAACCAAGAAGTACAACTTAACATAAATATACACTTACCATTTGGAGGTGGCTGGTTATTCAATTCTAAATTTGCTGGTTGTGTAGATAGTAGAAAGTATACTTCAAGATTTATTTTCTTATTAAGGGATATATCATGGAGATGCAGTAAGCAGACTATAATTGCTACGTCTACCAAGAAAGATAAAATTCTTTCATGCTATGAATTCATTACACAGGCATGATGGATGAGACATTTTGTTGAAAGTCTCAATATTGTCGATTTTACATTTAGACTATAAAAATACTCTGCGGTAATTCTACTATAGTTTTTCTTTTATAAGAATAAAAAGTAGAAGTAGAAGTAAATCAATATCAAGTATCTCAGTACGAGATATAACATTAAGAGGCATAAAATGGTCTATTGAGCATATAAGTACTAAATTAATGATTGTGGATCCCATGACTAAAAGTTTACCGATAAAGAAAATATAAAGTCATGCAGAATATATGAGACTCATTAATTCATTTTTTGCTTTGTTTGTCTCCTTTTGGTCTATAGACATGAAGTTATTATAATAAAGATTTTGTGTTTATTTGTTATTTTATCCATGAGGATAAATAAGTTGGACCTGAATGACTAATAGGAAGTTCATTCATAAAGCTTGACTATCCATAAAGTACTCTTGTTACCTAAGCACTCTATCAACTTTTTTAACATCTTTTACATTGTGCTTTGATTCTTGAACAAAATGAATAAAAGATTCATGGAAAACTTGCCTAAAAGTTTTAACTGTTAGAATATATAAACATATTATGCTCAACTAACATGCGCAGCAGAAAATAATAAAAAATAAGAATCTAGGCTTACCTCTATCCATCTTTGCTGAAGCATTTTCACGATCCATCTAAATAATAAGAAAATGTTATCTGAAGGATCTTCTAACCTATGCCTATGACTGTATTGCCGTAATGATGGTGTACACAGGCCCTATATTTATAGGGTAGGTCAATGACCCTCAAATATGGTAAACACCGTATTGTTCCTCTCATCAAGGAAACAATATTTTTAATTGATTTTAAAATCAATTAAATGATTCCATTACGGTAATTTAAATTAATAGAAATTACCATAACTGTAATACCTTATATTATATTTATTTATTAAATATAATAAATACCGTATATTTGGCAATAGGCCATATATGGAGATAATATCTTACATTCTCCCACTTGGCCTTTATGACACATGACCTTATGGTATTAGGTTCTTTAGTTTGGCCAATCTCTTATGGAATCCTCCAGCTCAGATAAGAAATGTTTCACATGAATCATGGCGGTAAAACCATTTATAGAGTAGGTCGTCCCTTCCATGTATCACAATGTAAAACATTCCTTACATGAGTACTTTATGGATAGTCAAGCTTTATGAATGAACTTCCTATAAGTCATTTGGGTCCAATTTTATTTATCCTCATGGATAAAATAACAAAATGTGCACAAAATCTTTATTATAATAACTTCATGTTTATGGACCAAAAAGAGACAAACCAAGCAAAAAAATGAATTAATGAGTCTCATATATTTCGCATGACTTTATACTTACTTTACCGGTAAATTTTTAGTCATGGGATCCGCAATCATTAATTCAGTGCTTATATGCTCAATAGACCCTTTATGTCTCTGAATGTTATCTCTCGTACTAAGATACTTGATGTCGATTTACTTCTGCTTCTACTCTTTATTCTTATAAAAGAAAACTATAGTAAAATTATCGCAGAGTATTTTTATGGTCTAACTATAAAATCGACAATATTGAGACTTTCAACAAATGTCTCATCCATCATGCCTGTGTACCAAATTCATAGCATGTAAGAATTTTAGCTTTCTTGGTAGACGTAGCAATTATAGTCTGCTTACTGCATCTCTAGGATATATCCCTCAATAAGAAAAAAAAATATACCCTAAAGTAGACTTTCTACTATTTACACAATTAACAAAACTCAAATCTGAACAACTAACCACCTCTAAATGGAAAGTGTATCTTTAGGTTAAGTTGTATTTCTTGGTTCCTTGCGTATACCGCAAGACTTTATTTGCAGCACTTTATTGACCCAGTATTCTTACTGTCAGTCCAATGGTTAAGTCTAGTGCAAGCCTATGCTTGCATTAGGTTGCATAATGCAGATGCTTACAAACGACTTTTCATTTGCCCTTGTTCCAATACATTTTGGGACAATAATCTGTATTGAATTTGTCCATCTTAGTTGCTACTGAAGGTGCAAAAATCCTTCATTCTAAATATTCCCAAAACTTTTTCAATGTAGGCCTTCCGAGACAATTGTGTTAATATTCTTTATGTCTCAGTAAATCTCTATGTCAAAAGACATAAGAGTTTTCACCTAAATCCTTCATTTCAAAGTTTTGTGAAAGGAACTTCATGTAGCATGAAAAATAAAGAGACTTCTAATTTATACAAGTATGTGTGAACAGTGTGCAACAAAATATTAAATGCGGAATTAAATGAGACAAATATTTTGTTGACGAAGTGGAAACTTAATTAAGAGAAAACCACTCCGGGGCAGCCAAACCCAGGATATCCACAATTCAGAAGACAAAGCTAGTTACAAAGTAGTAGCACTCACATACCCCTGATGCAGTGGTCGTACCTTGTAGCGCCATGATTTGTTCTTCTTTGGTTTGCTACTTTGATTGGCAGGAGCAAACTGTTGCTGATGCCATGGAGCCTGATGTGCTGTCGGAGGTAGAATGCCTAATGTAGCTCTTGTTGGCAGTTCCTTCTGAACCTTCGACTTCTGAGCCAAGAGCTGTGGACATTTGGGTCGGATGTGACTGGTGATGCTGCAGTGATGACAGGTGGGCAAGCTTCTTGATATTCTTTGCAGAATTATGATTAGCATTCTTACAAATAATATTGCCCTTACCTTTTATATGTCTCTTATGAGGAGGGACATATTTTGATGAGGAAGAATCTTCAACTTCACTTTTCCTTAGAGCATCCTGCTTAATCCAAGCCCTGTGGGAATTCAACAAATAACAATTTGGCCTAATATGACAAATTTTCCCACAATTATGACAAGTAGGAACAAATTTACCTCATGTTCCCGATTCGGATGAGCGACCTAAGAAACCAAATGGTAAGTCTTGGGAAAACCGTCTCGGATGTAAAAATCATCCATAAAATTCTAAGATCTTTGCCTGAGCGTTTCAGGATCAAGGTAACTACAATTGAGGAAAGCAAAGATCTAGAAGAAATGAAGATTGAAGAGTTGGTGGGATCTCTTCAAACTTATGAACTGTCCTTGCCCCTAGTAAAGAAGCTGAAAACCATTGCTCTAAAAGCTTCCAAGAAGAAGTCGAAGTCTCATCTGGAGACGACTCTGAGGATGAAGAAAAAGCTGTAGCCATGCTGGCCAAAAGTTTTGGAAAATTAATGAGAAATGAGCGGTTCAAAAAGAAGTTTTCCGAAAAACTGAAGAAGGTCCCCAGAGAAGCTTAACCTGAGGAAGCTGAGAAGAAAGATCCAAGGGCCCAAGATTTTATGAATGCTTAGGGTTTGGGCATATCTGGGCCAATTGTGGGAATCTCAAGCTAGGTAAGGAGAAGGCTTATAACGCGACTCTCAGTGATGAGTCTGAAGAAGAAGAAGCTCCTGAACAAGAGAAATTTCTAGCCTTTGTGGCTTCTCATGTCGAAGAAGAAGATTCTTACTCAGAGCATAGTGATGATGGGGAAGAACTTAAAGAGGCTTATAAAACTATCTATATACAGTTTGAAAAGCTGAGGGAAGGTCGCAAGCAGCACATTCATGATCTAAACAGTTTATAGACTGAGAAAAGTTCATTGCTGTGCAAAATACAAGAGCTAGAGGAGAAGCTACTAGAGACTCAGCTCCAATTAGAGAGAGTGACGGATGAAAAACTGACTCACATGCTATCTATCCAGAAGAGTCCAACCGAAAAGACTAGTCTCGGGTATGTAGATCCTCCCTCTAATACTCCCTCTACTTCTAGGACTGTCTTTGTCAAGCCTACAGTTCTAGAGCCTCCCCCCACTGTTGAAGATCAAGGGAAGGACAAAATTAATGGAGATGTTGTGGGCACTCAGAAGCCTCCTTCCATCATAAATTATCCTATATGCCACCACTACGATCTAAGTGGCATGTCTGATCCCAGTGCTCCATTTTTAAAGCAAAAAAGGCAAAGGTCGAGAAAGAAGTGCCCAGACAAGTAAATTATGGCACAAGACCTCTATCCCAACAGCAAACTCCATGGTATCATGCTCCATGGAATCAAGCACTAAGGCATCAAGCTCCTCAATATCAAGCTCCTTGGTCTCATGCCCCACGGCACCAAGCATCACAGCATCAGCGACCTCAGCAGTGATTTGTACCTGCCAATCATAGTGGCAAATCCAAGACCAAATCCAAGCACTTTAAACGGCCGCAGAAGGTGGAAGATGATCAATACTGCATGGAGCCACCTATTTGGATGCAAAGCATGATGGAGTGAATGGGTCAACAGATGAAATCATACCAACAACCACCCACAAGAAGGCAGGCTTGGGTCAGAAAGAAGGGAGACGTTCACCCCATGAAGGGGAATAGACTCACCTAGTTGGTGAAGGTACTCATGCCTAGGATTTGGTTCCCAATCCTAAGGCATCAGGTTAGATTGCTTGATTCTTACTTGATATATTATGTGGTTACTGTGCAATCTGGGAACCATCTTTTTGCCCCCTATTTCTCTTGAGAGAATATTGCAGGTACTATTTGGGGAAGATAGAAAAAGTAGGTCGAGTGACTGTTTTTCTGTATTGGCAACATCGAGCTTACACAGATTTGATCATGCCTTGCATGTTATACGATGTCATTTCCATATAGCATTTTGTTTAATAAAAAAAAATGGGGAGAAATTGCAGGAAACTTTTTTTCTTTTCTTGGTATGTCAGATATTGCTTGCATTAATTTACTGTGCTTAGATATGATTGAGAGTTTATGACTATATCTGCCAAGCGTTTTCCTGTATATGCAAAAGTTGGATAGCTTCTTTCCTCATGCGATGAAAATGTACACTATCGAAGACTCCCCTAAAGGTACATCTTTCATTCTCTGACTTTTTGCTTCTAGAAATTTTGGATAAGAGAAGAAGTTTTTGATAAGATGGCCAAATTGAGCAAATGCTAGTTGAACCTAGAACCTAAAAATTCTGGCATTTTCTCTAGGTTGCAGTATCAAAAGAATCAAGCAGTTACTCTTATGAATTCTGCGCTATATATGTATATTTTCTGCTTATGTGCTAAATTTGCAATATGCCTTGTCCTTCATGGTGCAAGTAAAATATTCACCTTGTCCTTCATGGTACAAGTAAAACAATTGGATGCTGCATCTTAGGGGGAGTGTATCAGATGAGGGTGGCTAGGCCCTAGTAATTTATATAAGGTTTGACTTTTGACTAATCTTTCACTGATTTTTTATCATATCAGTAAAAGTCATACCTTTTGGGAAAAGTCTTCACACACACACACAAACGCATTGCATGAGTTGAGTAAGCCATTTAAATTGTCTGTCCACAGGAAAATATTTGTGTGGATTAAACTCTAAACTCTTGTTAATATCTCTGTGTAGTTTTGAGATGCTATCTGATTGCTTTATCAGTTGATTATACATGCATGTTTTGAAGCTGATATTAGGAAAAATATTTTATGCTAATTTTTCCATCAGTTTCTGCCTTTTCAGTGTGAAGCATTCGGACGGCCTCTCTTGGAGTCCAGACGGGTGTGGCTCAGTCGGCCGAATGGTTATGTTACACGTTCAGATGGGCGAGGCTCCGACAGTTGGACGGTAAGGTTACACATCTGGACAGGCGTGGCCTATCGCATATTTACGAGGCAACGCGCGTCCAGACAGGTTAATGAGACGTCCGGACGGGGACCCCACTGGTTTTAAAAACCCTAGCCGCCACATTTTTGAGCTACCCCACTTGTTTTTCTCGTCTCTTTTAGCTTCTAGTGAGTGATATTTTGAGATTTTTTGCATTATCTCGCCCTCTTTTGTCCTTTTGTGCATTACTCTTCTCATTCCAGGTACTTTTTCTAGTTAACTTTATTCTTTTCAGTTTTTTAACTGTTAGAATATTGATCATTTTGGGAATGTTATCAAGATTATAAAATGCATATTTATGATATCTGTTGTGTTGGGACTATCTGTTTCAGTGGACTGTATTGTGATATTTCATGTTTGTAATTTTTGGAAAAGTCCATTTTGCTGTCGTTATATTTCTTTTGGATTATTATTGGCAAATCTTGTTGGTTTCTTTTGTAGAACCATGTCTGCAGGCAGTCCACAGCCCAGGGTCCGACAGAGGACATATGGAGAGTTGGCAGCTCTGAGAGCCAAAATCATGAACAGATCTGTCATAGCCGAACGGAACGTAGTTCGGGAGATATTATGGTGGCCCCGCTAGACAGCATTCATGATATCATCCAGACATATCACTAGGGCTCCTCCACAACTGTGCCTGTGTCTTCCTCACCAGATTGGTCCGTCTGGTTCTTCAGTCCTCTATAGATGGTCATATCATTACAGTTGATCCTCATATCATTAGCCAGATCATTGGGGTACCTGTGCTTTAGCAGTCAGCCAGCCAGCCTATATAATGAGGTGGTCCTGCCTCCGTCTTTAGATGATCTTCGCGAGTTCTATCAGGCTATGCCTCAGGGTGAGGAGCGTGCCACCTCCATCAGGATTGGTGCCCTATCTGCCCCACATCGCATGCTTGCCAAGATTGTCCAGCACAATCTCTGGCCCGTTGTGAGGCGTAGCGATCTGATTTTGAAGAGGGCCCAGTTCGTTTATGCCATCAATCTTCGCTTTCCCTTCTGCCTGTGAAAGCATATTCTGGGTGTTATATTGGAGGCTCGTGATGAGAGCAATACCGATCTCCCGTATGGCTGCCTTCTCACTCAAATTATCCTACAGTCAGGCATCGACATTACTAGAGAACCAAAAATGAAGATTTAGGACCCAATAAACAAGCAGAGGCTAATGAAGTCTAACGCCCAGCTGAGGCGTGATGATTTGGATGATGTTCCACAGCCTCCTCCCATCCCTGTAGGAATTCCTGACATGACATCCTTTTCACAGACTGCTCCTCCTCAGCAGGATGTCAGCTATGCTCAAATTTTGGAGGCATTAGCTACACTTCAGAGCGGCATGAGCACCATGCAGCTGACTCTTTCTTCTTTGGAGCAGGAGGCTCATTCGATCAACCTCCGAGTGGAACAGTGCCAACTGGACATTTAGGAGTGTCTCAGGCATCATCACCCATCCAAATTAAGGATCTGTAGGAGCTATGATTTAAGATAAGAACAAGAAACGCCACCATAAGGGAGAAAAATGTAGAAAGGTTATGAAAATAAAATAATAGGCAGAGTGAGAGAAGCAAATAATTGGATAAGCAACATAACATGAGAAACTTTAAATCCAGCTGAGGAGTAACCAAAGAAGGGCTGACTTGCTTCAAGTTTTCGTTGTAAGAGGGCCACCCACTACAAAAAAGGGCTTTCTGAGCAGTTTTTTGTTGGAGCAGTTTCCATTAAAACAACTCAAATTAGAGTCGTTTTAACGAAAATGGCTCGAATTTGATCGTTATCCTAGAACGGATCGAATTGGAGCCATTTGACCAGCTTTTTAAACAGTTCCATTTTGAGCCGTTTTTCTAAAATGAGTCCAAGTTGAGCCGTTTTAACAAAAAAGGTTCAAATTGGAGATGTTTTGTTAAAAAGGTTAGAGCTATATATATATATATATATATATATATATATATATATATATATATATTAATTAATGTTATATGTAGTATATAGGATTTGAGTTATTATAAATGGACTCGTTTTTATTTCTTAAAACTTGACACAATGAAAGTTCAATCTAATGAGCGATTGATCCTAAGTACTAGTCCGATCGATCATGATAGGATTATAGGATTGATAGAAGATCTGATCGATCCAAGTGTATTACTCTGATCGATCGAACATCCAATCAATCCTAGTGCATTAGTCTGATCAATCGTGATAGAGTTCAATCAATCGAACTTAACATAGTGAAAGTTTGATCTATCATATGATTGTCCTAAGTACTAGTCCAATCGATCATGATAGGATCATAGGATTGATATAAGATCAAATCGATCTAAGTGTATTACTCTGATCAGTCGAACATCCAATCAATCCTAGTGCATTAGTATGAGCGATCGTGTTAGAGTTTGATCAATCAAACTTGACACAATGAAAGTTCGATCTAACGTGGGATTTATCCTAAGTACTAGTCCGATCGATCATGATAAGATCATAGGATCGATAGAAGATCTGATCAATCCAAGTGTATTACTCTGATCGATCAAACATCCCATAAATCCTAGTGCGTTAGTCTGATTGATCGTGATAGAGTTCGATCAATTAAACTTGACATAGTGAAAGTTTGATCTAACGTGCGATTGTTCAATTGATCATGATAGGATCATAGGATCGATAGAAGATCTGATTGATCCAAGTGTATTACTCTGACCGATCGAACATCCAATTAATCCTAGTGTATTAGTCTGATCGATCGTGATAGAGTTTGATCAATCAAACTTGACAAAGTGAAAGTTTGATCTAACGTGCGATTGATCCAAAGTACTAGTTCGATCGATCATGATAGGATCATAGGATCGATAGAAGATCTGATCGATCCAAGTGTATTACTCTAATCGATCGAACATCCAATCAATCCTAGTGCATTAGTCTAATCGATCGTGATAGAGTTCGATCAATCAAATTTGACACGGTGAAAGTTCGATATAACGTGCGATTGATTCTAAGTACTAGTTCGATCGATCATGATAGGATCGTAGGATTGATAGAAGATTTGATCGATCCAAGTATATTACTCTAATCGATCGAATATCCAATCAATCCTAGTGCATTAGTCTGATTGATCGTGATAGAGTTCGATCAATCAAACTTGACACAGTGAAAGTTTGATCTAACGTGCAATTGATCCTAAGTACTAGTCCGATCGATCATTATAGGGTCGATAGAAGATCTGATCGATCCAAGTGTATTACACTAATCGATTGAAAATCCAATCAATCCTAGTGCATTAGTCTGATTGATCGTGATAGAGTTCGATCAATCACACTTGACACTGTGAAAGTTAGATTTAACGTGCTATTGATCCTAAGTACTAGTCCGATCGATCACGATAGGATCATAGTCCGATCGATCACGATAGGATCATAGGATTGATAGAAGATCTGATCGATCCAAGTGTATTACTCTGATCGATCCAAGTGTATTACTCTGATCGATCGAACATCCAATCAATCCTAGTGCATTAGTCTGATCAATCGTGATAGAGATCAATCAATCAAACTTAACATAGTGAAAGTTTGATCTATCATACGATTGTCCTAAGTACTAGTCCAATCGATCATGATAGGATTATAGAATTGATATAAGATCAAATTGATCTAAGTGTATTACTCTGATCGGTCGAACATCCAATCAATCCTAGTGCAATAGTATGAGCGATCGTGTTAGAGTTCGATTAATCAAACTTGACACAATGAAAGTTCGATCTAACGTGGGATTTATCCTAAGTACTAGTCCGATCGGTTATGATAGGATCTCGATAGAAGATCTGATCAATCCAAGTGTATTACTCCGATCGATCAAACATCCCATAAATCCTAGTGCGTTAGTCTGATTGATCGTGATAGAGTTCGATCAATCAAACTTGACACAGTGAAAGATTGATCTAACGTGCGATTGTCCAATCGATCATGATAGGATCATAGGATCGATAGAAGATCCGATTGATCCAAGTGTATTACTCTGACCGATCGAACATCCAATTAATCCTAGTGTATTAGTCTGATCGATCGTGATAGAGTTTGATCAATCAAACTTGACAAAGTGAAAGTTTGATCTAACCTGCAATTGATCCAAAGTACTAGTTCGATCGATCATGATAGGATCATAGGATCGATAGAAGATCTGATCGATCCAAGTGTATTACTCTAATCGATCGAACATCCAATCAATCCTAGTGCATTAGTCTAATCGATCGTGATAGAGTTCGATCAATCAAAATTGACACGGTGAAAGTTCGATATAACGTGCGATTGATTCTAAGTACTAGTTCGATCGATCATGATAGGATCGAAGGATCGATCGAAGATTTGATCGATCCAAGTATATTACTCTAATCGATCGAATATCCAATGAATCCTAGTGCATTAGTCTGATTGATCGTGATAGAGTTCGATCAATCAAACTTGACACAGTGAAAGTTTGATCTAACGTGCAATTGATCCTAAGTACTAGTCCGATCGATCATGATAGGGTCGATAGAAGATCTGATCGATCCAAGTGTATTACACTAATCGATTGAACATCCAAACAATCCTAGTGCATTAGTCTGATTGATCGTGATAGAGTTCGATCAATCACACTTGACATAGTGAAAGTTAGATCTAACGTGTTATTGATCCTAAGTACTAGTCCGATCGATCATGATAGGATCATAGGATTGATAGAAGATCTGATCGATCCAAGTATATTACTTGGATCGATCGAACATCCAATCAATCCTAGTGCATTAGTTTGATTGATCGTGATAGAGTTCGATCAATCACACTTGACACAGTGAAAGTTAGATCTAACGTGCTATTGATCCTAAGTACTAGTCCGATCGATCACGATAGGATCATAGGATTGATAGAAGATCTGATCGATCCAATTATATTACTTTGATCGATCGAACATCCAATCAATCCTAGTGCATTAGTCTGATCGATAAAGATAGAGTTCTATCAATCAAACTTGACACAGTGAATGTTTGATCTAATGTGCGATTGATCCTAATCCATTAGTCCGATCGATCATGATAGGATCATAGGATTGATAGAAGATCTGATCAATCCAAGTATATTACTCTGATCGATCGAACATCCAATCAATCCTAGTGCATTAGTCTGATCGATAAAGATGGTGTTCAATCAATTAAACTTGACATAGTGAATGTTCAATCTAATGTGCGATTGATCCTAATGCATTAGTCCCATAGATCGTGATAGAATCACAGGATCGATAGAATCATCCAATCGATCCCTAACCTTATATACTATAGTGTGTTAAATACCTATTTGCCCCCTGTGGTTTGTAAACTTTATTTTTTGCCCCCTAAGTTTTAATTTTTATCATAGGTGGTACCTGTGGTATGAAAAAAATATAGAAATGGTACCTCCGTCCATTTTTTCATCCAAAACTGACAGAAATCCACGTCAGCACCACGTGGCACCATTGAAAATGTGACACGTGGCCACACTTTTTTTTAAACTTTTTTTTTTAAGGCTTTTTTCAAAAAATAAAAAATAAAAAATTGTAGGGGTGGCTCAGCCCCCCACAATGGCCAAACCCTCAAATTTGTTTTTGAGGGTTTGGCCCTTGGGGGTGGCCGAACCACTCCTATAGGCCACAGGGCTGGTTTGGCCACACCCAAGGGCCAAACGGGAAAGACAAAAAAAATTATTTCTGCCTTGAGGGTGGCTCTAGGCCACGGGGGTGGTTTGGCCACCCCTAAACCGGCCGATCTGGGGGTGGCTGAACCACCCCGTGGCCTATGGGGGAGGCTGAACCACCCTCGTGGCCAATAGGGGTGGTCCGGCCACCCCTAAGGGCCAAACCCAAAAACCAAAATTTTAGTGTTTAGCCATTGGGGGTGGCTCGACCACCCCCAAAGTCCACGAGGGTGGTTCGGCCACCCCTGCAATTTTGTTTTTTTTTTAAAAAGCCTTAAAATTTTAAAAAAATCATGTGGCCAAGTGTCGCATTTTGAATGGTGCCACGTGGCGCTGACGTGGATTTTCGTCAGTTTTGGATGGAAAAATGGACGGAGGTATCATTTCCATCTTTTCCCATACCACAGGTACCATCTATGATAAAAATTGAAATTCATAAGGCAAAAAATAAAGTTTGCAAATCACGGGGGACAATTTTGTATTTAACCCTACTATAGTTGATCTTGAACTAGTGCCGACCTATGAAATGTGTGTTCAAGCTCGGCTTGTTTACTTAGTATGTGTTAATTAACTATATAATATGTTAGTTTATGAGCTAACTAGTTTGTATATATGTTAACTAATACTCACATATATAAATATTAAGTAACATATGTAACATATGTAACATATGCAACATATATTAATAAATTGAGTAAAAAATGTATTAATAAATTTATTAAAAATTAAAAACAATTAGAGCCGTTTTCCCAAAACGACTTGGGGGCTGCCCGCGGGACACAAAACTTTTCATGTCCCGCTCACCATCCCTATTTCTTTTTCGTCCTTTCTCCCTTGCCATTTCTTTCTTCATTCTTGTTCTTCTTTTCTTTTCATCCTAACCGAGAGAGAGATTAGAGAGTGACCGAGAGAGAAAGAACACACACTCTCTCTCTCTCTCTCTCTCCTCACCTTCCAGCGACGCTCGCCCACCCACTACACCAGCCAGCACGAAATCCAAAGACACCCACCACCGAACTCCACCATACCAGCTCGAAATTCGGTGGTCGAGCACCGTACACCTCTCTCTCTCTCTCACTCTCTCTCTCTCTCTCTCTCTCACATTTTCTACATCGTTTCCTGCGGCTCAGCCTTGGTGAATTGAGCGTGAGTGTTCCGTGATTTGGTCCTCTTAGCTTGTCTGTGTTCAAGCCAAAATCTACAAGGTAATTTTTTCCTCAAACATCTCTCTCTGATTTTTTTTTTTTTTTCTTTCGTTTGGTTCTTTTCTCTTCCTTTATCCCATTCCTTTCTTTCTTCTTTCTTGTTCTTCTTTTCTTTTCGTCCTGAGATTAGAGAGAGACCAAGAGAGATGGAGAGAATTAGAGAGAACTTCTGGCGTCCTCTCTCTCTAGTTCTCTCTTGGTCTCTTTCTCTCTCTCTCTCTCTCTCTCTCTCTCTCTCTCTCTCTCTCTCTCACACACACACAGCTTCGTCGACCCCGCACCACAGACCACCGACCAACGACCTCAGCTCTAGTATGCTCTCTCTAGCTCTAGCTTTCTCAGCCTAGTGGAAGAGCTGAAAGTATTGCAAAAAATTTTGTTTTTTCTAATTTATAATGTGTTTTAAGATGTAATTTTGATTTTGCCTTTGCAGGAATTGCCAAATAGCCTTACAGAACTGATTGGAATCATCAAATATCCTTACAGAACCGATTTTTTTTCTTTATAATTTTTTTTTTTTTTTTTTTTTTTTTTTTTTTTTTTTTTTTTTTTTTTTTTTTTTTTTACTGAATGATTTTTCTCTCTAAACCTTTTTTACATTCTTCGTATTGCTTAATGAAAAGGGTTCTCATTGGTGTTTATGATCACAGATTGTTGTTCCCTAAACCAAAACTGCTTTTGAAAACCATAAGCTATAGTGAAGAAGAATATGGAAGCTCAGGCTTTCTGAAGGCAATGATTTGTGGGTTAAGAGCGTCAATAACCACATTGGAAGACAATACTGGGAGTTCAACTCGACAATAAGCCACAACAGTTCGTTAAACAGAGAGAGAGAGAGAGAGAGAGAAAGCAAAAGAGAGATTTTCATTTCAAAGGTATCCGATTAACATTTTTCTACTGGTAGAGATCATTGATGAGTTTAATGTTTCATATTCTTGACAACGTTGCTGGGTTTTGATTGATCATCTTAGAAAAAAGTTTGCTTGTTTGTTTTTTGTTGGGTAGATTTGCGTTTGTTGTTTGTTATCATTTTAATGAATACGCGATTCGATGAATTCGATCGTGTATGAATTAGGAATGCGATTAATGGGTTGATGGGGGTTGGATCCGTTGGGGGTTTTGGCAGTTCAATCAACTTGTTGGAAGCATTGGATGTTGTTTTGTCATAATTAAAAGGAAACATTGGATTGTGTCTCCCAAATTTAGTTAGGCAGTAAAATCTTTCCCCTGTTTCTCTTTTTTGGCTCCCAATTTATGTATATTAGGTATTACTCCCCACCCCGCCCCCCCCCCCCCAAAAAAATAAAATTAATGTCTTTTATTATTATTATTATTATTATTATTATTATTATTATTATGAGCTGTTTTAGTGATAAAACATCTCTAATTAGAGTCGTTTTGGTAAAAATAGCTCAAATCCGGTTGAGTCGTTTTGGTTAAAACGACTCCAATTATTTGGAGACGTTTTGGGTCCAAAACGGCTCAAAATCGTTTAAGCCATTTTAACCCAAACGACTCAAAATCGTTTGAGCCATTTTAACCAAAACAGCTCCAATTAGAGCCGTTTTAGTCCAAAACGGCTCAAACCGAGAATTACCAACCCTATGTTTTGAAAACGGCTCTAAAAGCCTTTTTTTTTTTGGTAGTGACCCTTTCTGCTGGCCCTTATCCTTTTTTTTTTTCTTTTTTAAGTTTTTAATATATTATATATTTTATATTATAATTGACACATGTCATAATTTTAATTGTTCTAACGTGACACCATAATGAAATTCGTCAATTTTTTTTTTTTTTTTTTCCAGAATTTGACAACAAAAGATAATATGTTATTAATTTATGTATTCCCAGAGATCTTTCAGAATATTTTAATACCACAAGGAGCTTGTTATAAATCAGGTAAACCACGTAGATTGATGTTAGTACAGTTTTCAGTACGGTGTGAACAACATGTTCTTCGATGTTCTTCAGGCTCCCACGGTCACTACCAAATAGCTAGAATTAAGAGACCCTTCCGGGGATCTCACTCCGAAGCCTATATTAACTTCTGAAAGAAAATTATGCTCTATGCATAAAATATTTAGTTTGTCTTTATACCTGGTATAGGGTTCTATATATAGGCTAAGAGGTAGAGGTCATCCTGAATTAGGTTTCATGCTTCTTCTTAACCTAGGAGTGCCGTCAGAGTCTTATTTAGACTTGGATCCCTAGTAGACGTAGGATCTAGTCTAGACCTTCAGAGTGATCCAGAATTTTCAGGGATTCCCGAATCTTTAGGGATTAGGTTTGGACTGGGAGTTCTATCCAAATTCTAATTAGAATAGGACTGTAGACTGGATTCTTCAAGTGGTTCAAATTGGACTCGGATTGTGACTTCTACCTCAATTGAATTTGGAGTAGTAGGGTTCTAATATATATTTCTTGGGATAAGGTTGATACCTGAGTTCCCAGGACATGTTTGTCCCGGGCTTTGGCTAATTGATACCTAAGTTCCCGGGACATGCTTGTCCCGGGCTTTGGCTGAATGAGACCTAAGTTCCTGAGACATGCTTGTCCCGGGCCTTGGCCAAATAAGACTAGAGTTCCTCGGACATGCTTGTCTCATGCCTTAGTTGAATGAGACCAGAGTTCCTGAGACATGCTTGTCTTGGGCCTTGGTTGAATGAGACCTGAGTTGTCGGGACATGCTTGTCCCGGGCTTTGGCTGAATGAGACGTGAGTTCTCGGGACATGCTTGTCCCGAACCTTTGCTGAATGAGACCAAAGTTCTCAGGATATGCTTGTCCCAGCCTTAGCTGACTGACTTGACTCTTGATCCCAGGATGTTTGCATTCCCGAGACTCAATCAGGGTGTACCTCGTACAACGTATTCTCGGGAATATCCTTTCCAAAGATGACTAGTTTAGGTATCTATCTCCCGGGATAGGAGTACCCAAGATTCCTGCCCCCTCAACTTTAGGGTTACCAATTCTCCTGGGCTGGTACTAACCTGGAGGCCCATGATTCTTCAAATAGATCAGTTTGAGTAGAGTTATTTGCAATAATTACCCCTCAATTCCCTTATCCGAGGCATCTTTGGACAATGAGAATTCTGTGTCTCGAAAAATTTGAGCCTTAGCTCATTTCGAAATTTAATGATGCCATTGGGATTTCTGCAATCAAACTTGTTACTACACAACATAATATATGTACCCCCAAAGGGTTAAATCTGACTTGTAAACGTTAATCTGTAAGTCTGAGGATTAAATTTGACACCCCCACCCTTTCTCATTTTTCCTTAGGGTTTTCTCCCAATCTCTGGGGATGGCCAAATGCCTCCTAAAAACTTGCAAACTTGCAAACCCGAAACTTGTAAACTGGGAGTTACCTAAAAATCGAGAGTTGTCTCCCTTCTTCTGGGGTTGGCTCTATGCCCCCTTTTTTTTTAATAGGGTTTTCTCTCTGCCTTGTTTTTGATAGGGTTGTCTCCCTGCCTTGTTTTACTGTAGCTTTGTCTCCTTGGATTTGCCTTAGGGTTTTCTCCCATTCTTGTTTTCTTTGTAGGGTTGTCTCCCTAGATTTGCCTTAGGGTTTTCTCTTGTCCTTGTCTTCTTTGCTGGGTTGTCTCCCTAGATTTGCCTTAGGGTTTTTTCCCTGCCTCCTTCTTGTAAAAGAATCGACATCAACGTTTCTCGGTCTCTAGACTAGGAACGCTCCGATGCTTAAGTCAGCTTTATTCTTTTATTCAAAATATCCATATTCCCAAAATCTGGGGAATCTTTCTTCTTTATTATAATAAGTCTGAATTATTGAAAAATAATAATGTAGTCCACTAAAAACATAAATGTGGAAGATAAACACGAGCCTTTCCCGTGACTTTGATGGCCATTACTACCTGATCTAGGCTAAAACCTCATGTTGCCTCGGTTGTCTGCGCCGCACACTCCTGCTTCTTCGGTCCTTTCTTATATCTATATTTTCATGATACCCATTATCATGTTGAGGACCGTCTCGTGGATAGTAATCCTGAGGCTGATTCCACTGCTTTCCTAAAAACTAAACCATCTTGCCATTCTTGATGAGCTTCTCGATTAGCAACCTTAGGGCTATGCACCCCTCGATGTAATGACCTCTCTATTCGTGGAAATCACAATATTTGCCTTCATTATTGTAAGAAGGATTTCCTGGTATCTTCAGGGGTTGGCGAAACTCCAGATCTCTTTTGATATCCCGGCATTGAGAGGCGTAAAGTTGTAGTGTTTAAACGTTTTTTTTAGGCTATCTATTGTGGTAGCCTCGAATTGGCCATAGCCTTCAAAGTCTCTTCCTTATTGATGAATTCTTCTACCTTATCCATCAGGCCTTGCACGGTAGTCGGTTGCTTCCGAACCAAGTTCTTCATCAGAGGCTCCTCGGGTGAAATGCCCTAATAGAGATGACCATATCCTCGGTTGGATCCTCAACCGCCATCTTCTCTTAGTTGAACTGGGCCATAAATTCCTTAAGAGTTTCATTGTTGCACTGATGCAATGTTAACAAGTATACCAAGGGCTTCTTACGTGTCGCAAAGCCAAAAGCTTCGTCAAGAATATCTTGCACAACTTCTTTAACTTATCAACAAAATTCGGGGGCAGCTTCTTGAACCAGTCCCGGGTGTTCCCAAAGAGAATGTGTGGGAAGGCCCAGCACGCTACTTCATCGGGTGTCCCATGGAGATCTAGACGAGCTCAGAAATTCTCCAAGTGCTTAAGAGGATCTCCGTCTCCAGCATAACTCAAGAACTGAGAGACTTTACACTTCTCGGGTAGCTGGTAGTTTGCTACTCGTCTGGTGAAGGGTGAGCCACTACCTAACAAGAGCTTCTCCACCAGTATGGATTTACTTTTGAAAAATAATAAGACTCCTACTAGTGTTTGTGTGTGTGATCAACCAATCAACCAAAATATAAAATGCAGAATGAAAAGAACACATATATTTTGGTGACGAAGTGGAAACTCTTTAAACAAAGAGAAAAACCACTCCAAGACAACCAAACCGAGGAAATCCACTCTTCAGAAGTAATAGCTATTTACAAGACAGTGGTACTCACAAATCCCATTGCAGTATTCATACCTTAAACTTTGACACAAACTTATACATGAACGCCTCCCAACCAGATCACTTGTTTGAAGGGTTCTTCAATGGACTCCTTTAACTTAGAGCTCCTCCCTAAGCTAGACTTCAATGGTTGATTAAATCACACACAAAACTCTAAGAGAGTTAGCAAATATTACAATCTCTACCTAAACACCCTCTTTTAGCACACTTAGAATTCTACACAAAATTCCTTTACATAGCAGCAGCCTAGGAACCCCTTTAAATAGGCTCTGGAAAACCTAATTTTACATAAACTCAGATTTCTCTAGGCATCGTCTGGACCTGATCTCTAGCATCCGGACCTGCAACTAACACTTCAGGAAAAAACTGAAGCGTGTCCAGACCTGCAACCCTAGCATTCGGACAGTTGCGCAAAGTACTTCCACGTCTGCAGTCATCTCATTTGCGTATGGACCTTTATGCAGACAGGTGCTCTCTGTGGCTCACGTTTGCTGGGCCGTCTGGACCTTCATAGAACTTTTGCTCTTTGTGGCTCGCGTCCGCTGAGCCGTTCAGACCTTCATAGGACTTTTACTCTCAGTGTTGAGCGTATGGACTCTAGCATCTAGACGTTCGGACGGGCTGAAGGGAAAACGACTTTTGTAACGTCCTGAACTTGAGCCTGGAAATTCGTAAGTAGAAACCTCTGGTTTCCATGTGACATTACTACATCAGATATAAACTCTTGCAGCGGAATTTTTTTTTCTTTCTATAGTCTTAGAAATCGATAGCATAACACATTAGAGCTGATTGAAATACCTCGATAAAAGTTACTTAGGTTTATCTTTACATGCCATATGCACACTAGGTGCATCAAAATTAGTGCCACAGACGGCACTTAAGCATATAACATAAAATGTGTAAAACATGAAATCATTATACATATTTACATGCCATAAAACAAAACACACATAAATACAACTAGTAATTTCTAAGCTAGCACATAATAGTTCAATAATGGTTTCAAAAACCATCAAAACTGGCATATGGGTCCATGCCTACATTCTCCAAATCTGCATCAGTAACTATGCAAATATGACATTATCATATTTACATAGACAAACAAGTGAGTCATCCATTTTCATATCTAAGTTACCATCAAACTAATAACAGTTCATAAAGAATGCAAATTCAAGGATTGTATGAATATGCATCGTAGTAACCATTTAGTTTGGTGTTTTATGATCATATTTCTTCAGACCTCTCGTTCTAGGATTGATTCTATGAGCATTGTGTCACCACGTTTCGGTGCTCAACAGGACAAAGGGTAAACAGAGTAATAAAATAAACCATAAAGGTTTAAAACCAATGAACAAAATGATAAAGATGTTCATGAAAGTAGCTCAGTCATAAGAAAGTTTATCAAAATACATGATAAAAAAAAAAAAAGTGACACAACACTTAAACTTCTTCATTTTCTGAACCCCGATGACGGTGATATTTCTCCATGTTGATGCTGACTTGCTCCAACTTGGCATCCAACACTGGGAACCGCTCGTCAACAGATTGAAAATGCTTAGTCAAACAGGTATCTATAGACTGGAATTGAGCATGCATAGACTGCAACTGACCTGTGATATGCTCCAGCGCACTCAATACTGCATCACTGAAGGGGTCATGTGAGAGGAGGAAGCTGTTGACGGCTCTGGATGGTCACATGGAGCTGGATGAACTTGCTCCTCTGGATCCATATGTCTCTGCAATTGAGCATTGGATTTCATCACAATATGCTTTCTAAAAGCTTATTCAGGTTTGACGTCAAGCTCATTTGCAAGAATATCCTTCACAAACCTTATGCAAATCCTTGTCACTAGATAGCCATAGGGTAATCCCATCTGATGTTCCTCCAGCATCTCCATCATAGTTTGAACTATGTGCTTGCAAAGGCAGAAGGGAACTCGTCGGATAATAGCATATAAAAATCTGGCTCTACGGATGGTGATATTGCTGTTTCTAGAGAGTGGCCATACATCTTGCATCATAATGCGAGCTAGAAGCTGATGAGGAGATTTCAGCCATCCGATGGGAATGTTCCTCATCTCTTCATGCCACTCTTCAATTCCTTAAGGATCAAATAATATCCTCAAGTCTTCAATGGAGGGGGATTCCATAGAATCTGGATATGGAAGTCCAGGAGCAACAACTTGTGGAATGTGAGTCACTTCACTGATAAGAGAAGGATCAACTGTGATTGACTGACCACGAAATTTGATCTTTAGGATGGGAAAGATTTGATCAATCAGATCAATCTTCAAATTTGCATGGAATTCACATACAAGTCTAGGGTAAATAGTGTTGCAAGTGTACATGCTTTGCCACTTATTTTCTTGAAATATTTGATTGATGAAATCAAAAGGAGGCACCATAAGATCCTGTCTGACAACAACCGTTTCTATCACAATGGTTTGTTGCTCGATCCTTGCTCTTGTAGCGGCAATCTCAATTTTTGACCTCTTGCTAGACATATCTGTAATATAGAACATAAACAAATATATCCAAAATATGCACCAATAATCCAAGTAGTTAGATCCCACTTGCATGTCAGAAATAGTATGATCAAAACAATAGACCATGATATGCATGCCTTAATCAGTATGACCAAATTAACAGCAAAAACATGTAGAAATAATCTTGTCCAATAATAATTGCACATGCAAGACTAATATAGGTCATAAAGAATATCACGTGCATGCATGCGATTAAATGCCAAAAATATGATCATAGTAAGCAAGCAATATAAATATTCTCATGAATATTTAACAAAATTATTCCAACCCCAATAAGCATTTAATCTAAAAAAACAATTCTCACTATAGCAGAATAATCCAAAATCCCTATATTCTCATAAACATAAATAAATAATAAAAAAAGAAAAAGAAGAAGAAGAAGAAGAAGGGCATACCTGTAAGTAATGGTGAGAAGATATAATGCAAATAAGACAAATCTAGCACCAAAATCTCGAGAGAAAGTGAGAGAACTCGAGAGAGAATAAAAAAAAATAAAAAAAAAACTCAAGAGAAGAATAAGGTGCGGTGACTAAGAGAGAAAACGGTGGGTTCTATAAGCCCAGGTCGCGCGTCCAGACGGTCAAGATGCTTGTCCGGATGGGCCAAGCTGATTAATGCACTGATCAGCATGCCCGGACTCTAGCCACTGAGGTCCGACTCTCCACACAAAAAAGCTAAAATAGAGAAAAATAACAGACAACCGATATTTTTATTTTTTTCTAATGTTATCTTCAGAACAAGCATGTATTTAAAACTAATAACACAGTTAAATAGCAAATAAAAAATATGCAAACATATAATTGAGAGTCAAGTAACTTATGAGCCAAAGAATCTCTGTAGATGAAAATTTAGAAATATTTTACTCAACTCATGCTATGCGTGTCATGTGTGAAAGCTTCTCAACAAGACATATGTTCACTGATAAGGTTGAAAACACTAAATTTTCTATAAAGAGAAAAATTATTGTTTGATTAGTCAAAAGTCAAACCTTTTCTTAATAGGGCCTAGTCACCATCATTTGATACACTCCCTCTAAGTCACAACACTTTTTCTTTAGCTTTAATCCGTTAGTGATCATCGCTTTCCGCAATGATTTGATCACTGACTCTTTCTATAGGGACAAGTGTAAGAATAGATTTATCAACACAATAAACAGTGGATTTTTTATTTCTCCATATTTTTTGAAAATGTAATACTTTTTATCACTTGGTGCTGCAACCTAGAAAGAATGCCAGAATTTTTAGGTTCTAGGTTCAACTAGCGAGTTTGTCAATTTGATCATCTAGGCAAAAATTTATCTCTTAATAAAATCTTCAATGTCAAAAACTAGAGATAAAAGAATTTACCTTAAGGGAGCTTTGGATAGTGCACAAATTCATCGCATGAGAAGAATAAACTATCCAACCTTTTAGATGCAGCAAAGAAACTCAGTAGATATCAGACTACAAATCTCAACTATATATTTAAGCATATTTCATCAATGCACAATGGCTGAAATATCAATTAAAAACACATAAGATATCTGAAAAGCTAAACAAAAGAAGAAAAAAAACTTTTGTACTGCATTTCCCCCCCCCCCCCCCCCTTTTGTTTAAAAAAAAATAACGGAAAAACAACAAAAATATGCTTTTCAGAGAAGAAGATAAAATATGATTCTAGCATGTAAGGTAGAAGCAAACATGTCCTCATAGAAAGGTTTGAAATTACCAAGACAGAAAAGCAGCCGCTTGACGTGCTTTTTTCTGTTATCCTCATAATTACCTGTAGAGAAATTCTCTAAAGAAGGCTAGAGAATAAATGAGGATAGGGTTCCAAGTAAAAGATGCACAGCATGAATAGTATGTCAATGACTTTAAGATACTATGCATGAAACTTGACATGCTCTAGGATAAGGAACCAAATACCTAGGCATGCCATGTACTCACCCACTAGGTGAGTCCACTCCCCCTCAAGGGGTGAATGGTCTCATCCTTCCTTACCCAAACCTTGTTGACCGTATGAGCAGGGTTGTAGGGTTTGTCCAAGTTGTCCAGTCGGCTTAAGACATTCTTCATCATGCTCAATAACCAATCATAAAGGTGGTTATTCTTGGGCTCATGCAACTTCTTCTTAAAGTACCTGGATTTGTTGTGTCCGGTGTTGCCATTTTGTTTGCTGGCAGGAACAAATCTCTGTTGTTGCCGCTGATGCAATGCATGAACAACCACATGCAATAATCACACACCACACAGTCCTAATGAAACATAGAATCATTCCTTAGTAAGTACATCCATACTTACGCTCCTTGGTGTAGTTTCTTAGCTCATTTTCTGTAATAATTATACAAAGAAGATGATATATACATCAGCCATTTTTCCAATATTAAAAAATGTGTATATCACTTTACTCATCATTTTTAGTTATCAATTAAAAGGTAATTACTTCAACATGAATCCTACAACGATTCATTGAGAAAATATTACAACGTTTCATGTTTAAGCACCGAAACACAGCATAATACTCTTAGTAACATAACACTTAAACATGAATCTTAACAGGATAATATTTTTATGTAAAGGGATAGGGAAATTAATGGCATAGCCGCTTTGTAGGAATATAATAAATTTATAAAATAAATACGGGGGATTAAACCACTTCGTAGTAACACAATAAATGATAAAATAAATACGGGGGATTAAACCACTCCGTAGTAAGGCAATAAATGATAAAATAAATACGGGGGTTTAAACCACTCCGTAGTAACGCAATAAATGATAAAATAAATACGGGGGAGTAAACTACTCCGTAGTAACGCAATAAATGATAAAATAAATACGGGGGATTAAACCACTCCGTAGTAAGGCAATAAATGATAAAATAAATACGGGGGGTTTAAACCACTCCGTAGTAACGCAATAATGATAAAATAAATACGGGGGATTAAACCACTCCGTAGTAATAAATACAAATGAAATCAAATAGTAAGGAAGCGGTGTCAAGATTTACTCACCAATTTGATTTGGAGAGAAAAATAACTTCAAGAACACCAAAGTGGTTGTGTGGTAGAAGGAGAGAAAAAGGGAGAGAAAAACAAAGCAAAAGCTTTCTTGAAAGTTGTCTAGGATTGTGTGGAAAAACAAAGGGCCTTGCATGCTTATTTATAGGAGGAAAGCAGGGGTATTTAGGTCCAAAATGTAATAAAAGAATTAGCTTATTGGATAATGTCTTGCAAATTTGGATTTTAGAATTTTCGTCCAACTAGAGGGCAGCCTACTCCGAGAATTATTTTGATGGTCAAACCTACTCTGATTGACGTAAAATTTTGAGAGTAGATAGACGACTTCATGACAAACATTTTATCTTTTTGGTTCGTCCCATTTCGAGTTCGTTTTGACTTAGTTTCAATCAAGTCAAAGTTTCTGTCTATAAAGCCAAAATATCTTTTATCCACTTTCTGCGTTCACACTTGCTTTATTGATTTTTCTTTCTTGTCATGATTACTTTTGAGATATCCTATCCTTTCATCATTACTCTTGTTTTTTATACATAAATGTTTCTAGAAGCATGGAGATATTTTTCTTTGATAGTTTTTCGTTTAATTCGACAGTTGGGTCATTTAAGCACCGATTTTGGATCAAAAAAGTCAACTGTTACTAAATTGAATTCTAACTTCAAGGATTCAAGTATAAATCATTTATATACTATATTGAGTAATTAAAAGCCACAAAAACATATTTATCAAGTCTAAATTTAAAGGTCAAAGTTCGAGCAAAAGTGTAACTTGGCATCTAAATAGTCAATTATAAAACCAAAAAGTCAACCTGTGGACTTTTCACTAAATTTTACTATGTGATAGATATTTCTATTGCGAGCACAACAGTCTTTGAATTAACTAAATCTAAGTTCGTTTGTCCCGTTTTCGGTCCAATCAAATTTTAAAGCTTAAATGTTACTTTATGTTTTTTTAAGGGTTTTCAGGTTTTGATCTTTAAGTTTTCAAAACAACTTTAGGTTTGCTTATAAAAACACGTGGACATTGTTTCCTTAACAATATCAATGATTTCTTAGGAGTTTGAATCTCTCGAATATTGTTTCCTCAACAATATCAAGGGTTTCTTAAGAGCTTGAATTTCCCGGGCGTTACATCCCTCCCACCTTATTGGAATTTCGTCCCGAAATTTGTAAACTATGCTATGCATAAAATTTTACACTAAGTAAGAAAATTTCAAGCAAAGACGTTACTTACCTTAATTATCTACAAAGTCAGGGAGGTACGACTTAGTGGAGGACTGAGGTAACACTCTCCCTGGTTGATCTTGAGGTATGGTTTGATGTACAGAGTTTTCAACTATGTGATAACTCTATGATATTTTGACAATTATCAAAAAGGGTGTAAGAAAATAATGTTTTTCAAATTATACTATCTTTACTTAGGTATTTCTATAGTACCATTATCTATTTATGGGCTCGACATACCGACTACAGTATGTATTCACAGTTACTACTTGCAAACTATATTAAACACAATTACTATCGTATAATCAACAGAAATTATAAATATTACGTCATAAATCACAAAAGTATTATACATACCTACTTCAAAGTGGCTCATGGGAATAGATTCAGTTATTTGCTTCTCATTTCTTGTTCTAACTCCCAAGAAGCTTCTTCTACTTCATGGTTCTGCCATAGAACCTTTACTAGTGGTATTGTCTTTGTCCTCAATTTTTGTACTTTCCGATCCAAAATCTACACTAGTTTCCCTTCATATTTCAAATTTGTTTGAACTTGTAAAGGTTCAGAGTTGATTACGTGAAACGATTCGTGCACATATTTTTGCAGCGTGGAAACTTGAAATACTTCGTGTACGCCGGTTAGGTTAGATGTTAATTCGATTCTATAAGCGACTGGACTTACGACAAGTTATAATATATAAAGAAATTTTTAAGCTCATTATAACAATAAGTATTTACAGATTAAACCAGTATGTAGATTGCAGAAAAGAATGCATTCATATAACTAATCGAACTAGTATGGAAATTACTAAAGTTGTTGCATTTATTTATCTCACTGCAGGAAAAAAATTTTCATATAACATTTTCTCGTTGTGAAGATGCTTTTTGGCAATCCGAATGGAAAGCTTGCTAAATGGAAACATGGAAACCAGGAAAGAGAGGAAGGTAGGCAAACAATCCGGAAAGGATATGAGTGCGACACTCATATCGTGGTGCTCTTTCTCTTCTGTCACAGATCGCCATCACCGGATTGAGAGTAGATGCTAGAAAAGTTCACGGTGAGGAGGAGGAAGAGAAAGACACTTCATCTTAGAAGCATGATCAAGAATAATCTTGCTTCTAGTTGACAAGATCAAGAATAGTCTTGCTTCGTTGTTTGTGAATCGAGTTGTGATGCTGCATTTATCTTGCCTTCAGACTTTGAATTTGGTTTCGATACTACATCTTTCTTCTCAAGGAGTGATGATAGGCTTAAACTAGAAGAAAAAAAAATGGCTTTCAGAGTATGTGGGATTGAGCACTGAAAGGGGTGCCTTGCAAGGGAGAAGAGAAGTGAATATATAGATGAAATTCGAGAGGGAAATAGTGCGAGTGCTGCTGACAATGGATCTTAATATCTCCCCACCTTTCTTGGCGTGCTCCTCCAGCTCTGCAAGGTGTGACAAGTGTGGTGGGAAATCTGGAAAAGTCATTGAGTGAATTCAGAATTCGAGAAGGTGAAAAGGTGAATGTTGAAAAACGAGAGGGAAACTCGCAATTCGAGAGCTGTCTGTCAGTGGCTAGTTGCGGCTATGCTCAGACCGACGATTTTTAGACTGTATCTTGTCCACTAATTAATTTCTCTTTTTCCTTTCTCGTTCGAATCCTTCAAGGAACAGCACCATTTCTTTCCTTTCTCCTTCAGATTCTTTGAAGAACAATTTCATTTCTTTCCTTTTCCCCGGATGGCTTCTTCTTCTACTTCACATAACAATTTCGATCTGAATGCTGTGCCTGATGTACAACCAGAGATTTGGCGCCCATCATTCCTATCTCCAAGAGGTCATCTCATGACTAAAGACTCTGTGATGCTAGACGATGTAGCTGCGACATCGGTGGCTAGAGGCATCATTACTCCACGAGATGAGAAGTTATTGGCGGATCGGTCTGATGTTGAAGCCATCAATCATTCTATGGCATTCAGTATTCAAGGGGCTGCTTCTGTTTCAAATATGGCTCAACGTCTGCAGGTTCGAGGGAAAGAAGTTCAATCGCTACAAAATCAGGTTTTTGGTTTTGCAACGATTGTTCAAGGATTTTAGGCGAAGGAACAGAGTTCTTCAGCAAGAAAATACAGAGCTAAAGAAACTTGTAGATTCATATGCGAAAGACCTGGGAAAGAGATATACCGAACTGGAGCAGAACACAAACCGTCTTCAAGATCAACACGGAAATCTCTTGATTGAAGTCCAAAATCTTAGGATTTTCTGCCCAGAAACTTAAACCAGGTATTTTATTCGGTCTTGCAATTTATTTACAAAAATAAATATCTAATTGCAGTATTATGTAATACCTGTAGGTCTAAGCATACCAAACTCTCTATGAATGGTGCAGAAAAGATCTTGTTACAAGTCTACTGTGTTCCTTCAAGTAAATGCAATTGATCTTGTCAAAGAGGTTGTTAGGAAAAATAATATTTTCCAACTCTAATTATTTCCTTAAAAATTTTATAGTACCATGATCTTTCTCTTATTCCTGCATAAATATTATCATCCTCGAAAAGCATTTAGATTAGATCCTTAATATCAATCCAATTATTTATGCATGTGATCGGTCATCAAATCTGATAGCTAGAATATCTATCCCAAAGTTAAGGATTTCCTTAAGAGAGTTGTTCTAAATGATTCACAATTCATTTTCTTATATTGATAACTTAGGTTCTAGAAGACTTCAACATTCCATCAATGATGGATCAATCTTTTCCAAGTATTACTGAATCATTTAATTAACTGGGTTCTCTTAATAACACATATATATATGTCCAAAATACATGTGAACCAACAATTTGTAGTTTATATACTTATCTTCCAAAAGTCACCATTAATCTTGATTGGGTATGATAACTGCTTAACTCTCAACTAATTATTAGTCGATAGTCCAAGAAGTATACTTGTCTCACCTTCTAAGGTTAATCGGATATGCATTAAAACCTCAATATTTGTCATTTTTTACTCTAACGTTATCCTTACCATGGACCTAGGAAAACTCCATCTCTAAGCATATCAATTAAAGTGCTTAATCAATTTATCATCTTAATATCATCGAATCTGCCAAGTTATAAGCACCATAAATCCTACAATTTATACTCGCATAATACTTTGATAACCAGTCCATACCTAGGATTACATCATATCCTAGAGATTTAAACACTGATAGATTGATGGGTAGGTTCCTTCCTTTTTATAACAATTGGACAGGTCTCTATTTTATCACATACGATTTTCTTTCCTCCAGGGGTTTCAACCGTAAGATTTTGTACTAAAAGTCGTGTGCTAACATGACGTAATCTAAAGTATGCTTCAGACATGAATGAATGTGTAGCTCCTAAATCAAAAAGAGTACACGCAAGGATACCAAACAAAAAGATGGTACCTGTCACCACATCGTTAACACCTCGTTCTTCTTCTTTGTCTACTTGAACTGGAGTTAAAGTATACACCCTCGCTTGGGCGGGTCGCCTTGATGGAAAGTTGTTTCCTGGGGGTCGGGATCCTTCTGGGGCATCCAGTGGACAATTCCTCTTGAAGTTGCCAAATTGACCACACTTGAAGCAGTTTGGTTCGCTAGCCTTGCACTCTCCAGCATGTACCTTCCCGCACTTGTGGCATGTAAGCGCCTGATTCCCTGTTGTAGGAGGGAAATTCCTCTTCTCAGCTGGCCTGCTTCCAGTACTAAGTGCTGGTTGTTTGGATGGGTATGTTGCCTGTGATGCTGCTCGCCTCTTTAGCTCGTAAGCAGCAGACGATTCGCGCATTCCTCTTTCGGCAATCGATGCTATATCGACTAGTTTGACAAAGTTCCTAATCTCGTGGCACATGACTCTTTCCTTAATACGAGGATTAAGGCCGTTTTCAAAACGTTCCGCCTTCGATTCTTCGTCTGGGATTAGATTGAGGCCAAACCTTGATAGTTCAATAAACCTAGAGGAATATTGCTCTACCGTCATTGTGCCTTGCACCAAATTCTGGAATTCAATGGCCCGTATCTGCCTTTGTGCCCTTGGAAAGAAACGCCCATTGAATTCTTCTACAAACTTATCCCATGGAATAGCAACCCCATATCCCAACTCTATTCCTAAGAGTCCTTTCTTAGACTTCCACCATCTTCCAGCTTCATCGGTTAACCTTAGTCCTGTATAATTAACCTTTTGCTCATCAGTACAGCCCAGGATCTCATGCAATAGTGCGATATCCGTGATCCAAGCTTCAGTAACTAACGGTCCCTGCATTCCATCAAATAGGCGAAATTGCTGGCTAGCAAAATCGCGTAGAGAGCATCCTACCTGTTCCAATCGGCCAGCAGGCTGTGGAATTCTTGCCACTACTTCGGCAAACTTCCTAGTAGTTTCAGCCATAAATTGAGCTAAGGCCGGATGCACTCCATCATTAAATGGTGGAGGTGGAGGTGGGAATTCGTCATCACGGTTGCCATGACGATGGTTTCCATAGTTTTCGTTACGAACAGGGAAACGTCGAGGTGCCATAATTCTGTACCATCGCATTAGATTAATCACCAAAATAATAATTAATTTAAATACTACACAATACATTTAATCACATAGATACATATTGATTAGCTTCAAAAGCTTATCATTCTATAATTCTTACAAAGAGATATTGCACACAAAAGTTTTTATTTTACTTAGGGTACATAGCATATTTAACAAAACTGACGCTTCTACAGTTCTATAATTATTCATTTACTATTATTCCCGACTCAACACTACATTCTTCAAACGAAATCTTTAACGTGGTTTATAAAATCATTTACTAAAAGTAGCTCTTGGTTATGCTCTAGTTTCTAGGTAGGTCAATTCCGATGGTCACCTGAGCGAACTGCTCTGATACCATACTGTAACGCCCCAAATTTGAGCCTGCAAATTCGTAAGCAAAAACCTCCGGTTTCCACGTGACATTACTACATCAGAGATATACTCTCGCAGCGGAATATATTTTTTTTTTCTAAAGACTTAGGAATTGATAGCATAACACATATAGAGCTGACTGAAATACCTCGATACGTTTATTAAAAGTTACTTAGGTTTATCTTTACATCCTATATGCACACTAGGTGCATCAAAATTAGTGCCACAGGTGGCACATAAGCATATAACATAAAACATGTCAAATATGACATTGTTATAAATATTTACATGCCATAAAACAAAACACATATAAGTGTAACTAGTAATTTCTAAGCTAGCACATGATAGTTCGTTGATGGTTTCAAAAACCATCAAAACTGGCATATGGGTCCATGCCTTCATTCTCCAGATCTGCATCAGTAACTATATATATCGTTTTCAACGGCTACTGCTTCTTAATAGATAAGGGTTTTCGCACACCTTAATCCTGTGTGGATAAGTGTTATACAAACTTTGAAGTGCTTATTTTTTTATGCGTTTTTTGATGTAATACTAGAAATTATCATTGGCTGTTAAGCCTGTTATATATATATAATTACTTTATTTAATAATATATATTTTTCACTACCACGTACATTAGAGAATGAGCACTTGAAACTAAACACTTGAGAATATGTATAACACTCCTCTCTTATATATATATATATATATATATATATATATATATATATATATATATATATATATATATTAAGATGAGATTTTCATTGATTCAGAAGATAAAATACAAAGGGATTTGTTATAGCCATTGTTGGATATGTTATTTAAAGGACAATTTTAAGCTTGTAAACTATCTCAACGTAATATACTCTTTCCGAAACCGACCAATTTAAAAATCTTAGGTAACGCAATCACGCAATGCTCCTTTACCTGGTATTTGTTGCAAATAAATACATGGAACTACAGAAATTAATTAAATCAAAATAAAATGACTGTTAGAATAGCAGTTTTACACGTCAAAGAAATATAACAAGTAAATAAGCTACCCGCGTGCGTTCGACGACACAACTAGCATACGTGTACTCAAAATCCAATCTAGTCTAAGAGCAAGATAAATGCTTATAAAGCATACAAAAAACTCATAGCTTTTCAACGTGGGATAAAGAGTAATTGAAAAAATAGGTGCATAGAAAGTTGAAATATTCGAATTGGAGGGAAACTTAAATTTTCGTGAAAACAATTTTCAACAGTATTGGCCATAATTCACAAGAACATTCTGTAATCTTAGGAAGAGGGGGAAGTGTTAAGGATTTTTTTCTTTGGTTATTTTAGAGCAAAGATCAAGATATGTAACTTATTGTCAAAAGCTAAGCAGACAATAAAAATAAATTCTACGTGACAAAACACACATTTAGTATTGGAAGTAGTCTATAATAGATAGTGAGACACCCACGGCCACATATGCTGTGGGAGTATAGGGAGGAAGAAACTTAACAATGATCACACCAATTACAAGAATTATCCGTTATTCTTTTTTGGTGAAATAAAGAAGCTACAAGTTGATAAGAAAATTCTTTATTGGAGCATTACTACACGAATGCAATTTAAAATGGTACACAAAAGATAAAAACTCAAATTGATACAAGATACATAGTACTTAAAAGAAAACATCTAAGATATGTCACTGGACAAGACTTATTTTAAGTCAAACACATTTTAGAAGAGGAAATGATCAAAACACTCACAATGCACAATAATGACACAACACCAAGGCACATTGGGGTGAGGCCCACATATTGGGTCCCACCCAAATGTGCCTTGGTGTTGTACCATTGTTGTGTACAAAGAGTTCAAGGATCACTCCTTAGAAGACACGAAAATAAGGATGTCGGATTTGGAGGGATCGGAATCAGACAGTACTAAAAAAAGAAGTCGGACTTGGAGGGACCGGAATATCAACAGTCCCTTCTAACATGAGTAGCACCTTCTTCATTGAAGGGCGGAGTGAGGGTTCATCCAAAATGCACCAAAGTCCAAATTTACAATTCTCTCCAATTGTCTCTTGTCAATCTTTTCATCATTCAGTAGTCTACCAAGCTCACCACTCTCAAAGCAGTGGTATACCCATTCTTCAAGAATAGCTTCTTCCTCTTGAAGATCATGTTCCACACTCTTTCGACAACATATAATCTCCAGCAGCACAATTCCAAAGCTGTACACATCTACTTTGACTGTCACGGGCAGCTTCCGATGCCACTCTGGAGCAACATATCCCTTTGTCCCTCTAATGTCGGTAAATGTTCTGGTTTGATCAGCCTTCAACAACTTTGCCAATCCAAAGTCAGAGATTTTTGGGCGTCTATTTTCATCCATGAGTATGTTCTGAGGTTTTATGTCACAATGAATGATTTGTGGCTCGCACTCTTCATGGAGATAAAGAATTCCCCTTGCTATGTTGCGAGCTATTTCCATTCTTTCATCCCAAGAAGGTTGTTTTTCAGGTGTGAAGAGTATATCTGCAAGTGACCCATTGCTCATGTACTCGTACACCAAAAGCCTGTTGGGTCCATCATGGCAATAACCCAGCAGACGAACAAGGTTTTTGTGATGCGTTCTCCCAATAACTCTCATCTCTGTATGGAATTCTCTTTCTCGTTCAGCCAACAATTTGTCGAGCCTCTTGACGGCTACAATCTTCTCGCTGACACCATTCCAGATTGCCCCTTTATATACCGTCCCAAATGCTCCTCTACCAAGCTCTTCCTTGAAACCACCGGTCACTTTCTCAAGTTCTGCGTAACTAAATGATTTTAGAGCAAAATCATCTCTCAAGATAGTGTTTCCATTATTAGACGTCATTTTATATGACCAAACACGATTTCTGTAAATTGCAATTCCAGAAATCGCCAAGACAATTAATGCAAAAGCAAGTAATGAAACACCAATAATTAGGATGTCCAGTCGAAGCTCTTTCTTGGTTTCTTTCGGCAGATTTCCATCTATAGTGGTTGTAGATGTACTTACCTTTATGAGTGCTACGGTTGAGTCGCTTTGATCTCTTCTCCCAAATCGCAAAGGAAGCCTCTGTTTTGTGCACTCCCCGTCTTTGAACAGTGCGGCTTCACAGTTGCAGTCCTGAAAACATGCTTCTCTGCAATTATCTTGGGTTGTCGATATGATAACAGAATAATTATCATTTTCCCATACGGTATTAGGCACTGCTTCTATGGTATGTATGTCACTTTTGCAACTTTCTGCAGTGAAATTCCTTTCACAGCCTGAACTCCAATCGTCTTGGTTGACGAATTCAAATTCTGGAAGACATTTGCAACCAACTTGTAGATCAATTAAGACACAATATCCATTAAGCCCACATAGACCCTTAGGGTAACACTTATTATCTGGAGCAGACCATATGGATGTCCAATTTCCATTCTGATTCATGTCGTGCGAGTATAGCTGCAACATCCCATCGGGGTCAATTGTCAATCGGTAGATTGCACCTGTTGAAGGATTTCCAGCTGGTGTGATATTCACTATGATAGCGCCAACGCCATTGACCAAATAGAGATGACCATTATCTTCAAGTTGCAGTACCACATCATTTTTTTGTCCACTTATACCAGCTCCCCAATAACCATACTTAAGCGTGTATGGAGTTCCAACTGGGTACATAGCGAGCCATCCATCTTCTTGCATTAAGAGAAGAAATATGCCCGTTGAATGGTAGAGTATGAAAGACTGGAATACAACACCTGTCCATGGGAAAGATTTTGAGTTGGTAAAAAGGTGTCTGTTGGGTAGCTGAAACTCTGCCATACCATCTGATTGGCAGAATTATAGAGAACAAAGTTGCCCGAGTCAAGCATCGATGCTGAGCTTGCACCTTCCGGAAAACTGGCGAGGCCGGTTTGTGTGCCTTGTGCGGATTGCAGAAGCAGTCGTCCATCACTTGTGAAATTCAATTTAACATCAGCGGGAACTGGAGGCATGTCTCGGTTGGCTTTCCAAACCACCGTCTTCTGTGGAAGCCCGGCAAGAAAGATTCCAACAGAATAACCGTTCCCTTGCTTGTAGAATCCAAAGGCATATAGACCGGAACGCGATAACCAAGAAGAGTTGGTCGCGGTAGGTGTTAAGAAAGAGCCTGGCTTTACAACGGATTGCCCTTCTGCGGCGAAAATGGCTGAGAGAAGAAGAAAAGGCAAGACAATTGGCATCATTGGAGAATAGTTGTCTCTGTTTTCCTTCCTCTCACACTTTGGTTCCACAGGGTAAGAGAAGAATATATAAGATGGATTCAAGAGTCAAGGAACCCAATCCACGTGAAGACCATAAGAGAAATGAATCAGGACTTAGAGCATTCCTAGCAGCTTCCTTTCTCTTTCTCTTCATTTTTCCTAAATGTAAGGAATAAAACTACTTTTTGCTTTCCTATCAAAACACACTCCACAGCAGCTTCTCTTCATTTTTCCCTATATCATTAAAATATTATTTTGTTACTTTTACTTTAATTAAAAGTAAGAAAAGAAATAGATAAAGTAAGAGAGAGATTATATTTTTAGAATAAACAATTGAATGAGAGGTGAACAGTGCTTCCCAATGCATTGGGAAGTACTGTTCACTTCCTAGGGAACAGATAATTGTAGGGAAGCTGCTGTAGGATGGTTTTTTTGACTTTCTTAGAATTTTCCCTAAAATTTAGGGAACAGATCCATTGTAGGGAAGCTGCTAGTAATACTCTGACTTTAAATGTGGCTTCCTTTATTGACTCGTGAAACCTGATAAACCTCTCACGGGATTAACAAATAAAGAAATTGTTGAATTTGAAATAAGATTTTTAAATGGTAATTTTATTTTAAAATTATTAGGTTTAGTTGCATTCATTTTAAAATAAATGATATGTACGTATTTTAATTTTCAACAACTATCCTATGAGGACTTTATTTTTCGGTGTTAATTTTAGAGAAAAATGTAAAATTAGTTCATGTGGTTTACTCTGTAGTCAAATTCCGTCAAACACTTAATGAATTCCGATAATGTGCCATGATAGCGCCTATAAAATGACAACACGTATCCCTCCTAATAAAAAAAAATTACAAATATATAAAATTAAAAAATTAAAGAAATAAAAACTTATAGAATTTGTTTATTTATTTAAAAAAATAGAAACAAAAAATAAAAAATGAAAGGCCCGCCAGCCAGCACGAGCCACCCAATGTTGACGTGATTTTGCATTTTTTTCTTAATTTTTTGAATTTTCTATGAATGAAACAAATATGTGGAACAAATAAAAGATCTTTTGGATTTTTGTTTTTTCTAATTGATTTTCAATGAAAGGAACACAAACCAAACTGACATCTTTATCTTTGAAGATCAATCGTAAGTATTTTGCATCAAACAAATTGGTGATGTTAGGTGTACCGTACCGCATGTTTTATAACTATGTTAATATAATTTGATAATTGAAAACATTTCCAATTAAATTAAAGAGTGATTGAAATATTAGACTCTTATATATTAATATGGAGATTTGTAAAAAATTTGTTGTTTCTTCCTATCGAAACAAAGAATAGTTTGAGTCTTACTCGACAAGTTTGTCGAGGCTTATAAATTCTGAGCTATTTTCACCGGTTTCTTAATGATATTACTAGATTCCGTCAAAAAATAAAACTAAAAAATTATAGGAAAAACCTCCTTACGCAACCTTGTTGCGTACGGTCTCACACACATAGGTCCTATCAATACGAGTAGTCGTACACAAGTTGTACACAACCTTATTGCCCAGGAATCGGTCTCCAAAAGTCTATAGCCTCCACCCAGTTGGATTCAGCCTAGGATGGGCGGACAGCGAACGCTGTTATCTTCATCCAAATTTTCTTCTCCATCTTCCTGTTGACGCAAAAGTCAGTTTAATTCATATTTTTTAAAGCGTTATTTTTCTGATGTTTATTGCTTCTAGACTTGAAAGTTGGAAGCAATGGGTCAATTCCGGTACGTCTTAATGCCTTATTTTTCCATGCGTTTAAGTTTAATCATGCCATACGCTTTACTTCAACTTCAACTCCTTGTGGATATATTCCGGATAATCCAACAATTTTAACTCTAATTTGTTTTTTTTAGAAGACTCTTGATCGAGGTTGAGAATCGTGTGAGAACTTGTTGCTGACCTAAATCCTATTCTATTAATTTTATCCTTCATTAACCCAATTAGGGTGTCTTTATATGAGATAATTAAAATTGACGGAAACATATATATGCCTCTCAAAACTTCTTCCCCATCTCAATAACTAATAGCTAAAGAATAAAGGGAAATCATATTTACACAATATAATTTACATAATATTTACACAACACATTCACATAGGATGAGACTCATGTAAGCTCACCCATATGGCTCTCACCCCATGTGAATGTGTTGTTTAAATTGTGTTTTGTAAGGATCACTTCCCAAAGAATAAAACATCGGCAACTAATTTATAGATTGTGGGCCCTAAACTGGATAAACGACAAATGGCTGCCCACATTGAAAGGAAAATGATTTTTGGACAATCAAAAGTGCACAACTTTTACACAACCAAGATACATTGGTAAAACCCATGCATGTGGGTCCCGAAAAATAATTTTTGGACAACCAAAAGTGCACAACTTTTATACAACCAAGACATATTAGAGTCTAATTTTGGAGTCATTTTAATTTTTAAAATGGCTCTAAATTATAAAATATAATTTTGGAGTCGTTTTAACTTTTAAAACAACTCTAAATTATAAACTAAATTAAATATAATTTTGGAGTCGTTTTAATTTTTAAAAATTAAAACGACTCTAAATTAAAAAATAAATAAAATAAAATATTATTAATTTTTTTTTAATACTTGATAGCAAGAATATTGTTCACATATATGAACTCATAAACATTCACATACATTTATATATAACCCAAACTTCATACACAAACTATCACTATGCCTTTTATGTACACACCAAGACATTAAAACAAAAACAATAACAAAAACAACGACATATCATCATAAATAATGTCACTCAACCCCAAATCAATCAAGTTACCTACGATCACAAACTACATATCACCATAAATAATTTCAAAACATAATACATAAGTTACATACGATCACAAACCGATCAAGTCCAACCGATAACACAAAGTTACCTACATCATTTACAAAATTCAATACTCCACCTACATTCACAACGACTCAAGATATCTTTTTTACGATAGTTCCTTATGCATATCATCATCATCATCAGACGTCAAGAGCATGTCACCTACATTTGTGATTCACATGACATGTGTTACGCAATATATATATATATATATATATATATATATATATATATATATATAGAGTAACGATACACGTAACATTTTCAACTTTATATAATCAAAAAAATTATAGTTAATCATGTTTGGAGCTAACCTGGTGGACTGGCTACTATGGATCTCATCCTCACGAAGTTAGGTGACGCAGTGTCGAGTGGTAGTCGACTCGACTACGTGGATTTTAAATTTGTAAGTTTTACCACTTCGCAATAGTACGAATCAATTGTACTATAGTAAGGGTTATCGAACCACAGAGATTGGGGGTTGTTTTGCGTAACGGGATACTTAAAGAGCGTATTTAACTTAACTTTGCAAATGAAAATAAAAGTAAGGTTGTAGAATTGAAGCTACAACAAGTAAGGTAATAAAGACCGAAAATGAAACAAACTTAAAAGAAACTTAGGGTATTGATCTCATCTAATCCTCAACCAATAAAATGCTTAAAGTCTATATGGATCTTCTTAACATACCTGATATGAACGCGTAATGGGCGTCAACCATTACGACTACCTCGACATGAAAATACTTTCGTTAGGACGTAGTTATAAAGCACTTAGTTTCACATCAAACACTTACCACGTAAAGATTAATCTATAATTGAAAAACGTTTATACTACTATAGGTGTGGGGGATTGATGCTCCCTAGCTTACTACTTTATAAAACATCATAATAAGCATACACAATATATGAAAACCCTAATTAGGTCACAATGATAAGGTATCTAGTTTCATACCGATCACATCACGTAAAAGTTACACTACAATTGAAAAACAATTTAGACTACCAAAGGTGTGAAACAACCGGTGCTCCCTAGCATACCCTATAAGGTGACTCTAATAGGTAAACACACATCATGTCAAATAGAACCATTGCAAAAGACATCTTTCTCTTTCAAGAACGTTGATTTTACTCATGAATCCAAGAAAACTCATAGACAAGCAAATCCCTTTTTCATGAATAAATGGATTGAAATCTTGAAGACAAAACATTTTAGCATGGATTTTGCAATCCTCTAGCCCTTCACAATCATCAAACACTTCTAGAAAATCCTAAGAACATCAAGAACACTTCATGGTTTTTGGAAAAGATTTTGATCAAACCATAAGAACTAATTTCGCTAGACATGATTAAACTAATCTAAGCATGAAATAAAAGAAAACAAGATTTAAATAAACTAAGAACACTATATTAATCTAAGAGAATTCGGATTACAAAAGGAAATGAAAAGCATTAAAATTAACTAAGATACACTTGAGAAAATGGAAGCTCTCAAAAGATGCATGATCTCTACCTCTCATGTTGCTCTCTATTTATAGAGGAAGAGATTTACAAAATAATATCTAAAGAAGGGATAAGATAAGAGATATTTCGAAATATTTAAGATATTTTGGAAATAACTGAAAATATCTAAAAATATCTAGAAAATATCTAAAAAATATTTAAAAATATCTAGAAAATATCTAAGATATTTAAAATATCAAGGAAGAGTGACATGTCAACATTGTTCTAGATTGTTCCAAAAATATCCAAATTCAATCGATCGATTATAAAGTCGATCAATCGCATTTCGCTCGATCGATTTTGTGGTTTCCCTATCTCGATCAATCGCATTTTGCACTATTCGACTGATGATTCGTTCGATCGATTATAAAGTTGATCGATCGATTTGCCTTAGCCGATTCTTCACTTGGCAGGAGCAACTTTGAACTCTAGAAATGACCAAATAGCCCTTGATGTATTTTCAGGTCTAATTCAGGTGTTTTGAACTAGATTTCAACTAAGACCTGAAAATAAGACAAAACACTAAAACAGAACAAATATTATATTTACAACGCAAACTAGGTATAACAAATGTAAATTAAGGGGTGTTGAATAGAATATTTCAAGGCTTGTCATCGAGCATAGACGAAGCGTTGGCTACAAGTGATGCATTGGCCCTAACAAGATTGTCGATCATCTTCTACATCTTCTCCATCGTTTGATCCTGTTTTGCAATTCTTTCATTAGTTCTTTTCCTCTCTTCGTCCACTCTTTTCCTCTCTTCGTCCGCTCTTCTCCTCTCTTCCTCTGCTATTCTCCTCTCTTCCTCCCATCGCTCATCTAATTTTCTCTTCTCTTCTTCCCACTTTTTCATCATTTCATTCATTTGAGTATTAAATGCAGCTTTTTGAGTCAAGCGTGACATAGATGATCGAGAAGTGGGTCTAACTGGTAGTGGGCCAACCCCCCATTCCACAAACACGGCCCGAATATTCTACTCTCTCCATTGCCCTTGTAAGAGCATCATCTTCGGCTCATAGTATTGAACCCTGTGGAGATACAGGGTTCACTCTTGCAGTGTCATCTGCCATCAGCTCCTTCATCTTTTCTTGACATATATATATATTAAATGTGTTAATTATCAAACACTTATTTGCTTCGAAATAAGTACTTATACTACTTTATTATATGATATATTCAACAACACACAAATAAAATCACTAAGTTAAGCACGTACAATCGTCTCTCCAACTGCTTGCGTGCTGGGTTTCCCATCCCTTTTTGTGTGATTTACCAGAAAAACTTCAGCTCGGGTGGGTGGCTTCTACTTTAATATCTCCTACGAAAACAAACAATATACAAAAATCAAACAAGAGCCGAATGTGCGAACGTAAATTCAACAAGAACTTCTATATTTACCACCAAAAATAAATCTCTACCTAACAAAATGGTCATCAACTGGTGACATGAATCTTGTGAATAAATAAATAATTATATATATATATATATATATATATATATATATATATATATATATATATATATATATATATTATTGTGAATGAAATCAATGTACCAGCTCTTTCGTGACTTTGGTGTAGCTCTTCGAGCCAGATGTGTGAATTATCATATTGATGCTTTTGGATATTAGTCTATTCCTCTTAGCCCTTGCCTACTCAATTGTTATAAGCAAATAAGGTATCATGATTGTTAAAAGTTTAAAGACATACGTACTTCAAAAATAATGACATTTGTTGATATAATTACCTTATCTTCCGGAGTCAACCATGTGTCGATGGCTATCTCCGTGTCCTTAGCATCGAACTCCTTGATGTTGGGCGTCGACTCAATGATTTTCTCGCGAGTATCATTGGCTTGTATATTTATAGCCTTCTTCACCCTATACTTGAATTTTTTTTCGCTTATGCTCGAAATGAATCATTGCTATCCGTTTGATCTCATTCATCGGTGCATCAGGCATGATGTAAATTTTTTGCTACAAATTAGTAAAAAAAAAGAGGACATTTATATACTATGTACATGTCGTAATATATGTTCAACGCAATAAATCTGTAAATAACTTGCTTTACATACCATTAGGGCGGCCCACAAGTCCTCCTTAGCCTAAGGCCGTATCTTCCTCCAGTTTGGGGCGCATAGCCCCACAAACTTCCCACTCCGAACGTATTTCACTCCTAGCAAGCCAAATTTCAGGCCACTCGTGCCAACTAGCTGCCACGTTGCATGAGAAATCGACGACCACTTTCTCGCCTACAGGTATTGTCCAGAGGGCAGTTGGAGAGCCAACATCTCTGATGTGAAAATTGTTATCCGTATCTGTGTTTAAATTAAACGGATGCAAATAATAATAATAATAATATTAATAATAATAATAATAATAAAATTAAAATTAAAAAAAATAGTTAAAATATTATATGTGTATATAAGTTAAATAGAATATACACATTCATGCAGCATGATCAAGTAAAATATTTGGAGCCTAGGGCCCTAGACAACATATATATCAAGTTTAATATACATACCTATCATACAAACTTGTCGACTATCCAATTGTACGTCAGTATTGGGAGCTCGTTCCCTCTCAGACTCTTGTGCAAGAACTTGTTCCCTCTCAAACTCTAGTACCAATATCGTAGAATCGAGATCATCATCAAAAAACTCTGCAAACCCACCAGCCGTATCCGACGGCGTACGTATGCTGTCTTGTAAGGGCTCGTCAACCATTAATTGTAACGCCCCGCTTTTACAAAAAGCGTAAGTGAAAATTTTTGAATTTTCACGAGACATTACTAACTTATCAGAGGTAATTATTGGCAACAGAATAAATGTAATATAGATTGGGAATAGATTGACACCTCAGAGCTACTACTGAAATACCTCAAAATATATAATAAGCCAGTCAGCATAATTATACAAACAGTGATACCAGTCATGCCTCACAGGGCTAGATAATCATACAGCCAAATATCTACATATAACTGGAGAATTATAAGTACTGTCTTAGGTTAGGTTAATGAACTACAACAGGGTAGTCCCAAAATATAGGCTATCCAGCCTTACAAAAAAAACTGAACCAGGAACCATCTATGTGTCGGGATAGTCGTGATAATCTTCTTCTTCTTCATAGCCTAAACCATTACAAATACCATACAAGGAGAAGAAAACAACATAAACACTAAAATGAGTCCGCTGTTTCCAATAATAATACAAGTGCTGATTTATTTAATTAATGCAACACAATGCAATTGCCATATAATCACATGTATATACAAAATATAATCTATGATCGCGAGTCATAGACATAAAATGAACATAAACGTAATCATAAAGCAATGACAGTTTTAAGTGTATAGTTTTAGGTATTTCCCTTTTTCCACTCCTCTGTTGGCCTAGGCACGGTTAACGTGTTATTTGAAGCCTGGGCTTCATCCCTTTAACTTTTAATTATTTTCTTTGGGAGCCTAGGCTCCTGGAAACCTCGGAATCCCTGGTGACCTAGGTACACCAGTTTTTGTATTTATTATTCTCTTTTCAGGTACCTCCTCATTCACTGAGAACCTAGGAACTCATGTGAAGCCTCGCGTACCCACTGTGGATCTAGACCCACCAGCTTGTTATTAGACAGATTATTAAAATAATAAAATACGCAAAGCCACATGCGCAAACAAGTAAATAAAACAGTAAACCTAATATTATAGGAAAAGTCAACCAACTTCGTCCTCAGTAAGTATAGAGATACTTACTAGTTTCTGCTCCAAATATTTTCCTTTACAACTGCATAACAATCATCATATGATGATAACGGATTAATAAAGCATTCTATGAAATCATTGTTATTACCATATCTCTTCCTAGAAATTGCAACGGCTACAGATTTAAACATGATTTCTTATTTATCTATTTTAGTGTTTACTCACCAATTCTTATATTAGCACTACTAGAATTATCCATTCTTTTGGACATCATTTCAACACATAACATACCTTAAAATAAGGATACATTGTCATATAGTCAAGCACACATATGAATTTGCTTTTCTTTAATTCACACATCCTTATAATACACACCTAAATATTTGAAAACACATTCCTTTCTTTTAACATATATATATATATATATATATATATCAAAACCTCAACACATATACTCTCACACTTACATTTCTTGATCCATTTTAGAACACAATTTACCCATTCTAAATTGCTAATCTCATGTAGTAAATACTCATCCACATTCTTACACATATACTCACATATAAGTTAGCCAACTTTTCATACAACATGCATAATTAGAAGCAAGAGCAAGTCATAATTTCAAATAACAATAGGACTACTTGTTCTATGAGAAATTTAAGGGAGAAAATACTCACCCAAAGTTTCCCAATGACTTAAAGAGTAGAGGAGAGTTGCTGTCCAAGAGAATTTCACTTGTAAAGCTTGGTTCTTGGTCTCAAAACAAAGGTGGTTTCCACTCACATTTCTCTACTGATTTTGGGGGAGAATGAGGGTGGTTTTGGAGCTTAAATTTGGCTTGCTAGGTGCTGGAAAGTGAGGTGAAATTGGAGGATTTTCGTGCTTCTTCTACAGCACTAGAGCAAGAGAGAGTTTTTGCTAGAGTTTGGTTTCCTCTTCATGAAAATCAACTCCCTATGCAACCTATATATAGTACTCTTGAAGGGCTGAGATCTAACCAACAAATCAACACCTCAATGGCCGGATTTGAGCCAGCAAATACCTCCAATTCATAGCTCAAATCTCATAGGTGACTATTCCATATCTTAGTCTATGATTGCATGATATCTAAGGAAATCTAGTTGGGCTTCAACCAAAATGGACTAACTAGGCTAACTAAATATGGGCATGATCGTTTGGCATCAAGTACCACGTGTGGGTCCCAAATTATTGGGTGGAAAAATCAATTTTCGCATTTAGCGGAAACTGCACTGCACTGGGCGAAGTCGCTCGATCGATAATAAAGTCGCTCGATCGACTTCGACCCATAATCGCTCGATCGACCAGAAAGTCACTCGATCGATTTAACTTTACTGATCCAACTCTCTACATGCATAACTATATAACTTAATTAGGCTAATAGCAATTCCTAAGCTTATACTTATGCACACATCTTAATAACTTAAGTAGGGTGTCTTTCCGGGTATTACATCCCACCCCTCTCACAAAAATTTCTTCCTCGAAATTTGCAATCCTAACAGACATAATAAAATCTAATAACAATTGAGAAATAATAATTTCTTTCTTGTTACCTAGTCATCATCGTTATCAACGAAAATTTCCATGGGCGGTGCCGCAGGAATCTCTTCTGCCTGATCAAAAGGAGCTTCCTCCTCCGGCTGGTGTTCTTCTTCAGGGGCAAAATTTTCCATCGGAATATCCCATCCCATCTCATGATGTATCTGAGCCATCCTATCAAGTATTACTTCATTAAGAGCCTGATAGTTAAAGTAAGTCTGCTATAATAGCATGAACTCTCCCACGGGATCAAACACACCCAAAGGAATAGGTCCTAAAGCAAACAATCCTGGGGCCGCTGGCTGCTCCAAAGGAATATCAGCAGGTGCCGGTAGGTCCTCTGGAACATCAAGAGGTACTAACGGAAAACCAGGTGGCATAGGATTCCCTTCTGGATCCATGCCTGAAAGTCAAGACAAATATATAACACAAATGTATGACATTTAAAAACATAGCAAGTATTCTAATCAAATACCGCAAAGAGTTTTCAAACCTCAAAACAAATGTGGATATTTGTTCCTCATTTCATGTTCAAGTTCCCATGATGCTTCCTCAACGTCGTGGTTTCGCCATAGAACTTTAACTAAGGGAATAGTTTTGGTCCTCAGTCGTTGCTCTTTGCGATCAAGAATTTGAATTGGCAGTTCTTCGTACTTGAGATTGTCTTGCACTTGAAGAGGCTCGAAGTCTATGATATGGCGCGGATCATGAACATGTCTTCTCAGGGTTGAAACATGGAAGACGTTATGGATTCCAGATAGAGCTAGCGGTAACTCAACTTTGTATGCCACGGGGCCAATCACTTCTTTAACTTTGAAGGGTCCTACAAATCTTGGGCTCAGCTTTCCCTTCTTGCCAAACCTCATTACTCCTTTCATTGGCGAGACCTTTAGATAGACAAGGTCACCCACGTCGAACTCCAATTGACGGCAGTGCTTGTCTGCATAGTTCTTTTGCCGGCTTTGGGCTGTCAACATTCTTCTTCGAATAACGGAGATCTTGTCCTTCATGTCTTGTATCATTTCCGGCCCGATGAGATATTTTTCACCCACTTCATCCCAATATAGCGGGGATCTACATTTTCGTCCATACAATGCTTCATACGGTGCCATTCCAATAGTCGCCTGAAAGCTATTGTTGTAGGCAAATTCGACTAAAGGTAGATATTTGACCCACTTACCTTTAAAATCCTGCACGCATAATCTCAACATGTCTTCCAAAATCTGAATAGTTCTCTCTGATTGTCCATCAGTCTGAGGATGATAAGCAGTGCTAATGTTTAGCTTAGTTCCTACTACGTCTTGCAAGCATTTCCAGAACCTAGAAGTAAATCGAGAATCCCTGTCGGATACAATAGAGACAGGCACTCCATGTAGTCTGATGATGTCTCTAATATACATTTCAGCTAACTTCGGTACCGGATCGGTGATATGAAATGGAATGAAATGAGCACTTTTGGTAAGCCTATCAATCACAACCCAAATGGAATCTTGACCACCTGGGTGCCTTTGGTAAGCCTACAACAAAATCCATGGCAATCTGATCCCACTTCCATTCCGGAATACTTAAAGGTTGAAGAGGCCCTGCAGGTCTTTGATGTTCAGCTTTTACTTGTTGACATACATGACATTGGGCCACGTATTCAGCAACATCTCGCTTCATGCCCTGCCACCAGAATTTCTTCTTCAAATCTTGATACATCTTGGTACTCCCCGGATGAATCGTATATCGCGTTTTGTGAGCTTCATCTAAGATATCTCTTCTCAGCTCCACATCGTTAGGTATGACAATCCTAGTGTCACCCATTCTCAACAAACCGTCATCTGTGAAATAAAATCCAGAAGTGCTACTGTGATTAGCCTTCCTCACCAATCCTTGCACTTCAAGATCGTTCTCCTAGGCCACTTTGATTCTATCAAAAGTTAGAGGATGAATAACCAAAGTTGCTAAGACTGCTTGCTCCACCGCAACGTTCAGTTGAATCACTTCTAGATGTTGAGCCAGTTGATCTGGGGTGGTGATAGAACTTAAGATTCTACCGCACGACTTCCTGCTTAACGCATCTGCTACAACGTTTGCTTTCCCCGGATGGTACATAATATGGCAATCGTAATCCTTGGTTAACTCAAGCCACCTTCGCTGCCTCATATTCAATTCTTTTTGCGTGAAAATGTACCTGAGACTCTTGTGGTCGGTGTAGATCTCCATTGTCTCTTGAAGTAGGTAATGTCTCCAAATCTTCAATGCATAAACGATGGCTGCAAGTTCCAAATCATGCACAGGATAATTTCTCTCATGGTCCTTCAGTTGTCTTGACGCGTAGGCGATCACCTTGCCTTGCTGCATGAGCACGCAACCTAGGCCTTGAAGGGATGCATCGTTAAAGATAACGAATTTCTCTGACTCCTTGGGAAGGGTCAGGACAGGTGCAGATACTAACCTTTGCTTCAGCTCTTGAAAGCATTCCTCACATTCATAGTTGCAGGCCATCTCATCATTGTTGATCCTCAGGTCATCAGTCACATCATCCGAGTCCCAGTGCTCGATATTTCAGCCAGCCCATACAATGAGGCGGTGCTTCCTCCATCCCTGGATGATCTCAGGGAATTCTTCTGTGCCGTTCCCCAAGGTGAGGAGCGCTCTACTTCCATCCGGATTGGTGCCCTGTCATCCACCCACCGCATGCTGGCCAAGATCGTTCAGTAGAACATCTGGCCTGTTGCCCGGTGCAGTGATCTAATTCTGAAACGGGCCCAGTTGTCTATGCAATCCACCTCCGCTTGCCTTTCTGCCTGTGCAAGCACATATTGGGGGTTATATTAGAGGCTCGTGATGAGAGCACTGCTGGTCTTCCTTTTAGCTGCCTCCTTACTCAAATTATTCTTCAGTCGGGCATCAATGTCAATGGTGAACCGAAGATGAAAATCTAGCAGCCCATCAGCAAGCAGACATTGATGAAGTCTAATGCGCAGCTGCGGAGAGAGGACTCCGATGATGAGGTGCCCCCACCTATTGCTATGCCAGTCGGCTTTCCAGATATGGCTTCATCCTCACATATTGTGCCGCCATCTGAGCCAGAGCTCAATTATGCTCAGATTATGGAGGCTCTTGCTGCACTTCAGGGAGGGATGAGCAGCATGCAGGTGTCTATGTCCTCCATGCAGCAGTCTATGTGTTCCATGCAGCAGTCCTTCTCATCCATGCAGTTAGCTGTGCACTCCATCGACAGGCGTGTGGAGAAGAACTAGATGGACCTTCAGGAGTGCCTGGAGTATCATCATCCTAGCGGCAGTGATGATGAGGATGATGCAGACGGGATCTTACCCATGCCTGAGGATGTTTGATTCCCTCTTATGTTTGTAGACTTTTTAGTGTCTTTTGTAATTTTGAGACAATTTCTGCTTTGTTAAAACTTTTTGGATATATATTACTCTGTTTCCCGGGTCCTTCTGAGACCGTTAGGGGGAGTAATTTTTATTTCAGTTTGTTATTTTATTACTTTGTTTTACCCTTTGTGACAAAAAGGGGGAGTAATTTTTTTTTGGACCGAGAATGTATTTCCAAACCGGTCAAGTGATTTTTGTCCCAGAATGGCCAAAGGGGGAGTTTGTTAGTATTTTGGCCTCATTCTGTGTTTGGACAAAATCACTTAAGTGTAAAGATGCGGTAAACAGGGATTCCACTTTGAGAGTGATGTCAGTCATTTCTGCCTGCAAGTCAGAAGAATTTCATGTTCCCTGTCAGCCGTCCGGACGATCGAGCCATCCCGTCCGGACGCCCATCTGTCCACTGTTCCATCCGTCCGGACGACATGTCATCCCGTCCGGACGCCATACAGACCAGCATCATCCGTCCGGACGAAGTGTTCATTCCGTCCGGACCCCATACTGTATCGAGAAGTTTCTGTGCCAGTTTGCATCCGTCCGGACGTTTCAGCAGCACGTCCGGATGTCTCCCAGTACTCGATCAGCTTCTGATTTCTTTCCAAGTTCCAAGAAAGGGACCGTCCGGACGATGTGGTATCCCGTCCGGACGCGCGTCTCCGTAAGGCAAGAATTGCAATTCAAATATGACCGTCCGGACGTCTGACAGCTGTGGTCCGGACGGGCGTGCATCAAAGAAGGAAATTGCCGATTCGACTTCAACCGTCCGAACGACTGCCTATCATGGTTCGGACGCGCGCATTACAAATATGGAAATCGCGTGTTGAAGAATAGCCATCCGGACGCTCATCCCCCATGGTCCGGACGCTGGAGTGCCTTATAAGGAAATTACTTGCAGCGAACGTGCGACCGTTCGGACGATGTCCACCGTTCGGAAGGTGCCCAGGTATATTTTGCCTGACACTCATTTGAGCCCCCAGCCTATAAATAGTGGCCCCTGGGCATTGAGAACTATAAGAATTCGGTGTGAATTCCATTAGAGCTCAGAGAAGTCATCAATCCCTCTGAAGCCGTTTTACAAGTGTGTTGTGCTATAAACCGAAGTCTATCTTAGAGGTCGGCTCTAAGGTAAGGAGTTCCATTGAAGACCCCTTCAGGTAGGTGAACCTGGTTGGGAAGCGTTCGTGTTGGGTTACACGTCAGAGATTATGGTACGACCACTGCATCGGTACATGCGAGTGTTACTGTCTTGTATCTAGCTATGTCTTCTGAATAGTGAAATTCCTGGGTTTGGCTGCCTCGGAGTGGTTTTTCTCTTAACTGAGTTTCAACTTCGTCAACAAAAATCTGTGTCATTTACTTTCCGCTGTGCTTTAATTTTTGTTGACACTTATGTACACACTTGTTGTTTAAATTAGAAGTCATTTCAATTTTCAATATTTATTTTTGGTAACATAATATGAGTTTTAATGATGTCTAAATATGTACTTACCCATCAACCGAATCTAGTCAATCTGTATGCGCTGGGTCGCCTGCGACCTCCTCGCCAACGCCTCCCGTTGGGGGAGGCTGCTCATCATCATTTGAATGCATATCCTGGGGGCTATCGGGGGCCAAATGATCGGGACCAACATAGCAATGTCCCCCTCATGGGGAATCTGGCTCCCCCCCAGATCTGGCATCTGACTCTCACCGGAAAGTGGCACCTGACTCTCACCGGGTAAAGGCACCTGGCTCTCCCAAGATAAAGGCACCTGGCTCTCTTCAGGCCTCGGGCCCTGACTTGCTGCCGATGCTGGCATTTGTCTCAACCCCATAATCTGGCCCTGCATCGCTGCCTGTGCAGGCATCTGTCCCAACCCCACAGTCGGCATCTGCATCTCCTCGGTCTGTGACAGAGGAAACCTATCATCCTGTGTCTCACTATCAGGTTTACATGTCATAGGTGTAGTATATGTATATGAAAAGTACGGCGCATAACCATGTGGCCCCATCCCCTCTCGCACCCACCATTGAGCCACGTTACCTGGTGGGGTGAACCCTATTTGAGATAATGTCGGGGGCTCCGAATATGGAGAACTGCAACATCCAGCTGTGCTGGTCTGCCCGTGATCTGAAGTGGGCACGGCCACCGTACCCAGCAACAATGGTCTATAAGCGGCATCTGGGTGGTGTGGCCACGCCGCAATATACAATGCCGTCGAATCTGTGGGTGTGGTCATGGGGGGCAGCGGTGGGTAGGGTACCCGATATGCACAAGGAAGGGGTCTCTGGTCCATCGATACTTGGGAACAAATGTAGACAAATTAATTAAAATTTGTATTTTATATATTATTAATGAATATGCAAATTATACAATGAAATTTATGCAAATAAAAAAAACTGTATTGAGTTCAAGCGAATTGTACTAACAATAAATATATCAATCATTGTATCATGGGAGCTTCAATCGGATCAATGTCGGGCTTGTCGTACTCGAATTCATCATTCATATCGGGTAGGTCATCAGTGGCTAGTATGAGCGGTACGCACTCATGATAGGTTGTACCTGCCTCATTACTCCCTTCCCCCTGACCACGTTGCGCGGTTTGGTCCTAACAGCACACACCCAATTTGGGTTCCTTCCATCTTCGACGTAGAATACTTGATCTACCTGAGATGTAAGCATGTACGACTCGTCCTTAATCAGTTCTCCTCTGTGGACGAGGTGATTGAAGTTGACAAACACTAGGCCATACTCGTCCATTGTGAATCCTCTGTCCATCGTGGGGTCTGCCCAATTGCACTTAAATAGGACATACGTAGTCCTGTCATAGTACTCGACCTCAACTATATCAGTTAACTGCCCGTAGTACGTTTCGTCTTCAATGGTTGGAACACATACACCGCTGTTCTGAGTCCTCCTTCCCACATCATGGGCAAGCGTGTGGAACAGTTTCCCATTTAACACGTACCTGCTGTACTTGACTGCTGCCTCCTTTAGTCCTCTACAACTCATAACCAATTTGTGGCCCAATTGCTCCCTACGTTGATCGTTCAGGCCATCAACCTATGTTATAATTACAAATATTAAAGACCACATTGGTTAATTACACTGAACACGTAGAAATTCACCCAATTTCAAAATTACCACTATTTCCTTACATATGCATGGTACCATTCATAGAACTGCTTATGATGTTGTGCTTCAATAAGATCCTCCGTGATGCGACCCCTAGCGCATGATCGCCTAAGCGCGTCTTTGTGCATCCTACACTCACCGTATACAATTACGTAATAATTGTTATTAATATTTTTATTCAAATTCTATTAAATATATAAACACTACTTACATCCGCAAATTGTGAAACTTGTCAAAGTTGAACACAATATAACGATGAATCTAGTGCATTGTCAACCGGTTCAGGGTAACTCGCGTGCTCGCCCCCTTCGATCCATCAGGATTTCTCTGAGGTCTGTTGTGGAAGGTTGGTGCGTTATCCAGATACCTAGAACAGAACGTTACTAGCTCCGTCGCTATGTACCCCTCTGCAATGCACCCCTCAGGAGCCACTTTATTGCGCACATTAGACTTAAAACTCCCAAGACTCCTGGTGTACACACATACACGACAATAAATTGTCCTTGTTTAGTGAACCAATAAAATCAATATATTTATATATTACTAACGGAATTTTACCTCTCTGCCGGGTACATCCACCTATACTGCACGGGTTCGCCGAGTCTACACTCGCACACAAGATGCACGACCAAGTGGACCATGCTGGAAAAAAATCTTGGAGGAAATACATGTTCTAGCTTGCACAACGTGATACAGACGTCACCCTGCAGTCGGTCCATCTCATCTTGTGTTAGCTTGGTTGAGCATATGCCTCTGAAAAATGTAGAAATCTCCACAAGAGGTCTAACCACTTTATCTGGCAATGACTTACGCATTGCAATGGGGAGAAGCTGTTGCATCAGTATGTGGCTATCATGGCTCTTCAACCCCGAAATTGTACAGTCCTTGTGCCGAACACACCGTGAAATGTTCAAGGCGTATCCGTCCGGGACCCTCACATTTCGAAGAACCTTCAGGAAATTTTCTTTGTCCTCCTTAGACATCGTGTGACAGGCAGTGGGAATATACATCTTACCATTTGCGGCAGTGAATGGATGCAACTTAGGTCTCAACCCCATTTCCTGTAAGTCCAGCCGAGCTGCCAGGTTGTCCTTTGTTTTCCCTTTGAGGTCCAAAATAGTGCCAAGTATATTATCCGTGATATTTTTTTCTATGTGCATAACATGAAGATTGTGCCGAAGCAAATTGTCTTTCCAATACGGCAATATGAAAAAAAAATACTTTTCTTCTTCCACATAACATCATCGGAACTCCCTGTACCCTTCTTCCGCTTCTTCCGTTTCTTCTTCTTACCCGCGTCCTCATCCCCAAACGCAACTCCGTCTAACTGTTGGAGATCTCGTCTCCGCATGGCACGTTTGGCGCCCTGTCGAATTCTTCAGTACTTTCAAATGTTCTTCTGTTCAGCCGCCACAGATGTTCAGTTGGCAAGTATCGCCTGTGCCCCATATAGCAAAATTTACATCCGTTCTTTAAATATTTAGAACGTGTCGAATGCATACAGCAAAGACATGCCTTCACACCCCTGTTTGGCCAACCAGATAAATCTGCATACGCTGGCAAGTCGTTTATTATCCACATCAACTGAGCTCGCATATTAAAATTTTCCATCTTTGAAGCATCAAATGTCTGTACCCCAACATTCCACAGTTCCAGCTACTCATTAATCAATGGCTGAAGGTAGACATCAATATCCATACCAGGTGAGCTCGGTCCAGGGATAACCAGTGACAGGATGAACGACGTCTGTTTCATGCACATCCAATGAGGCAAATTGTACGGCACAAGCATTACGGGCCATGTGCTGTGGGATATGCTCATGTTCCCAAAAGGATTAAATCCATCTACTATCAAACCAAGCCGAACGTTCCTGCTGTCTACCATGAAATCTGGATGTAAAATGTCAAACGATCTCCATGCCTCACCGTCGGCTGGGTGCCTCAATACGCCATCCCTAATGCGGCCTTCTGCATGCCATCTCATATATGACACAGTATGCTTAGACATGAATAACCTCTGTAACCGTGGGATGAGTGGAAACCACCTCAAACGTCTTCACCAGACATTTTTTCCTCAATGATATGACCTCACCATCCTCATCTATATGTGTATCAGCCCTCCACTTAGATTCTCCGCATACGGTACATGAATCTAATTCCAGAATAACATACAGTCATTACGGCACGCCAGAATCTTCTCATACCTTAGACCCATGGAACTTAGGAATTTCTTCGCCTCATACGTATTAACTGGCAAAGTCTCATCGCAAGGAGGCAACAGATGGTTGATAAACTCGAGAATGTCTAAGAAAATTTTGTTACTGATACCTCCAACGCACTTCAAATTGTACATGTGTACAGTAGCACTCAATTTACTATGCTTGGTACCAAAGTGAAGTGGCTTCTCGGCAGTCTTTAACAACTCTTAGTACTTCAATGCGTCCCCGCAAGAGGTTCCTTTGTCAACTTGTTACAGATCCGTACTAAATGCTTCAGGAACATCGTGCATGCCGAAGGCGTCACGCAACATGGCGTGCATGTCACCCCCCCTGTTCTGTGAATTCACCCTATTCAGTGCTACCGGCAGCCAAATCTGTGCCACTGGGATGACTCGAACACTGACTAGGAACAGTAGACCCGCTCGTGGTCTCACCGTGCATATACCACAAATTGTATCCCGGAGTCATCCCCCTACCTCCTGTCAGGTGGGCAAGAACGTAATCTGGAGTGTGACTCTGATTATTTCGACAATACTTGCATGGGCAGTAAATTTTGCCATCGACAGCCGTACATTTACTAACGGCAAATGCAACAAACGCCCTACACCCGTCGTTATACTCGGTCGTATCCTTACGTGCTGACATCCAAGACTTGTCCATATTTCTCTGTGTAGGAGTAAGAGACCGAGACAAATAATATTTCTTACAGTATAAACTTGTAAAAAAGAAAGATCATGTGTTACAATTTGACGGTTATGGTTTTAGGGTTTAGGTTTTATTGTTTTTTAAGGGTTTCAGGTTTATGGTTAGGGTTTTTGTTAGTTTTAAAGGGTTTAGGGTTTAGGGTGTAGGGTTAGGGTTAGGGTTTTATTGTTTGGGTTTAGAGTTTTTGATTTGTTTTTTAAAGGGTTTGTGTTGGTTTTTTTTTTAAGGGTTTGTGTTTGTTTTTTTTTTTTTAAGGGTTTAGGGTTTAGGGTTAGGGTTTTAGTTTTTTTTTAAGGGTGTAGGGTTTTTGTTTGTTTTGAAGGGCTTAGGGTTTTAGTTTTTTTTTTTTTTTTTAAGGTTAGGATTTTAGTTTTTTTTCTTTAAGGGTTTAAGGGTTTTAGTTTTTTTTTTTTTTTTAAGGGTTTAGGATTTAGGGTTTTTGTTGGTTTAGGGTTTTAGTTTTTTTTTTAAGGGTGTAGGGTGTTTTAGTTTTTTATTTTTTTTAAGGGTTTAGGGTTTACGGTTTAGGGTTAGGGTTTTAGTTTTTTTATTTTTAAGGGTTTAGGGTTTACGGTTTAGGGTTAGGGTTTTAGTTTTTTATTTTTTAAGAGTTTAGGGTTTAGGGTTAGGGTTTTAGTTTTTTATTTTTTGTAAGGGTTTAGGGTTTAGGGTTTTAGTTTTAGGTTTTTTTTAAGGGTGTAGGGTTTATGGTATTATGCCACGTCTACAATTGTAGAGTTTTTAATATAAAAAAAATATTATAATTATATATATAATTTATTCACGTAAATACAAATATAAATCCATGCAACCCTAAATATGAACTGTACACATTGCTAAACCCTAAGCCCTAAAACTAAACCGTAAACTATAAATTAAAACTAAATCCTAACCCTAAATTTAAACCCTAACACTAAGTATATATATATATATACTATACAAAACCCTAAATTAAAACTAAACCCTAACCATAAAATTAAACCCTAAAACCCCTAACCCTAAGTGTATATACTATATATAGCCATAAACCCTAACCTTAACCCTAATCTTAAGTGTATGTACTATATATAGCTATAAACCCTAACCCTAAATGTATATACTATATATATCTATAAACCCTAACCATATATATTATATATAGCTATAAACCCTAACCCTAAATGTATATACTATAGGTATCTATTAGCCCTAACCCTATACACTATAAATAGCTATAAACCCTAACTCTAAGTGTATATATTATATACTATATATAGCCATAAACCTTAACTCTAAGTGTATGTACTATATATAGCTATAAACCATAAACCTAAGTGTATATACTATATACTATATATAGCCATAAACCCTAACTCTAAGTGTATGTACTATAAATAGCCATAAACCTAAGTGTATATACTATATATAGCCATAAACCATAACCCTAAGTGTATGTACTTTGTTATGTTGCATTTTGTTTTTGTTCCTAAACGTATAATTATGGATATCTACATATATATAGCACAAATTTAGTTTAATTATGCATATAGTACAATATGTCAATTTAGTTAGGGTTTACGTACTTATAAGTATACTATATATATATAAGGAACTCATCATATAAACCCCAAGTATAGTATTTACATATAGGACTAAAACCAATGTATTTGCATTATGTATAAAGTTTATGTACTCAACATGCAAAATTTAAGATTATGCATTGTGTACAAAATCCTAAATATATATATATTTTTTAATGTATATATGGAAAAAAAAAAAATTAACAGTTGGCCACGTGCATTTATTACACGTGGCCACATATGGCTGCGTGTAAAAATACACGTGGCCAGTTGGACACGTGTAATAATATACGCGGCCAATTGTACACGTGACATAATTACACGAGGCCAACTGTTAATTTTAGACATAAACCCTAATCCTAAGTGTATGTACTTTATATAGCAAAAAACCCTAACCCTAAGTGTATGTACTATATATAGCTATCAACCCTAACTCTAAGTGTATCTACTATATATAGACATAAACCATAACCCTAAGTGTATGTACTATATATAGCTATAAACCCTAATCCTAAGTGTATCTTTTATATATATCTATAAACCTTAACCCTAAGTGTATATACTATATATAGCTATAAACTCTAACCCTAAGTGTATATACCTACTATATATATCTATAAACCCTAACCCTAAGTGTATCTACTATATATATCTATAAACCCTAACCCTAAGTGTATATACTATATATAGCTATAAATCCTAACCCTAAGTGTATATACTATATATAGCTATATAAGTATACTATATATATATAGCCATAAACCCCAATGTAAGGGTATATACAAGTCGTTATAAATGTATATAGTTTCTAAACCGTTTACATGCATACATATATTATATATATGTATATAGTATTATGAATAAGATTTTTAACTTTGTTATGCTGCATTTTTTTTATTTTCTCAACGTAGATAGTGTACAAAACCAAATCTTAATTTGGATATATATATATAGTACCAAATTTGGTTTAATTATGCAGTTAGTACAATGTGTAAATAAGTATACTATTTATAGTACATCCATTTATGTAAATGCATATAGTACAATATGTAATAATGCATATAGTACAATATATATAGTAGCCCTAAAACTTAACCTTATGCTATATAGTTAAGAAAGTAAGTTTTTTTTTTTTTTTTTTTTTTTTTTAAATCCTAAATACAATATTTATTTTTTTAATATATATTTGGAAAAAAATTCACAGTTAGCCACGTGTACATATTACACGTGGCAACATATGGCCGCGTGTAATAATGCACGTGTCCAGTTAGACACGTGTAATAATACACGTGTACAATTGGCCGCGTGTAATTAATCCACACTGCCAATTAGACACGTGTATTTTATACACGTGTCCAGTTAGACGCGTGTATAAAGTAAACGTGTCCAACTGGACACGTGTATTTTTACATGTGTCTAATTGGACACGTGTATAAAATAAAAGTGCGTGTCCAGTTGGACACGTTTATTCTATACACGCGTCTAATTGGACACGTGTATAAAATACACGTGTCCAATTGGCCGCGTGGATTAATTACACGCAGCCAATTCAGATGTTTATACCAGACACGTGGCTATCTGGACGCGTGTCTACAGTAACAAGTACTGTAGACACACGGCCAATTGTTAGTTTTTTTGTGGTGATACCACACTCATCTTCCGACCATCCCCTATCCTTTCTAATGTCCGCCCAATCACACTTGAATATCACATACCTAGTTATGTCATAGTACTCTACCTCGATTATTTGAGTTAGCATCCCATAATAGGTATCGCCATCAACTGTAGGCATACACACGCCAATATTTTGGGTTGTTTTTCCTTCATCTTGGACCACAGTGCAAAACAGCTTGCCATTAAGCACATATCGGTTATATTTGAAGGCCGTTTCAATTGGCCCTTTAGAATGCCATACAAGCTTATTCCCTAACTCAGTTCTACTTGTCTGGTCCATTCGGTTGACCTGTGATTTGAGATAACATTGCTTATAGTTGGAAAGATGTAGAAAATTACATATACAATAAAACGTCGCTCATAAAATGATCACTATTATTTTATAAACCATATGAAATTCTTACATAGTTAAGGTACAAATCACAAAATGTGTCCCTATGTTGTAGGTGCAATTCTCTGTCCAATAGTCGGCCCCTATTGGAGTCATGCCTCAGCTCATCCAGGTGCATCCTATATGTTTGCAGTCCATATTTAGAATAAACAAGTGTATGTTTGAGCCAAAGTAAGATGTATTAAAAAATATAACTCACGTGCACAATTGAAGGAACTCATTGAAGGAACTCATCCGAGTTAAAAATAATATATCGATGAATCTGCGTCAATGTGCATTAGTCAAGGATTACTTGTGTTACCGCTCCCCTAGCCTCATTAGGGTTTCTCTAATGCCTGTTGTGGACTGTGGGTGCGTTCTCTAAGTACCGCGAACAAAATGTGAGCATTTCATCCACTAAGTAACCTTCCGCTATAGAAACCTCAGGTGCAGCTCTATTGCGCACTAAGGATTTGTACCATCCAAAGGACCTACATAGAAAAAACATAATTATCCTTTGTATTACCTCATTGAGACAATAAAGGGAAAAAACCTTATATATATATATATATATATAAAATACATAATTACCTCTCAACTGGATACATCCACTGATAGTGTACCAGTCCACCAAGTTGATATTCGCGAACCAAATGTATGACAACATGAACCATGATTGTAAAGAAGCCCGGAGGAAATATTTGTTCAAGCTTGCACAGTATGATAAGGATTTGAGCTTCATGTCAGGCTAAATCTTCTTCCGTCAATGTTTTCGAACATATACCCTTGAAAAATGCTGACACTCTATCAAAGGTTTCACAACCTTCTTTTCCAAGGACCCACGAAAAGCTATTGGCAGGTGTTGTTACATGAGTATATGGTTGTCATGACTCTTTAGACCAACAATGGTACGGGCTTTCAGGTTCACACAATGGAACACATTGGAGGCATATCCATCAGGTACTCTGACATCTGCTAAGTTGTAGCAAACTACATCTGCAAAACACCATACAACACAATGAATTTAAAAATTACATTTGCAAAACACCATACATCTGCTAAACGGCTCTCAACAGAAACTACATCTGAAAACTAAACCTGAGTTTTCACTTCCCATGAATCTCCCACTTTAATGCATTATTTTTTGTTAAATCATAAACTAAAAAATTAAAAATTTAGTTTCGAGAACCTCAAATAATATTCCTGTTGTGGAAAGTTGCAAACAATCAACAAGGCATCATCAAAAATTAAACGTAATGCACTAAAATAAATTTAAAAATAAAAATGCAACAAAAAATTTAAAAAAATTAATTAATTAATTAAAAAAAAACCTTTGGTCGTCGGTGGTAGTTGATGGCCGGTCCTCTGGTCGTCGGTGGTCCTCAGTGGCCGAGCTTGTTCCCTTCGCTGGAGATGTGAGAGAGAGACTAGAGAGAAAGCATGAGGGAGAGAGAGAGAGCTAAACAGAGAAACAGAGAAAGCTAAAGATCGAGGGAGTTACACAGCTTTCGGACGGTACCTTGACCGGTGGTGGTTTTACTGAGAGAGAGAGAGAGAGACATAGAGAGCGATAGAGAGAGAGAGAGAGAGAGAGACTGCCGAGGGAGAGAGACGACGTACAACCATCAAGAGAGAGAATGTCGAGGGAGAGGAGAGAGCCGATTGAGAGAGAACCTTGGTGGCCAGCTTTACTAAGAGAGAGAGAGATCAGAGATGGAGAGAGAAAACACTGAGGGAGAGAGACGTTTTTTCAAAAAAAAATTCGCAATTAATGCGAAATGACAAGGAGTGGCGCGCGACAGAATCATGTCCCGCCCGGATGCCTCCCGAACCCTTTTGGAGTCGTTTTAAGTTAAAACGACTCCACCTGGAGTCGATTTCTCTTAAAACGACTCCAAATGGAGTTGTTTTTTTACTGGAGTACTTTTTATCAAAACGACTCCAAACTAAAATGGCTCCAATTGGAGCTTTTTGATAAAAAGGACTCCGTCTAAAGTCTTTTTTGTCCCAAAACGACTCCAATTATTTTTAATTTTTACTCTAAATATTTGTATATATATACACACACACACACACACATTGTATAGACATATATTGTGTACATATGTGTATAACATATATATTATATAGACAATATATATGTTATATATTGTCTAGACATATATGTGTGTGTGTGTGTGTGTGTGTGTGTGTGTGTGTGTGTGTGTGTGTGTGTGTGTGTTTGTGTGTGTGTGTGTGTATTATACTTATATCATAGATACTTAGTTATATAGAATATTTTAGACTTAGCTCGATCACATTATGCGTACACCATTAGTTTATGAACTCGAATATCATTCAAAACAAGCTTGAACTCGCTCGAGTTTTAAACGATCGAGCCGACCAGCTTAAACATACATTTCATAGATCGGCTCTAGTACAAGATTGAAAAATTATACATATACCAATAAATAATATATGAACTCGAATACCATTATATAGTTGAAACACACATTTCATAGATCGGACTAATGCACTAAGATCGATCGGATGATCAATCAATCATATTATTCTATCATGATCAATCAGACAACTAGACTACGATGCTGTCATGATTGATCAGACTAGTATTTAGGATCAATCGCACATTAGATCGAACATTCACTGTGTCAAGTTTGATTGATCGAACTCTATCACGATTGATCAGATTAATGCAATAGGATCGATCGGATGGTCTATCAATCATATTATTATATCATGATCGATTAGACTACTATACTAGGATCGATCGGACGTTTGATCGAACCTTCACTGCGTCAAGTTTGATTGATCGAACTATATCACGATCGATCGGAACAATTCACTAGGAATATCAATTGGATGTTCGATCAATCAGAGTAATACACTTGGATTGATCAAATGATTCTATCAATCCTATGATTTTTCCATGATCGATCGGACTGGTACTTAGGATCAATCGCACGTTAGATCGAACGTTCATTGTATCAAGTTTGATTGATTGAACTCTATCACGATCGATCAGACTAATGCAATAGGATCGATCGGATGATCAATCGATCATATTATTCTATCATGATTCATCAGTCTACTACACTAGGATCGATTAGACGTTCGATTAAACCTTCACTGTGTCAAGTTTGATCGATCAATCGAATTGTATCACAATTGATCGAACTAATGCACTAGCATTGATTGGATGTTTGATCGATTGGAATAATACAATTAGATCGATTAGATCTTCTATCGATCCTATAATCTTGTCATGGTCGATCATACATTAATAATAACTCAAATATATATATATTTAGTGCTATATATATTAATTAATTTTATTTATAGTATATATGGTTAGAATTAGGGGTAATTACCTTTTTCCCCCATCAACTACCAGCCATTGTCAACATGCTCCCATGAACTGACACCTCGACCAAAAGAGAGCATCCAACTACCATCGTTACCCACTTTGCCCCCATCCGTCAGTCTAATTCACACAAAGACCAAAATGCCCTCTACAGTAATTAATAAAAAAAAATTAAAATTAATATTTAAAAAAAAAAACTGAAAAAGGGCGCCACCCTTAGATTAATTTTTGTTTTTGTTTTTTTTTTAAAACAAAAAAATATATTAATTTTAATATTTTTTATTAATTACTGTAGAGGGCATTTTGGTCTTTAAACAAAAATTAACGCCCAAATATGGAATATTCCATCCAAGTTAACGGAATCTTCTGACGGATGGGGGCAAAGTGGGTAACGATGGTAGTTGGATGCTCTCTTTTGGTCGAGGTGTCAGTTCATGGGGCATGTTGATAATGGCTGGTACTTGATGGGAGGAAAATGTAATTACCCCATAGAATTATTATAAATGGTGTTGTTTTTAATTTTTTAAATTGGAGACGTTTTCTTAAAACGGCTCAAAATAGAGCTTTTTGAACAAAACAGCTCTAAATGGAGTCGATTTATAAAAAACAGCTTGAAATGGAGCCGTTTGTAAAGTGGCTCGAATTTGAGCCATTTTGTCAAAACGGCTTCAATTAGAGTTGTTTTTGAAAAACGACTGAAAATGAAGCCGTTTTTATAAAAACGACTCTAATTAATATTGACCGTTTAAATAGTAACGGCTCAAATTATAGACTTTTTTGTAGAAACGGCTCAAATTAGAATCGTTTTATACAAAGCGGCTCCATTTTGAGCTGTTTAAATTTAAGCAGCTCAAAATTTTGTTGAAGCGTTTTTAAAACGGCTCTAGTTTTAGCCCTTTCTATTTAAAACGGCTCCAAATGAAGCTGTTTTTCTAAAACGGCTCTAATTCGAAACATTTTAGGAAAACCGCTCCAATTGGAGCCGTTTTAGTTAAAACCATTGGAGCCGTTTTTCTAAAACGGTTCCAACAAAAATGGCTTAAAGTGCCTTTTTTGTAGTGCACCCAACTATTTATCGGGTCAGGTGGCTCTCATAAGTGCCCTCTTACAATCACCTACCTGAATTCTCTCAAGTTCGGGTAGAGAATTTGAGGGGATCCAGATCCTGCAACTAACTCATCCTGAATTGAAAAGCCCTGGCCTATAGAATTGTTGTACGAGATAGTAGTGTTATTTAATAGATTGTTATACGCACAACATGAATAATGTGATAATAAAAATGAATTCTTAAATTAACACTTGTAAAAAAAATAAAAATATAGAATTACTTTTTACTGTTAGTTCATCACAGTTATAACAGTAACCTAACAATTTATTAAATAACAATATTGCTAAAATCAAAATTCACGTCAAAACATTTCCAAAATTTTAAACTTCTTTCACCCCCACTTACAGGCCATCCCACTTGGGCACATGGAAGAGCCATCCAGTCTCTAAATTTGTATGTGGACGAGCCTATATATTTGTCATGTTCTCCTCTGATCATGTTGGAACATCACAAAGACAAAATATTCGATCCAAAAGAACGCACCACCATGTTTTATTGTAAGAAATTCATTCTCAAGGTCGCATATATATCAATCTATCTGGTAGGGTTGTAGACAATGTTTGTTAAAAATTAATTTAGTAATTAAATTTATTGTTTTATATAAGTTTATGTTTTTAGGATAATTGGTGATTTAACATGGTATCAAAATAAATATTTTGAGTTTAAACATTGTCTCAATCGATCATTCACCTTTCATTTCAATTTGAAAAATGAAGACTCTTAAATAATCAACCGTAAAACATTCAACCAAAATATAAAGCGTAAAAAGTAAATAACACTGATATTTTTGATACGAAGTGGAAGCTCTTTGCACCAAATAGAAAAATCACTCCGAGGCAACCAAACTTAGGCAATTCATTATTTAGAAGAAAAAGCTAGTTACAAGATAGTCGTACTCACATAACCCAATGCAGTAGTCATACCTTTAACTCTAACACGTACCTATAGTGAACACCTCTCAACCAGATCTTTTTTTTTTTTGAACGGAGAACGGAGCTCCAAATATTCATCCTTAGTAAAAGCCAAATCACAGTGAGTAGAAATACAACCATCCTACACACTAAGTCAGAAAAAACTGACTTGAGTGCTGCCTACAACTGCACAAATATTACAAGAACTGGCAATTGAGCCACTCTCTCACAATAAACACTCCACTACTAAAAAGAGAAGGCTGATCTGAGCATACAAGCCCTAAAAACAGACCCATAATATCTGCAAAAATCATAGGCAGACTTTGAAGAAAACTAAGAAATACAAGAGAAGAATAAACACACAGCAGAAAAAACCAACACAAATTCGGCCAAACAGGGAGTTCTTGAACCACCGGCGACGGCGCGTGGGTGACACGCGCAGGCTCCGGAGATCTCCCCGCCGTAGTCGACCACCATGGACCACCAAACACCAGCCACCAAGACCTAGAAGATTGGGCGTAACCCTCACGCGCTGACCAGGGAGACAACTCCCTGGCGTGTGCTGGTCACGCGCTTTGAAAGAGAACTCCGACGAGGCCGTGGAGAGCAGCGGTCGGACTGGAAAATGACGACAAAGATGATGACGAGGCGCGTGTCGAGAGAGGACCAGCGGAAAATCCCAGATCTGGCTTCAACAGAGCATAAGAACGGATAGAAGAGCGGCCAGAGATCACCGGAGACATGCCCGGAAAAGACTCCCCGAGGACTTCTCATGATGCCTTCCTGCCAGAAGAAAAACAAGAAAAGAAAAGGAAAACAAACACAACAACCTCCACCGGATCAAGGCCGAGAGGACCAGAAAGCTCCAATGGATCTAACCATGGAGAAAACAAAAGAACCAAACTAGCCCAAAAGGGCTAGGTTGGAAACCAAAAAACCCAGAAGGAGGGAGGCGTGAAGCCTCCCTCCCCACAAACAACAATCTCTTTTAGAGACTTCTCTCTCTAGAAAGCTCAAAGCCTCTCTCTCTCTAGAAGCAAAAAGCCGTATCGGTAATCTACCTCTCAACCAGATCTTATGTCTGAAATCACAAACAGGGGTTGTAGATGTACTTACCTTGATGAGAGCTACGGTTGAGTCGCTTTCATCTCTTCTCCCATATCGCAAAGGAAGCTTCTATTTCGTGCACTCCCCGTCTTTGAACAGTACAGCTTCACAGTTGCAATCCTGCAAACATGTTTCCCCGTAATTATCTTGGGCTGGCAATTTGATAACAAAATAATTATCATTTTCCCATACGGTAGTAGGCACTGCTTCCTTGTTATATATGTCACTTTTACAACTTTCTACAGTGAAATTCCTTTCACAACTAGTCTAGCCAGAATCTGGCATAGTACCGCTGAAATCCGGCAATAGTAGCCAGACATCACCGGATTCCGGCATAATTTTTTAGATTCTGACACCGAAAAATGTCGAAATTATTTTTCAGAAATCATTTTACGCCGAAACAAATGGAGCATTAATCAAACTTTACAAGTCAATAGAAGAACTGGTCTGTCATCAAGGAAGCTGTGAGCAAACAAAAAGTTCTTTATGCGTATTTTGAAGTGATTCTCACACTAGCTTCTTAGAGTGCTTCTAATGGCTTACGTAAATTTTTATGTAAAATAGCTAATCAAAATTCACTTTCTCTAATTTAGCTAATGTCTTCTCTCTTTTTTTTTTTCTTTTTTTTATCAAACGGTCATATTTGTAAACGGTCGTTTTGTTAAAATGATCATTTTTCTAACCAAGGGATGCTTTTGAAACCTTGATTGAATGATTCCTCATCATCATCAAGCGGTGTATCATTTGGTCATATTTGGCTTATCATTTGGTCATATTAGAAGTTGTATGTAGATGAGAATTATTAAAAAAAATTATTCTTTTCTCATGCATGCACGTTTAGAGTGTTATAAAGTGAGCCTACGTTGAATCATGCAGGTTCAATTACTCTATTATGTAACTTTCTTATTTATAAATATTTTTAATTATAAAATTTTAGTAGAAATATGCATTAGATATGAAAAAAATTTTAAAGATAAAAGAATAAGAAATTAATGAATATTAAAATGAATCTGTAAAGGCAAATTTCTTAAAGTTGAATCTCAAAAGGGAAAAAAATAATTTTTAAATAAAAATAAATAAATAAATAATTATTTATATTTAAATATTACAAAAATGCCTCTTCTAAAATATTTGCCTAAGGCCTCACCAAACATAGAGCCAGCCTGAGAAGGAGTATATATATATATATATAATTGGATGAAAGCAATGTTTTTTCCAATCTTTGATGCCTTATTTTTTTTATCCAAGCCTAGGTTTCTTGACTAATTTGTTTCCAAGTGTTGAATCATAAACTTTTAAGTTCCCATGGATTGTGGAGAGTCCAATTGGCATTTTAATTTTCCATAACGGGGTTTAATTCTTACACTTCACCGGTACAACAATTGCACAACACCCCCTCACATGGGGTGGACTCCACACACTGGGCCCCACCCCATGTAAAGGGGTGTTGTGTAATTGTTGTGATAGTGTTGTAAATCCATCATTTTCCTTCCATAACAGAACAGACGTCATAACACAGTATCATCTGACAAGTGATTTTGATCATGTGCCATGTACGAGGTGGCTGGTGTTGTCTTCAAGAGGATGATGAGGTCATTAATCGACATGCATGGTAACTGACATCATTGTTATCTTAATGGCCGGAAGTAATAACTTGAGAAACACGCAAAGATAAATCATAATTTATATTTCCTATACATATTTTTTTTTACATCACATTTCAAATTTACTTTTAAATTTGTATGACTCACATTAAACCCAACAAATTTAATAATGAATTTGAAACATAATTAGATCTAGATGTACAAAAAATAAATAAGAAATATAAATGTATCATTTCTCGAGATATAAGTGTATCATTTCTCAACATGCAAAACCTAAATAATTCAATTGTGAACGACCGGCTGAATGGTAGCATCTATGTAGGCATTTGTTTACTTGGGAAGGTTTTTGATTCAGCTGGAAATACAATTACCAAAATGGAATTTAACCCAAAAAACAAAACAAAAAAAATATTGAGTTGACACAAGAACAATTTAAATAGGGAAAAGTACACTTTAACAACCTGAACTATCATTATATTTTCATTTGAGAAATGATTCTTGTACACCTATTGTACATTTTTTGAACATCTCTTTTCTACATTAACCATTGGATCTGTAGGACTTACAAGAACGCACATGTGGGTCCTATAAATTCAATGGTTGATTTAAAAAAGAGATGTTCAAAAGATGTACATGTTACATGTCTCTTTTCATTTACACCTCAAAACTTTAAAAAGTGGCATATAAGCCTTCTGAACTACTACTAAATGTCAAATTAGACACTTCTATATTTTTCTACCCAAAATACCCTTGAAAGTTATTAAAAAAATATATATATCCGTTTGAAAAAAAAATAAGGGAACTAATATGAAAAATGCAACCCTTTTTCATATTTTTAGTATTTTTACCTTTTCGTTTAATTTTTTTAATAATTTTAATTTTTTCAAATGGTAATTTTTTAATAACCTCAATGGCATTTTTGGACAGAAAAATGAAAAAGTGTTCAATTTGACATGCGGCGGTAATTCAGGAGTCATGTCACTTTTTAAAGTTTAGAGGCGTAAATAAAAATGTAGTCATTTTATAGGGGGCTAAAGTATATTTTTCCTATTTAAATATTCAAAGTCAAAATTTTGCGCATGCAAATCATGTGCACAAATTTCGTTTATTTTAAGGGTAAATGTATGATAAATTTCTGAATAAACTCACGATTTGAATTTATTCCCTCACTTTTTAATTTTCAATTTTTTATGCATGAGTTTTTGATAATTCGAAATAGATCATTCTGTTACTAGTCTGTCCAATTTTTTTGGCGATCGTTAGTGCAACGTTAGCATTTTTACCAAATCACTTTAAAATAATATTTCATTAAAAACTAAAAATAAATCTTTAAAAGAGGAAAGATTATTATTTTTTTTTATTTTTTTTTTACTTTGTTCTTTTTCTTTTAATTTATTAATTTATTTGTTTTTCATTTTTAACATTTCTTGATGATGATCATGTGGAGAAACAGAGTGTGTTTGGTTCGTTCTGTTCATGGTCATGAACACAGAGAAACTCCAAAGCGTTGCTACCTGAATCCACTACAGTAATTGTGGAAATAAAACATACACAGAAAGAAAAAAAAAAACAACCAAAATCCAATAGAGATAATTGCATCGTTGGTCCCTGTGGTATGCCATAATTATTTTTTACTCCCTATGATTTAAAAAGTCCATGAAAAGTCCCTGTGGTAAGCAATAATTACAAATCGATCCCTAGCATCAAATTCTGTTAAATTTTTTAACAGATTCCGTCAAATGCCACATCAGCGCCACATGTCGCCAATAAGATGGCGACACGTGTCCATATTAATAAAAAATATAAATTTATTAAAAAATAAATAAATAAACTTATTTTTTAAAAAAAAATTAAAATTCAAAAAAAAAAGAAAAAAAAAAAAGCAGCAAGGCGCGGCCACCCATGCCACCCCTGGGGTGGCGCCCTGCCACTCCCAATGGCCGGGAGTGGCCATCTTAAAGGGGTGGCTTGAAGGCCACCCCCAAGCAACTGGGGGCCACTGGGGGTGGCCGCACACCACCCCCGGCGGCCACCCCCATTGGCTTGGGGCGGCCAGGCCACCTCCAAAGGGGTGGCCCAGCCACCCCTTGCTTCCCCTTTTTTTTTCTTTTTTAAAATAAGTATTTTTATTTATTTTTTAATAAATTTATATTTTTTTTATTAAGATGGACACGTGTCGCCATCTTATTGGCGACACATGGCGCTGACGTGTAGAGCTAACAAATTCCGTCAAAATGGAGGACGAAAAATCGACCCAGGGAGTAAAACGTAATTATTGCATAGCACAGGGACCTCCCATGAACTTTTTAAACCATAGGGAGTGAAAAATAATTATGGCATACCACAGGGACCAACGGTGCAATTATCCCAATCCAATAAAAGCAATAAACTTTCTTTCTCGTAGGCTCTTTGTCTCTGTCTCTTTAAAACATAAATATGAAACTGCCATGATAAGAAGAGGTTTTGAGGAGCTTTTCAATCAACATTCTGTCAAGATGGTTGTCATCAACAACCGGAACATGGAATTGTGCCTCTTCAGCCATACCCATTCAGAAATGTCAAAACGAGATGCCCAACAGAAAGAAATAGAAGAATAAGAAAGAAGACAAGAAATGCAAGGAAAGAACGAATGGTGATTTCACTTTGTTCTTTTTTCTTTTTTTACAGGGATGGGGCACCCCACCGCTGGGTTGCCTTTCACCCCCCCCCCCCCCATTTTTCTTTTCTTTTCTTTTCTTTTTTATTTATTTTTTATTTTTTATCATTTACATTAATTCATGAACAATTACAACAAGTTATACATTTCCATCAATCCATCAACAATCACAACAATATACATTTCCATCGATCATCAACAATCACAACTATTGAAAATCAAAACACAAATTTCAACAAACATACAATCAATATTCTTTGTCATAGATTAATTGGAACAAAGTATACATATGGATTACATGCAAAACACAATCAGTGACTCAAGAAGATAGTTGCTCATGAGTCAATTTCGTCACCACTATCTACATGAAGCGCTACCGACGCATGCCCAGCAGTATGCTCCGCATTACCTACAAATGATAAAACGAACAAAGTCAGCAAATAATATGATATAATCATATCTGTAGCGCTCCATATTTTAAGATATAAAATATAACGTCTTAAAATAGAATTTAAGACCAAATAGTATAATATAAAATTATATGATTATTTATGGAATAGATATTCGTTAGTATTTAATATGAATATTTATAAAGGTTAAATATTCATTAACATGTTAGGCACGTGTATGAATTCTAAAATAATTAATCTGGAGATAGGCACTCGATCTCCTAAATCTGACGATCGATCCAAACGGTGCTTAATCCCTACAAGTAGTCGATCAACTGACCTATTGATCGATACCCTTTGTCCGACGCTCAAAATGTGCGACGATCAATCTCCTACTATTTGACGATCGATCGACACATCGATCGATCGCCATAAATGGGCAATCAAAACCACATGAGCCCTCGCTCGATCGCCAATTTCTACCAATCGATCGCCATCGTTCTGCAGATTCATGCACCAGTTGTCCCAAATATTTTGCAAATCATCATTTCATTTCAATTCACAATTCTAGCACAACATTCATCAACTTACTGAGCAAGGAGTCTTCCCTAGCCGTTGGATCAGTTTTCACTACAAATGATCCAAGCCATTGAGGTATTCTATAAATTGAGAAGATCAATTTGGTTTTCTACGTACTTCTCTTCTCCTTCCTTTAAGCTCTCTCTGGTTCTCTCACACTTGTCTTCTTTCTCTTTTTTTTATCTGGATAGCAATTCATGCTGTTCTTAGAGGAACAACAACAGCTAAGAAAAAAGAAGTAGCAGTCCTCTCTTCTCTTCTCACCCTCGGTTTGCAGCAAAAGAGAAATTCTCTCTTTCTCTGTTTTGTCCGGCAAGCTCGCATCTCTTCTCTCCTTCTTTCTCAACCCAGAAAATAGCTCTCTTTCTCCCTCTGAATCTCTCTTCTGTTCGGCCATCCACGGGTTGTAGAAGGAGGGAAGTTCTCTGAACTATCTGTTTCAGTTAGCACAAAGAAAGGAAAGAAAAACCCTTTCTTCTCTCCATCACTCTCAGGTCTAAAGGAACAAGACAAAGAAAAGGGAGATATAAAATGAAAAAGAAAGCACTCTTTCTCTCCTTGTCTTGGCCTGTTCTATAAGATGGAGTTCATTAAAAATATCCCCATAATTGTTTGGTGATATTTGGGTAAGTTTCTAAAACTAAGGCTTTGGTTTACTATTTTATGATTTAAAGTTATTAAGTATTCTAATGTTTTAAAATTGTGGTGTTTTAAACAAAAGTATTCTAAAGTGGCATATTTATTCATAAAACACGTCGTTGTGATGCCCGAGTAAAAGTAAATGTTTTATGAAAGCACTGTTGCGCTGCCCAAATACTTTTAAATACTATTAGGCATTTGATATCCTAATACCGTTATTCTGCCATGTAACGCCTCGCTTTTGCAAAAAGCGTAAGTGAAAATTTTTGAATTTCCACGTGACATTACTATCTTATTAGAGGTAAATGTTGGCAACGGAATATATGTAAATGTAATATAGATTTGGGAATAGATTGACACCTCAGAGCTACTACTGAAATACCTCAAAATATATATCAAGTCAGTGAGTATAATTATACAAACAGTGATAACAGTTATGCCTCACAGGGCAAGATAGTCATACAAGCCAAATATTTACATATAACTGGAGAACTATAAGTAATGTCTTAAGTTAGGTAGGGTGAACTACAGCAGGGTAGTCCCAAAATGAGAGGCTGTCTAGCCTTACAAAAAGCTGAGTCAGGAACCATCTATGGGTCGGGATAGTCATGATATTCCTCTTCTTCACAGCCTGAATCATTACACAGTACAGAGAGAAGACAACAACATAGAATACTAAAGTGAGTCCGCTGTTTCCAATAATAATACGAGTGCTGATTTATTTAATTAATGCAACACAATGCAATGGCCATATAATCACATGTATATACAAAATATAATCTATGACCGCGAATCATAGACATAAGATGAACATAAACGTAATCATAAAGCAATGACAGTTTTAAGTGTAGAGTTTTAGGTATTTCCCTTTTTCCACTACTCTGTTGGCCTTGGCACGATTAGCGTGTTATTTGAAACCTTGGTTTCCTCACTTAAATTTTAATTATAATCTTTGGGAGCCTTGGCTCCTGGAAACCTTGGTTTCCCTGGTGACCTTGGTACACCAGTTTTTGTATTTATTATTCTTTTCAGGTACCTCCTCATTCACTGAGAACCTTGGAACTCATGTGAAGCCTCGCGTACCCACTGTGGATCTTGATCCAACAGCTTGTTATTAGACAGGTTATTAAAAATAATAAAATATGCAAAACCACATGCGCAAACAAGTAAATAAAGAAGTAAACATAATATTATAGGAAAAGTCAAGTAGCTTCGTCCTCAGTAAGTATAGAGATACTTACTAGTTTTTGCTCCAAAAGTCTTTCTCTACAACTGCATAATTTAAATCATGTAGTAATACTAAATTAGTAAAAAGGTGCTACGAATATGTTTACTATACTTATCCTTAAAGTATTATTTTAACGATCGTTCTAACACTTTCGCTTTTGGTTTTCTAAATCAAGATATCGAATGCCATTTTAGATTATTGAATAATGAAACTAAAACATCCTCTTTCATTAGCCATTAATCCAACTAGTATATTGATATATGACTCCCACACATACCTATATATATATATATGTACACCTTGTAGCCAAAATAATCCTTTTTACACACACATATTAGCCATATACCCATATACACTCACGCACTAAGTTTATACTTTAATATTCTCATCCATGCAGGGAATTCCAGTACACAATTCACTTTACACACAAAATATTAAAGCAAAGCTACTATCTTGCTTATTTAAAACTTCATGAGTGTAATTCTCTCATTAGAAGAGGAGAAACAACGCATGATCCTAGGGAACAAATACTGAATTTCAGAGAATGAAAAGGAAGATTTACTTACCGAAATTTGTACCCAACAGATTGGATAAAAGGAAGGGGTCTAACTCCAAAATAGAGTGCTTGAAATGAGTTGGAAGTTGCTGGGTTTTTTAGATAGAATCAGAGAGGGATTTCAGGTGTTGGTTTCTGGTATTTTGTTGACGAACAAGAGGAGATTTAAGGCTTCATTTCTGGCTCATAAGTGCTGGTTTTCATAGGAGAATGAGAGAGTTTTTCCATGGAAGATTCAGCACTAAAACAGTGAAGGGAAGGGAAGCTTATGTGAGTGGTATGGGGGAGAGCTTTGGCTGATTTTTGATGTCCCATGCATGCTATATATAATAACTTTGAATGGCTGAGATCAAGCCAGCACAATTTCTTCCAATGGTTGGATCTTTGACAGCAAGAGAGAGAGATATCCATGCAAGATCATGCAATATCCAATATTAGATTTTTTTTCCATATCTAGTGTCATAATTAGATTGTACTACCATATCTAGTTCAATTTCAACCAAACTAAGCTAACTTAGGCTAACTAAATGGGTTTCAATCATTTGGAGCCGTCCATAGGTAATGGGTTCAAAATCAAAGGTAGAAAATCACTTCTCTGCTGTTTACCCGTAAGCTGCGTCGCACTGGATAAAATCGCTCGATCTAAAATTAGTCGATCGATCGACATCGACCCATAATCGCTCGATCGACATTAGAATTGTTCGATTGACTTTAACTTTACTGATCTATTTCTCTACATGCATAAATATATAATTTTATTAAACTAATAGTAATTCTTAAGCCTTATACTTATGCAGGCACATATTTAATAACCTAAGTATGGTGTCTTTCCCGGGCATTACATGCCAAATTTTATAAAAGATAAAATAAGGAATATGAATACTTGTGCTATTGTGCCATCCGTCTATTGTAAAAATACTATAATCAATATTTATATTAATGAGGTCACCATGTTTATTTTATAAATAACTATTATAGCGGTTATGATATCTCCTTTATTCAATAAACATAATGACTATGTGTATATTTTATACATAATATAAAATTACAATAGCAATATATATATATATATGTATATATATGTATATATATGTATATATATATATATATATATATATACATATATATACATATATATAGCTATTGTAATTTTATATTATGTATAAAATATACACAGTCATTATGATGCCATTTTAGCTTAAAGGGTATTTTAGGACATTAATTAATAAATGCCGTAATAATGCACACATGAAATATGTGGTAATATAATTGGTCAATTTTATATTCCATTATGATATCTAAGCGACATTAGAATTGAGTTAAGTGATTTAGAAGTCAAAAGTGATAAGAATGCTAAAATAGTTTTTAGGAATTTATACTAATACATTATCACATATATATAACTGTATAGTCGTCATTTCTGTGGATCTCTCTTTCAAGCAGAAAACTGTAAGTATTTCTAGAATACTTACTGAAAGTGATACTAGGTTCCATAATATGGTAATCTATGTTTTATTTAATTATATGCATTTATTTGATTATATGGTGATATTGGTTTATTTGATTATATGGTTATATTGGTTTCTATGATGTTGTGATCTCTACTGTATTTAATGGTATGTGATATAAATGACATTGCATATTTTACTGTCATGAGATATGAACCTGCTAATAAGTGAGACCAAGGGTTTAAATCCTAAGGCAAAGACCAAAGGTTTAAGTCCCAAGGCATCAATCATGAAAGGAAAATATGTGGTTAAAGTCCATGACATCTAAAGGGTAAGACCAGTTTGGTTAGAGACCCACGACACCAATGAAAGGAAAGCAGGTGTTAAAGTCCATGGCATCTATCTATGGTAAGACCAGAGATGGTAAAAGACCAACGACAATGATAAGACCGTATTATGAGTTAGCGTCTCACGACATCTATAAATGAGACTGTTGGACAAAATCACTTCTATGTAATGATGCTTAGTAAACATAGATGTTGTTACATTCAGAGTCTACATCTCGGTTTCGTACTTCATGAAGACTCTGTATAGAATTCAAGACAGTGTAGTTCAAGTCCATTGTATCCGTCCGGACACTCATCTGTCAAAGCATCATCCATCCGGATGACGAGAACTTTCCATCCGGACTCCCTTCTGTGTCCAGAAGCTTCGAACTGCTCTAGGTTGCATCCATCCGGATGTCTTAGCGACACGTCCGGACACTTTTCAGTGTTCAACAAGTAGTAGGGTTTCTGTCTTCGACATAGTCATGGGAAGTCGGCTGCAACCGCCTGGACAACGTGGTTATTCCATCCGAACGTTATCCTTGATAAGGCAAGTTGTGCAGAAGACGTTTAACCGCCTGGACATCAGTCTACACTGTCTGGACCCTCAAACCTTATTATGGAAATAGCGTGTAGCAAAAGTGCAACCGTTCGGACGCTAAGGCAACACCATCCGGACGTGGCCTAATTCAGGAGAGAATCTTAGGGAATTTGGAAAGCTGGTTGTATAGTTGTCCGTTCGGAAGCCCTTAGCTACCATCCAGACGCCGCCTAGAGAAAACCGAATCAGTGTCGATTTAGGTCTTCTGTAGCCGATAAATAAAGGCCTCTAGGCATGTAATTTGTAAGAATTCGGTAGTGAATTCCATAGTCCTTAGAGATAATATTTTAGAAGTCGTTGTACTAATCTGCTTACTCTCTAACTGTTGCCAAGTGCTGTTGCTGTGTTCATGTGAAGTCTATCTTAGGGAGGAGCCCTAAGGTAAAGGATTTCATTGAAGACCCCTTCAAGTAAGAGACTTGGTTGGGAAGCGTTCACGATATATTTCGTGTCAAAGTAATAGGAACGATTGCTGGATTGGGGTATGTGAGTACTTTCTATGTACTAGCTTTGTCTTCTGAATAGTGAAAATCCTGGGTTTTGCTGCCTCATAGTGGTTTTTCTCTTAATCTAGTTTTCACTTCGTCAATAAAATATTTGTCTCTTTTAAATTTCGCAATTTAAATATTTTGTTGCACACTATCACATACTTCGTAAATTAGAAGTCAATTTTATTTTTCAATTGGTATCAGAGCTTGGTATACTCTGGTTAAGATTAAATTCTTGAGTGTGTTCATTTATTGACTTCTAGTTTTCTTTTGTCTACTTATGTGATGGAAAAGGGTGAACTCCAAAGGATGTGTGACAAATTGTTTGAACAATTTGAAAGTTGTAAAACTTCTAGCATAGATCATTTTCAAAGACTCAAAAGTTTTGAAATAGAAAAAGATATGTTTATTGAAAAAATTAAGTCTTTAGAAGATGCTCTAATGCACTCAAAATTGCCTTTGGAAAAACCTTTTGATTATGTTATGAGTAATGGTGATGCTACCTCTTCTTCACATGATATGCCTACTCATAGAACTATGTTTGTCAAACCTAGCATGTCTATTCATCATACATCATACTACTAGTGGGAATAAGGGTAAAAGGTACAATTCTATCCCTACTTGTCATTACTGTGGTGTTAGTGGTCATATTCGCCCTAATTGCTTTCAATTACGCTCTCAGAAGCCTTAGGATAAAGAGCATGTACCTAGGGAAGATGAGCCTGGTATTAAAAATCAAGTTAGGACCTTATGTGATCATGTTAAGCTCATCAGTCAAAAAATTAGGTAGCCTTGCCCCTCATGAGAAAAACTGTATTGTCTAAAGGAAAGAATACCCCTAATAAGCAAGTTTGGATTAAGAAAAGTGACAATCTTTGTGTAGTTGCCCATACTGCTTTAAAAGTTCTAGATACTTGCTTGTGGTATTTGGATAGCGCTTGCTCCAAACATATGACAGGTGACAAGACACTTCTCAAAGATATTCAGATGGGCAGAGGAGGAAGAATTACCTTTGGAGATTGAAGTCTGACCAAGGTAATCGGCAAAGGACAGATTGACATTCTAGGGTTAGGGGTATCTCAAAAGGCCTTCTATGTGGAGGGGCTCAAGGCAAATCTCCTTAGCATCAGCAAATTCTATGATGTTGACTTGGTTGTCCAATTCTACAAATAGGAATGCAACATCTTTGACAACTATGGAAAGTGGCCAATGGGAGGAGAAAGAACTATTGACAGTTGCAATGGCCTCTGAAAATAAATAATGACTTATAAATTACCAAGTGTGTGTTTGTGTCCAACAAAATATCTTAAATGCGGAAAATAAAAGAGACAAGATATTTATTGATGAAGTGGAAACCCAATGAAGAGAAAAACCACTCCGGGGCAGCCAAAATCAGGAAATCCATTATCCAAAGACAAAGCAAGTTACAAAGCACTCGTACTCACAAAACCTATTGCAGTAGTCATACCTTTAACTATAATACGGAGCCCATCGTAAACGCTTTCCAACAAAGTCTCCTACTTGAAGGGGTCTTTGATGCAATCCTTTACCTTAGGGCCGACCCCTAAGATATAGACTTCACACGAACTGTTGAGTACACACCAGCAACGGCTAGAAAGCTAGCAGATCTTCAAATCTCACTAAATACCCTCTCTAAGCACTATGAAATTCTAAAATGAATTCTTACAAATAACAAGCCTAGAGTCATCTATTTATAGGCTTCAGAAAACCTAATTCTAGACAAATTCAGACTCTGGCTGTGGAGCGTCCAGACGGTAACTTACCCTCGTCCAGACGGTCTTCTGCGACCACCTTTCCAGAATTGCACGATTCTTTCCATAATAGGACCACGTCCAGACAACTTGTTCGAGCGTCCAGACGGTCTTCACTGTCACTCCTTTCCGCATTCGTAAAGGGAACTTGAAATATTCTAGAACATTGCGTAGCATCCGGACGTGTTGCCACGTCGTCCGAACGTCTTGCAGTAACTTTCCAAATAGTCTCGACTGAAATCCAACTCCGTGTAGAAATTAGAGAAGCTGGACCTAGCGTCCGAACGGTGTTGCTCTGACGTCCCGACATCTTCAACGCTGAAGCTTCTAGACACTAAGGGGCGTCCGGACACCTACAAAGGCCCATCCGGATGGTTGCACAAGAATCGATTGATTTGACTTGGAAATTGCATGGAATCTTCATGGACATCTTCTAAAACCTTGTGACTAGTCACATGGCTTGAAATGAACACTGTCCATATAACTTGAAGACATTGAATAAAACCAATAAACCTGTAAAAATGCAGTAGTTACATATAGTGTTTTTGTTAACCAGAATGTTGCCAACATAAAATACTAACAAACTCCCATTTGGCCATTTTGGGACAAAAAACACTTGACCGGTTTGGAAATACATTCCAGGTCCAAAAACAACAAAAAATACTCCCATTTTTTGTCATAAAAGGACAAAGTGTAAACAGAGTATAAGAGAAAAGCCATTGGTATTTAAAAAATACACAAGGTCTCAGAAAAGAAAATTGTTCTAGAAAAAAAAACAACCAAGAACAAATAAGAGAGTAATAAAAACTAAATCCTCATCATCATTAGGCTTGGGATGATGATACTTCAGGCACTCCCAAATGACGATCTAACTCTGCTCGACACGCTCTCCTATAAGATTGACTTCTCCCTGGAAAGCTCCCATGGAAGACATAAGCTGAGCAAAAGCATCTTCAATATTGAAGGAAGGAGGCACTGACTGAGATGATGATGCAGCAGATGAGGTGTCAACTAGAACAGGTGGAGGCTGAGGAACTTAGCCTTGACCCTCATGCCGCAACTGAGCATTAGACTTCATGAGATCTGTTTGCCAATAGGATCCGGTATCCTTGATCTGGGCTTAGAATAAAAAATGTCTGTCACAAACTGAAGACAGATGTGAGTGATCAAACACCCAAAGGACGGATTGGTGTTCGTCTCATCACGAACCATGAGCATAATGTGCAAAATGTGCTTGCACAGACAGAAAGGTGTCCTCATCACAATAGCATAAAGAAGGGTGGCCTTCTTGAGAGTAATTGCACTTCGACGAGCTTGGGGCCAAAAGTTGGTCACAATTATCTTTGCCAAAAACAGGTGCATAGGACCAAAGGCACCAATACTGATCTGAGAGTGGGACTTCTCCTGTGGTCAAGTGCCAAAGAAATCCAGGAGATAGTCCATGCTAGGTGCCTCAACACCATTTGGGAAAGGAACCCCTGGAACAGGAAGCACTGGAACCCTGATCACAACATTGATGAGCTGTGGGTCAATCTGAATGGTGTGTCCTCTGACAACAGTCTGCATAATCAGGCCTCTGTCGTCATCCTAAGTGATAATCATATGACCATAGAATTCCCACACCAGTCTAGGAAAAGCAAGGTAGGCACAATTGTAGAGGTACTCCCACTGATTCTCTTGAATCATTTGACCAATAGGGAGTAGAACTGGATCCCTCAAATCGGCGCGGAGAAGGTTCCGCTCTAATAGGGCTTGCCGCTTTTCCATGCGGAGATGCCTGTCAGCTACAAATTCTTCAACTCTTTTCTTGACTTTGGGTGGAGAGTTGTTTGAAGACATTTTTCCTGAACTAAAACACAAAAGATATTCAAAAAAAAAAATCATTAAATCATTAAATCCTGTTAGTTTAAAAAAATTGGGCATTAGGACGGCTGTAAAATGAACTATCCCAAAAGTTACAGACACATAAATAACCATAATAAGACATCACAACTCCGATGAAATCTATATCTCAACCCAACAACAGAGAATATGAGCAATAAAGGCAGTTGAAACTTCACATAGACCCAAACATAATTAATCCCTAAAAAATTCACTATTTTAAGCATAAAAAGTTAAAAACAATTAGTAAAAAGGAAAAGAATCATACTTGGGGTGGAGAGAAATCACAAAAGGACAATAACATGTGAGAGAAGCACGTGACAAGTGCAAAGAAAAATGCACAAAACGAAAACAAACCAAAAAGAGGGAGTCGTGCAACGTATGGGAGAATGCAATTTAAACCTCAAGGGTTCACCGTCCAAACGTATCACTAATGCCATCCGGACATAGTGCCACGTAAGTTATCGTACTAAAGCAACATCTGGACCTGAATCAGGAACATCCGGGCAAACCTGCCGCACCATCCAGATAAAAAGAACCACCGTCCTGACGCTTCACACAAAAAAAAAAAAAAAAAAATTGAAAACAAAGGAAAAAGAGCAGAAAAATATTTCCCAAGAAAATTTTCAGAACACGCATGTATAGATAGCTGATAACACAGTTCAATAGCATTTTAACTCTAATGCTAAAAATATAACAGAGAGTTAAGTAATTACTAGCAAAAATTTTCCTACAGAAGAATTTTTTAAACAGTATACTTAACTCATGTGAAAATTATAGGACTTCTAATTTATCAAGTGTGTGCAATAGTGTGCAACAAAATTTCACAATGCGGAAAATAAAGAGACAAATATTTTGTTGACTAAGTGAAAAATCAATTAAGAGAAAAACTACTCAGGGGCAGCGAAACCCAGGATATCCACTATTTAGAAGTAAAGTTAGTGCATAGACAGTAACACTTACACACCCGATGCAACAATCATATCTAGCACTCTGATGTGTAATCCAACACGAACTCCTCCCAACCAAGTCACCTATTTGAAGGGGTCTTCAATGGAATCCTTTACCTTAAGGCCAACCCCTAAGATAGACTTCAGTTCAGACACTTGGTAATGGCTTGAGAGTAAGCGGATCAACACAATAACTCTAAAAATAAACTCTCTAAGCACTACGGAATTTACTACCGAATTCTTACAAGCGTAGGGGCCTCTATTTATAGGCTACAGGAATCCAAATTCACGTCTGACTTGAATTTCCTAGGCAGCGTCTGAACGGTAGCTGAGAGCGTCCGAACGGACAACTGTCTGATCAGCTTTCCAAATTCACTGAAATTCTTTGCTGAATTGAGTCGAGTCCGAACGGTTGCACTTTAGCTGCATGCAATTTCTATACCAAGGCTTTAAGTGTCCGGACCATGAAGTATGACGTTCGGATGGTTGAATTGTTGCACGCAATTTCCATATATAAGGCTTGAGCGTCCGGACCATGGAAACTGTCATCCGGACGGTTGAACTTTGTATGCACGACTTGCCATATCAAGGATAGAGTCGAGACGGGAACACACATCGTCTTGACGGTTGCAGCTGTCTTCCTATATTTGTGTTTCGTAACGAAGTCCTTTTGCTTGTCAAACACTAAAAGGCGTCCGGCAGTGTTGCTGAGACGTCCAGATGAATGCAAGCTAGAATAATTCGAAGGTTCTCGGTACAGAGGAAGGTCCGAATGGAAAGTTCTCGTCGTCCGGATGGATGATGCTTGGATAGTTAAGCGTCCAAATAGAATATCACGTCATTTTGACTGATGCAAGGAATCTGATTTCTCTGACTTGGAAATTATGCAGAATCTTCTAGAAGTAACTCTGAATAAGAAGACTCTGAAAATAACTAAATCCCTGTTTAAAAGCATCATTACATGGAAGTGATTTTGTCTAATAGGAATACAGCCAATTACAAACCAACAAACTCCCCCTTTGGCCATTCTGGGACAAAAACACTTGACCGGTTAAAAATACAATCCCGGTCCAAATAAAAAAAAAATACTCCCCCTTTTTGTCACAAAATAACAAAGGGTAAAACAGAGTATCGAAAAAACCACTAATCAATTACTCCCCCTAAATGTCTCAGCATGACAAGTTTAAACATAGTAATAAATATTCAAGAGTTATAATGTTTAACAAATTATACAAAAACAGAAAGATAAAATCCCTCAAAATAAATAAAAACAAAGCACCAAAGAAAAATTAAACAGCCTTAGCCATAGGCGCATCATCCTCGTCATCACTACTGCTGCTAGACGTATGATGGTGCTTGAGACACTCCTAGATGTCTAGCTGGCTTTGCTCCACACGGAGATTAATAGAGTGAACCTCTTGCTGCATAGATGACATTACATGCTGCATAGAAGAGACAGTCAGCTGCATGTTGCTCATGCCCCTGTTGAGAAGCCAAAGCCTCCAAAATCTATGCATAATCGGCATCCTACTGTGTAGGCGGCAGAGCAGTCTAAAATGAAGAAGCAAAGTCTGGCATCTCAACATGAATAGGAGGAGGCGGAAGGTCGTCATCCTGTTCATCACGCCTCAGTTGCGCATTGGACTTCATCAGGGTCTGTTTGCAAAGGGGATCCTAGATCTTCATCTTCGGCTCTCTAGCTACATCAATGCCAGACTACAAGATGATCTGAGTAAGTAGGGAGCCAAAAGGGAGACCAGTATTATTCTCATCCCGAGCCTCTAGCATAACACCCATAATATGCTTGCATAGACAAAAAGGCAAGCGTAGATAGATGGCATAAAGAAACTGTGCCCTCTTCAGAATCAGATTACTCCGCCTAACAATAGGCTAGAGATTGTGCTAGACGATCTTTGCAAGCATGCGGTGTGGGGGAGACAAAGCACCAATCTTGATGGAAGAAGATCTCTCCTCACCCTAGGGGACAACATAAAAGAATTCCCGGAGCTCATCCAAGGAAGGAGGCAATACAACATTATAAGGACTGGCAGAGATCTGAAGAACTGGCATTCCAATGATCTGGCTGATAACCTGAGGATCAACCATAATAATATGCCCTGCAATGGTAGACTGTAGGACAATCCCAATGTCATCATTCTGTACCACCTCAAGATTTGCATAAAATTCTCAGATCAGTCTGGTGAATTCAACACAAGCACAATTGTGTAGGTAGCCCTAGTGATAAGTCTGTATAATCTCCTGAATATCATTTAGGGGAGCAACCACAATATTAGCACGAATGACATTCCTCTCTGGAATGACTGCCCTGTGCATAATTCTGGCTCTAAAGGCTGTAACATCTTCTTCTGTCCTTTGACGTACCTTGCATTGTGGACTGCCAGCAGACATGATTCTGCAAAAATAACCAACAAGATATGCCAACAATATTCTCAAAAATATTAGATTCTTGTTAGTTCCAAAAAAAAATCCGGCATTATAATAGCTATAATATGGATTTTTCCCAAAATTACAAGCAGTAAAATAACCCAATACAATCCAAAAATATGCCAAAACAAATAATCCCAACACAGCAAATATCACAAATATGCATATTTTATCTCAAAAATACAATATTCTAACAGTTAATAAAACACTCAAAAGAATAAAGGGAATTGAAAAAGTACCTGGAATGGAGAGAAATATGCACAATAGACAAAAATCACCGAGAAATCGTGAGAAAATCGCACCCAAAAGAGACAAAAAGAGAAGAAAAAATTAAGAGAGTGCGACGGCTAGGGGAGAAAGCAATGTTTTAACCTGTGGGGTCCCCGTCCAGACAAATCATTAACTCGTCTGGACACGCATTGCAACATAAGCATGCGACAGGACACGCTCGTCCTGATGTTTTTTAACTGACCATCCAGCCATCTAAGCCACACCCGTCCGAACGCAAGGAGAGACCGTCCGGACGCTTCACACTGAAAAATAGAAACTGAAGGAAAATTTACAAACAAATTATTTTCCCTAATGTCAGCTTCAGAACACGCATGTATAATCAACTGATAAAGCAGTCAGATAGCATTTCAATATATGTAAAGATATAAAAGAGACTTCAGAGTTCAATCAGCACAAAATTTCCATGTAGATAGAAATTTTACTTAGATTACTCAACTAATGCAATGCGTGTGTGTGTGAAGACTTTCTTAAAAAGGTATGAAGTTTACTGATATGACTTGAAGCAGCTGAATTTTCTAAAGAAGAGAGATCATTCAAAAGTCAAACCTTATTATTTACTAGGGCCTAGCCACCCGCATCTGATACACTCCCCCTAAGATGCAGCACCTAATAATTTTACTTGTACCATGAAGGACAAGATAAAATTTTACTTGCACCATGAAGGACAAGATAAAAATACATAAGATATCTAAAAAGCTAATTAAAAATCTGCATCTTTCTCCCCCCCCCCCCCCCCTTTTTGTTGAAAAAAAAAAGAAGCAGAAAAACAACAAAAACATGCTACATAGGAAAATAAAAATATCTAGTCCAAGCATGTAAGGTAAGGGCAAACCTAACCTCAGGGAGAGAGGTTTGGCTATACCAAGATAGAAAAGCAGCCGCCCAACGTGCTTTTTCTATCATCCCTATTTGTTGGTACTGTTTCCAGTACGGTGACGTGTTGCCTTGTGATTCATTGCCTTCCTTGATATTCGCTCTCCTCGTAATCTGTAAAATATTAAACGGCTCATCGGCTCATGGGGGTGCCGACCATACCCCCACTCCGATGCCTAAGTCAGTTCAAACTATTTATTTTCTAGAGAGTATCAATAATCTCAGAGCTTAGGGAATCTGCATGTGTTTAAAATACCTGGCGAAGTAGTCTTATTTATAGGCTCACAGTTCACAGTTATAAAACTGCTAGAATACTTGGAGCATAATTTGATTAGGAGTCTGAGTCCTAGATCACATAGTCTTTAATCTTATCTTCATAGAATTTGAATTGGGTAGTAGAGTTCAAACTGGATAGGACACTACTTCTTCAGCTGATGTCATACTATTAGGTACCTTATCCCATATTTGATGGGATAAAAGTCTATCTTGATATACTCGGGATATACGTCTTTTTGGAGATAACGAATGGTCTTGTAAATTGGGTTTGATCTTGCTAGGCCGACTCGATGGGCTCGGCCCACGTGTCTTTGGAGCTGATTATTTCTCCAACAGTTACCCCCCAATTCTCTTATTTGAATTTAGAATGTAAGAGAATTTAGTACCTCAATTTCTGAATCTGGATCTTCCATATTCTGTATCTGACAATTCCCGCCTCTTTCAAAGTAATTATGATGAATAATGCCTCGAATCTCTAGATTGGAGTGGCGTTTGACCTAATGGATGCCAATTCAATTCTTGGACACTTGTGATCTGTCAGAGTACTAATAGCAACTCCCCATAGATATCTTCTTCATAAGTGCCTCTACATAATATTGTCAGTCGGGCCAAAGTTGTGAAGATTATCTCCTACTCTTGGTAGGAGATGGATCGTACTAATGTAGTTGATTTCACCAAGATCGTGGTGAAATGCCACTCTGAAGCTTCTTCTCCGGTAGTGCTTCGCAGACCGCTTCCACAAAAATCTCTGTCGGCTGCTTTTAAGGCTCAGACTGGCGCTGAGGCTTTTGTTGTCCGAGACTTACAACGGCTAGGGGCTTCGGGTGGCCCGAGGTTTTGTGCTTAGCGTACTGAATCTTCTAATTTGAACACCATGTAGCTTGGTCTCACCTGTGAATACCTTTATTTTTGAACTTTGTAATGTTTGAATTCTTTGTTATGGAAAAACTTTCCATAACAAATCAATTCTGACTTATCCTCTAATAACTTGAACAAACAATCGGTTTGCGTAAGTTAACTGCGAGGAGGATAGGAAAAATCTTTTGTTCAACCTCTGAAATTAGGAGGAAAATATTTTTGGTTTTGGCCTTCGTGACTATGTGGGAAAAATCTTTTGTTTCAAAATATTTTTGTTTTGACCTCTGGGACTAGGAGGGAAAAATCTTTTGTTTTGATCTTCGTGCCTAGGAGGAAAAAATCTTTGTTTCGACCTCAGGGACTAGGAGAGAAAAATCTTTTGCTTAACCTCTGAGCCGAGGAGGGAAAAATATTTGTTTCGACCTTCGGAACTAGGAGGGAAAAATCTTTTGTTTTGACCTCAATGACTAGGAGAGAAAAATCTTTTTAGAATCGATGAACTTACTTGGTTATTTTTTGTAGAGGTGGTATCCCTGTATAGTTTGTTATAGGGTTTGTCTCCCCGTAAGGTTTATTGTAGGGGTTGTCTCCCCATATCTTTGTCCGAGCTGCTCCTGAGAGATCTTGATCCGAGAGCTTGGTTCAGCTTCGGTGATTTTTCCTTTGTAGAAGCTTTAACTTTGTTGAGCTACCCACCATAACTTTAGTCCCCAACCGCATGCCAAGTCATTCGAGGCGGATAGTCAGGTCATCTTGGTATCCTGGACGATGCTTCCTAAAGCTTTGTCAACTTGAAGCTTTGTTATCCTGAAGCTTATATCTTCCTGAAGTTTTGTCTTCCTGAAACTTTATCTTCCAGAAACTTTATCTTTCTGAAGCTTTACCTTTCTGAAGCTTTATCTTCCTGAAGCTTTACGTTCCTGAAGCTTTATTTTCCTGAATCTTTCCCTTCCCGAACCTTTATCATCCTGAAGCTTTATCATTCCGAAGCTTTACCTTTCTGAAGCTTTATCTTTCTAAAGCTTTACCTTCCTGAAGCTTTATCTTTCTAAAGCTTTACCTTCCTGAAGCTTTATTTTCCTGAAGCTTTATCTTCCTGAATCTTTCCTGAAGCTCTGTCATACTGAAGCTTTTTCTTCCTGAAGCTTTTCCTTCCTGAATCTTTGACTTTCCGAGTCTTTGTCATCTTGAAGCTTTATCTTCCTGAATCTTTATATTCCTGGATCTTTCCTGAAGCTTTATCATTCTGAATCTTTCCTGAAGCTCTGTCATACTGAAGCTTTTTCTTCCTGAAGCTTTACCTTCCTGAATCTTTGCCTTTCTGAGTCTTTATCATCCTGAAGCTTTATCTTCCTGAATCTTTATCTTCCTGGATTTTTCCTGAAGCTTTATCATTCTGAATCTTTACCTTCCTGAATCTTTTTCTTTCTGAGTCTTTGTCATCCTGAAGCTTTATCTTTCTGGATCTTTCCTGAAGCTTTATCATTCTGAATCTTTCCTGAAGCTCTATCATACTGAAGCTTTTTCTTCCTGAAGCTTTACCTTCTTGAATCTTTACCTTCCTGAGTCTTTGTTATCCTAAAGCTTTATCTTCCTGAATCTTTATCTTCCTGGATCTTACCTGAAGCTTTATCATTCTGAAGCTTTACCTTGCTGAAGCTTTATCTTCCTGAAGCTTTACCTTCTTGAATCTTTGCCTTCCTGAGTCTTTCTCATCCTGAAGCTTTATCATTCTGAAGCTTTACCTTCTTGTTTACCTTTCTGAAGCTTTTCCTTCCTGAGCTTTCGAGAGCTTGGTGCAGCTTTGGTGATTTTTCCCTTTTGTAGAAGCTTTAACTTTGTTGAGCTACCCCCCATAACTTTAGTACGCGACCGTGGGCCAAGTCGTTCGAGGCGGATAGTCAGGTCATCTTGGTATCCTGGACAATGCTTCCTGAAGCTTTGTCATCCTGAATCTCTGTCATACTGAAGCTTTTTCTTCCTGAATCTTTATCTTCCTGGATCTTTCCTGAAGCTTTACCTTCCTGAGCTACCCCCCATAACTTTAGTCTGCGACCGCAGGCTAAGTTGTTCGAGGTGGGTAGTCAAGTCGCTGAGCTTTACCTTCCTTTGCAGTAGCTTTATCTTCCCTGAGCTACCCCTCATAACTTTAGTCTGCGACCGCGGGCTAAGTCTTTCGAGGCAGATAGTCAGGTACCTGGGTATCCCTCTTAAGTTTGAGCCTGTTCTTGCTAGATTTCTGCCCGAGAGCTTGAATCAGCTTTGGTGAATTTTACCTTTATCTCGGTCTTTGAGGAGCCATATCTTGTGGTGATGAAGCCTTAGATTATCCTTATCCTTATCCTTTGGAAACCTCCAATCTCGCCTTGGTATCCTTTCCATAACCCTTTCGGGTCGTCCGAGGAATGGACTCGGGCCAATTCTTAACCTTATCCCTTCGGAAACCCCCAACCAAGGGGTTCTTCCCATTGAATCCTTTCCATGACCCCTTCAGGTTGTCCGAGGAAAGGACTCGGGCAGATTATTATTAGGATATCCTTAACCTTATCCCTTCGGAAACCCCCAACCGGGAGGTTTCTTCCCTTTGTATCCTTTCCATGACCCTTTCGGGTTGTCTGAGGAAAGGATTTGGGCAGATTCTTTTCTGGTTATCCTTAGCCTTATCCCTTCGGAAACCCCTAACCGAGGGGTTTCTTCCCTTTGCATCCTTTCCATGACCCTTTTAGGTTTGTCTGAGGAAAGGATTCGAGGGGATTCTTCCCTGAGCGTCCCCACCATAACTCTTTCGAGTCGTTCGAGGGGAGGAGTCGGGTGGATGTTGATGTAGCTTGATCATCTTTGGAGAAGTTTGATGAAGAAGTTCTTTTACTCTATTCCGGACTGCTGCTTTATTCTTAGCAGAGATCAATCAATACCCAGGGACTGTCTGTTCTTCCTTGCTCTCGGTGTTGGACTAATTGAGAGACTTTCCTTGTTTTTTCTGCAGGGTTGTCTCCCTGGCTCTCGGTGTTGGACTAACCGAGAGACTTTCTGTTAGTATTTTGGCCTCATTCTGTGTTTGGACAAAATCACTTACGTGTAAAGATGTTGTAAAAAAGGATTCCACTTGTCAAAGCATTTTCAGAAGACTCTGCACTGCGAAAAAGATAGAAGATTTCAGATTCCTTGTTAGCCGTCCGGACGCCCATTTGTCCACTGTTCCATCCATCCGGATGACATGTTCATCACGACCGGACGCCAGACAAACCAGCATCATCAGTCCGGATGACGTATCTTTTCCGTCCGGATCCTACACTGTGTCGAGAAGTTTCTGTTCCAGCTTGCATCCGTCCAGACCTCTCAGCAGCCCGTCCGGACGTCCATCAGTGATCGATCAGCTTCAGATTCTTTCCAAGTTCAGTATATGGGAAGATCGACTTCAACCGTCCGGACGATTTGGTTTCCCGTCTGGACGCGATCATAAATAAGGCAAGAATTGCAATTCAAATGTAACCGTCTGGACGTCAGTTAGCATTGGTCCGGACGCGCGCTCATCAGTTAAGGAAATTGCCGATTCAACTTCAACCGTCCAGACATCTGCCTCTCTTGGTCCGGACGCAAATGGAAATTGCGTGTTGAAGAATTGCCGTCCGGACGTTCATCCCCCTTGGTCTGGACGCGCTAAGCCTTATATGGAAATTACCTGCAGCGGACGTGCGATCGTCTGGACTCGGCTTTTAAACAGGAAAGATTTTCACACAAAATTTTTGGAAAATCTTTTTACACAGTTGTCCGTCCGGACGGCCCAAGTTCACCGTCAGGACGGCGTCCGTACATATTACAACAGTCGCCCATTCTGCACCTCAGCCTATAAATAGAGGCCCTTGGGCATTGAGAACTACAAGAATTCGGTATTGAATTCCACAAGAGCTTAGAGAAGCTCAAAATCCCTCTAAAGCCGTTTCAAGTGTGTTGTGCTACAACTGAAGTCTATCTTAGAGGTCGGCTCTAAGGTAAGGAATTCCATTAAAGACCCCTTCAAGTAGGAGACCTGGTTGGGAAGCGTTCGTGTTGGGTTACATGTCAGAGAGCAAGGTACGACCACTGCATCGGTACATATGAGTGTTACTATCTTTTATCTAGCTTCGTCTTCTGAATAGTGGAATTCCTGGGTTTGGCTGCCCCAGAGTGGTTTTTCTCTTAATTGAGTTTCCACTTTGTCAACAAAAATCTGTGCGTCTTTTACTTTCCGCTGTACTTAATTTTTGTTGATACTTTTTGCACACACTTTATTTTTAGAAGTCAATTTCAATTTTCATTTTCCTTGTATTGTTGTAGGGGTTGTCTCCCCATATCTTTTCTACGAAAAGGGTTAACAAAGTACTGCATATACTAAAATCAAATAACATAATGCACAGTGGCACTATATTCTTTTGTCATCTGTCCGGATGATTTTATGATCCTTGCACTCACGACAGGAGTGAGGTCTCGACACATAGTCTATTTTGCTTAATACAACAATCCAAATTTTTGACAAAAGATCCGTGATAAAGAGGCAATTTATGTGGGTTAACTCCCAATAAAAACTTTGTGAGCTTTCCATCAGGAATCATCAAACAAGAATTATTGCAATAGCACAAGAGTTCTATTTTATCAAAATATATATATTTTCGGCAAAGCGTTCAAGTGCATGCGTAAATATATTTTTCTAGTTGATAAAACAAGAATCAACATTTATCCTTACTTTAACATAAATCATGTTTGTAAAAGAAGAGTATAAACTTATCTGGTGAATTCGATGAAGATGAACCGTCTTACTTGGAGTTCCTTATCTTGCATGCCACTCGATATGGGGCTCTATGGGAGAGTTCCTTAAACTAGTCCCTCAGTTCGGATTGGTCCCTCTACACGTGACTGTGCCCTTCGGAGGATGGCAAATCTGGAGGGGTCCTCAGAGTGTGCCATTTGGAACTAGGAGCTCGGGCATAGTCTCCTCGGGATAGTACCCTCGGAATAATACTCTCGGTATGTGTCATCTCGGTACATACTTTTCGCCTCGGTAGAACACCTTCGGGTCTAACTTTTGTCCTTGGTAGAACACCCTCGGATCTAACTTTTGACCTTGGTAAAACACTCTCGGATCTATCTTTTGTCCTCGGTGAAACACTCTCGAATCTAACTTTTGTACTCGGTAGAACACCATCGGATTTAACTTTTCTCCTCAGTAGAACACCCTCGGATCTAACTTTTGTACTCAATAGAACACCCTTGGATCTAACTTTTCTCCTCGGTTGAACACCCTCGGATCTAACTTTTCTCCTCGGTAGAACACCCTCAAATCTAACTTTCCTCCTTGGTAAAACTCCTCGGATCTAACTTTCGTACTCAGTAGAACACCCTCGGATGAATTCGATGAAGATGAACCGTCTTACTTGGAGTTCCTTATCTTGCATGCCACTCGATATGGGGCTCTATGGGAGAGTTCCTCAAACTGGACCCTCGGTTCGGATTGGTCCCTCGACACGTGACTGTGCCCTTCGGAGGATGGCAAATCTAGAGGGGTCCTCAGAGTGTGCCATTTGGAACTAGGAGCTTGGGCATTGTCTCGTCGGGATAGTACCCTCGGAATAATACTCTCGGTATGTGTCATCTCGGTACATACTTTTCACCTCGGTAGAACACCCTCGGGTCTAACTTTTGTCCTTGGTAGAACACCCTCGGATCTAACTTTTGACCTTGGTAAAACACCTCGGATCTAACTTTTGTACTCGGTAGAACACCCTCGGATGTAACTTTCCTCCTCGGTAAAACACCTCGGATCTAACTTTTCTCCGCAATAGAAACGCTCTCGGATCTAACTTTTTTGAGAGTTGCCACCTCGAGATAAAACTCCTCGAAGTATACTAACCTCCATAGATACTCCTTTTATTTTATTTTATTTTATGTTTTCTATTTTTCTACAGAATCATCATAGGCTTGTATCGAAAAGCCAACTTCAAATTTCAACCATATCCACTTTTTTCTTTTTGACTTGTTTTTTCTTCCTTGAAATTAAAAGACATACCTATAGGTTCTTTTTGGGCCGTTCTCCACAAGGTTGATCCAAATTTGACTCTTGTTTGAGATCTTTGTGGATTTTGTACTTTTAATTGTTTTAGAAATAAGCCGGATCCATCATCACCGACCAAATCACTGAACTTGTAACTCGGAGCGTAGATCTAGTATATTGTCAACACCGATTTGGTGTGATTAGATTCTGATATGAGATTTCAAACTTGATTTGATTGCACCGTCACCGTTGCGGATTTATATTTGAGAGAACTACGTCGGTTCCCACAGACGGTGCCAAACTGTTGGTACAGTTTCCGGTACGGTGACGTGTTGCCTTGTGATTCGTTGCCTTCCTTGATATTCGCTCTCCTCGTAATCTGCAAAATAATAAACGGCTCATCGGCTCGTGGGGGTGCCAACCATACCCCCACTCCGATGCCTAAGTCAGTTCAAACTATTTATTTTCTAGAGAGTATCAATAATCTCAGAGCTTAGAGAATCTACCTGTGTTTAAAATACCTGGCGTAGTAGTCTTATTTATAGGCTCACAGTTCACAGTTATAAAACTGTTAGAATACTTGGAGCATAATTTGATTAGGAGTCTGAGTCCTAGATCACATAATCTTTAATCTTATCTTCATAGAATTTGAATTAGGTAGTAGAGTTTAAACTGGATAGGACACTACCTCTTCAGCTGATGTCATACTATTAGGTACCTTATCCCATATTTGATGGGATAAAAGTCTATCTTGATATACTCGGGATATATGTCTTTTTGGAGATAACGAATGGTCTTGTAAATTGGGTCTGATCTTACTGGGCCGACCCGATGGGCTCGGCCCACGTGTCTTTGGAGCTGATTATTTCTCCAACACTATTTAATACTGCGGAAACATCTCAAGACAAACAAGAGATTGGATCCAAAGGAGAGATCACTTCAAGGGGATATGGCCTCCAATGTTTGCTTCAAGCAAAGATAGTTTTCTTTTCATGCCCTTGCCATACGGCATCTACATCTTTATATAGGGAAAAAAACAGGCTGAATTGAGTTTAATGAAACATTGTAATTTGTAGAAAACAATTAATGAAAGACATTGTATCTTGCATAAATTAAACAATCAAAGCATAGGGACTCACTAAAGGGAAAGGTTCAAGGCAGAGGGACTAAACAAACATAGGGACTCAACAAAGGGGAAGGTTCGAGAAATGAGAATCCTATCATTCCCCCACCCTTAAAGCCAACCTTGTCCTCAAGGTTGAGTATCAAGGAAGTCAGGAAACCGTTCCTTGATTGTTTCGTAGGGTTCCCATGTGGCATCTTCTGGGGGCATGTGGGCCCATCGAATGAGAACTTCGACGGCAGCTTGATTATGGTGTTTGACAAGCCGGCAATCCAGAATGGCAGCGGGTTGAATATGTACTTTGCCGGCAGAGGTAATGTCTGGCAAGTGCTGTTGGGGAAGGACTTGCTCGCCCAATTTCTTTTTCAGACATGAAACATGGATGGATCTTGGAGTGAGATGGAAGGTCGAGGCGGTAGGCGACAGGACCAATGCGCTGTAATTCTTTATACCGCCCATAAAAATGTGGTGAGAGCTTCATGGAAGATCGCACCTGAATAGAGAGTTGGTGATAAGGCTGTAGGCGGAGAAAAACCCAATCACCAATTTTAAATTCGCGTTCACTTCGATGTTTACCAGCTTGATGCTTCATGCGGGATTGTGCAGCGGTAAGATATTCTTTGAGAAGACGCAGGATAGAAAAGATGGTTCAACAACAACATGCAAAGCATAAGATAAGATGATATAAAGATGCAATGCACATTTACCTGTCATGCTTTAGGATTTAGGAACCAAAATTCTAGGCATGTGTGACCTCAACTACTAGGTAGGTCCATTCCCCCTCGGGGAGTGGGTTTCCTCTTCCTTGTCTTGTCCTCCCTTAGTTAGCTACAGCTCCAGATATTTGACTAGATCTCGCTTGAAAGAACTAAAAAAAGGTGTACCTTCATAGAAGATTTCCCTTTCAACAATCTTTTGTTTCTCCACATAAGGCTTCTTGGGGACCCAAGTCTTCTTTGCTAGAGTAGGCTTTTGCTGCTACTGGTACCTTGGAATAGGATTTCTGGGAGGAGGTCTATGACGCCTGGATGGCTTCTCTTGAGGTGGAGGACCCCTAGGTCGGACATGAATGTTAACTCCACATTGGTGACACATGAGAGTTTTAGGAGCCTGCCAATTTTTCTTCCTCTAAGCTTGCCGATGTGGGCACTTCAGTCTGATGTGGTCACTTCGGTCTAATGTGCCCGAGCTCACCACAGTGATGGCATATAGGAGGCCTTAATCTGATGGGAGGCTTGGCCTGAGACTAAGGAATAATTGAAACTTCTCCTTCCATAACAATTTTTCCCTTATCCACACATGAGGGTGGAGATTCAGTAATAACTGGCTTCACAAAAATAGTTTGGGAAGTAGAAGGAGTATCAGAAGTAGAAAGAGGAACATACTAGAGTCCGGTCTTGTTGGTTGGGCACTTCTAAATGGAAAGCATGTGAACCAGTGATAAGCGTTGAATGTTGCACATTCAAGCCTCTTAACTTGCATATGTTAATTCCTTAGCATTGTTATTTGTTTGATTTTGTGTTTTTTTAATGTTTTCAGGTTTTAAATAAAGATACAATTAATTTCATTGATTTTGGGCTTAAAGCACACTTTGAGAAGACCTAGAAGATATTGGTAACCTTAACCAATCATAATAGAAGACTTCTACGATGTGGTTAAGTTTAATCAAATCAAGAGAATGATTAAATCGGAATTTTTCCAATAAGAGTCAAAATTGGATTGGATTCAAATTTAGATTATGCACATGACTTAGTGTTTGGAACATAACTTTTGTGTCAGATATTAGATTGCAATGAAATTGGTGGCGTTGGAAAGCTAATGAAAGATGAAATAAATATGTCAGAAATAACTTTTTCCCAATTAGGACGTTTACTATGCCAAAATCGTCCTCATTAATAGATCGTAATTCTAGACGAATTTGGAATCCTTTTCCTACTTAGATTGAAGTTTCAATCTTTTATTTGGACTAAGAAGACTCAAGAGATGATTTTTTCTGAAATTCCAAGGGCTTCTAGGACTTGTGTGCTCCTTATAAATAGACCCTTAAGCTTCGAGAAAAGGGGTGCTGGTGCTTGTGCTTGTGCTTGTGCTTAGCTTTAGACAGAAAATTCTTCTTGGAGGCTTGGCAAATTGAAGAGGAGAAGAACATGGCAGGAGGCCATCCTAGCACCACGATGAGCGGCTAAATTCCTAATAGGGTGTTGATGTAGCCCTTTCCAAGTAACAATGGTTTAATTGTATTTTAATTTGGTATTTTCTATATGCATGATGGTTGTATAACTATGAGAATTGATCTTAATATTTAATTCAATCATTATGAATTTCTTATCTTGTCTTAGAAAGTCTTTTATATTGATTGAACTCAATCCTTCATATTTTCTGTAATTTTGTGAATGATTGTTATACAACGGTTTTAATTGGCATATGATCAAGATGGTTAGATAGGCCATGCCTAGGGAAGATAGATTGTACCACACCCTAGTTTAGTGTAATTTAGGTAGACAATTCGTACCAACCGAAGATGGGTTATACTATTCGATTGATTGTGTGTATCTTATTAAAGACATAGCTAATCCATACCTAGGAAAGACAGGTCGTACCCCATCTTAGTGGTTAGGTGGATGGTCCGTACCAACCAAAGATGGATTATACTTATTCTTTAGAGGTAATTTCTTGACTACTCGAGTGAGACGAGCCCTATATCATGCATAGTATGTGAGGTTTGACACCCTCAATATAGCCCTATCCTATAAAGATTCGTACCATTACGAGTGGTAATTTTATTATTGATATTTTTGTACACAAAACAACCACATCAACTAGCTTCTCGTCAAAGAATTTCTCTAGTTGCAACTGTGTCTCCAAAAGCCTCTCTTCTAAATCATTGATCTTTATCAGCATAGTGGTCTTCTTAGTCCTTAGGGTGTTTAGCTCTAGCACTTGCTGTTTGTACTTCTCCCTCCGTTTTAAGAACTCTACATATTGAAGCTGATAGGCCGTCTGCATATCTTCTTCATCACTATTCACAGAGTAGTAGGACTGAGAATCCTCTTTTTCTTCATATTGGGCCACGAAGGCAAGAAACTTTTCTTCCTCAGGAGTTTCTTCTTCCTTCTCAGACTCATCGCTAAGAGTAGCATTAAAGGCCCATTTAGTTTCTTCAAATTTGCACATTCAGTCTTGCTGTACCCGAAGCCTAAACATTCAAAGCATTGGGGACCCCTTGGATCCTTCTTCTTTGCTTCTTTTGGCTCAACTGTGTGGGGAGCCTTCTTTAGTCTATCAGAGAACTTCTTCTTGAACTTATTATTCTTCATGAAACGCTCGAAGTTCTTGGCTAACATTGCCATTGCATCTTCATCAATATTAGAGTCTTCGTCAGATGAGACTCTGGTTTACTTCTTAGATGCCTTGGATGCCTTGAGGGTAATGGTCTTTGCCTTTCTGACCGGAGGTAAGGAATATTCATATGTTTGAAAAGATCCTACCAACTCTTCAATCTTCATCTCCTCTAGACCTTTGCTTTCTTCTATGGCGGTCACCTTAATCCCGAAACGCTCACACAAAGATCTTAGTATCTTTCGGATGAGTTTTACATCCGAGATTGACTTCCCAAGACTCACCATCGAGTTCCTTAGGTCTCTAATCATGGTGTAAAACTCTCCAAAGGTCTCTTCTTCGAGCATCTTAATTTCTTCAAATTTAGAAATCAACATTTGAAGCTTTGCAGATTTAACTAGTTTCATGGCTTCATATGTTGTTTCTAGAATTTTCCTCACAATTTGAAATTCTTACGAATTCAGATGGTTAAAGTGCTTGACATAGAGCATGGAGGGCTTTATCTTTGGAAAGCCGTGCACTTGTTTGAGTAATAGTAATTCTGTCTGTTTCTTCTGGTTTAATCCAACCAATTTCAACCATTTTCTAGACATCAATTGATTTTAAAAAGAAGCGCATGCGGGCTTTTCAATAGCCATAGTTCGTCCGGTCAAAGGGCGGAACTGAATTAAGATTTTGAGACATGATAACAATAAAAGAAGAGAAATAAAAGTCAAGAGATCACACTCAAGAATTAAATCTTAACCAGAGTGTACCAAGCTCTGATACTAATTGAAAATAAATAATGACTTCTAAATTACCAAGTGTGTGTTCATGTGCAACAAAATATCTTAAATGCAGAAAATAAAAGAGGCAAGATATTTGTTGACGAAGTGGAAACTCAATGAAGAGAAAAATCACTTCGGGACAGCCAAACCCAGGAAATTGACTATCCAAAGACAAAGCAAGTTACAAAGCACTCGTACTCACAAAACCTAATGCTATAGTCATACCTTTAACTATAGCATGAAGCCCATCATGAACGCTTCCCAACTAAGTCTCCTACTTGAAGGGGTCATTGATGGAATCCTCTACCTTAGGGCCGACCCCTAAGATAGACTTCACAAGAACTGTTGAGCACACACCGGCAATGACTAGAGAGCTAGCGGATCTTCAAATATCCATAAACACCTTCTCTAAGCACTATGGAATTCTATACTGAATTCTTACAAATAACAAGCCTAGAGTCATCTATTTATAGGCTTCAGAAAACCTAATTCTAGAAAAATTCAGACTCTGGCTGTGGAGCGTCCGGACGGTAACTTACACTCGTCTGGACGGTCTACTGCGACCGCCTTTCCAGAATAGCACAATTCCTCCCATAATAGGACCACGTCCAGACGGTATTCACTATCACTCCTTTCTGCGTTCGTAAAGGAAACCCAAAATATTTTAGAACGTTGGGTAGCATCCAGACATGTTGTCATGTCGTCCGGAAGTCTTGCAGAAACTTTCCAAATAGTGTCGACTGAAATCCAACTCCGTGTAGGAATTGGAGAAGCTTGACCTATCGTCCGGACGGTGTTGCTCTGACGTCCGGACGTCTTCAACGCTGAAGCTTCTAGACATTAAGGGGCGTTCGGACGCCTTCAAAGGCCCGTCCAGATGATTGCAAGGGAACCGGTCGATCAGACTTGGAAATTGCATGGAATCTTCATGGACATCTTCTATAAACTTGTGACTAGTCACATGGCTTGAAACGAACACTGTCCATATAACTTAAAGACATTGAATAAAAGCGATAAACCTATTTAAAATGAAATTGTTACATAAAGTGTTTTTGTCAACCAGAATGTTGCCAACATAAAATACTATCAGCCTCAATGGTCTCTCTTCAGATTCCCAGATCATCTGGAACAAAGCAACCATTAATGACAGTGAGCTGTGGCATCAACAGTTGGGTCGTCTAAACTTCATAGATATGCTCAAGATTGCTAGCAAGGAAATTGTCAAAGATCTTCCTAAAATGAAAGAAACTGGGAAAGGAGTTTGTGGTCCATGCCAGCAAGGAAAACAAACTCGTGTTGCTCACAAGAAAACTTCAAGTATTCTCACTTCTCGAAATTTAGAATTGCTGCATATGGATCTCATGGGTCCCACTCGAACCTCTAGTCTTGGTGGGAGGAAATATATTATGGTTATTGTAGATGACTATTCCCGGTACACATGGGCTCTTCTTCTCCAGGAAAAGTCTAATGCTTTTAAAGCCGTTCAACAATTGTTCAAAAAAATTTAGATAGAGCAAAATTGTCCCATCATGAGGATCCACAGTGATCATGGCAAAGAATTTGAGAATGCTCATTTTGAAGAATTTTGTCTATCTTATGGTATTTAGTAGGAGATTCCTTGTCCCATTACTCCTCAACAGAATGGGGTTGTGGAGAGGAAAAACAGGGTTATACAGGAGATGGCCCGAGTAATGATTCGTTCTAAAAATCTTGCTTAACACTTTTGGGGAGAAGTTGTCAACACTGCATGTCACATCATCAATAGAGTCTACCTGAGGCCAGAGACTAAGACACCTTACGAGATATGGCAAGGCAAGAAACCCACAGTTAAATACTTTCGGAGTTTTGGTAGTAAATGCTATATTCTTCGAGATAGGAAAAATCTGGAAAAGTTATCTCAAAAGTGATGAAGGCATATTCTTGGGATACTCCACCAATAGTCGTGCTTACAGGGTCTACAACACCAGGATAGAAAATGTGATGGAGTCTATTAATGTGGTCATTGATGATGAAATTGAGGCATCGAGCAAGGTAGAGATTCCTTAGTCCTTCCCAGAATCACTACTTTCTCCCACAGACGATGTGAGCAAGCCTTCCTCTTCAGTAGCTGATCCTGTATCTATACCTCCAGTCTCTCCTACAGCAGAAAATGCTCCTCCTGACTCGCCCGAAGCTGTGCCTATTGAGGAAACTGCTCCTACATTAGACCAAGATCCAGAGCTGATAAATCCTCCAAAAGAGCCTGCCTCTTAGGTCAAGCTCAATCATCCCTCCAGGCAGCTTCTTGGGAATCTTAATGAAGGCAGGCAATTGAGAAGCAAAATAATTAGCCCTTCAGATGAGGTAGCTAATCAAGTGACTTATAATTGCTATCTGGCTCAATTTGAACCAAAGAAAGTGGATGAAGCTCTGCAAGATGACAATTGGATTACCGCTATGCATGATGAGTTGCATCAGTTCACTTGGAATGATGTCTGGACTCTGGTTCCTAGACCGTCTAACCACAATATCAACATTACAAAATGGATCTTTAAAAACAAATCAGACCAACATGGCATGGTGATCCAGAATAAGGCACGCCTCGTTGTTCAGGGGTACACTCAAATTGAAGGGATAGACTTTGATGAAACCTTTGCTCCGGTTGCCAGGTTAGAATCCATCAGAATTCTTCTCTCCTTCGCTTGCCATCTTGAATTCAAGCTTTATCAGATGGATGTGAAGAGTGCCTTTCTTAATGGCATTCTTTAGGAAGAAGTATATGTAGAACAACGAAAAGGGTTTCAAGATCCTCATCATCCCCATCATGTCTACAAGCTAAAGAAAGCTCTGTATGGTCTTAAGCAGGCTTTTCGAGCATGGTATAAGCGTCTAACTACATATTTGTTGGCTAAAAGGTTTATAAGGGGACAGGCCGATCGGATCTTGTTCATCAAAAATCAAGGTACACACAAGCTCATTGCTTAAATATATGTTGATGATATCATTTTTAGAGCTACTCTAGATTCCCTAGCCCATGAATTTTCTGAGGAGAAGAAGCAGAGATTCGAGATGAGCATGGTTGGTGAGTTGAACTACTTTCTAGGTCTTCAAGTCAAAGCAACTTTTGAAGGTATTTTCATCTCTCAATCCAAGTATGCTAAAGATCTGGTTAAACGTTTCGGCCTAGATGGGGAGAGTCATGCCCGTACTCCCATGAGCACTAGTGTCAAGATAAACACTAATCTTACAAGGAAACCAGTTGATCCTACTCTCTATAGAAGTATGATTGGGAGTCTCCTCTACCTCACAGCCAGCCAACTAGATAATGCCTTAAGTGTGGGAGTCTGTATTCGATTTCAGGCAAATCCTAAAGAATCTTACCTCACTGCAGTCAAGCGTATCATCAGGTATGCAAATGATACTCTTCTTCATGGCATCTGGTATTCCAGGGAAACAAGTCTTGTTATTGCAAGATACTCTGATGCAGACTAGGCTGGCAATGCTGATGAAGGAAAAAGCACCTTGGGAGGATGCTTTTATGTGGGGAATAATCTTGTGGTTTGGATAAGTAGGAAACAATCTTCGATTTCCCTTTCCACTACTAAGGCTAAGTATATTGCTGCGGGAAGTTGTTGTACCAAATTGCTGTGGATGAAGAAGCTTCTATGTGATTATGGATTCACTCAAGATACCATGCCTATCAATTATGATAGTACTAGTACCATAAATATTTCCACGAATCTTGTTCAGCACTTTCGTACCAAGCACATTGACATCAGACATCAGACATCACTTCTTAGGTGATCTTGTGGAATCCCAGGTAGTATCTCTCTCTTTCATTCCCACTGATAACCAATTAGCTGACATTATTACCAAACCTCTCGATAGTAGCAGGTTTGAGTTTCTTCGAAAATTTATTGGTGTTTGTGACATGTCCTAGACATGTCCTTTTGTGCTAAGATTAGACTTCTTTGTGTTTTTTCAGTCTTGTCCTAAAAAGAATGATTTTTTTTTTAATTAAAAAAAGAAAAAGAAAAAGAAATTTGGGGAGTAAGGTAGTAGGGTTGTTCTTTTTAAAGTATTGTCAGCTATCTCATGTCTCTTATTTTGCTTTGTTGGTTCATTGTGCTTTGATGATTTATGCTTATATGTGGCTGGGATCATAAGTCTGAAATATGCAAAGTTTTTCTACTCACTCTTTATGCTAGATAGTAGCTTTCCTCATGTGATAATTTTGTGCACTATCCAAGGCTCCCCTAAGGTACATCATTTTCTCTCTGGCTTCTTGTTTCTAGAAATTCTAATGAGAGAGATATTTATGTATGATGGTCAAATTGACCAACTCGCTAGTTGAACCTAGAACCTAAAAATTCTAGCATTCTCTCTAGGTTGCAACACCAAGTGATAAAAAGCATTCAAAAAATCAAAAAATATAGATAAATAAAAAGATCCACTGCTTATTGTGCTATAAATATGTTCTTGAACTTGTCCCTAAAGAAACAATCAGTGACCAAATTATTGTGAAAATAGACGGTCACTAAAGGACTAAGTAAAAGAAAAGTGCTGCATCTTAGGGGGAGTGTATCAGATGAGAGTTTGTAACGCCCCGCTTTTTCAAAAAGCGTAAGTGAAATTTTTTGAATTTTCACATGACATTACTAACTTGTCAGAGTTAAATATGGCAACGGGTTATATATAGATATAATACAGACTTGGGAATTAAATGACATTTCAGAGCTTCTACTGAAATACCTCAAAATAGATATAGTAAGCCAGTCAGTATAATTATACAAAAGCAGTAGTAGTCATGCCTCACAGGGCAAGATACTCATACAAGCCAAAATATCTACATAACTATAGAATTATAAATATTGTCTTGAGCTAGGTTAATAAACTACAACAGGGTAGTTCCCAAAAAGAAAGGCAGACTAGCTTCCCAAAACCAGTATCAGGAACCATCTAAGAGTCTGGATAGTCCTGATATTCTTCTCCTTCATAACCTGAATTATCACACAATACAGGGAGAAGACAACAACATAAAATACTAAAGTGAGTCCACTGTTTTCCATAATAATACGAGTGCTGATTTATTTAATAAATGCAACATAATGCAATGGCCTTATAATCACATGTATATGCAAAATATAATCTATGATCGTGAATCATAGACATAAAATGAACATAAACATATAATCATAAAGCAATGACAGTTTTAAGTGCAGAGTTTTAGGTATTTCTCTTTTTCCACTCCTCTGTTGGCCTTGGCACGGTTAGGGTTTTATTTGAAGTATTGGCTTCCTCACTTTAACTTTTAATTATAATCTTTGGGAGCCTTAGCTCTTGGACACCTTGGTTTCCCTGGTGACCTTGGTGGACCAGTTTTTGTATTTATTATTCTCTTTTCAGGTACTTCCTCGTTCACTGAGAACCTTGGAACTCAAGTGAAGCCTCACGTACCCACTGAGGATCTTGATCCAACAGCTTGTTATTAGACAGATTATTAAAAATGATAAAATATGCAAACCACATGCGCAAACAAGTAAATAAAGCAGAAAACATAATATTATAGGAAAAGTCAACCAGCTTTGTCCTTAGTAAGTATAGAGATACTTACTATTTCTTCTCCAAAGATTTCCTTCTAAAACTGCATAATCATAATCATGCAATAATAATAGATTAATTAAATTTCCAGCACATATCTCCCTTTTAACACACAAATTCTTATATTTATATTTTCTTGATTCACTTTAAACACAATTCAGTCACTCCCACTCACACAAAGCACACTTACACTTCACAATGCATATCTTGTACTCCTTTCCATCACACACAAACATGCTAACCATTTACACATATATTCCCAATATAAATCAACAACTCTTACACCATTACTTCACCAAAGCAAGAGCAAATCATAGTTTTAAAATAGCAAAAGGATTACTCACCAACTATTGAACCAAAACGGGTCAAAGGAGGAAGGAAGAGTTGCTATCCAAGTGAGTTGCGCTTGCTGGTTTTTGGATCTAGAGGTAGGAGTTTGTTCTAACTTAATTTCTACTGATTTGGTAAAAAGGGAGCAATCAAAGGCTTAGTTTTGGCTTACAAGGAGCTTGAAAACATGGTAAAACAAGGAGATTTTCGTGCTCCAAGTTGCTGCACTAAAACAAAGAAGAAGACAACATGCTAAAGAGAGTGTTTGAGCTGAAATTTGGCTTCTCTTCATGGAAATTGATCATCCATGCATACTATATATAATGAACTTGAATGGTTGAGATCAAGCCAGCAAAAAGACACTTCAATGGTCGGATTTGAGCCAACCAATCACCCAAAATCGTAGCCCAAATCCCTTAGGCCACTATTCCACATCTTTAGGTAATGATTATATAATATCTACAAAAATCTAGTTGGTTTGGAGCCAAAATGGACTAACTAGACTAACTAAAAGAGGATATGGTCGTCTGGAACTAAGAACACGGTGTGGGTACAAGAATCAAGGGTTGAAAATCGTTCATCCCTGTTTCAATGTAAACTGCACCGCACTGGATAATTAAGTCGCTCGATCGACTATTCTGTCGCTCGATCGAGTTCGACCCAAAATCGCTCGATCGACTATAAAGTCGCTTGATCAATCCTATTTTCCCGCAAATATTAAGTCGCTCGATCGATCGACTTCACTCCCAAAGTCGCTCGATCGACTGTGGAGTCGCTCGATCGACTTTGGTTAGTAATTTCTTTACTAATCCGATTTTCTACTTATATACATATATATAATTCTATTCAAAATAACAATAATAATAATTAAGCTTTATACCTATGCATGTGCACATATTTTTATTCATGCATTATTATCCTAAGCGTAGTGTTTTTCCCGGGTATTACAGGGTTACTAGGCCCTAGCAAAATAAGGTTTGACTTTTGACCGATCATCATCAATTTTCTCTCTTGATTAGAAAATTCAGTTGCTTTAAGTTATATCAGTGAACTTCAAAACCTTATTGAGAAAGCTTTCACACACACACGCATTACATGAGTTGAGCAAGCTATTTTAATTATTCTATTTCCAGGAAAAATTTTGCTTATCCAATTCTTGTCTCTCAACTCTATGTTTGTATGATTCTGACTTGCTATTTGACTGATTTCTCAGGTTTAGATACATACGTGTACTACTTTACTTGTGAAAGAACTAACCTTGTTGTCTTCCTCTCCTTTTTCAGCAAGATGTTTTTCTCATGGCTTTTTATTAGTTTGCTTTGGTCTTTAGAACTGTTTTTGGAATTGTTTTTCTTTACTCTGTTTTACCCTTTGTCCTTTTGAGACAAAAATGGGGAGTATTTTTTTTGGATCGGGATTGTATTTTTAACTGGTCAAGTAATTTTTGTCCCAAAATGGTCAAAGGGGGAGTTTGCTAGTTTGTGATTGGCTGCATTTTGTTAGACAAAATCACTTTTGTGTAATGATACTGTTACATTCAAATTCTACATCTTGGTTTCGTACTTCAAGAAGACTCTATGCAGAATTCAAGACAGTGTAGTTCAAGTCCCTTGCATCCGTCCGAATGACGTGATATTCTATCCGAACGGTCATCTGTCAAAGCATCATCCGTCCGGACGAAGAGAACTTTCCGTCCGAACTCCCTTCTGTGTCCAAAAGCTTTGAATTGTTCCTGGTTGCATCCATCCGGACGTTTCAACAACATGTCCGGACACCTTTCAGTGTTCAACAAGTAATAGGGTTTCTATCTTAGACACAGTTACTGGAAGTCAGCTGCAATCGTCCGGACGCTATCCTTGATAAGGCAAGTCGTGCAAAAGACGTTCAACTGTCCGGACGTCAGTCTACACTGTCTGGATGCTTAGACCTTATTATGGAAATTACGTGCAGCAGAAGTGCAACCGTCCGAACGCTAGGGCAACACCGTTCAGATGCGGCCTTATTCAGGAAAGAATCTCAGCAAATTTGGAAAGCCGGTTGCACAGTTGTCCGTCCAAACGCCCTCAGCTACCGTCCGGATGCTGCCTAGAGAAAATCAAATTAGTGTCAATTTAGGTTTTCTGTAGCCTATAAATAGAGTCCTCTAGGCATGTATTTGTAAGAATTCGGTAGTGAATTCCATAGTGCTTAGAGAGAATATTTTAGGAGTCGTTGTGCTAATCAGCTTACTCTATAGCTGTTGTTGTGCTCGTGTGAAGTCTATCTTAGGGAGGAGCCCTAAGGTAAATGATTCCATTGAAGACTCCTTCAAGTAGGAGACTTAGTTGGGAAGCGTTCATGATGGGTTTCGTGTCAAAGTAACAGGAACGATCGCTGCATCGGGATATGTGAGTGTTACTTTCTATGTATTAGCTTTGTCTTTTGAATAGCGGAAATCCTGGGTTTGGTTGCCACGGAATGGTTTTTCTCTTAACTGAGTTTCCACTTTGCCAACAAAATATTTGTATCTTTTTAATTCTGCAGTTTAAATATTTTGTATTTTGTTGCACACTATTACACACTTGGTAAATTAGAAGTCAATTTTATTTTTCAGAACTGTTAATGAGATTATGCATATAGATCTATCATTACATCATATTGTTGCATTGATTATGGTTAAATGAATCAATATTTCAAGTATATTATTTAAAAATTATAGGACTTCTAATTTATCAAGTGTGTGCAATAGTGTGCAACAAAATATCACAATGCGAAAAACAAAGAGACAGATATTTTGTTGACAAAGTGGAAACTTAATTAAGAGAAAAACCACTACAGGGCAGCCAAACCCATGATATCCACTATTCAGAAGAGAAAGCTAGTACATAGACAGTAACACTCACATACCCGATTTAGCGATTGTATCTAACACTCTAACGTGTAACCCAACACGAACGCCTCCCAACCAAGTCATCTACTTGAAGGGGTCTTTAATGGAATCATTTACCTTAGGGCCAACCCATAAGATAGACTTCAGTTCAACATAGCAACAGTACTTGGCAACGGCTTGAGAGTGAGCATATTAGCACAATAACTCTAAAAATAAACTCTCTAAGCACCACGGAATTCACTACCGAATTCTTACAAATAACATGCCTAGGGGCCTCTATTTATAGGCTACAGGAATCCAAATTCACGTCTGACTTGAATTTCCTAGGCGGCGTCTGAATGGTAGCTAAGGGCGTCCGAACGGACAACTGTGCAACCGGCTTTCCAAATTCGTACGATATTCTTTCCTGAATAGGGCTGAGTCAGAACGATTGCACTTCTGCTGCACGCAATTTCCATATGAAGGCTTGAGCGTCCGGACTAAGAAGTCTGACGTCCGGACGGTTGAACTTTGTATGCACGTCTTGCCTTATCAAGGATAGCATCTAGACGGGAGCACACATCGTCTGGATGGTTGCACATGTCTTCCCATATATGTGTTTTGGAACGAAATCCTTTTCCTTGTAGAACACTGAAAGGCGTCTGGCCGTGTTGCTGAGACATTCGGACGGATGCAATTGGGAGCAGTTCGAAGCTTCTCGACACAAATGAGGTCCAAACGGAAAGTTGTCATCGTCTGGGCGGATGATGCTTTGACAGTTGAGCATCCGGATGGAATATCATGTCGTCCAGACAGATGCAAGGGATCCGATTGCTCTTACTTGGAATCTGCGCAGAATCTTCTAGAAACATAGTGTAAGTTTTTGTGTAGGCTGCATTCTGTTGGACAAAATCACTTCTATGTAATGTTGCTGCTTTCACAGGGATGCTGCTCTATCCAGAGTCTACTCTTTAGTTATGTTCTTCGAGAAGATTCTGTGAAGTTTTCAAGTATTTATTTCGGTTCACTGTCAGCCGTCCGGACTACGTGGTATTCTGTCCGGACGCTCATCAGTCAGGAACATCTGTCTAAACGCCTATCAATATCTAGAAGCTTCGAACAGTTCAAGGTTGCATCCGTCTGGTCGTTCTTCAGAGTTCCAGAACATCCCAGTGTTCGAGTGCATCCGTCCGAACGATGTGGTTATACCGTCCGGACGCCATTCAGTGTTCGACAAGTATTAGGGTTTCTTCCTCAAGACACAGTTATGGGAAGACAGCCGCTACCGTCTGGGCGATGTATGATCCCGTCCAGATAATGTTCTCTATAAGGCAAGACGTGCATACAAAGTTCAACCGTATGGACGTCAGTCTTCATGGTCCGGATGATAAAGCTTCATATATGGAAATTGCGTGCACCAGTTCAACCGTCCAGACATCAGCCTTCAGGGTCCAGACGCTCCAAAGCCTTGTTATGGTAATTACTGCCATCAAAGTGCAACTGTCTGGACGCTAGGGCAACACCGTCCGGACGTGGCCTTGTTATGGAAGCTTTCAGTGCTACTTTGGAAAGGAGGTTGCAGTTGACCGTCTGGACACTCGGTCAAGCCGTCCGGACTCCCTCCGGTATCTTGATCATAAGTTTTTACTCAAATATCAGATTGGGACGAAATTGGCGTCGTTGGAAAGCTAACAAAAAAATACTGTCAACTGACTATACATAAGGCCACTAGAAGCGTCCAAAAGGAAAGATTTTCCCGTCTGGAGGGCCCTACAGAAAATTCTAGAATACTTTTCGGACAAGGAAAACTTGGCCCGTCCGGACGGCCCAAGGCTCCCGTCTGGACACGCGTGCCTCAGACTCCCTTTTTGACTCAGAATAGGGTTTCCTAAGCCTATAAATAAGAGGCTCTAGGCATGCTTTCAACATAGAATTCGGTGGTGAATTCTCCACTGCTTAGAGAGGGTGGTTAGAGAGATATTGAAAATCTGCTAGCTCTCTAACTTTGCTAGTGTGTGATTTGATCAGCTGTGAAGTCTATCTTAGGGGTTGGCCCTAAGGTAAAGGATTCCATTGAAGACCCCTTCAGGTAGGAGACCTGGTTGGGAGGCGCTCGTGTTGGGTTACACTTTAGAGAGTAAGGTACGACCACTGTATTATGGGTTTGTGAGTGTTACTACTTTGTATCTAGTCTTGTCTTCTGAATAGTGGATTACCTGGGTTTGGCTGTCCCGGAGTGGTTTTTCTCTTAATTGAGTTTCCACTTCGTCAACAAAAATCTGTGTCTTTTATTTTCCGCTGTGCTTAATTTTTGTTAACACTTGTGCACACACTTTACTTTTAGAAGTCAATTTCAATTTTCAATTGGTATCAGAGCAGGCACACTCCGTTGAAAGGATTTATTTCCTGAGTGTGATCCTCATCTCTTGTGACTTTTATTTTTTTTATTACACCTTTTATCATGGATTTCTCTCAGTTATCTGAAGAAAATCATGATATTGAGCTCTCTAAAGTTTTTGCTGAAATAGATAAAATTGTTTCTCCAAAAGAGCTCAAAAAGGTGAAGCAAGAAAAAGAGTCTTTGATTGTTCAGTTATCTGAATCACATGCTTTGATTGACTCTTTGAGATCTGAGAATACTATGCTATTTAACATTATTGATACACTTGAGAATAAATTAAAAGAATTTGAGGATCTCTTGAAAAAATTCTCAAGTGATAATTTGAAAAGCATGCTTTGTATTCATTCAGATATTTCTAACAAGCCTGCTTCAATTGTTGATGATATGAGTACTTCTACTTCACATGCTTCTGATTCTGAAATAGATTCTATTGATATTAAGCCTGTGATAGTAGATACAGCTTGTTTAGAAAATTCTTGCTTAACTAATCATGTGATGCCAAAATCCAAAGATACAGGTACACAAGCTCATGGTAAGTTTGTCCCTACTTGTCATAATTGTGGGAAGATTGGTCATATTAGGCCAAATTGTTATTTGTTGAAATCCTACAGGCCTTGGATTAAGCAGGATGCTCTGAGGGAAAGTGAAGTTGAAGATTCTTCCTCAGCAAAATATGTCCCTCCGCATAGGAGACATATAAAAGGTAAAGGCAATGTTATTTGTAATAATACTAATCATAATTTTGCAGAGAATACAAAGAAGCATTCAAACAAAAGAAGCTTGCCTACCTGTCATCACTGTGGCATCACCGGTCACATCCGATCCAAATGCCCACAACTCCAGAAGTTGAAGGTTCAGAGGAAGCTGCCAATTAGAGCTACATCAGTCACTCTACCTCCTATGGCGCTTCAGGCTCCACGGCATCAGCAGCAGTTTGTTCCTGCCTATCATAGTAGGAAATCAAAGAAGAACAAATCAAGGCGCTACAAGAGAAACCCGCAGAAGCCCATTAGCTACCATGACTATGAAGGGTTTCTGAGCCTGATGCAAGGTATGCTAAGGAGAATGGACAACATGGGCAAGACCTGCAAGCTACCGCCACGAGTCAAGCAGGTATGGGTCAAGAAAGATGAGACCATTCACCCCTTGAGGGGGAGTGGAGTCACCTAGTAAAGGTGAAGTCTTCCCATGCCTAGGATTTTGGTTCCTAAATCCTAGTGCATGTCAGGTATGTTTGCATTGCATCGTTTATCATGTCATATCTTATTTATGCCCAGCATTTTATTTGAGGAACCTTTTTATTCTATCCCCATATTTTCTCTCGTTTTCTTCAAAAACATTCGCAGATATTTTTTTGTGGATGACAGTTAAAGCACGTCGGGCGGCTGCTTTTCTGTCTTGATATTTCTAAACCTCTCCATGAGGATAGGTTTGGTTTTACCTTACATTTCCTTTTCCATAAGCATGTCTTTGTTGTTTTTTTTTCTGTCTCATTTTTCAACAAAAAAAAAAAAATTTGGGGAGAAGATGCGGAACTTTATTTCTTTCTTTTGATAGCTTTTCAGATATTGCATGTGTTTTTGCCTAATATCTCAGTTCATTGTGCATTGATTAAATATGCTTATATATGATTGAGAGTTTATGCATGAAATCTGCTAAGTTTTCCTGTTGCATCTTAATGATAGATAGTTACTTTTCTCATGCGATGAAAATGTGCACTGATGAGTGCTAAATATTGTGTATTTGGACCCCTTGATTTACATTAGTTAGACCTTTAGCCTTGTTATTTTCTGATGCTTTGGTTAGTTTTTATGTTTTTTATGTTTTGTAGGTCAATAAGTGAGGAATGGCAAAAATTCATGTGGAATTGCTTGGAAAATTCGAAAGTTCTGAAGAACTCGATCGATCGAACTTAAATTCGATCGATCGAATTTTTCCCGAAGTAGATCGATTGAAATTTCCCAGAACATATTTTTGCAGAAGCGCGCCAGAACACCCAATCAGGAGCTTCTCCATGACAAAAAGCAGTTCTCCCTCTGATTTTCGCAGCAGAACACGCTGGTTTCGTGACCTTGGTTGCCTCTAGCAAGAGAAGAACCCTAGAGGGGGTTAGAGGAGTCATTTTACATGGGTTTCTAGCCCTAATTTCCTTATATAAAAGCCATAGCCATACCTCCTTGTTGAGAGAGTTCAGAGAACAGTAGATAGGTTTAATTTCGTGCATTTTGTAGTGTATTCCGGTAGCTTTTGTTCTTAGACGCTTTCTTTTTGTAAAGCTTTCCTTTTATTTCCATGGTTGTTCTTCATTTTCTTGTGGTGTTCTTAGTCATGGAAGGCTAGTAACCTCAACTAAGGTTGAGGATGAAACGTTTCCATTGATGACACTCACACTCTTGTTATACTACTTGCACATTTGATGATATATCATATTTGTTGTTCAAGTTCCATTCATTTCAATGCTTTATCTTTTGCAATGAATGCGGTTGTTGGTAGATATAGGACATTTAATGTGTTTCAACCGATGGATACATTGTTTTATCGGTTTGAATGATGATATCCATTGTGATTTGTTCATTGAATGGATACATTGGATGATTTGATTTCAAATGGGTACTCTTTGTGATTTATCTTTGAGTTGGATTCATTTAATGGTTCTAGAGTATGTGGTTGAGAAACTTGAATGACACCCTAAGCTTAATGTTCTTTGGGTGTTCAAGTAGAAACCAAGAAGTGTGAGTTGTTGGATTTGGTTTGGTGGATTCCTTAGCCTTAGTTCCTTTTAATTTGCATATTTTATTTCATCTCATTTATTTAGTCTTTTGTTCTTGAATCAATCCTCAAATCTTTGGAACTAGGTTAAAATGAGGTTGATTAAACAAGACACCAATATTTGACCATTTCCCTATGGATTCGACCTCGCACTTGCACACACTATATTGCAAACGATTCGTGCGCTTGCAAGTACTCATTAAATCACACATCATCCACTATCTAAGACTCCCCTAAGGTACATCTTTTCCTTCTATGACTTTTTGCTTCTAGAAATTCTAGATAAGAGAAGAGGTCTTTGATTAAGATGGTCAAATTGACCACATGCTAGTTGAACCTAGAGCCTAAAAATTCTGGCACTCTCTAGGTTGCAGTACCATAAGAATCAAGCAGTAAATCATATGCAATATGCGCTTTTAAATTGTATATTCACCGCTTATGTGTTGAATTTGCTATATGCCTTGCCCTCTACGTGCAAGTAAAAATTTTACTTTGTCCTTCATGGTACAAGTAAAACAATTAAGTGTTGCATCTTAGGGGAGTGTATCAGATGAGGGTGGCTAGGCCCTAGTAAGATAAGGTTTGACTTTTGGCTGATCTTTCATTGATTTTCTCTCTTGTTTGAAAAATCTGGTTGTTTTTTTTGTCATATCAATGAATTTCATACATTATTGAGAAAGTCTTTTCACACACACGCATTGCATGAGTTGAGTAATCTATTTAAAATTTCTATCTGTTGGGAAATTTGTGCTTATTGAATACTTAACTCTCATTTATATCTTTGCATATTTTTGCAATGCTATTTGACTGCTTTATCAGTTGATTATACATGCGCGTTCTGAAGCTAACTTTTGGGAAAAATATTTTTCTGCATATTTTCCTCAAGTTTCAGATTTTCAAGTGTGAAGCATTCGGACGGACCTATTCTTCGTCCGGACAAGCGCAGTCTTACCATATGCAGACCTAACAGTTGCCATCCAGATGGTTAAGTGACACATCCGGACAGGATCTCTACAGGTTTAAGACTTGCGTCTCTTTCTCTGCCATACACACATCTTTGGATTTTTATTGATTTATCACGTTGTGTGTTTTTCTCGTGGATTTCTCCCAAGATTTTGGCATTCTTTGCACATCTCATCTCATCTCATCCCATGATCTTCATTGTGTCTTCCATTATTCTTTTAAGTTTTTGTGCTTTTAGAATATTGGCATATTTGTTTGGATATTTTCTTGAGATAGGGTGCAAGAAAATTCTTTTCTGTCAGTGTACTGGGCTGATCTTTTATGCCTTAAGAATAGCTGCATTGCTTATATTTTTCTTTGGCATCCATTTGACAGCCGTCTTAAATACCACATTATTTTTGGAACTAACAGGATCTAATGTGTTAGTGTTTTGGCCTCATTCTGTGTTTGGACAAAATCACTTAAGTGTAAAGATGCTGTAAACAGAGATTCCACTATTCAGAGTCTGCAAGTCAGAGTCCACTGTTCCATCCGTTCGGACGACGTGTCATCCCATCCGGACACTAGACAAACCAGCATCATCCGTCCAGACGTTTCAGCAGCACGTCCGGACGCCTCCCAGTACTCGATCAGTTTCTGATTTCTTTCCATGTTCCAAGAAATGAAAGATCAATCAACCGTCCGAACGATGTGGTATCCCGTCCGGACGCGCATCTCCGTAAGGCAAGAATCGCAATTCAAATATGACCGTCCGGACGTCTGACAACTGTGGTCCGGACGCGTGTGCATCAAAGAAGGAAATTGCCGATTCGACTTCAACCGTCCGGACGACTGCCTATCATGGTCCAGATGCGCGCATTACCGATATGGAAATTGCGTGTTGAAGAATAGCCGTCCGGACGTTCATCCCCCATGGTCCGGATGCTGGAGTGCCTTATAAGGAAATAACATGCAGCGGACGTGCGACCGTCTGGACGATGTCCTTAAACAGGAAAGATTTCCCCGCGAATTTTTCAGAAAATCTTGTCGCATAGTTGTCCGTCCGGACGGCCCATGCCCACCGTCCGGACGGTGCCCAGGTATATTTTTCCTGATGCTCATTTGAGCCCCCAGCCTATAACTAGAGGCCCCTGGGCACTGAGAATTGCAAGAATTTGGTGTGAATTCCATTAGAGCTCAAAGAAGTCATCAATCCCTCTGAAGCCGTTTTACAAGTGTGCTGTGCTATAAACCGAAGTTTATCTTAGAGGTAGGCTCTAAGGTAAGGAGTTCCATTGAAGACCCCTTCAGGTAGGTGAACCTGGTTGGGAAGCGTTCGTGTTGGGTTACATGTCAGAGATCAAGGTACGGCCACTGCATCGGTACATGTGAGTGTTACTGTCTTGTATCTAGCTTCGTCTTTTGAATAGTGGAATTTCTGGGTTTGGCTGCCCCGGAGTGGTTTTTCTCTTAACTGAGTTTTCACTTCGTCAACAAAAATCTGTGTGTCATTTACTTTCCACTGTGATTTAATTTTTGTTGACACTTATACACAGACTTTATCTTTGAAGTCAATTTCAATTTTTCATAATGGTATTTTTGGAGATATTTCTGGTTGGTTCTGGTTCAGGAATATGACATCCAGGGGCTCCCAGCACAATGTTTGACAGATGGATCCTTTGGAAAAATGATTGTTGTTATCGGATGTTCAAAATTCCAAAGGTCTCAGGATTAAAGATGAGCTTTTTCTCTTCTTTTGGGCCACTTGCAGACTTTTCTCTATTTCATTATTGTTTTGGATTTTAGAAAGTTTTTGTCTGTGGATATTATTACTTTGTTTACCCTTGTACTTCTGAGACATTGAGGGGGAGTAATTGTTGTGTGGTTTTTCTCATTACTCTGTTTTACCCTTTGTCCCTTTGTGACAAAAAGGGGGAGTAATTTTTGATTTGGACCAAGATTGTATTTTTAACCAGTCAAGTGATTTTTGTCCCAGATTGGCCAAAGGGGGAGTTTGTTAATTTTTGTGTTGGCTGCATTCTGTTGGACAAAATCACTTCTATGTAATGTTGCTGCTTTCACAAGGATGCTGCTTTATCCAGAGTCTACTCTTCAGCTATGTTCTTCGAGAATATTCTGTGAAGTTTTCAAGGATTTATTTCGGTTCCCTGTCAGCCGTCCGGACGAAGTGGTATTCCGTCCGGACGCTCATCAGTCAGCAACATCCGTCCGGACGACAAGATCTTTCCGTCCGGACGTCCATCAATGTCTAAAAGCTTCGAACAGTTCAAGGTTGCATGCATCCAGAGGTAATGGCAAATCGTCCGGACGCTCTTCAAAGTTCGAGAATATCCCAGTGTTCCAGTGCATCCGTTCGGATGACGTGGTTATACAGTCTGGAAGCCATTCAGTGTTCGACAAGTATTAGGGTTTCTAACTCAAGACACAGTTATGGGAAGACGGCCGCTACCGTCCGGACGATGTGTGATCCCGCCCGGACAATGTTCTTTATAAGGCAAGACGTGCAAACAAAGTTCAACCGTCCGGACGTCAGTCTTCATGGTCCGGACGATCAAGCTTCATATATGGAAATTGCGTGCACCAGTTCAACCGTCCGGACGTCAGCCTTCAGGGTCCGGACGCTCCAAAGCCTTATTATGGTAATTACTGCCGTCGAAGTGCAACCATCTGGACGCTAGGGGAACACCTTCCAGACGTGGCCTTGTTATGGAAGCTTTCAGTACTACTTTAGAAAGGCGGTTGGAGTTGACCGTCCGGACGCTCGATCAAGCTGTCCAGACTCCCTCCGGTATTTTGATCTTAAGTTTTTACTCAAAAAATATCGGATTGGGATGAAATCGGTGTCGTTGGAAAGCTGACAAAAAATATTGTCAATTGACCGTCTGGACAGAAAGATTTGCCTGTCCGACAGCCCTGCAGAAAATTCCAGAATACTTTTCGGACAAGAAAAACTTGGCTCGTCCGGACGGCCCAAGGCTCCCGTCCGGACGCGCGTGCCTCAGACTCTGTTTTTGACTCAAAATAGGGTTTCCTAAGCCTATAAATAAGAGGCTCTAGGCATGCTTTCAACATAGAATTCGGTGGTGAATTCTTCACAACTTAGAGAGGGTGTTTAGGGAGATATTGAAGATCTGCTAGCTCTCTAGCTTTGCCAGTGTGTGATTTGATCAGCTGTGAAGTCTATCTTAGGGGTTGGCCCTAAGGTAAAGATTCCATTGAAGACCCCTTCAGGTAGGAGACCTGGTTGGGAGGCACTCGTGTTGGGTTACACGTTAGAGAGCAAGGTACGACCACTGCATCAGGGGTATGTAAGTGTTACTACTTTGTATCTAGTCTTGTCTTCTGAATAGTGGATATCCTGGGTTTGGCTGTCCCGGAGTGGTTTTTCTCTTAATTGAGTTTCCACTTCGTCAACAAAAATCTGTGTGTCTTTTATTTTTCGTTGTGCTTAATTTTTGTTGACACTTGGGCACACACTTTACTTTTAGAAGTCAATTTCAATTTTCACATAGCTCTTGAATGAAGATTCTGAAAATAACTGAATCCTTGATAAAAAGCATCATTACATAGAAGTGATTTTCTCCAACAAAATGCAGCCAATCTCAAACTAACATTATTGAAGGCAGTTGACTGACTTGATTACAATATGGGATTGTGTTGATAACCACAATCACATATATGTTTATGCAGGTCACTAGGAAAGGTCAAGACTATTAGGAACTTTATACTAATCTTATGATTTATGAATGAGACTGAGACATCTCGAGCCTTGTCCACATCACCCCATATTATGCGTGCTAACTTAATTGTCTGAGACTTAGCTACATACACGTCCCTACCCTCCTCAAGTAATCCTGAAATTGCTCAACCTCACGTCTCTCATACTGCCCAAGAAATATCTTAGGCCTTGTCCCAGTCATCCCATATTTTGCGTGCCAAACCCACTGCCCGAGACTCAGCTACAGCCATGTCTCCACCCTCCTCGAGTGATGTCCAAACCGTTTATTTTGCAGAACCCTCTCCAGCCATTACATCTCACTCGGCTATTCATACTCCTGAAAATACACATCCCATGCTCACTCGTGCCAAAAATAATATTACCAAACCAAAAATTTCCTCTGATGGCACTACCAGGTATCCTCTTCCTCATGCTCTTCTAACTGTTGCTAACCTGGATTTTATGAACCCACATGTTATTCCTCTACTGTAGCATCCAAAATGGCGAGAGGCCATGAACTCCGAATTTGATGCTTTGTTAAAGAATGCCACATGGAAATTGGTTCCACCATCTGTTGCTCGAAATGTTGTAGGTTGCAAATGGATTTTTTGCCTCAAATGAATGGTTTATGGCTCCATTGAAAGATACAAAGCACGACTCGTAGCAAAGGGTTTTCACCAACAACTAGGGGTTGATTTTGACGAAACTTTAAGTCTTGTGATCAAGCCAACTACGGTTCGCACAGTGCTCTATCTTGCAATTTCTGGTGGTTGGGTTATATGTCAAATTGGCGTTCATAATGCATTCCTACCTGGGCTCCTATCGAAGGATGTCTACATGACTCAACCCCCAGGTTTCATTCATCCTCAGTATCCCCAGCATCTCTGCAAATTACAGAAAGCTCTATATGGGCTTAAACAAGCTCCACAGTACTCTCGCTTAAGTTCTCAGTTAATTGATTTTGGTTTTCAGGGCTCCAAATCTGATTCATCATTGTTTATGTACAAAACTGTTGCACTGACTATGTTTGTTCTTATTTACGTGGATGATATCATCATCACTTGCTCACAACCATCTGTTGTTGATGATTTGATCTCCCAATTACACTGTGATTTTGCCATCAAAGACCTTGGTTGCTTAAAATTTTTTTTTCTTGGTATAGAGATTCTCCACAATTCTGGGGATACATTTTTGTCTCAGAAAAGATATATTTTAGATATTCTCAATCGCACCAAAATGGTATAAGCCAAATCGGTAGTATCTCTCTGCATTTGAAGGAGACTCGTTTGAAGATCCCATTCTTTACAGCAGCAGAGTTGGAGTGCTTCAATATCTGTGTATCACGAGACCTGATATTTCGTTCACTGTTAACAAGCTGTCTCAATTCATGCATAAACCTCTGGTTCCTCACTGGCAATCAGTTAAGAGACTGCTAACATATCTCAAACATACTATTACTTTTGGCTTGGTTTTTCATCGTTCCTCCTCTACATTACTTCAAGCATATTCTGATGCTGATTGGGCAAGCTCTTGTGATGATCGTCGCTCCACTGGTGGTTTATATATTTTTCTTGGTCCCAAACTTAATCTCATGGAGCTGTCGCAAGCAAGCAACAGTTGCTCGTTCAAGTACTGAGCTCGAATACAAAGCCCTTACCAATTCCGCATCTAACATTCAATGGCTACAATCATTGCTTCAAGAACTTGGGGTCCCTAAACAAAAACCACTGGTCTTTTGGTTTGATAATATAGATGCCACTTATTTATCTTCAAATCTTGTTTATCATGCTCGAATGAAGCATGTCGAGATTGATTTCCACTTTGTACGTGACATGGTCACCAAGAGGACTCTTGAGGTTCGCTTCATCTCTAGTGGTGTTGAACTTGCGAATATATTCATCAAACCACTTTCATCGGCCTGGTTTGCTTATCTTCGTTCCAAGCTCAACATTGTTCCTCTACCGTTGACCTTGAAGGGGCGTGTTAAGGATAAGTCTAAAGCACAACAACAAGATATCGATCACACAGTTTGAAGTCTACCTAAACTCATCCTCCACAATACAAGGATAGTGACCTATGATATAGGAGAATTCAAATGTTCAAATGTATAAGTTTTATCTCTTGATTCACATCTGTAACATTTATCTTATGTAACTAGTTACTCTATAAATACAGAGCCTATACCATGATTATGGTAAGGTAGCAACAACATTTATTCAAAGATATATTGGTATTCTATAGCCTAAGAGGGGACATTGGCATGTTTTGATAGTTTGATAAGTGACATTGATAGAATTGGTAGTTTGGGAGGGTCTGGATGGACATTAACAATTGAGTAGTAGTTTGAGAAGAATATATTTACTTAAAAAAAAAAAAAATGGCGCATTGACTTGATTTAACTTCACAAGTCTTCAAGGAAGCTGCGTACGAACAAAGGGTTGTCCACTCTCTACCTAAATTAACCATTGTGGTCTTTCAATGGTAACAGTAGTGGGTTGTGTTAATTTGAAGGGATTTTCACACCTCACTTCTTAGGAGCTGTAGATGAGATGGTTCGTGGAGGGTGTCAATCCTTCCACCATGCAATTTTAATTTTCTAGTGGAATGTTCTTTCAAGACTTGAAAGTTGAAAGCAATGGTTGCCGGTAGTGGGCCAATTCCGATTTTAAATGCGTTCGTGTTTTTTTTTGTTTTTTTTTTTTAATCTTTGATGCCTTATTTTTCCAAGCATTGAATCATGAATTTTAATTCCCCATGGACTGTGGAAAATCCAACTGTATGACTTTTTAATTTTCCTTAATAGAATAGACGTCATAACACAATATCATCTCACTAGTCATTCTAATGTGTCATGTACGAGCAGGTGGTGTGCGTGTACATGCGAAACATTCTTTCTTGTTAGTGGATGATGAGGCTAAAACCATTCTTTTCTTTTCTTTTTCTTCTTCTTCTTCTTCATTTTTTTTTTTAAAAAAAAAAAACAAATATTTGATACGGTATTTTCTTGTTTGTCTCTCATTCTTTTTCGTTGATGTTACCCTACCAATTTACCTTTATATCAATCTTAATAAAAAAAAATTAATAATAAATTGACAATGTCACATCAATAGCGAAAAATAGAAAAAGAACAAGAGAATTCAAAGTAACCTTTTTTTTTTAATTAAGATTTATTGAAAGATGGATTAACAATATCATATCAGCAAAAAATGATAAAAGAAAGATAAGAGAATACTAATTAGCATATCTCTAAAGTTATTTATTCTACACCGAGAAATGCTTTGTATTCTCGTCTTTTTTCTATCTTTTTCCTCTGATGTAGCATTGGTAATTCACCATTGATTTTTTTTTTTTTTAATTAAGATTGATTTAAAGTTAGATTGACAATATCAAATCAGCAAAGAAAAATATGAAAACGATTAGAAGAAAATGTGTAGCACACCAACTCACAACAAATTTTGCACATACATAAATGTCGAATATTTCTGGCTGTAACTTGTTTAAGGAAAAATCATAATATTTTAGCTGTACAGGCATAAGTGTCAAAAAGTGTTTGATTGCTTTCATAATATTTTTGGAGTTGCTTCTCGGTTAAAAAAAAAAAAAAAAACCTACAATTATTATTATTTTTTTGGTCAAAAATTCACTAAAGAAAATGTAAGTTTTATTTTAGGAAAAATTATAATTTAACTCCTCAAACTACTAGTCATTCTACGAATAGTCCACCGAACTACCAAAGTTTGGACTCTAGCCCCGCAAACTACTAATGCATTTGAAAGTGGCCACTCTGTTAAGTCTCCTGGTCACTTTGGATGAAAAACACACCACGTGCCGTGCATGTGACTTAATAGTACACAAACTTCTGAAAATGCCCTTCTCTTCGAACTTGAAATTCGTAAATTGCCTTTGGAAACAATACATGCGTATCGCATAAAAACATAGACAAAAGTGAGCCATTTTTTACAGTTCTGCCATTTTGGTAAGACATAAGGGATTTGGGCAGTTTTTTTTTAGGGTTCTTACGATATTCTCGAAGGGTCTGGCCGGACAAAGTGCAAGAACTTTAGAGGTTGCCGAGTTGAAGTTTTCTGCATTGCTCTCCATTTTCTGCGTAGCTCGGAATCCATCGAAGTGTCTGGTACCGAGGGTATTTGCGGGTTTCTCAACTCGAGTTGCTCTGTGTTACCAGTCCAGCCATCATCCACGAAATCTTCTGAGTTTTTCGAATATCCAAACCCTAAAAGCCACAGCTTCTTTTAAAATGCCTAGTTTTTGAAATCTTGTTTTTTTATTGAAACCCCACTTTGTATGTTGGGGGCAGGACCATTTTTTATTTCGAATATTGTTTGTTTATTGAAAGCCCACTTTTTCAGTTGCTTAGCTTGTTTAGTTGGTCCCCCCCCTTTTGACTAGGGATAATGCCTATTTTGTTGGGGTTGTGTATTCTGGTTTAGAGTTTAGTGGTCCCCTAGGATTCTATGCTGCGAGTGTGTCACAATAATTTGCCTTTTGAGACTATGTCCCCTTGGTAAAGCAGCATAGTACCACGAGCGTGCTCAAAGGTAACCCGCAACAAGTTAGAGGACTATGGACTACCTTTTTTGTAGTCCTGATTAGCTAGAAAGCTAGAAGCCCACTCCCCATTGCCCACAAACTTTTACAGAATCCAAGACATTCAATCTAACCCTAATTATCCAAAAAATGATGTGTAATTTGAAAAGTTCAAAACAAAATTTAGAACTTTCTTCTTCTTCTCTTTTATTTATTTATTTATTTTTTCAGTGATAAAGCTTACATTAAATTTAGAGGTTGTAGACAGTCGAGTGATTGTGGAATCTGAGCAACCTAGAATATGCCTTTTGATTTCTTTATGATACCATATGAATCACTCAATAGCTTTGAACTATTCCCGGCATCAAATATTGAAAATAAATAGACTCCTAATTTAAAAGTGTGTGATCAATTTGTGTAACAAAATATCCAAATACAAAACTAAAAGAAGACAAATATTTTGTTAACGAAGTAGAAACTCAATTAAGAGAAAAACCACTTCGGGGCAACTAAATCCAGGATATCCACTATTCAGAAGACAAAGTTAGTTACAAAACATGAGTACTCATATAACTCGGTGCAGTAGTCGTACCTCTAACTCTGACACATACCTATATGTGAACGTCTCCCAACTAGGTCTCCTACTTGAATAAGTCTTCAATGGACTCCTTTAGCTTAGAGTTCCTCCCAAAGCTACACTTTAGACGATCAAATCACACCAAGGAAAACTCTTAGAGAGCTAGCAAATCTCACAATTTCTGCCTAGACACCCTCTCTAAGCACAATGGAATTCAGTACCAAATTCATAAAAAAAAATACAAGCCTAGAGACCTCTATTTATAAGCTTTAGAAGATCTAATACAATTCTAATTTAAAGTTCTCTAGGCGGCATCCGAACCTAGATCGTGGGCCTCCGGACGACAAGCAGCAACCGACTTCTATTACGCGCTTCAAGTGTTTCTTCAATAAACTTCAGTCTCCACGTCCGAACGTTGTTGCCCTAACGTTCGGACGGTTGCAAGCTATCTTCACCAACCGTGTCTGCTGAGTTGTTTTGTATCTTCTTGAACACTGATCGGCGTTCAGACGTTTCTCTGGGTCATTTGGAAAGTCAATCGGGGAACCGACTTTGCTGAGCTGTAAACTGCACAGAATCTTCCTAGACTCTGAAAATTGCCTTCTTGATACTTGTGACACTGATACTTGTCATATTAAGGCATTTTCATAGTTGAAAAAATTTGCTCTGAATATTTGTAAGACTCTGAATAAATACAGCGTCCCTGTTATAGCAGTACAATGATATGGTAGTGATTTTGTCAACGTAATGTAGCCAATAAAACTAACAAATATCAATTTGAATTATAAGTGCAAAATGGGTTGGAAGTTCAATTCAGGATGGTTGAATTGTGTGCTGGTACATTAAACAAATGGATGAGTTGATAGTATTTAATCATAAAGACAAATTGGTGGTTGCATTTGAGATTTAGGCATTGTTTAACTAGGTTCTTATATGCTGAAGAGTTGTCTTTGATATGCCTTTTCTTTGCATCTTTGATGTGCTATTCTCTGAAAGAGAAAAAAAAAATTGTTTGATTTACTCATGTTTGACCAAAGGCTTGTCACTCACTTATGCTGTTAATTTCACTTGATATTCAATTTATTTATTAATTTATTTATTTTGTGAAAAATTGAAATGACTTTTAAAAGTAAAGTGTGTGCATACGTGTCAACAAAAATTAAGGCACAGCGGAAAGTAAATGACACAAAGATTTTTGTTGACGAAGTGGAAACTCAGTTAAGAGAAAAACCACTCCAGGGCAGCCAAACCCAGGAATTCCACTATTCAGAAGACAAAGCTAGATACAAGATAGTAACACTCACATGTACCGATGCAGTGGTCGTACCTTGATCTCTGACGTGTAACCCAACACGAACGCTTCCCAACCAGATTCACCTACCTGAAGGGGTCTTCAATGGAACTCCTTACCTTAGAGCCGACCTCTAAGATAGACTTCGATTTATAGTGCACACTTGAAAAACGGCTATAGAGGAAATAACACGTCTCTAAGCTCTAATGGAATTCACACCGAATTCTTGCAGCTCTAAGTGCCCAAGGACCCCTATTTATAGTCTGGGGGTCAGAATGAGCGTCAAGCAAAATAAGCCTGTGAACCGTCCGGACGGTGGACCATGACCGTCCGGACGGACAACTGTGCGACAAGATTTTCCAAATTTTTTGCGGAGAAATCTTTCCTGTATAAGAACATCTTCCGGACGGGATGGCTCGATCGTCCGGACGGACACACGTCCGCTGCAAGTAATTTCCATAACAGGCTTTGCACGTCCGGACCAAGGGGCAGGAGCGTCCGGACGGCTAAACTTCAGCACGCAATTTCCATATCTGATGCGTGTACGTCCGGACCATAAGGGGGAGACGTTCGGACGGTTGAAGTCGAATCGTCAGTTACCATATACGATGCACTAGCGTCCGGACCACAGCTGTCAGATGTCTGGACGGTTCATTTTGAACTGGGATTCTTGCCTTACGGAGATACGCATCCGAACGGTATACCACATCATCCGGACAGTTGATTGATCTTCCCTTTCTTGGAACTTGGAAAGAATCAGTGAACCGTTCGGGAACTGATAGGCGTTCGGACGTGCTGCTGAAACGTCCGGACGGAGCAAGCTGGCACAGAAACTTCTCGATACAATGAAGTGTCTGGACGGAAGAAGCACCTCGTCCGAACGGATGATGCTGGACTGTCTGGCGTCCGGACGAGATGACACATCGTCCGGACGGATGGAGCAGTAGACAGATGGGCGTCTGGACGGGATGACACATCGTCCGGACGGCTGACAGGGAACTTTGAAATTCTTCTGACTTCACTCTGAATAGTGGAATTCCTGTTTGCAACATCCTTACATATAAGTGATTTTGTCCAAACACAGAATGAGGCCAAAATACTAACAAACTCCCCCTTTGGCCATTCTGGGACAAAAATCACTTGACCGGTTTGGAAATACATTCCCGGTCCAAAGTAAAAATTACTCCCCTTTTTTGTCACAAAGGGTAAACAGAGTAATAAAAACTAACTGTCATAAAAATTACTCCCCCTAACATTCTCAGAAGGACCCGAGAAATAGAGTAATATCTATCCAAAAAGTTTTAACCACAAACAGAAATTGTCTCAAAAATAACAAAAAGACTACAAAAAACATAAGAGGGAATCAAACATCCTTATTCATGGGTAAAATCCCATATGCACCATCCTCATCATCACTGCTGCTAGGGTGATGATGCTTCAGGCACTCCTGAAGGTCCAACTGGTTCTGTTCCACACGCCTGTCGATGGAGTGCACAGCAAGCTGCATGGAACTCATAGACTACTGCATGGAGGCCATAGACACCTGCAACCTGCTCATCCCTCCCTGAAGTGCAGAAAGAGCCTCCATAATCTGAGCATAATTGACCTCTGACTCAGATGGCGGTACAGTATGTGAGGATGAAGCCATATCTGGAAAGCTGATTGGCATAGCAGCAGGTGGAGGTGCCTCATCATCGGAGTCATCTCTCCGCAGCTACGCATTAGACTTCACCAAAGTCTGCTTGCTGATGGGCTGCTGGATTTTCATCTTCGGTTCACCATTGACATTGATGCCCGACTGAAGAATAATCTGAGTAAGGAGGCAGCCAAAAGGGAGACCAGCAGTGCTCTCATCACGGGCTTCTAATATAACCCCCAAAATGTGCTTGCGTAGGCAGAAAGGCAAGCGGAGGTGGATAGCATAGACAAACTGAGGCCGTTTCAAGATCAGATCACTGCGCCAAGCAACCGGCCAAATATTCTGTTGAACGATCTTGGCCAACATGCGGTGGGAGGATGACAGGGCACCAATCCTGATGGCAGTAGAGCGCTCCTCACCTTGGGGAACGGCACAGAAGAATTCCCTGAGATCATCCAGGGATGGAGGAAGCACCACCTCATTGTAGGAGCTGGCTGAAATCTCGAGCACTGGGACTCGGATGATGTGACTGATGACCTGAGAATCAACAGTGATGAGATGGCCTGCAATGGAGGACTGAAGTACTACTCCATGATCATCATCCTGCACCACCTCCAGGTTGGCGTAGAACAGCTTGACCAATCTGGTGTACACCACACAAGCACAGCTGTGGAGATATCCCCAGTTGTACGTCTGAATGATATCAAGTATGTTGTCCAGTTGTGGCACCATGATATAAGCCCGAAGCACGTTCCGCTCAGCAATGACGGAGCGGTCCATAATTTTGGCCTGGATTGCAGCCCTATCTTCCACAAGCCTCTGACGGACCCTGCGGGGTGGACTGCCGGCTGACATGATTCTGCAAAAAATCCAACACGAATTTCCAAAGAAAAAATATTCCAAAAATATTCTTGTTAGGATACCACAAATTTGGCAGAATAACAGTAGTAAAAAGGACTTCAAAAATAATATCAACTAAGTCCAAGAAATTTCAGCATGGCAGATATATGCATCTCATATTTCAAAAATAAATAACATTCTAACAGCTTTAAAGAAAACTGAAGAGAAAAAGACTAGAAAAATACTTGAAATATGAGAGATATATGCAAAATGCCAAAAACTTAAAGCCAACCTTACTCACAAACAGCCAAAAAAAAACTGATTTTGTGGGGTATGAAGAGAATTCGGCGATCTGGGCATTTTATAGCGCCTCTGTGGGGTCCCTGTCCAGACGGTGGATTGATGACGTCCGGACGCTCGCTGCCTCGGAAAGGAGCAAAAAGGTCGCGCGCGTCAGGACGATATAAAGATACCGTTCGGACGACGATGACAGGGCGCGTCCGGACTCCGTTAGGTCCTGTCCGGACATGTGGGCTCCATCTCAGTCCGGACTCCAAGGGAGAACCGTTCGGACGTCAATGTAGACCGTCCGGACGCTCCACACTGAAACACCAGAAAAGCTGAGAAGAATTTACAGAGATCAAATTTTCTCAAGTCAGTGTCAGAATATGCATGCATAATCAACTGATAACACAATCAGAGAGCATCTCAGAAATACACATAGATATAAAAGGAAGTTGAGATTTCAATTAGCACACATAATTTTTCCTGATCATATAAAAATCAAATAGGCAACTCAACTCAAGCAATGCGTGTGTGTGTGTGGAGATTCTTTTCCCACAAGGTAAGACTATCCAAGACATGACAAAATGCAACTAGATTTTCTAGACATGAGAGAAAATCCAAGACAGATTAGCCAAAAGTCAAACCTTATAGCATGCTAGGGCCTAGACACCCTTATCTGATACACTCCCCCTAAGATACAACACATAAAATTAAGAGTTTGAGACATAATAAATATAGAAGTCAAATATAAAAACACTCAAGAAATTAATCTTCTCAGAGTGTACCAAGCTCTGATACCAATTGAAAAATTGAAATGACTTCTAAAAGTAAAGTGTGTGCATACGTGTCAACAAAAATTAAGGCACAGCGGAAAGTAAATGACACAAAGATTTTTGTTGACGAAGTGGAAACTCAGTTAAGAGAAAAACCACTCCGGGGCAGCCAAACCCAGGAATTCCACTATTCAGAAGACAAAGCTAGATACAAGATAGTAACACTCACATGTACCGATGCAGTGGTCGTACCTTGATCTCTGACGTGTAACCCAACACAAAAGCTTCCCAACCAGGTTCACTTACCTGAAGGGGTCTTCAATGGAACTCCTTACCTTAGAGCCGACCTCTAAGATAGACTTCGATTTATGGCGCAGCACACTTGAAAAACGGCTCTAGAGGAAATAACACGTCTCTAAGCTCTAATTAAATTCAGACCGAATTCTTACAGCTCTAAGTGCCCAAGGACCCCTATTTATAGTCTGGGGGTCAGAATGAGCGTCAGGCAAAATAAGCCTGTGAGCCGTCTGGACGGTGGACCATGACCGTCCGCACGGACAACTGTGCGACAGGATTTTCTGAATTTTTTGCGGAGAAATCTTTCCTGTATAAGAACATCGTCCGGACGGGATGGGTCGATCATCCGGATGGACGCACGTCCACTGCAAGTAATTTCCATAACAGGCTTCGCGCGTCCGGACCAAGGGGCAGGAGCGTCCGGACAGCTAAACTTCAGCACGGAATTTCCATATCTAATGCGTGTGCGTCCGGACCATAAGGGGGAGACGTCCGGACGGTTGAAGTCGAATCGTCAGTTACCATATACGATGCACCAGCGTCCGGACCACAGCTGTCAGATGTCCGGACGGTTCATTTTGAACTGCGATAATTTCCTTACGGAGATACGCGTCCGAACAGTATACCACATCGTCCGGACGGTTGATTGATCTTCCCTTTCTTGGAACTTGGAAAGAATCAGTGAACCGTTCGAGAACAGATAGGCATCCGGACGTGCTGCTGAAACGTCCGGACGGAGCAAGCTTGCACAAAAACTTCTCGATACAATGAAGTGTCCGGACGGAAGAAGCACGTCGTCCGGACGGATGATGCTGGATAGTCTGGCGTCCGGACGGATGGAGCAGTAGACAAATGGGCATCTGGACCGGATGACACATCGTCCGGACGGCTGACAGGGAACTTCGAAATTCTTCTGACTTCACTCTGAACAGTGGAATTCCTGTTTGCAACATCCTTACATATAAGTGATTTTGTCCAAACACAGAATGAGGCCAAAATACTAACATTTTGTTTTATTGTGAAGATGACTAGACGAGAGTTTGTGTTCAAGGTGCATTATGGAGGTTATACAAATAGGAGGTTTATGAATACATATGTGGTGAGTGATATTGATGTGTACAAGGAAGTCATTGAGTAGGATAGTTAAAAATAAAGAGACTTCTAATTTATGGTGTGTGAATAATGTGTAACAAAATATCAAAAGTGCGGAATTTAAATGAGACAGATATTATGTTAACGAAGTAGAAACTCAATTAAGAGAAAAACCACTCTGAGGCAGCCAGACTCAGGAATTCCATTATTCAGAAGACGAAGCTAGTAACTTGACAATAAGACTCACATACCCTTATGCAGCGATCGTATCTTGTACTCTAACACGTAACCCAACGTGAACGCCACACAACCAAGTCTCATACTTGAAGGGGTTTTGGATTCCTTTAGCTTAGGGCTTTTCCCTAAGCTAAACTTCGCACGAACAAAGTAATCACACACTGTCAACAGCTAGAGAGCTAGCAGATCTTCACAATATCTCTTTAAACACCCTCTCTAAGCTATAGAGAATTCAATACTGAATTCTGTAAATAATATATGCCTAGAGGCCTCTATTTATAGGCTTAGAAGACCTAAATCGCTACTAATTCGGAATTCTCTAGGCAGCGTCCAGACAGAGTCATAGAGCGTCCGGATGGGGAACTGTGTAACTGCCTTTCCACAACGCGCTTCACGCGTTTCCATATTAAGGCCGCGTCCGGATGGTGTAGCCCTAGCGTCCGGACGGTTGCAAGCTGTCTTTCCTGACCCGTGTCTGCAATGGAAAACTGGATTTTTTCTTGAACATTGAAGAGTGTCCAAACTTATTGCCCTGACGTTCGGACAGATGCAACGCTGAGCTTGTCAGAATCTTCTAAAAACTAGAGGGCATTCGGACGCTACACTGGACCATCTAGACAGAAACAAGGGATCCGACTTTTGCTAAGTTGTCAACTGCGCATAATCTTCCTAGAACTTCTGAAATTGCCTTCTTGATGCTTGTAATGCTGAACTTGTTATAATAAGGTTCTTTCTTTCTTTAGAGAAATAAACTCTGATAAACTGGAGATTCTGAATAATACGGTATCCCTGTTTAAGACAACATCATTACATGATAGTGATTTTGTCAACAGAATGAAGCCTATAAAACTAACAGATAGGTTGTCATTTTTAGTGGTTGAGCGTATTGCAAAAAGTTATGAATACAAATCAGGAGACTTAATTTACTTCTTACTGCCAGGTAGTACACTTCAAACAGGTTGAAATTAATTACATCAAACCATGATGTACTTGAAATGGTTAAAGTCCACATGAGTCTACCAATTGTTGAGTTGTACATAGTTTAATTTAGCGAGAACAATGATGATGATGGTGGTGGTGGTTGAAAAATTAAACACTCCTAATTAACATGTGTGTCTGATCAAGTGTGCAACAAAATAATAAATGCGGAATTTATAGGAGACAAATATTTTTTTGACGAAGTGTGAACTAAATTAGGAGAAAAACCACTCCAGGGCAGCCAAATCTATGATATCCACTATCTAGAAAACCTTACGCAGCAATAGTACCTTGCACTCTAATACGTACCTATACATGACCGCTTCACAACCAGGTCTCCTACCTGAAGGGGTCTTTAATAGAATCTTTTAGCTTAGGGCTCTTCCCTAAGCTAGACTTCAAAGCTGATCAAATCACACAGGAACCACACTAAGGGAGCTAACACATATCACAATCTCTACCTAAACACCCTCTCTTAGTACAAAATAATTCACTACCAAATTTTGTAAATAATACATGCCAAAAGACCTCTATTTATGGGCTTTAGAAAACCTAATTCAACACAGATTCAAAGTTCTCTGGGCAGCGTCCGAATGGTAAACTACAACCGCCTTTCCATAACGCAATTCACGTATTTCCTAATTAAGGCCGCGTCCGGACGATGTTGCCCTAGCGTCCGAAAGGTTGCAAGATGTTTTCACCAATGTGCGTGTGTTGTGATGTTCAGAATCTTCTCGAACATTGATGGGCGTCTAGATGAGTCTACTGGTCCGTCCGGACAAAAACTAGGGAACCTACTTTTGCTGAGTTGTAAACTTCACAAAATCTTCTTGTAATTCGAAAATTGCTTTCTTGATGCTTGTGACATTGATACTTGTCATAATAAAGCCATTTTCATATTAGAAGAATAATCTCTGAATATTCTGAAGACTCTGAAATATTACGGCATCCTTATTATAGCAACACACTTAATAGAATGTAGCCAATAAACTAACAAACTCCTCATTTGACCATTCTGGGACAAAAATCACTTCATCGGGTTAAAAATACAATCCTCGTCTAAAATAACAAATACTCTCCATTTCTGTCTCAAAAGGGTAAACAGAGTATTTAAACCACAGACAAAAAGTTTTAAAATCCAAAAATAATAGGGATAATAAGAAGTGTCTGCAAGTAGCCCGAAAATTCATAATTTTGTAAAACAACTAATAGCGGAAGAAACAAAAATCCTCCATGTCCCAAATCCTGCAAATCCATTGAAAATAAGTGAGTGAGAGAGATTCGTACAATAAGCTGGATTTAAGTTAGTTTGGCTTCTAGCTCTTGAAGCCGGGTACCATTGACTGAAAACATTCAGTCGCTTGAGTTTGCAAAGCCTAGAACTGATTATCTGCAGATTCAAATCTTCTAGTCAACTAGTTTGCAAGATAAATGAGAAGATTCACCACTGAACTTCTAACTGGTGCAGATTTGAAGAAAGATGCTACGAAAGGCTCTACATGAGCTAGGGGAAAAAGCTCATATAAAACCTGAGACCTTAGGAATTTGAGCATATGACTTCAACAATAGTCTGTTTTCCAAAGGATCCATCTGTTAGACGTTGTGCCGGGAGCCACTGGCTATCATATTCCTAAAAAATTTAAATAGAAATATTTCCAAAAATACCATCACAAAGAATTATTAGATCCTGTTAGTTCCAAAAAAAATGTGCTATTATGATGGCTGTCAATTGATAAGTCAGTCAAAATAGCAATTCAAAGATATGCAGAGATATAATTGGGAGTTAAGTATTCAGTAAGCACAAATTTTCCTATAGATATAAATTTTAAATAGATGACTTAACTCATGCTATAAGTGTGTGTGTGAAAGCTTTCTCAATAAGGTATGATTTTGCTAAATGATTTACAACAATTAAATTTTCTAAACAAGAGAGAAATTCAATGTTAGATCAGTCAACAGTCAAACCTTATCTTACCGCCTAGTCAGCCCCCTCTGATACACTCCCCCTAAGAAGCATCACTTTTTCTTTTACTTAAACACATTCAACAGTTGATCTTTTGAATCCATATTTTCTGATTTTTAATGCTTTATTTATTGCTTGTACTGCAACCTAGAGAGAATGTTAGAATTTATGGGTTCTAGGTTCAACTATAAGTCCAAAATCAGAGAGTAAAAAAAATGTACCTTAGGGGAGCTTTAGATAGTGCACCATTTTCATCGCGTGAGAAAGCAACTATCTAGCATTAAGATGCAACTGGAAAACTTAACAGATATCAGGTTTAAACTCTCAATTACATATAAACATATTCAATCAATGAACAATGAATTGAGATATCAGGTAAAAAGACATGGAATATCTAAAAAGCTATCAAAAGAAAAAATAAAATAAAATAATAATTCTGCATCTTCTCCCCTAATTTTTTTTATTTTTTATGTTGAAAATAATAAGTCAGAAAAAATAACAAAAACTTGTTTATGGAGAAAAGAAATAATATCTAATCTTAGCATGTAAGGTAGGAGCAAACCTAACCTCAAGGAGAGAGGTTTGGAATTACCAAGACAGAAAAGGAGTCGCTCGACGTGCTTTTTCTATCATCCCCATAAATACCTGCAGAAGTTTCTCAAGATAACAATAGAAAACATGGGGATAAAACATATATGGTTCCTCACCAATAAAGCAAGACATGAAAGATGTGACATGATAAACAATGCAATTCCAACATACCTGAGATGTACTAGGATTTAGGAACCAAAATCCTAGGCATAGTGAGATTGCACCTCTACTAGGTGAGTCCACTCTTTTCCAAGGGGTGAATGGTCTCATCCTTCCTCGTCCATACCTTATTTACCTGAGAGGCAAGGTTGTAAGCCATGTCCAAATTGTTCAGTCTGACTAAGACACTCTTCATCATGCTGACAAGCCCTTCATAGATCTGATTCTTTTGGGCTTGTGAGACTTCACTCTAAAGCATTCGGCCTTTTGCCGAAAAGCATGATAAGGCATGGAAGGTTCGGAGCTAGACTTACCTGTCTTTGGCTCTTATTTCTTGATCCAAGGCTTCTAATGCCAAATCTGATGACAGTGTGGCCTAATGTGTCATGTGACACCACAGTGATGGCAGGTAGGCTGACTTCGTTTGCTGAAATGCTTCTTGACAGGCTTTGCAATTTTAAGGTTAGCATTCTTATACAAAACAAAATTCTTACCTTTTCGAGATGAATGCCTCCTATGGGGCGGGACATATTTATCAGAAGAAGGTTTCGCAATATTGCCCTTTTTAGGAGCAACTTGCTTACTCCAAGGCCTGTGGGATTTCAGCAAATAACAATTTGATCTAATATGACCAATCTTCCCACAGTAATGATAAGTAGGAACAAGCTTACCTAGTGTTCTTGATGATGATGCCAACTCAGATATGGCATGCAGTGACATTCTTATATCTCCTCCCAACAGTGATTAGGAGTACGAGGGAGCCTTTCAGAGCTAGAGGAAACATGATACAAAGCAATTTGAGTTCCAGATGGCTAACATGGGTAACCCAGAGTTTGTAATGGTTCAAAAATTCCCATCAATCCAAGTTTTCAGAGATGTAGTTAGAGAGTGTAATGTAAATAAGGGGAATGATGTTAAGTTTAAGAAGAATTACCTTGCTAGGTGTATAATGGTATGCAAGGATACATGTTGTAAATATAAGATTTATGGGCGCAAGTGCAAGGACGAGGAATCGTTTGAAATTTGATCATTTAAGCCCAAATACAGTTGTAGTAGGAAACATAAAAATTTGATTTTGAAATCTTCATGGATTGCAGATAATTTGATTGACAAGTTCAGAGCCTAACCCAACATGTCTGTAAAGGCAATTCTAGGGGATGTGAAAGATAGGTGGGGTGTGAAAATGAAAGGGAACAAGTTGTATAGGTCTAGAACACTTACAAAAGGAAAGATTCATGGAAAATTTAACGAACAGTATAGCAAGCTTTGGGATTATTGTGAGATAATAAGAAGAAGGAACATCGACAGCTGTATAGTGATGAAGGTAGAAAGGCCATTACCTGATCTTCCATCAAAATTTCAGAGGTGGTACTTCTCATTAGCCGCCATGAAAAATGGTTTTCTTGTTAGTTGTAGGCCAATCATTTGGCTTAAATGGATGCTTCTTGAAAGGGCCACATAAGAGACATTTACTAGCTGCGATTTTGAGGGACGCAAATAACTAGATGTATCCAGTGGCCTTCGCAGTTGTAGAAGCTGAAGTCAAAGACAGTTAGACATGGATTCTAGAGGCTTTGCTATTGAATCTTGGCACTTCTCCTGCAAAAGGATGGACCTTTATTTCTGATTGTCAGAAGGTAACCCATAAATTACATATTCATTCATTTAATAAATATTTGTTATGTTAGAAATTGTTTTGTTATGATGTATATGTGAATGTTTGACATTTTAATTTGATTGTGTGAAGGGTCTAGTACTGAATGTTTCAACGGTTGGATATTGAAACAGCGTGACCTGCCAATATTATCAATTAGTTTATTGGGTACATTATGTTGACAAAAACACTATATTATAGGTTGCTGCTTTAATAGAGATGCCGTATTTTTTCAGAGTCTTCAAATATTCAGATTTTATTTCTTGAATATAGAAATGGCCAGATTATGACAAGTTTCAGTGTCACAATCTTCAAGACGGTAATTTCAGAGTTTCAGGAAGATTCTACGAAGTTTCCAACTCAGCAAAAGTCGAATCCCTTGTTTTCGTCCGAACGGTCTAGTGAAGCATCCGGATGCCCTCCTGTGTCGAGAAGATTCTGCCAGCTGAGCGTGCATCCGTCTGGGTGTCAGGGCAACACCTTCTGAAAGCTCTTCGGAGTTCGAGAAGAATCCAAACTCCTTTGCAGACATGGATTGAGAAGACAACTGCAACCATCTGGATGCTAGGACAACATCATCCGAATGCGACTTGAATAAGGAAACGCGTGAAGCGTGTTATGGAAAGGCAGATGCACAGTTCATCGTCCAGACGCTCTATGCCTTTGTCCAGATGCCACCTAAAGAAATCTGACTCAGTGTCGATTTAGGTCTTTTAAAGCCTATAAATAGAGGCCTCTAGGAATGTATTATTTATAGAATTCGGTATTGAATTCTCTAGAGCTTAGAAAGGGTGTTTAGGTAGAAATTGTGAAGATCTGCTAGCTCTCTAAGAGTTGTCCGGTGTGTGACTTGATCTTGTGAAGTCTAGCTTATGGAGGACCCCTAAGCTAAAGGAATCTATTGAAGACCCCTTAAGGTAGGAGACTTGGTTGGGAAGCGTTCATGTATAGGACACGTCAGAGTGCAAGGTACGATCGCTGCATCGGGGTATATGAGTGTTACTATTTTATTACTAGCTTTGTCTTTTGAATATTTGGCTGCCTCGAAGTGAATTTTCTTTCTATTGAGTTTCCACTTCATTAACAAAATATCTGTCTTATTTAAATTTCGTACTTTGATATTTTGTTACACATTGTTCACACACATACGGTAAATTAAGAGTCTTATTATTTTTCAATTGGTATCAGAGCTTGGTACACCCTGTTTAGATTAAATTCTTGAGTGTGATCTTTTTGACTTCTATTTTTTTATTCCCATGTCTCAAACTCTTAATTATGTTCCTGCCTTTGATGACACGAATTAGGGCTATTGAAATTCTCGTATGCGCTTCTTTTTAAAATCTATTGATGTTTGGAAGATTGTTGAATATGGTTGGATTTAAACTAGTGGATACAACTGACGAACTCATAGTTGCTCAATCTAGCGCGTGACTTTCCAATGATAAAGCTCTCCATGCTCTATGTCAAGTGCTTTCACCGTGTGAATTCGCAAGAATTTCAAACTGTGAATTTGCTCAAGAAGGGTGGCAAATCTTAGAAATAACATATGAGGAAACCAAACTTGTTAAATCTGCCAAGCTCCATAAGTTAATTTCTAGATTTGAAGAAATTAAGATGTTAGAAGATGAGACATTCTGTGAGTTTTACACAAGAATCAGTGACCTGAGGAACTCAATGGTGAGTCTCGGGAAGATGGTCTCTGATGTAAATTTCATCCGAAAGATTCTAAGGTCTGTGCTAAAATGTTTCAGGATCAAAGTTACAACTATTGAAGAAACCAAGGACCTGGAGTCGATTAAGATTGAAGAGTTAGTAGGATCTCTTCAAACTTATGAGTATTCCTTGCCTCCAGTAAAAAAGGCAAAGGCAATTGCTCTCAAGGAATCTAAAAAGGAGGCCAGAGTCTCATCCAAGGAAGACTCTGATAATGAAGAAGAAGATGCAGTGGCAATGCTGGCTAAGAACTTCGGGAGATTGATGAAGAATGAGAAATTCAAGAAGAAATTCAATGAAAGACTGAAGAAGGCCCTAAGAGAATCTAAGCCAGAAGAAGCTGAGCTGAGGGATCCAAGAGGTCCTAAATGTCAGGCTTTGAGCATATGCAGGTAGACTGTGGGAATCTCAAGCAGGCTAAAGGGAAGGCCTACAACGCTACTCTCAATGATGAGTCAGAAGAAGAAGAAGAAACTTCTGGTAAAGATTAGAAATTTCAAGCTTTTGTGGCTCCACATGAAGACCAGGAGGATTCTCAATCCTACTACGATGAAGACAGAGAAGAACTCAAAGAAGCCTATAAAGTCCTCTATATAAGGTTCTTGAAGTTAAGGAAGACTCGCCAAAAACATGTGCATGAGTTGAACAGTTTGCAAACTGAGAAGTGTTCCTTATTGCTCAAGATTCAAGACTTGGAGGAGAAGTTGTTGGAGACACAACGGCAATTGGAGAATCACTGATGACAAACTCACTCATATGCTATTAATTCAGAAGTGCCTAACTAACAAGACAGGACTCTGGTATGTAGCCTCTACCTCTGATATCCCCTCTACTTCAAAAACTCTGTTCCTCAAGCCTACAGTCCCCGAGTCTCCACTCGCCTGCATGGATAAGGGAAAGGCTATCATTAGAGGAGAAGATCTAGTTGGTACAAAAATCATTAAGAAGCCTCCTACCAAAAAAAGCCCTCCTATATGCCACCACTGTGGTGTAAACGGTCACATCGGACCTAGGTGTCCTCAGTGTCAAGGTCAGAAGAAGCTATCAAGACACGCTACATCAAGCACTAGGCCTCCAACAAGATATCAAGCTCTGAAGCATCAGAGTCAACAGTAGATATTTGTTTCTGTCAATCAAAAATAGATCTAAAAGAAGGACAAATCAAGGCACTATAAGGAAAAGCTGCAGACGCCCAAAAGAGACCAATTTTATTAGGGGCCGCCTTTTTTTAGTAGTTTTATGTAGAACTTGCTGAGATGAATGGAAAAACAATTGAATGAATGTCAACTATCAACAGGAAAGGTAGGGTTGGGACAAAAAGGATGAGGACACTCACCCCTCAAGGGCGAATGGACCCACCTAGTTGGTGAGGTCACACATGCCTACGATTTCGGCTCCTAATCCTAGAGCATGTCAGGTTTGCATTGCATTGGGTTCTTCTGATCATATATCAATTCGCATGTTTTGCATTCTAGGAACCATATTTGTTTTATCCCCAAATTTTCTCTTGTCGTCTTGAGGAAAATTTCTGCAGGTATTTCATGGGGATGACAGAAAAAGCACGTCGAGCGGCAACTTTTTTGTCTTGGTAATTCTGAATCTCTCCCTGATGACAGGTTTGATCTTACCACGCATTCTGGGTTTAGATTCTGGTTCTTTACCATAGAACATATTTTTATGTTATTTTTTTTTTATTAAAAAGAAAAAACAATGGGGAGAAGATGCAAAAAATTTATTTTTTCTTTTGATAGCTTTTCAGATATTGCATGTATTTTTGCCTGATATCTCAGTTCATTGTGCTTTGATTAAATAAACTTATATATGATTGAGATTTTATGCCTGATATCTGCTAAGTTTTTATGTTGCATCTTAATGATAGATAGTTACTTTTCTCATGCGATGAAAAATTGTGCACTATCCAAAACTCCCCTAAGGTACATTTTTTTTACTATCTGATTTTTAGCTTTTGAAAACTCTGATGAGAGATTTTTTTTGCTAAGATGGTCAAATTGACCAACTTGCTAGTTGAACCTAGAACCCATAAATTCTGGCATTCTCTCTAGGTTACAACACAAGCAATAAATATAGCATTAAAAAAAAATCAAAAAATCTGAATTCAAAAGATCCACTGCTAAATGTGCTTAAAAATGTTCTTGAACTTGCCCGTATAGAAACAGTCGGTGACCAATTCATTGCGGAAACAGACAATCACTAATGGACTAAGTAAAAGAAAAGTGTTGCTTCTTAGTGGGAGTGTATCGGATGAGGGTGACTAGGCCCTAGTAAGACAAGGTTTGACTTTTGACTCTTCTAACATTAAATTTATCTATTGTTTAGAAAATTCAGTTTTTGTAAATCATATCAGCGAACATCATACCTTATTGAGAAAGCTTTTACACACACACGCATTGCATGAGTTAAGTCATCTATTTAAAAAATTTATCAGCAGGGAAATTTGTACTAATTGAATACTTAAGTCTCGATTATATCTTTGCATATTTTTTGAATTGCTATTTGATTGTTTTATCAGTTGTTTATATATGCGTGTTTTCTGAAGCTAACTTTGAGGAAAAATATTTTTCTGCAAATTTTTTCTCTGTTTTCAGCTTCTAGTGTGAAACATCCGAATGGACCTATTCTTGAGTTTAGACGCATGCGGCTCTATCGATCTATGTTTCGGCAGTATGCAATCCAAACGAGTGTGTACTACGTCTGGACGCAAGCCCTTTGCTTTCATTGCCATTCGCACAACACTGCATTTTTTTTCTTATATTTATAATGTTGTGTGTTTCTCTTGTTGATTTCTCCCAAGATTTTGGCATTTTCTACACATATATTCTCATTCCATGATATTCTCTGTGTCTTCCTTTTTTCTTTTAAGTTTTTGTGCTTTTTAGAATTTTGGAATATTTGTTGAATGAAATATTTTCTTGAGATATTGTGCATTAAAATCCAATTGACAGCCATCATAATACCACGTTATTTTTGGAACTAACAGGATCTAATCTTTCTTGGTAGTGGTATTTTTGAAAATATTTATGCTTAAATCTTTTCAAAAATATGTCAGTCAGGGGCTCTCAGCAGAACATCTGACAGATAGATCCTTTGGAAAATAGACTGTTGAAGTCATATGTTCAATTTCCAAAGGTCTCAGGATTTAGATGAGCTTTTTCGCCCAACTCATGCAGAGCCTTCTGTAGCATCTTTCTTCAGATATGCATCAGTTAAAGGTTCTGTGGTGAATCTTCTCATTTATCTGGTAGATCAGTTGACTAGAAGATTTCAATTTGTGGATAATTAGTTTCAGGCTTTGCAAACTCAAGCAACTGAAGGTATTCAGTCTACGGTTCTCAACTTCAAGAGCTAGAAGCCAAAGTAGCACAAATCCAGCTTATTGTACGGATCTCTCTCCATTACATGCTTTTAGTGGATCAACAGGATTTGGTACATGGAGGATTTTTGTTCCTTCCTCTATCAGTTGTCCTTTTAAAACAAAAAGGGGGAGTATTTTTATTTTTGGACTAGATTTTATTTTTAAGGGATAATTGCACCGTTGGTCCCTGTGGTATGCCATAATTATTTTTCACTCCCTATGGTTTAAAAAGTTCATGGGAGGTCCTTGTGGTTAGCAATAATTACAAATCGATCCCTAGAGTCAAATTCTGTTAAAAATTTTAACAGATTCCGTCAAATGCCGCATCAGCACCACGTATCGCCAATAAGATGGCGACACATGTCCATCTTAATAAATAAATATAAATTTATTAAAAAATAAATAAATATACTTATTTTTTAAAAATAAAAAATAAAAATAAAAAAGAAAAGAAAAAAGGGCAGCCATTGGGTGGCCCAGCCACCCCCAGTGGCCGGGGGTGGCGCGCGGCCACCCCCAATGGCCTAGGGGTGGCCTTCGGGCCACCCCTAGATCTACTAGGGGTGGCTCGATCGCCACCCCCACATCACCCCCGGCCGCTGGAGGTGGCTTGGCCACCCCCAAGGGGTGGCTGGGCCACCTAAACCATAGAGAGTGAAAAATAATTATGGCATACCATAGGGACCAACGGTGCAATTATCCTTATTTTTAAACCGGTCAAGTGTTTTTTGTCCGAGAAAGGCAAAGGGGGGAGTTTGTTAGTTTATTGGTTACATTATGTTGACAAAAACACTATATTGTAGGTTGTTTTAACAGGGATGCCGTATTATTTTAGAGTCTTCAAATATTCAGAGTTTCTTTCTTGACTATGGAAAGGGCCTTATTATGACAAGTTTCAGTGTCACAAGCTTCAAGAAGGCAATTTTAGAGTTCTAGGAAGATTCTGCGAAGTTTCCAACTCAGTAGAAGTCGGATCCCTCCTTCCGGTCCAGACGGTCCAATGAAGCGTTCAGACGCACTCCTGTGTCGAGAAGATTCTGCTACCTTAGCGTGCATCCGTCCGGACGTAGGGGCAACACTGTCCGGACACTCTTCAAAGTTCAAGAAGAATCCAAACTTCTTTACAGACACAGATTGGGAAGACAACTTGCAACCGTCCGAACGTTAAGGCAACATCGTCTAAATGCGGCCTTAATAAGAAAATGTGTGAAGCGCATTATGGAAAGATGGTTACATAGTTCACCGTCTGGACGCTCTATGCCTCCGTCTAGATGCCGCCTAGAGAAATTTGAATTAGTGTTGATTTCGGTCTTCTAAAGCTTATAAATAAAGACCTCTAGGCATGCATTATTTATAGAATTCAGTATTAAATTCTATAGTGCTTAGAGGGTCTTTAGGTAGAAATTGTGAAGATCTGCTAGCTCTCTAAGAGTTGTCTGGTGTGACTTGATCATGTGAAGTCTAGCTTAAGGAGTATCCCTAAGCTAAAGGAATCCATTGAAGACCCCTTTAGGTAGGAGACCTGGTTGGGAAGCGTTTGTGTAAAGGTACACGTCAGAGTGCAAGGTACGATCGTTGCATCGAGGTATGTGAGTGTTACTGCTTTGTTACTATCTTTGTCTTTAGAATAGTGGAATTCCTGAGTTTGCCTGTCCCGGAGTGGTTTTTCTCTTAATTGAGTTTCCACTTCGTTAAAATATGTCTTATTTAAATTCTGTACTTTGATATTTTGTTACACATTGTTCACTCACACACAATAAGTCTTTATATTTGTCAATACTGATGATGGAAATTGTTGCTACAATTTTCGATACGTTGACGTGTTGCCTTGTGATTCGTCGCCTTCCTTGATATTCGCTCTCCTTGTAATCTGCAAAATAATAAATGGCTCGTCGGGGGTGCCGACCGTACTCCCACTCCGATGCCAAAGTTTGTTACAAACTTTGACTTTTCAAGAGTATCTAAAATATCAGAGCTTAGAGAATCTGCGTGTCAAAAATACTTGGCGTAGTAGTTTTATTTATAGGCCTACAGGTCATAGTTATGAAATTACTGGAGTGCTTGAAGCATAATCTGATTAGGAGACTGAGTCCTAAATCACATAGTCTTTAATCTTATCTTTATAGAATTTGAATTGGGTAGTAGAGTCGAAGAGCCATACTATTAGGTACCTTATTCCATATTTGATGGTATAAAAGTCTATCTTGATGTACTCGGGATATGCGTCTTTTTGGAGATAACGAATGGGATATGCGCCGGGCTCAGCCTCCGATACCACCTTAGGCCCACATGTCTTTGGAGCTGATTATTCCTCAATAGTTACCCCTCTATTCTCTTATTTAAATTTAGAATGTAAGAGAATTAAATAAGTACCTCACTTTTTGAATCTGGATTTTCTGTAATCTGTATCTGACAATTGCCGCCTCTTTCAAAGTAATTATGACGAATAATGCCTTGAATCTCTGAATGGGACTGGCGTTTAACCTGATAGTGCCAATTCAATTCTTGGGCACTTGTGATATGTCGGAGCACTAATAGCAACTCCCTATAGATATCTTCTTCATAAGTGCCTCTACATAATATTGCAGATCGGGCCAAAGTTGTGAAGATGATCTCCTACTCTCGGTAGGAGATGAATCAAACTAATGTAGTCGATTTCACCAAGATCGTGGTGAAATGCCACTCTGAGAGAACACTTTGGGTACAACTTTCCTAAGAGCAAGGTTCTGTCTGACTACAAAAGTAAACCGTTGAAGAAAAGGGCTTAACATACCCGAAGCTCCTAAACCGATGGTGCTTCGAAGACCGCTTCCACAAAAATATCCTTTGGCGGTTTTAGAGGCTCAGACTGGCGCTGAGGCTTTGGCTGTCCGAGACATACATTGACTAGAGGCTTATGGTGGCCCGAGGTTTTGTGCTTGGCGTCCAGAATCTTCTGATCTGAACACCATCTAGTTTGGTCTCACTTGGTTATTTTTTGTAGAGGTGGTATTCCCGTATGGTTTGTTATAGGGGTTGTCTCCCCATAAGGTTTGTTGTAGGGGTTGTCTCCCTGTATCTATGTCTTGGCTGCTCCTGCAAGATCTTGATCAGAGAGCCTGGTGTAGATTCAGTGATTTTCCCTTTGCAGAAGCTTTAACTTTGTTGAGCTACCTCCCATAACTTTAGTCTGTGACCGCGAGCTAAGTCGTTCAAGGCAGATAGTCAAGTCTTTTTGGTATCCTGGACGATGCTGTAAAAGAGATCACGGAGATCGGAGTGAGCGTCGGGGCTTTAGCTTGTAAATACTTGAACTTTCTTTTTCAAATGTATCTTTTCTTTTTCATGTAATTTTTTTTTTTTTTTTAGTAATGAACAAAATTTCAATGGTAATGAATGAAAGTCTTGGACATTTTGACTTTCACTTTCCTTATCTTAATAGTCCTGAAGTGTTCTTACAACTGAGCTGTTACCCCCCAAATAACTTAAGGAATGAAAATTCCTCTAAGTTATTTTTAGAGTTAGCCGTAGAACATCATAATTTTTCAAACTGAATTGAACATCTTTACTTGGGAAAAAGTTTAAAGTTTCCCACTTAAAAACTTCTTTCGAGACATGTCTCGATTTCTTATAAATCTTACATTTTATACTAGAGTTAAAAAACCGCCATGTCATAGCATCTTCTTATTCCTTGTCAATTTTATCTTGAATCAGTATGGCTTGGGTGAGCTTTGCCCGAAAGGACATAATGACCCTAAGTAACGAAGGGGTGCCCGGTTCAGGCAACAACTCTCAATTGGCTCTGAGGACTTCCATAGCCGAAGGTGAAGCCGTGGCGGATCTAGTGGTGGCAGCTCTAGTTGACGGTCTCGGAATTAAAGGAGAGGATCTAGCGCCGGACGTTCTTAATCTTAACTTGAACCGAGGTGAGTCAGTGTGGATCTTAATATGGAGCTCGGGACGAGAACCAGAAGCTTCTAGGTCGAACTACTGTGACAGTGGAGGCATCGGCAATGATTTGGGGGCCTCTGGCTTGACCTCACACCACAGATCAATGAGAATGAACACTGACTTCTGGGGTCTCGGCCATGCTTGAGATGTCTATGGTCTCGAAGTGCTCTAGGTTGGATCTCGCCGTATCTTTTCTTGTTTACAAATTGTCGGCAATAGATCCAGCTTAAAACTCCAGCGTCAAAAGAGGAACAGCCTTGCCGAGGAGTTCTTTGGAGAAGAAATAAAGAACCGGACCGGGTTGGGCATACCCGTCAGTTGTTTTCTTTCTTTTTGGGCTGACCCGTTCGGGCTTTCCAAACCAGGCCTGCTCGACGGAAAATCTCATTTCTTAAGCTTACTAGAATGCCTTAAAAGAGTACTCCCAAGGTTTGGAATGGCTCGGATGAAGCTACATCATTATCTAAATTGACCTCGCCAATGGCAGTTCTATCAGAATTCTTCCCATTTCCTTTTTCAGACCCATTCTTTTTGCTATTTTTGCTTCCCATACCTCTATTCAGACTATTGCAGGTCTTTGGGTTGTAGCGTCGAGGAGCACTGCAATATCGCCCATCATACAGGCCTGAAGGGTTTTGTGGATTCATGATAGGTCGGCGCTCAAGGACATCTTGTGCTCACGACCGACCCGCATCACATGGAGCACAATCCGAACAAGTTCTCTTTGGGGTTCGGTTTGGTTCGGTAGGGGCTAATGGAAGAGGGAAGTTGTTGTGGGTCTTCCATGTCGCCGCTGCCTCGGAGGTTCAAGATCCTGAAAGTCGGGCCTAAGATCCACCGGCTCATCTTCCATATCGCTGCTGCCTCGGAAGTTCACGGTTTCTTTTTATAAGGAATGAATATCCTTCCCACATACGGCGCCAAACTGTTGCCTTGTGATTCATCGCCTTCCTTGATATTCTCTCTCCTTCCTTGATATTCGCTCTCCTCGTAATCTACAAAATAATAAACGGCTCGTCGGGGGTGTCGACCGTACCCCCACTCCGATGCCTAAGTCAGTTACAAACATATTGACTTTTAAGGAGTATCTAAAATCTCATAGCTTAGAGAATTTGAGTGTCAAAAATACCTGGCGTCGTAGTCTTATTTATAGGCTCACAGTTCACGGTTATGAAACTACTAGAGTGCTTGAAGCATAATCTGATTAGGAGTCTGAGTCCTAAATCATATAGTCTTTAATCTTATCTTCATAGAATTTGAATTGGGTAGTAGAATCTAAACTGGATAGGACACTGCCTCTTTAGCTGATGCCATACTATTTGGTACCTTATCCCATATTTGATGGGGTAAAAGTCTATCTTGATATACTCGGGATATGCGTCTTTTTAAAGATAACGAATGGTCTTGTACTTAAGTCTAATCTAGCCGGGTCGACCAGACGGGCTCGGCCCCCAATACTACCTTAGGCCCACATGTCTTTGGAACTGATTATTTTCCCAACAGAAATGTTGAGAAAGAAACTGATTAAGAAATACCAAAAGAAGCGGGAATGCATCGGAAGCATGGATTTTAGTATTTGTCCCAAAATTTTGGCGCGGTTAGATGAACTCGGATGGGATGCTGGTCATTACTATGGCACATATGCTAGGGATGGGTTCTATGAAGTCACAGACAAGGAGATACAATATATGGTGAATCTAGTGAGGAGAACTTGTGGGTGTAGACAATGGGACATGACAGACATCCCATGTGCTCAAACAATATATGCAATATGGACTGCTAGTGTTGAACCCCTTGATTATTTTTCTGATTGGTATACTATGGATATGCTTAGAAAGACAGGTGAACCAATTGTGTATTCCATACCTAGAGAAGACCAATGGACAAAGACAAACTGCGAGCATATAGACCCACCAATGGCTAGAATACAACCTGGGAGGCCAAGAAGAGTAAGGACAAGAGGACCAGAGGAGCCCAGTAATTAATACAGGATGAGGAAGGGTGGTGTTATTGTGCAAATATTCACCTAAATAAATAGATAAATATTTGTACGTTTTACTCGCAAGTGCACAAGATTAAAACAATAGTATAGCAGGAAAATACGAGATCATTTCCACGAGGATTGATATAAATTGTATTTAAAGAGAAATTCCTAAAAGAGATAAGTTGAATGAAGTGAGATGAAATATTGAATTAAAATAATAAGAAGTAAAGGTAGGGCTTCGATATCTATCGCCAATCATACTCAAATTAGATTCGTAATATGCACAATACTACAATCACAACATGATGCTTAATGTTTACCAGCCACAAGGGAATGGTATCTTTTCCTAAAGTTATTGATTTCCTTAAGCAACGAGTTAGGCATGGTATCTACTCTTAACTCTTTTCTTCCTTGAAGGATTTAGCATGGTATCTACTAAGTTGCTCTTCAAGAAAACACAAATCTATGGAAAACGGTAGACAAACTCATATTAGAATATGGCATCTATTCCAGTTGTCTGTATGTTCATTAATCCAAGAACCTGTGTTGGGGTTCTTTCGTTACACTATTATGCATAGGAATCGGTCATCCAAATTGACATAAATAAAAAATTTATACTACAAGCCTATGCTAGCCAAATACAAACATGTGAGGAATTCAAGAAACTAGAATTAATCAAGTTAAGCATCAATATATGAATTGTAGCAAGACAAATTGAAAAACTTAAAGAGAAATGATTAGGGCTTCAATCGAGCCTGATAAGCTTCGAATGTTGCACATTCAAGCCCTTTAACTTGCATATGTTAATTTCTTAGCATTGTTATTTGTTTGATTTTGTGTTGTTTTATTGTTTTCAGGTTGTAAATAAAGATGCAATTAATTCCATTGATTTGGGGCTTAAAGGACACTTTGAGAAGACTTAGAAGACATGTTTAAGCTTAACCAATCATAATAGAAGACCTATATGATGTGGTTAAGTTTAATCAAATCAAGTGAAGGATTAAATCGAAATTTCTCCACTAAGAGTCAAAATCGGATTGGATTCAAATTTGGATTCTGCACATGTTACAGTGTTTTCATCACAACTTTTGGTTCAGATATCGGATTGCAATGAAACAAATATGTCAAAATGAAACAAATATGTCAGAAATAGCTTTTCCCTAATTCAAAAGTTTACTATGCCAAAATCGCCCCGTAATAAAAGACCGCAATTTTAGATGAATTTGGAATCCTTTTCCTACTTGGATTAAAGTTTCAATCTCCTACTTGGACAAGAAGACTCAAAAGACGATTTTTCTAGAATTCCAAGAGCTTCTAGGCCTCTCATAGTCTCTATAAATAGATCCCTAAGCTTCAAGAGAAGCTGTGCTTGTGCTTAGCTTTAGACAGAAAATTATTCTTAGAGGCCTGACAAGTTGAAGAGGAGAAGAACATGGCAGGAGGCCATCTGTTGTGAGTTTTAAAGAGTACTCGCAAGTGTATGAATCGTTTGCAATATAACGTTTTGCAAGTGCGAGGTCGAATCCGCAGGGAAATGGTCAAAAGTTAGTGTTTTGCTTAATCAACCTCAATCTAACCTAGTTCCAAGAGTTTGAGGGTTAAACATGCACCAAAAATGCTAAGTTAAAGAGGAAGAAATGAAATATACAAAAAGGGACTAAGGCTAAGGAATTCACAAAACCAAATCCAACAACTTACACTCTTGGTTTCCACTTGAACATCCAAAGAACATTAATCTTAGGGTGTCATTCAAGTTTCTTACCATAAACCTTAGAACCATTAAATGAATCCAACTCAAAGATAAATCACAAAGAGTACCCATTTGAAATCAAATCATCCATTGTATCCATTCAAAGAATAAATCACAATGGATATCATCTTTCAAACCGATAAAACAATGTATCCATCAATTGAAACACATTAAATGTCCTATTTCTACCACCAACCACATTCATCCTCAACCTTAGTTGAGAGTTCTAGCCTCCCATGACTAAGAACATCACAAAAACTTGAAGAACAAACATGAAAATAGAAGAAAAGCTTTACAAAGACAAATGTCTAAAGAAAAGAGCTACTAAAATAAACTACAAAATGCACGAAATTAAACCTAGCTACTGCTATAAGAAAAATTGCTCTCCAACAAGGAGGCATGGCTATGGCTTTATAGAAGGAAATTAAGGTTAGAAACCCATGTAAAATGACTCATCTACCCTCTCTAGGGTTCCTCTCTTGCTAGAGACAACCAAGGTCAAGAACCTAGAATGTTCTCCTGTGAAATTCAGAGGGAGAAATGCTTTTTGTCATGGAGAAGCCCCTGATTGGGCGTTCTGGTGCATGTTTGCAAAAGTCAATTCTGGGAAATTTCCATCGATCGACTTAAAGTCGATCAATCGACATCGGTCAAAATTTAGATCGATCGAACTTTAAGTCAATTGATCGACATCGGGCAAAATTTCGATCGATCGAACTTAACAGTTGATCGATTGACTTTCCAGGATTTCCGAATTTCAGAGTATTTCTCCTTGAAATTTTGTCATTTCTTTCTTAATATCCTACAAAACACAAAAACTAGCCAAAACATCAGAAAATAACAAGGCCAAAGGTCTAACTAATGTAAATCAAGGGGTCCAAATATGCAATATTTGGCACTCATCACCATCCCAGCACCATGATGAGCGGCTAAATTCGTCATAGGGTATTGATGTAGCCCTTTCCAAGTAACAATGGTTTAATTGTATTTTAATTTGGTATTTTCTATACGCATGATGGTTGTATAATTGTGAGAATTGATCTTAATGTTTATATTCAATCATTATGAATTTCTTATCTTGTCTTAGAAAGTCTTTTATATTGATTGAACTCAATCCATCATATTTTCTGTGACTATGTGAATGATTGTTATACAACGGTTTTAATTGACATATGATCAAGAAGGTTAGATAGGCCATGCCTAGGGAAGACGGATTGTACTACACCCTAGTTTAGTGTAATTTAGGTAGACAGTTCGTATCAACCGAAGATGGGTTATACTTTTTCATTGATTGTGTGTATCCTATTAAAGGCGTAGCTAATTCATATCTAGGGAAGACGGGCCATACCGCATCTTAGTGGTTAGGTGGACAGTCCGTGCCAACTGAAAATGGATTATACTTATTCTTTAGAGGTAATTTCTTGACTACTCGAGTGAGACGAGCCATATATCATGCATAATATGAATTTTCCTTGTTAATTTATGATTGACCATTGTTATGCGGTGAGTGGTGAAATCAATCCCCTATTCTTTCTCTCATCCATTCTCTATTTATTTTTATGTCTTTTACTTTTATGTATTTATTTTTAAAAATCAAAAACCAAATCAAACATATTTTAAATTAAGTTACAGTTAATCTTGAAAAGCTTGGTAACAACACCTACGTAGTCCTTGAGGTTCGACACCCTCAATATAGCCCTATCCTATAAAGATTCGTACTATTGCGAGTGATGATTTTATTATTGATATATTTTGGTAAACAAAAGCCCGCATCAATTTTTGGCGCTGTTGCCGAGGACTGCAAACGGTTATGTTATCAAGTTTTAAAGATTGAATTTAACTTGATTCTTTTTTGTTTTTATTTTATTTTATTTTTATTTTGGTTTCTTTAATTTTATTTTTTTCAATTTTTGTTTTTATTTTCCTTTATTTTATTTTATTTTTGTTAATTTAGTTCATGTGGGGAGGCATTCCAACACCCCATGGACCATGTTCATATTGCTATAGTCCTTGTCACCATGTTAAAGATTGTCCTACTACAGGACAATTTTCTAACTATTCTTATGAGCATATGAACACACAGTTCTCTAGACCGAGGAATGACCATTACTCTGATTCCTATGACCCGACATGGAGCAACCAGTCTAATTTCTCGTGGCAAGCTCAAGCTCCTGAAAATTATGCCCCCCAATTTCATGAATTGTACCATCAGGTTGAACCATCTCCCCAGTGGGATTTTGATTTTCAAGATCAGATGCTAAAATTTATGAGCAATATGGAACAGACAATGAAATCTCGGGGCCAGACACTAACCTCTCTCAGTCAGACATTGAACTCTCACTCTTAATCCATAGCCAGGATGGAAGTTCAGATGAAGCAGATGGCAAATCAAATAGAAGAAGAAGAGCTTCAAAGACAATCGGTGGCCAATCTTGATGGACACTACATATTGGATGAGAATAATTCTTATCATGACCAAGCCATCACCACAATGAAGAATGAAAAAGTGGTCAAAATACACGTGGAAGAGAGGAAGGAGGAGCAAATTCAGGCCCCACAAGCTCTACATCGGGCAAAAGGCGAGGAAGTGAGCACTGAGGCTCCTTCATTATCCACTCTTATTCTCGAGATGCCATATGAACCCCGAGCCTCTATTGCTTATGACTTACCAAGAGGTTAGGAGAGTAGTTTCTTAGGGCTGTTAGAAGAGCAAAAAGAGACCATCGAGGTAGAAAACTTCCTTGTGTATTCTCCTCACTTTACTCCAGTTCATGATTCCTTTTCGGATGAGAAATTGTTGGAGAATACTCAGAAGAATCTACCTCGATATGCGGACATTTGGAATTACCTTTCTATAGGTAAAATTTATTCTTTGGTCCAAGAGAAGAAAAGATTGGATCTTCAAATTTAAATTTAAAGGTCAGAGAGCACTGAGCGCATCAAGGATGTGGATTCCGTTGGCTTGACGGATCCCACATATTTTGACTAAAAGAGTCAGCTTCATAGGTTCGAGCACAGGCCCTATGCACTCGAGTCCTCCATCAGACCAGGGTACATGATCTCCTTTCAGGTTTATCTTGTCCATTTTTGTTTCATTCTTAGTTTATATTTTTACAACAATGTGTTGCACTTGACTAGTATTTGGTTGGAGTATCACTCTTTATTTTTCAGGACATGTGTTCTTACAATCAAGTTTGGGGGTATGATATGCCCCGCATCTGCTCATTCAGGTATTCTTATCCTCTTATTGTTATGTTCAGTTCTATACACACATTGGGGACAATGTGTAATTCAAGTTTGGGGGTATGGAAGAAAAAAACACTGTCCAATATTTTGCTATGTTATTCTTAAGCATGCTGTTGATTTTGAACTCTGATTCATATTTCATTGGTGAGCTTAACATGATGAACACATGATCACTTGACGAGGGGATTAAGAAGTTTTGTTAATTTCTTTGGTAGCATGAGATATTACTTGTTTCAATTTGATTCTCACAAGCACACTAGCACGTAGTCTATGGGGTATGAAATTTGAAATCAGTTATGTCTGTTATCAATATCTTGGATGCAACTGGGTAACTTATTAGAGGAATAACCTTGGCATATAAAAAAAATAATAATAATATTGATCACTTTGAGCTTTTCACTGAGTAACCGGATCTCTTGCCTCATTAAGCATTGAGTGTTCGCGTCAAAAAGTGAAAGTTTTCTTTGATTGATAAAATGGCTAAGTTTAGCTTCGTAGCCTTTTTTACTCGAGTTAGTAAGTCTTTAGGGTGTTTTACAATTAATGCCCTAAAACCATCTGGTTTGGGAGTCATTGACCTAACACTCATTACATGGGTCAATTAGAAAGCTTAAGGGAGCTAAGCATTGCACAGCCTGTATATATATAAAAATAATAATAAATATATATGCCTTGGTTGTTTTATCTAATGGGGAGTCCAGCGAATTTTAAGTGTTGAACCATTCATGATTGAGATTAGTTTTTGAAACCCCATGACTATGTGTTAAGTTCACTTTACACAAATTGAATCTTGTGATATTTCATAATACCATGTTAGTAGCTTAATTTTTAATTCCTTGAAATTGTGAAGATGGAGTTTATTTTCTTAAGCTTGCCAATGAATGAGAACCATTATTTTTATGATACTGCATTCTTGGGGATAACATAGTAGGAACAATGTTTGTGGGTATCATTCCTAGCAAACCCTCACGAGACTTCACTCGTCCACTAGGGAGTCCTAGGGGTTTAAAAGGCTTGTTGCATACACTAAATACAATCGTACATCCCACGAAAGAAGGATTTATCTTCTTGTTTTTTTAGTTTTATTTCTTGTTTTGTATTGCTAAGGGGCTAGCAATATGTAAGTTTAGGGGTGTGATAAGCTTCGAATGTTGCACATTCAAGCCCCTTAACTTGCATATGTTAATTTCTTAGCATTGTTATTTGTTTGATTTTGTGTTGTTTTATTGTTTTCAGGTTGTAAATAAAAATGCAATTAATTCCATTGATTTTGGGCTTAAAGGACACTTTGAGAAGACATAGAAGATATGTTTAAGCTTAACCAATCATAATAGGAGACCTATATGATGTGGTTAAGTTTAATCAAATTAAATGAAGGATTAAATTGGAATTTCTCCACTAAGAGTCAAAATCGGATTGAATTCAAATTTGGATTATGCACATGTTACAGTGTTTTGATCATAACTTTTGGCTCAGATATTGGATTGCAATGAAATTGGTGGCGTTGGAAAGCTAATAAACAATGAAACAAATCAGAAATACTTTTCCCTACTTCGGAAGTTTACTATGCCAAAATCGCCCCACAATAAAAGACCGCAATTCTGGACGAATTTGGAATCCTTTTCCTACTTGGATTGAAGTTTCAATCTCCTACTTGGACAAGAAGACTCAAGAGATGATTTTCCTAGAATTCCAAGAGCTTCTAGGCCTTTCATAGTCTCTATAAATGGATCCCCAAGCTTCAAGAGAAGATGTGCTTGTGCTTAACTTTAGACAGAAAATTCTTCTTGGAAGCCTGACAAGTTGAAGCGGAGAAGAACATGGTAGGAGGCCATCCTAGCACCACGATGAGCAGCTAAATTCATCAAAGGGTGTTGATGTAGCCCTTTCCAAGTAACAATGGTTTAATTTTATTTTAATTTGGTATTTTCTATATGCATGATGATTGTATAACTCTAAGAATTGATCTTAATGTTTATATTCAATCATTATGAATTTCTTATCTTGTCTTAGAAAGTCTTTTATATTGATTGAACTCAATCCTTCATATTTTCTGTGACTATGTGAATGATTGTTATGCAACGGTTTTAATTGACATATGATCAAGAGGGTTAGATAGGCCATGCCTAAGGAAGACAGATTGTACTACACCTTAGTTTAGTGTAATTTAGGTGGACGGTCCGTGCCAACCAAAGATGGATTATACTTATTCTTTAGAGGTAATTTCTTGACTACTCGAGTGAAACGAGCCCTATATCATACATAGTATGAATTTCCCTAGTTAATTTATGATTGACCATTGTTATGCGGTGAGTGGTGAAATCAATCCCCTATTCTTTCTCTCATCCCTTCTCTATTTATTTTTATGTCTTTTACTTTTATGTATTTATTTTTAGAAAACAAAAACCAAATCAAATATATTTTAAATTAAGTTATATTTAATCTTGAAAAGCTTTGTAACAACACCTACGCAGTCCTTGAGGTTCGACACCCTCAATATAGCCCTATAGTATAAGGATTCGTATTATTGCGAGTGGTAATTTTATTATTAATATAGTTTGGTAAATAAAAGACCACATCAATTTTTGGCCATAACTAAAGTATTAGTTACACATAATTTGGATGGAAATTATTCTCATAAGAAAATAATAGAGGAAAAGTAAAACTAGAGAAAACCTCATTCTTGAGTAGCCTTTGGTTCTTCCCCAAAGCTTCTATATTTTTTCTTCAAAGGTTAGAGGCCTATTTATAGGAATTAAAATAGCTCTAAAAGCCCTATGAATCCTAGAAAATTCGTAAATAGGCTCCCTAGTTCAAGTAGAATAAGTAAAACCCCTTTCCTTTTCTAAAATTCCAATCCAAGCTAAAATAGGACTTCTGCCGTGTACAGTACGCTCGCATGCGCTCGATCCTAAATACTGAGGCGCTCGAGCGTAGGTGCGCTTGCGCCCATCTTCTGGTGTGTTCAATCCCAGGGCTTCGGCATACTTCAACAATGTCTTTTAAGTCCAAATTACACTAGAATTCTTGCATTTATTTTATAAAGTCCTAAAACATGAAGACAAAACAAAATTAAACAAATAACAACGTTAAGGAATATAACATATGTGAGTTAAAGGGCTAGAATATGCAACACTCAACACTAATCAGGGGTCACTATGAGATGCTCTAGATGCAAGGGGATTGGACACAATGCGAGAATGTGTCCCCGGATAAGAAGAGAAGTTGTGAATTACAAAGGAAAGGGCAGGAGTGAGGTAAATACTTAGTACATATTTTTTTAATATTGTGCCTGCTTAAAAGAAGCTCAATTCCATTATGTTGACTTTTTTTTTTGGGTGATGTGATAGGTACAAGGTGGAGGTGGTAGGCAGACATCAAATCCCCAATCTACAATTGATACTGAACAAGTAACTTTCAAAACACTCATCTTTGACCCACCAATTACATTACAATTGATACTAATTTTCAAACTCTATAACATTTTACAGCTCTCAATTCCCCATCATACCCCACAAACTACTGTTGCATCGTCTAGAGGTAGGGGTAGGGGTAAGGGTAGGGGTAAGGGTAGGGGCATGGGTCAACCTACCCCACAAGGGCTTCTAGCTTCAAGGGTTTCAGCTAGAGGTAGAGGTCAGTCTCAAGATAGACCTCCTAAAACAAGAAGTCAATCTCAGTCATAGCCTCAACCTGGAACCAATGGTTGGGTGAGCACTCAAAACACTCATATCTTATGTGTTGATGTTGATTTCATTTTTTGCTCAGCTGGTTTATGTAATTTCTAGTCTACACTAATTAATGTGTCTTTATAGTCTCAAGGTACCATCAACACAGTAAAGTGGTAGGACCCCAAACAGTAAGTCAGTCTCAGTCACAGCCTCGGCCTCAAATCAATGTTATTGTGAGCACTCAAAATACTCATCTTTTATATTTCATCTTTTACTTAGCTGGTTTATGCAAGTTATGGTCTACACTAATTAATTTAGGGGTGTAAGCAAGCTAATCTTGAGCGAGTAGTGCTTGCTCGAGCTCAGCTCGTTTGAATTTCTCTTAAGCTAGGGCTCGAGCTCGAGCTCGTGACGAGCCCAAGTTTTTGTTCAAGCTTGGCTTAAACAAGTGAGATCTTTGTGCGAGATCAAGCTCAAGCACTCAACTCAGGCTCGGCTTGAATGGGATTATTTAATTTTTTTTTATTTAAGCATAAAAATAAAAAGAAACAAATTTTATTAATGGCCATTTCTCCAAAAACAATTACAAAAGAAATTATACAATTATAATAAACTAAACTTACAAATCAAATTTAAACAAATATTCGTGTTTTGCCTCGGCTATGGGGGGCACATATACAGTGCTGTGAAACAAAATGCATAAGAACAACAGTCGGAAAGTCAAAGATCACTTGTAAAGTCAAAGATCAGCTGGAAAGTCAATCACATTGAAGGAAGGGCCAAACTTCGCCCACAGATTTCCAATTTCAAAGGTTAATATATATATATATATATATATAAAACAAAAAGCACACAAACCCATATAACACACACTCAGGTCACACACATACACGTTACACAAAACACACAAAGTCTTGCATCCTTTTTAACCAACATACTTGTCTAACCAAAAGAGAAATGCTAGGGGTACTTACAAACTCTTACAAAAAAAAGTTTACAAACTGACATGGCATGCATGTGGCATTTTATTAACTAAAAATGTTAGACACGTAGGATTCCACATCCACACTAAATCCAAGTGGAAGGTTCCATGGACGGCTGGCGATGAGCTTGGGATAGATGGATACCGGCAAGAGGGGAGAGATCCCGGGAAAGGAAGGCGTACAGGCAGCCCTGTGGTCGGGTTGGGCACACCGGCTAAATCTGAGATCCAACAAACCCACGTTAGTGTGCGTGGGTTTTTGGCCAGAGATCCGGTAGGAAACCCACGCACACCGATGTGGGTTTGGTTGGTCCGACCAAAAACCCAAATCCGTCCAGAGATCCGACCTTCTCGAACTTAGATCCGGCCGAGAATCGATCGTTCATTCCTGTACCCAGTTCTGGCCGAGCATTGAGCGTCCACTCCCGAACCCAGATCTTGCTGACCGTCCATTCTCGAACCCAGACCCGGCCGGAAACCCACCCCTATCGCCGTTCCCTTGCTTCATCCTCGCTGGCCGTTCTTCGTTCTCGTCAGTGAATCTGGGTTCAATCGAATCTACCGGTTGGGCTTCCACCGAGCTGGTTAAGGTCGTGGTTGACCTGTGTGTTGGATTTCTGACGGTATCTGGGTTCAACCAGCTGGTAACTAGAGGGGAGAACTAGTCTGGAACGGTGACTGTAAGGGAGAAGGGTATTTTTGTATTTTAACATTTATTCCATGTAGGACACCACATCAGTTTGTAAACTTCCCTTTATAAAGGTTTGTAAGTACTCCTAGCATTTTTCTAACCAAAATACACACACGTCATGCACTCTTTCAAACACACACCCACATGTCCAGCAAAACACACACACACACACATGTTATGTTAAACACACACAACTTGTTTTACACACACGTTCACTGTCCCATAGCACACACACGTTCACTATTTATTTTTGTATAACACTTACTGGTCTAGAACTGTGGTGCACCTAGCTAAGAAGAGGCTTGTGTGAATTTTGCTTGGGTTAAAAAAGACAAAGAGATGAGTGTTTATATATATATACAAGTCAGACATTTAAGAGCAAAGAAGTTGATTAAGAATGTTAGTATTTTGGCCTCATTCTATGTTTGGACAAAATCACTTGTTTGTATAAAGATGCAGTAAATCGGGATTTCACTATTCAGAGCACTCACAAAAGACTTTGCACTAAGAAGATTTCGGTTCCCTGTCAGCCGTCCGGACGATCGAGCCATCCCGTCCGGACGCCCATCTGACCACTGTTCCATACGTCCGGACGACGTGCCATACCGTCTGGACGCTAGTCAGACCAAGCATCATCCGTCCGGACGCGCGTGCAACTAATATGGAAATTTTCCGATTCGATTTCAACCGCCCGGCCGACTGCCTCTCATGGTCCGGACGCGCGCATAGCAGATATGGAAATTGCGTGTCGAAGTTCCGCCATCTGGACGCTCATCCCCCATGGTCCGAACGTGCAAAGCCTTATAAGGAAATTACTTGCAACAGACGTGCGACCGTCCGGACGATGTGTCATCCCGTCCGGACGCGGCTCTAAAACAGGAAAGATTTCTCAGCGAAATTTTTTGGAAAATCCTGTCGCACAGTTGTCCATCCGGACAGCCCATGTCCATCTTCCGGACGGCGCCCAACTATATTTTGCCTGACACTCATTTGAGCCCCCAGCCTATAAATAGAGGCCCCTGGGCATTGAGAACTGCAAGAATTCGGTATTGAATTCCACAACTGCTCAGAGACGTGATTTTTCCTCTGAAGCCATTGCAAGTGTTTTGTTGCTGCGCTACATCTGAAGTCTATCTTAAGGGTTTTCCCTAAGGTAAAAGATTCCATTGAAGACCCCTTCTGGTAGGAGACCTAGTTGGGAAGCGTTCGTGTTGGGTTACACGTCAAAGAACAAGGTACGACCACTACATCGGGTATATGTGAGTGTTACTATCTTGTATCTAGCTTTGTCTTCTGAATAGTGGAATTCCTGAGTTTGGCTGCCCCGGAGTGGTTTTTCTCTTGATTGAGTTTCCACTTCGTCAACAAAAATCTTTGTGTCTTTTACTTTCCGTTGTGCTTATTTTTGTTGACACTTTGAGCACACACTTGTCTTTTATTTAGAAGTCAATTTCAATTTTCAATTGGTATCAGAGCTTGGTACACTCTGTGTAGATTTAATTCTTGGGTGTTATTTTTTTGACTTCTATATTATGTCTCAAACTCTTAATTATGTTCCTGCCTTTGATGGTACGAACTATGGCTATTGGAAGGCACGTATGCGTTTCTTTCTGAAATCTATTGACTGTTGGGGTATTGTTGAAACTGGTTGGACTAAACCAGAGGATGCAACACCTGAACTAGCCCCTCAAAAGAACGCACGCCTTTCAAATGATAAAGCCCTCCATGCTCTATGCCAAGCACTTTCTCCATCTGAATTCGCAAAAATTTCAAATTGTGAATCAGCCAAAGAAGCATGGCAAATCGTGGAAACAACATATGAAGGCACGAAACTTGTTAAATCTGCCAAACTTCAAATGTTGATTTCGAGATTTGAAGAAATTAAGATGTTGGAAGAAGAGACGGTTGGAGAGTTTTACTCCATGATGAGTGACCTGAGGAACTCCATGGTGAGTCTTGGGAAACCTATCTCGGATGTAAAACTCATCCGAAAAATTCTAAGATCTTTGCCTGAGCATTTCCGGATTAAGGTGACAACCATTGAGGAAAGCAAGGATCTTGAGGAAATGAAGATTGAAGAGCTGGTAGGATCTCTTCAAACATATGAGCTGTCTCTACCCCCGGTCAAGAAGTTGAAGACCATTGCCCTAAAGGCTTCCAAGAAGAAGGTAAAAGCCTCATCTGAAGATGACTCTGAGGATGAAGAAAAAGCTGTGGCTATGTTAGCCAAGAATTTCATAAGACTAATGAAAGATGATCGGTTCAAGAAGAAGTTTTCTGAAAGAGTAAAGAAACCTCCCAGAGAAGCTGAACCTGAGGAAGAAGAGAAGAAAGACCCCAGAGGACCCCGATGTTTTGAATGCTCAGGCTTTGGGCATATCCGGGCTGATTGTGGGAATCTTAAGAAGGGCAAGGGGAAGGCATACAACGTGACTCTCAGTGATGAGTCAGAAGAAGACGCTCCAGAGTCTGAAAAATTTATGGCCTTTGTAGCCCCACATGTAGAAGAAGAAGACTCGTATTACTCGAAGCATAGTGAAAATGGGGAGGAGCTCAAGGAAGCCTACAAGACACTCTACCTAGAGTATGAGAAGCTGAGGGAATGCCGTAAGCAGGACCTCTATCATCTGAATAGCCGGGAAATAGACTACAGTTCATTGCTGCTTAGAATACAAGAGCTCGAGGAAAAACTACTAGATACACAGCTCCAGCTAGAGAGAGTCACGGATGAGAAGCTGACTCGTATGCTGTCTATCCAGAAGAGCCCAACTGACAAGACTGGTCTAGGGTATGTAGCTTCCTCTTCTGATGCTCCATCTTCCTCAAAGACTGTGTTTGTGAAGCTTACAGTCTCAGAGCCTCCTCCCACTGTTGAAGATAGAGGGAAGGACAAGATCAACGATGATGTTCCAGGCACTCAGGAGCCTCATTTCATCAGAAGACCTCTTATATGCCACCACTGGGGTTTAAGTGGGCATGTTCGTCCTCAATGCTCCCTCCTAAAAGCACGAAAGGCCAAAGCCAAGAAAGAAGTGCCCAGACAAGCTCATCATGGCACTAGACTTGAGGCCCATCATCAGACTCATGGCATCAGGCACCTTATCAAGCACCATAGAGACAAGGACCAGGGCATCAAACTCATCAATATCAAGCACCTTGGTCTCATGCTCCTTGGGTCCAGGCATCTCAACATCAGTGGCCTCAGCAACGGTTTGCACCGGCCAAGCACCTTAGAAGGCCACAGAAGGTGGAAACAGATCAACACCACAATGAGCCACCTATCTGGATGCAGAATATGATGAAGTGGATGATGACGTCATACCAGCAACCATCCACAAGAAGGCAGGCTTGGATCAAGAAGGATCATCACCCCATGAGGGGGAACAGACGCACCTAGCAGGTTCGGGTGTTCATGCCTAGGATTTGGTTCCTAATCCTATGGCATCAGGTTTGATTGCTTATTTTGCTGTTATATTTGCAATCTAGGAACTAGTGGTACTTTGTTTTTGCCCCCTATATTCTGTTTGGAGATCTTTGCAGGTGTTTATTGGGGAAGACAAAAAAAGCAGGTCGAGCGACTGTTTTTCTGTACTGGCATCATCAGGTTTGATCTTGCCTTGCATATGATGTTTTTCCATTTTGCATTTTTTTTAATAATAATAATAAAATAAAATAAAAATTGGGGAGAATTTGCAGGATAATTTTTCTTGGCTTATCAAATAATTGCATGTCTTTCCTCCTAATATCTCAATTCTTTGGGTATTAATATACTTTTCTTAGATATAATTGAGAGTTTCTGACTATAATTTGCCAAGAGTTTTCCTTTATATGCAAAAATTTGGATAGCTTCTTTTCTCATGCGATGAAAAATGTGCACTTTCCACGGCTCCCCTATAAGGTACATCTTTCCTTCTCTGACTTTTTGTTTCTAGAAATTCTGGATAAGAGAAGAAGTTTTTGATAAGATGAACAAATTGACCACATGCTAGTTAAACCTAGCACCTATAAACTCTGGCATTCCCTTTAGTTTACAGCACCATAAGAAACAAGTAGTTAATCATATGAATTCTATGCTTTGAAGTGTATATTCACTGCTTCTGAGCTACATTTGTTTTATGCCTTGCCCTCTATGTGCAAGTAAAACATTTACGTTGTCCTTCATGGTACAAGTAAATCATTTAGGTGCTGCATCTCAGGGGGAGTGTATCAGATGAGGGTGGCTAGGGCCTAGTAAGTTATAAGGTTTGACTTTTGGCTTATCTTCCATTTATTTTCTCTCCTGTCTAGGAAATTTGGTTACTCTTTGTCATGCCATCGAAAGTCTTACCTTGAGGGTTTCTGTCTTCACACACACACGCATTGCATGAGTTGAGTTAGCTGGTTGAATTTTGCATGTTTAGGAACTTATTTGTGCTAATTAATTTCTCAACTCTCTTTTATATCTCTGTTTAGTATTGAGATGCTCTCTAATTGTATTATCAGTGGCTTATACATGCGTGTTCTGAAACTGACCTGAAAAATTTGATTTCTATGAATTTTCCTCAGTTTTTCTGATGTTTCAGTGTGGAGCGTCCGGACGGTGTCTATTGGCATCCGGACGGATAAGGGGTCCGAATGGTACTCTCTTGGAGTCCGGACGGGAATGGAGCCCAATCATCCGAACGGGACCTACTTGTGTCCGGATGCGCGCGGCAACCACCGGGCAGACGGTTAGTAAAACCGTCTGGACGCGCGCGACCTGTCCGCATGTTCCCAATGCAGCGCGCGTCCGGACGAAGTTATTGCACCGTCCGGAAGGGGGACCCCACAAAGGCTATATATACCCTAGAATCGCTGCTCTCTCCTCCATACCCCACTAAATCTCCTCTTTGGCATTTGTGAGTGATTGTTTTTGGTGCTTTGGAGTAATTTCATCTCTACTTATCTTTTTGTGCATTCTCACTCCATTCCAGGTATTTTTCTAGTCTCTTTCTTTTTCAGTTTATTTATTTTATACTGTTAGAGATTTAATTTTGAATGAGGTTGAAATTATGTGATGCATATCTACTATATTAGGATTATTTGTGATGATATTTTTAGGACTAAAATTGTGATACACTCTGCCTATAATTTTGCAAAAGTCCTTTTACTGTTGTTATTCTGCCCAATATTTTTTGATGACCTAACAAGACTATCATTTTGGATTTTTGCTGCAAATCTTGTTGGTTTTCTGTGCAGAATCATGTCTGTAGGCAGTCCACCGTGCAAGGTCCGTCAGAGGATTGTGGAAGATAGGGCTGCAATCCAGGCCAAGACTATGGACCGCACAGTCATTGCTAAGCGGAACGTCATCCGGTCTGATATCATAGTGCCACCACTGGACAACATTCATGCCATTATCCAGACGTACAATTGGGGATATCTACATAGATGTGCCTGTGTGGTGTACACCAGACTAGTAAAACTTTTATACGCCAACCTGGAAGTGGTGCAAAACGATGATCGTGGATTGGTGCTTCAGTCCACCGTTGCAGGCCATATCATCACTATTGATCCTCAGGTCATCAGTCACATCATCCGAGTCCCAATGCTCGAGATTTCTGCCAGCCCATACAATGAGGTGGTGCTTCCTCCTTCCCTGGATGATCTCAGGGAATTCTTCCATGCCATTGCCCAAGGCGAGGAGCGCTCTACCTCCATCAGGATTGGTGCCTTGTCTCCCTCCCACCGCATGCTGGCCAAGATCATTCAGTAGAACATCTGGTATGTTGCTCGGCGCAGTGATCTGATCCTGAAACGGGCCTAGTTTGTCTATGCAGTTCACCTTCGCTTGCCTTTCTGCTTGTGCAAGCATATTCTGGGTGTTATGTTGGAGGCCCGTGATGAGGGAAATGTCGGTCTCCCGTTTGGCTGCCTGCTCACTCACATTATTCTTCAGTCAGGAGTCAATGTCACTAGCAAACCGAAGATGAAGATCCGGGGGCAGCCCAACAGCAAGTAGACACTGATGAAGTCCAATGCGCAGTTGCGGCGAGATGACTCCGATGATGAGATGCCCATAGCTGCTACCATGCCTGTTGGATTTCCAGAGATGGCTTCATCCTCCCAGACCGTCCCGCCCTCTGAGCCAGAGGTCAACTATTCCCAGATCATGGAGGCCCTTACTGCCATTCATGGGGGGATGAGAAGTATGCAAGTGACTATGTCTTCCATGCAGCAGGAGATACACTCCATCAACCTGCGTGTAGAGCAAAACCAGCTGGACCTTCAGGAGTGCCTGAAGTTTCATCATCTTAGCAGCAGTGATGATGAGGATGATACAGATAGGACTATAGCCCTGCCTGAGGATGTTTGATTCCCTCTTGTTTTTGTTTTGTTGTCTTTTTGTTTAAAACTTTTGACTTATGTAAAACTGTTTGACTTATATTACTCTGTTTCCCGGGTCCTTCTAAGACAGTTAGGGGGAGTAATTTTTATTACAGTTGGTTTTTATTACTCTGTTTTACCCTTTGTCCCTTTGTGACAAAAATGGGGAGTAATTTTTATGTTTGGACCGGGAATGTATTTCCAAACCGATCAAGTGATTTTTGTCCCAGAATGGCCAAAGGGGGAGTTTGTTAGTATTTTGGCATCATTCTGTGTTTGGACAAAATCACTTGTGTGTATAAAGATGCTGTAAACAGGGATTTCACTATTCAGAGCACTCTCAGAAGACTTTGGACAGAGAAGATTTCGGTTCCCTGTCAGCCGTCCGAACGATCGAGCCATCCCGTCCGGACGCCCATCTGACCACTGTTCCAATCGTCCGGACAATGTACCATACCGTCCGGACGCCAGTCAGACCAAGCATCATTCGTCCGGACGACGTACACTTCCGTCCAGACCCTCTACTGAGTCGAGAAGTTTCTATCCAGCTTGTATCCGTCCAGACGTCTCAGCAGCCCGTCCGAACGCCTCTCAGTACTCAACCAGTCTCATATTCTTTCCAAGTTTCGATAAAGGAAAGATCGTTAAACCGTCCGGACGATGTGGTATCCCGTCCGAACGCGCTTCTCCTTAAGGCAAGAATCGCAATTCAAATATCACCGTCCGGAACGACTGCCTCTCATGGTTCGGACGTGTGCATAGCAAATATGAAAATTGTGTGTTGAAGTTCCGCCGTCCGAACTCTCATCCCCCATGGTCCAGACGGGCGAAGCCTTATACGGAAATTACTTGCAACGGACGTACGACCGTCCGGATGATGTGTCATCCTGTCCGGACGCGACTCTTAACTAGGAAAGATTTCTCAGCAAAATTTTTGGAAAATCCTGTCGCACAGTTGTCCGTCCAGACGGCCCATGTCCACCGTTCGGACGGCGCCCAGCTATATTTTGCCTGACGCTCATTTGAGCCCCCAGCCTATAAATAGAGGCCCCTGGGCATTGAGAACTGCAAGAATTCGGTATTGAATTCCACAACTGCTCAGAGACGTGATTTTTCCTCTGAAGCCATTGCAAGTGTTTTGTTGCTGCGCTACATCTGAAGTCTATCTTAAGGGTTGACCCTAAGGTAAAGGATTCCATTGAAGACCCCTTCTGGTAGGAGACCTGGTTGGGAAGCGTTCGTGTTGGGTTACACGTTAGAGAGCAAGGTACGACCACTGCATCGAGTATATGTGAGTGTTACTATCTTGTATCTAGCTTTATCTTCTGAATAGTGGAATTCCTGGGTTTGGCTGCCCCGGAGTGGTTTTTCTCTTGATTGTTTCCACTTCGTCAACAAAAATCTCTGTGTCTTTTACTTTCTGTTGTACTTATTTTTGTTGACACTTTGAGCACACACTTGTCTTTTATTTAGAAGTCAATTTCAATTTTCAAAGAAGAATGAGAGAAATTGTGAAAAGCAAGGAGGAAGAAGTTTACAGCAGGTCATGTAAAACAGAGGATGTTGTCCTCTTTGATGAATGTTGATACAGTTTCCAGCATGGTGACGTGTCGGATGATGATTCACCTGAAGATTCGCTTTGTTCTTTATGATCTGCAAAATAATAAACACTGCGTCGGGGGGTGCCGACGATTCCCCTCTGATGCCAAAGTCAGATGATAGCTTGAATATGAGCATAGTAATTTTTAGAAGCATAGAATAGCATGTACCTTAATATCTGAAGAGACTCTGGTATTTATAGAGATTGAGGAGCAGTTAGGATTGTTCTCTATTTGTGCGGGGATTGGTAGTTGAGGAAGACGTGGCCTCAAACGCACCGACATTTCGGGTTCCATGACCGCCTATCGCGGGCGCACGATCCTTTATGGGTGACATGTTTGTCGAGACAGTTCGGGTGCACGATCTAGTTATGTATCGTGCGTCGTGTCCCTTAAATCTCGTGTAATACCGAGATGTTCAAGGACTCGGGTGTTACGAGGTATCTGGGTCGGGTCGGTTGAACCAGTTGGGCCCAGATGATTTTGATGGACTTTGATAAACTAATATTTTCCCTAACAGTTACCCACCAATTCTCTTATGCAAATTTTGTGCGTAAGGAAATTTAGGAACAATTAAGCGGCCTTAACGTACTGCAGGTTCCAAAATTGAGTTGGGTGCATGCTACCGGGAAGGTTTCAATTTTTTAGCCATTACTTCACTCGAAGAGTGTCGGTCCGAAGGCCTTTGGAAGTCACCTTCGGAAAAATCCCGCACTGTTTCAAATTCTAAATTTCAAATTTGCTCTCACATTTAAAATCTCAGGTTTCGGGATCGGCTGATGTATGCCATAAAGTGCATTTAATGCGATTCAACGTCGGTTCGACTTTTGAGGCTCGGGTGTGCAAATCTGAGGTAACATTAGATCGAGTTTTGAATGACTTAACTGCAGCTAATGGAGATAAAGCTCAGCTAGCCACCGAGCTCGATGCCTCTCAGACCAAGGAAGGAAGCTGTTCAGTTTTCTGAGCTTCCCCAACCGGGGAGGATAACTGCCAAGTAGGAAGAATCTCAGTTCTGTGAATACCAGCGACAATATTGGGGTAGAGATCCTTGTATATCTTGCCCATAACTGCTTTCGGAACCAGCTTGATGTCGAATCTACGTGTGCTCTTCTTGTATTTCTTGGAGTGGAGCTTTCTGAGATGAAGTATGTTCCCAACCTAGGGGTCAGGATACTCATAAGATTCTGACGACTAGTCGGGTTCTCTGGTTTCGGTCGACCGGACTGAGCTTCCGGTTCGGCCACAGGCCCGTACAGTCTCGGGTGCATGCTGACAATAGGTGACTTGATGGGTGTTGACTAAACTGACTAATTCCCAGAAAGACAAAGAGCGTCTTTTACGGAGCTTAATGTATCTCAAGCTCGGAAGATAGTGTTGGCTGCATAACTGTATGCCGCTAAGGCTGAGAAGGAACAAACTGTGGCCATGAAGTAATATGTAATCAAGCTGCTATAGAGTGCTGAAGACCAACATAAAAGATTTCGAAGGAGTTCCTTCATGGTCAGTATACCTGATGAGGTGGCATCTGAACTCACCAACTGGGTCGAGGGTTCTTCTCAGATATTCCAATGTTGGGACGAGCGGGCCCCTAACTCTTGGCGTGGTAAATTCGTTCCCGACTTCTGGGCCCCCAACTGAAAGTATTGGGAGCAATTGTGAAGAAGAATTGGACAACTTGTAAAGTGAATATTTCTCTCTGATGAAATCTAGTTGCTGTTAAGACTGCTTGAGAGGAAGCCGATCTGGAAAAGGAACAGGGCATAAATGAGGATTGCCAAGCAACTGTCCGAGGCCATAGGTCAGGAAACCGTTCTTGAAGTTCATACTTTTCCTAGCCCCCTTCCTTTGGCTGCGTCTCTTCTGAGGCGTGTGCTTCAAATGAGGATTGCCAAGCAACCGTCCGAGGCCAAAGCTCGGGAAACCGTTCTTGAAGTTCATGCTGAGGACTCTCCCAAGGCTATGCGAGATTTGAGCCCAATGATGATTTTGCCCAATTTCCGCATAGCAGAAGAAACTGCAAAGGAACATGTGTCCAGGGGGGAGAGAACTCTAACTCTCCTCGGGAGGTTGATGGGTTGTTCATCAATCGATTGCTTCTTGTCAAGTGAAGACTGGCGCATAGAAACGCGAGAATACTGACAAGGAGAGTGTCATGACCAGTTAGGCTGCAAAGAGGCCTCGGCCCGCCAGGGGCAAACTTGTGCTTGGTTTCATAGGCCAAGTAAAGAGTGTATTCAGCCATCAGGAGCATGAATTTCCAGAGGAGCATATATCCACAAGGGATGCTCTTAGTGTCGAGTGTGTCCCAAAAGAATCTCTGTCTGATGCCGAGATGAAATCTTTGTTTTCTCAGTCTTTTCGTTCGTTGTCAAGTTGGTTGTGTTGTGGGGGATCATGAAAGTTCATAAATGTTAATCCCTCGCCGGAAGCTTGAGTGGCCGAGATGCAGGTTCGCACCCGAGGTAGAGTAGTTGAAGAAGGATGTCCAAGCTCGGGACCAAGAACTGAGTGTTCCGGTTTGACTGAGAGACTTGGGATCGGGAGCTCAAGGTTAGTTGAAAACAGCGAGTAAAATTGCAAGGTCGACATTTGACTGAGTTGTCTGAGTTATTCCCGAGGGTTTTGATTATTTGACCGTGGTACCGTACAATCCGAGGAAGGTAGCTCGTATATGTGACTGAGTTGTCTTTCAAACCGGTTGTATTTCAATCATTACCGAGGGAGATAATCAGAGTGACTTAGTTGCCTTCTCGAACCGGTTGTATTTCAAGCCGAGGGAGACAACACCTTGAGTTGAACTGGTTTCAGTTGAACCGAGTCACCCCTGTGTTACCGAGGGACATGATAAGGGTGTGTGTTCCGAGCCGGTTGTGTTTCAAACCGAGGGAGACAACACTTTGAGTTGATCTGGTTTGAGTTTAACCGAGTCACCCCCGTGTTACCGAGGGACATGATCGGGGTGTGTGTTCCGAGCCGGTTGTGTTTCAAACCGAGGGAGACAACACTTTGAGTTGATCTGGTTTGAGTTGAACTGAGTCACCCCCCGTGTTACCGAGGGACATGATCGGGGTGTGTGTTCCGAGCCGGTTGTGTTTCAAACCAAGGGAGACAACACTTTGAGTTAATCTGGTTTGAGTTGAACCGAGTCACCCCCGTGTTACCGAGGGACATGATCGAGGTGTGTGTTTCGAGCCAGTTGTGTTTCAAACCGAGGGAGACAAAACTTTGAGTTGATCTGGTTTGAGTTGAACCGAATCACCCCCCGTGTTACCGAGGGACATGATCGGGGTGTGTGTTCCGAACCGGTTGTGTTTCAAACCGAGGGAGACAACACTTTGAGTTGATCTGGTTTGAGTTGAACCGAGTCACCCCCGTGTTACAGAGGGACATGATCGAGGTGTGTGTTCCGAGCCGGTTGTGTTTCAAACTGAAGGAGACAACTCTTTGAGTTGATCTGGTTTGAGTTGAACCGAGTCACCCCCCGTGCTACCGAGGGACATGATCGGGTTTGTTGTAGGGGTTGCCTACCCATATGGTTTGATGGCCCGAGGCTTACGGTGGCTTGTGGACGCGAGTCTTTTGGTACTCAAGACTTGGCATGACGAGACTTTTGTCTTTTTCTCCTCTTGAACTTTTCAGTGGAGTTCCTGTATTAACACAGCTCACGGAGACAAACAGATCAAAAACATAAGTTTGAAAGAGATGCTTTGAGTGACCATTGATTCTCGTGAGGCTTCTAGTTGTCACCGAGAGTGGCGGCGTTAAAGCTCCTTTGCATGTTGCACAAACTCGGGGTAGTGTAGCTTTTAGCTGCTGTAATGTACCCCCCATTGCAGCGACATAGAATTTCAAAATGGTTTTTTTTTTTTTTTTTGATCTCGCTTGATAGAGACATCTGGCCTAAAAAATATTAGCCTCGCCTGCGTCTAGACGACACATATGTATGCATATATGCAGCAGAGTCTAGCAATTAACAATTTTTTAATGCAAAGTATGCAAAATTGCACTGAGATTCAATCATGCGACTTGATATATAGTCTTCTGTTTCACTTTTCTATTTCACCGGGTAGGTACATGAAAGTTTAGGGTGTTTGTTTTGTACTACCGGAGGAAATGTTTGTGGGTACCCCCCAATTTTTATACTTGATGTGTAATCATTTTTGCGGTGAGAAGTTAATTTTAAATTTCACTAATCAATGCATGAGATATATATTTGACTATCTAAAAATTTATGAGTGAACTTATCTCAATATTTTGATGAAGTTGTGCATTGGGGCTTCTCGGAAGAGACCTTTGAAATGTGCCATCGGATTGGACTCTCGGGAAATTAGACCCTCGATCGAATTTAAGCCTCGATCGAATTGCTCCCTTGGCTCGGAATGTTACCTCAGCTCGGGATGATCGGTGGCAGGGATGAGATCCTCGACTCGGATGGAATCCTTGGCTCGGAATGGACCCTCGGCTCGGGATGATCCGCGACTCGGATAAGATCCTGGACTCGGATACAATCCTCGGCTTGGAGTGGATCATTGGCTCGGGATGATCGATGGCTTGGATTAGATCCTTGACTCGGATGGAATCCTTTGCTCGGAATGTACCCTAGGCTCGGAATACATCCTTGGCTCGGATGGGATCCTCGGCTCGGGATGTTTCCACAGCTAGGAATGGATCATCAGCTCGGGATTGGATCCTTGGCTCGGGATGATCGGCAGCTCGGATGAGATCCTCGACTCGGATAGAGTCTTTGGCTCGGAATGCACCCTAGGCTCGGGATGATCAACAACTCGGATGAGATCCTCGACTTGGATAGAGTCTTTGGCTCGGAATGTACCCTTGGTTCGGAATACATCCTTGGCTCGGATGGGATCCTCGGCTCGGGATGGACCATCGGCTCGGAATGCATCTTTGGCTCAAATGGGATCCTCGACTCGGATGGAGTCTTTAGCTCGGAATGCACCCTCGGCTCGGGATGGTCCACAGCTCAGATGAGATCCTCGGTTGTCCCAAAGTCTTGGGCATGATAGTGAATTCTCCTTGGAAATGGTTTGTAGAATGAAGACAGTATTTCTTAGAGTGCTTCCTTTCTACCAACATCCCCAGGAGCATCAATCTTCAGATTTTTTGCAGGAAGAACATAAAAAAAATGGAAGATGTAAAGTTTCTATGGTTAACATGAATGGTCAAAGCTACATATAAGAAACCTTTAAAAAATTTCACACTACTCAAGGCAGATTCACGTAGCGCAGCCTCTAAAAACATAGAAAAACCTGAGTTAAAGATCAAACATATCTGGTATATACGACGAGGTCCAATACTGGTTTGACGTGCCCGGTAATTGCACACCTTGTTGGATGGATCCATCTCGAGCTTCTGGTTTGGGCCGAAGATTCGAGACCGAACCCAGCATCCCTAGAATTTGCAGCAATGGCCAACCAGTCCAATCCAACAGGCCTCTGATAAAGAGGAACCTGAGGATTTCGTCATTCTCACTCACCCAAAATATGGTGGCTGGTGCTCGAAGTGTGCTTCTCGGAAGGGGACACTCAAACTTTTTGCTTGAACAATTTTTTTTCAAAATTTCCTTCTTGGGGTCAAGGATAATATGAGTAATCAGTTGATTGATCAAGTTACCAACAAGAGGCTCATCAATATATGCCCCAGCCAAATTATTTCCAGTAACTGACTCCCAAAACAATATGTGATCATTCATGAATATCGTTTTGGGCGTCAGTTCTGAACCCATTGCCTGTCGACTCCATAGTCGAAAAAGTCAGGATCAAGAGCGTTGACGTGGTCCTTGAGATTGAACCCTGCACCTCTGACATGGCCTCCTGACGGCAAGGTGGATATAGTGGTTATGGCATTAAGGAGCATAGCGGGATCGCCCACCACATTGAGCTGGTCGATTAACTCGTGCCCATGTTTCTGTTGCCTCGGGAGTCCGGAGGTATGGCTCGGCAGGCTAGAGAGACAGGGCTGGGACGAGCTCGGTTTCCCATCAACAGTTTCCTTCGTGAATCAGGTCGGTGGTCTGTTCGTCCCCGAAGAGACAACCGTAGGCGTTGGGGCCGACCTGCCCAAGCCCAAGATCGCTCGACCCGATACCTGAACTGCTGCCGCCCATCTTCAGCAACCGATCACCGGCGACTGAGGAATGGAGAAGGTCCACACTCCTGGGCCTTCCTTCTAGCTCCGAAAACCAATCATATTTGAGGAGAATTGATGATAGGAAGGGATCTTCTATTGGCTCTTGGCAATTCTATGACAGAGATGCATCAAAACTAGAAAACACAAGCAGAGCCTTCACTAAAAGCCATCACTAACATATTTGAGGAGAATTGAACGCAGATTTAAGATTTATCAGCGTAGATCTATATAAATCCATCACATAAGAGTGTAGATCTATATAAACCCGTCACATATGATGTAGATCTGTTCGGATCCAGATCTGACAAATAGGATATGTGTGATCTAACTATCTAAGAGTTAGAGAAGCAGACCCATCAGCCATTATTTAGCCGTAATTCAAACCAGCTGAGAGCTGTCGTTCCATAGACGTAGTCACCATTGCGGATTTCTTTTCGCAAGAAACGATTTGTCGTTCCCACAGACGGCGCCAAACTGTTGATACAGTTTCCAGCATGGTGACGTGTCGGATGATGATTCGCCTGAAGATTCGCTTTGTTCTGTATGATCTGCAAAATAATAAACACAGGGTTGGGGGTGCCGACGATTCCCCTCCGATGCCAAAGTCAGATGATAGTTTGAATATGAGCAGAGTAATTTTTAGAAGCATAGAATAGCATGTACCTTAATATCTGAAGAGACTCTGGTATTTATAGAGATTGAGGAGCAGTTAGGATTGTTCTCGGTTTGTGCGAGGATCGGTAGTTGAGGAAGACGTGGCCTCGGGCGCACGAACATTTCGGGTTCCATGACCGCCTATCTCTGGCGCACGATCTTTTATAGGTGATATGTTTGTCGAGACAGTTCGGGCGCACGATCTAGTTATGTATCGTGCGTCGTGTCCCTTAAATTTGGGGTAATACTGAGATGTTCGAGGACTCGAGTGTTACGAGGTATCCGGGTCAACCACCCAAGTCGGGTGGTTGGGTCGATTGAACCGGTTGGGCCCAGATGATTTTGATGGGCTTTGATAAACTAATATTTTCCCTAACAATGAAGGTTGTTGTCCTAGAGTTAGAGGCCTGATTGAGAGCTTTTCTCTAAGCTAAGAGAGTGCAACTCGTGAGAGGAAGAAGAAGATATTTTCTCTTCAACTAAACCGGGTCAGAATGGGGAGAGATCGTGATGCTCTGTTTTTCTGGTTCAACGATAATTGAGGAGAAAAGGATGGCTTTTCTGGTTTTGGTCTGTAGAGATCTAGAAGAGAAGAGGGTGGTCTTCTAGTTTCTGCACCATTGAAGAAGAGAGGGAGTTTAGGAGAGTTTCAGCAGCAAAGGGGTAGTTCTTCGCTTGTTGAGTTGTTGTGTAAGAAAACCCATTGCCTAGCTTCGTTCTTATAAGAGACCCGAACGGTGAAGATCAATCCAGCGCAAAAACGATCTACGGACAGATGATACACTGGTGTCTTGGCAATGATTAAAAGATAAGAATCTTAACTAAATATCTCTTATCTTATATGGACGAGAATTCAATTCTAACTAAATTCACTAACTAAGTTTGCTAAACCATGTCTTCGAAATGGGCTAGGTTTGATTCCTGACTTAAGCTAAGAATCGTCGATGCCTATGGTGATTTTTAGCACAATATCTTAACAGGTGTTATTTACACAACAAGCTACATACACTGCATATTAAATTGCTCAAAGAACGAAACATACATATATATATATATATATATATTTGCATCCGGGTCCTATCACTTCTATATATTTATATATTATATCAAATATATATAATATACCACATAATTAGCACTTCTTTTATGAATTAATTAAATACATGTATATATGTAGGTTAAATAAATCCGGTATGTATACATGTGTATATTCACATTTATTAGTAAATATATATGCATTAATAATATATGCATATTATCATCTCACAATTTAACAATAATATTATTACACTAATAATATCATGCCAATTAATTCATTGAAATCAATCTGAGGTGCGTTAAAGAAAATTGAAGAGAATTGAGTAGATCGAGCGCCAGTCATTTTACTTAGTCTTAAATTCTAATTTAAGACATTATATTTTATGTCTTAAAATCTGGGGCGCTACATGTTTTCACAATGCATGAAACTCCTATTTATAGGGGAATTGTGTTATATAAGTATGGTAATATTACTATCAAATCGGATTACAATCAAATTAATTTCATATATTCTCCTACCCAATCCAATTACAACAATTATATGTAGAATATATTCTCTAACATTCCTCCTCAAATTCAAGGTCTAACAATCTGGAAGCTTGAGTCTACAATAAATATGAAAAGCAAAAAAAAAAAACAAAAAGTCTTGAGATACATGTGTGCCTATGTAGCCTATTTCAGGCCCATAGTTGGCCTCGTTCTAGACATAGTAGCCGATGCCGGCCAAAAAGCTGCCGATGTCAACATTTTGGTCAAAGTAACTGATGCCGGCCATAATTGCCGATGTCAAAGTTCTGGTAGTAGAAACCGATGTTCTAATTTAGGCCATAGTTGTCATTCTTCAGCCATTTGATGTTCAAAATCAACGATCACTAAGAAACCGTTCATCTTGCGGGGGTATGTTAGAGGATAGAAATCCTTTGATATAAATGTTTATTTGTATTCCCTAAATAAATGGATTTAGATAATTTGATTACTATATCTTGAAGGAATTGTTAATCCTAATATAAGGGATATGTTTGTATTTGATTCAAATCACATGTAAAGCTCTATTAGTAGAGCCTTGTACTCAAATTATAGACAATGAAAGATTTATTCTATAAGGCTTTAACGTAAGGATGTAGGCTTTAATGTTCTTGTATTTGAAAGATATGCCAGGGAACCATCGCATGGTGCCGGATGGAACAAAACCCGTTGAGGAGGCGCCTGAGCTAGAGCTACTGGTGATGGTGGTGATATCAACATGTACGGTGGTGTGGTCTCCATTTTTGTTTTTCTTTTCTTTTCTTTTCTTTTTTTTTTTATTCTTTTAGAAAGCGTATGAACAACAATAATGAGGTTTTTGCGTAAATGTGAACAAGACCAAACAATTATGGGGATTGAAACAAAGGGATCCAAAGAACAAATTTTTTTTTTTAATCGTCAAATACAATTATGCAAGATCTAATGCGAGAAGATCTACAAAAAGTAGTGACTATCAAGAACAAAATAATAAAACAAAAGAAAAGAAAAAATTCAATGAACTATTGGGATTGAACACAAGCGTTAGTCTATAGCTCTAGTGCCATGAAAGAAATGATAAAAAGATAGAAAAATAAAGCAATAGGAAGAATAAAATAAAATAAGACAATAGCTTTTACGTTGTTCGGTTTAAGACCTATATCCACAGGAAAAAGCTCAAAATGCTACATTATGCTCTTATTTCTCTTAATGTGTTTTAACAATACATGAAGCTCCTATTTATAGGTTGTGGTATATAAGTATGGTAATTTACTATCAAATCTAATTACAATCAAATTCATGTCATATATTCTCCTACCAAATCCAATTACAACAATTATATGGAGAATATATTCTCTAACATCCCCCCTCAAATTCAAGGTGGAACAATCTAGAAGCTTGAGGTTGCAAAAAATATGAAAAAAAAAAAAGAATAAAAAAAAGAAAAAGAAAAATCCCCAAGAGACATATGTGTGTCCATGTAGCCCATTTTAGGCCCATAGTTGGCCCCATTTCGACAATAGTAGCTAATAACTGCCAAAAAGTTGCCGATGTCAAAATACCAATCAAAGTAATTGATGCCAACGATAATTGCTGAAGTCAAATTTCCAATTATAGCAACCGATGTACTAATTTAGGCCATAGTAGCCATTCTTCAGCTATTTGATGTTCAAGATCAACCACCACTAACAGACCGTTCATCTTGTAGGGACATGTTAAATGATAAAAATCCTTTGAGATAAATATTGATTTGTATTCCCTAAATCAAGGAATTTAAATGATTTGATTACCATATATTAAAGGATTTGTTAACCCTAATATAAGGGATATGTTTGTATTTGATTTAAATCACATGTAAAGCTCTATTAGTCGAGCCTTATACTCATATCAAAGACAATAAAATATGTAACCTATAATGCTTTAACGTAAAGATGTAGGCTTTAATGTGTTTGTATTTGAAAGATACGTCAGGGAACCATTGCTTGGTGCCAGATGGAACTAAACCTGCTGCAAAGGCACCTGAGCTAGAGCTGCTGGCGATGGCGGCGATATCAACATGTACGGTGGTGTGGTCTCCTTTTTTTTGTTTTTTGTTTTTTTTTTTTTTGTAAAACATACGCATAACAACAATGAGGTTTTTGCGAAGATGCGAACAAGATCAAACAACTATGGAGACCGAAATAAACGGATCCATAGAACAGACTTTCTTTTTTTTTTAATCGTCAGGTACAATTATGCAAGATCTAAGGTGAGAAGATCTACAAAAAGTAGTGACTATCAAGAACAAAATAATACAACAGAAGAAAAGAAAAAATCCTTGAACCATTGGGATCGAACACTAGCGTTAGCCTATAGCTCTGATATCATGAAAGAAAAGATAAAAAAAAATAGAAAAATAAAGTGACAACGAAAATAAAATAAAATCAAGATAATAGATTTTACATAGTTCAGTTTATGATCTACGTCCACAAATAAAGCCTAAAAAGCTACATTATGATCTTATTTCTCTTAATGTATTTTCACAATACATGAAACTTCTATTTATAGGGGAATTGTGGTATATAAATATGGTAATTTACTATTAAATCGAATTACAATCAAATTCATCTCATATATTCTCCTACCAAATCCAATTTCAATAATTATATGGAGAATATATTCTCTAACATTTCCCCTCAAACTCAAGGTGGAACAATCTGGAAGGTTAAGTTTGTAAAAAATATGAAAAATAAAAGAAAAAAAAAATAAAAAGCCATGAGAGACATATGTGTGGCCATGTAGCCCATTTCAGGCCCATAGTTGGCCCGTTCCGGCCATAGTAGACGATGCCGGCCAAAAAGTCGTCGATGTCAAAATTTTAGTCAAAGTAACTAATGCCGGCCATAATTCCCAAAGTCAAAGTTCAGGTCATTGCAACCGATGTACTAATTTAGGCCATAGGAGCCATTTTTCAGTCATTCGGTGTTCCAGATCAACAATCACTAACGGATATGATTATCATAGATTATGAGATTTGTTAATCCTAATGTAACAAATATGTTTGTATTTGAAATTATTCAAATGGCATGGAAAGCTCTATTAATAGAGCATTGTACTCAAATCAAAGACCATGAAAGATGTAGCTTATAAGGCTTTATGTAGGCTTTAACATGGTTGTATTTGAAAGATACATCGCATGGTATCGGATGGAACTAAACTCGCTGTGGAGGCGCCTGAGCCAGAGCTGTTGGCAATGGCGGCAGTATCAACATGTACAATGCTGTGTGTGTGTGGGGGGGGGGGGAGCTATAAGACATACGTACAGCAACAATAAGGGAGAACGAGACAAAAAAATTATGGGGATTGAAACAAACAAATCCAAAGAACAGACTTTTTTTCTTCTTTTTTTTCTTTTTTTTTCTGTCAAATACAATTATGCAAGATCTATGGTGAGAAGATTTACAAAAAGTATTGACTATTAAGAACAAAATAATAAAACAGAAGAAAATGGAAAATTCACAGGATTATTGGGATTAAACACTGACGTTAGCTTATTGCTTTGATACCATGAAAGAAAAGATAAAAGATAAAAAAAAAAAAAAAAAAAAAAAAAAAAAAAAAAGACAATAGCGAAAATAAAATAAAATCAAGACAGATTTCAAATGACTATATTATGCTCTTATTTTTTTTAATGTTTTCACAATACATGAAACTCTTATTTATATGAGAATTGTAGTAGATAAGTATAGTAAACAAATCATTGTAATTTGATTACCATCAAATCTTATTACAATCAAATTAATTAGTTTCATATACTCTCATTCCAAATCCAATTACAACAATTATAAGGACAATATATTCTCTAACGAGTAATGATTCACTACTACCTAAATATACAATTTTTCATCACATTGTCTATGTGGCAAGGTGGTCTCTCACCTTAATTTTTTTAAAAAAAAAAAAAAAAAAAAAAACTCAAAAAGTAGTGGGGGACCACCTTGCCACATAGGCAAAGTGGTGAAAAGTTGTATATTTGGATGGTATTGAATCATTACTCTTCTCTTGGCAATATGTTTCATTTCTCTCTCTAAATTAGGAGTAGTTAGACTAAATCTATGGTCTGAACATGTTTCTTTTTGTTGGTATTAAAATCTGCAAAATATTTTGACAATATGGACAAAATGAACTAGGATGCCTAGGAGTAAACCAACATGAGAATGAGGTTTGTGTAGGTGGTGGGAATATATATTCTGCTATTCTTTACTATAATATTCAAAATTGTAAATACTGAAAAAACATATTTTCTGAAATTATGTTTGGATGGTTTAGAAAACCATAAAAAAAATTGAAAAAAAAAAAATTGAATAAAACTTGAAGAGAATTCAAATTTACTAAAACATGTATTTCAAAAATAATAAAATATAATAGAAACAAATGTGTTACCCAAACATGCCCTAACTAACTTGAGACCCTTTCTTTTCAAAATCCGCTTGTGAAAATTTGAATGCTTGCGTTCTTTTCAATATCTGCTTGTGAAAATTTGAATGCATACGATTATCAAAAGTTGGGCTGCCAAACGGACGATACTCTGGCACCAACCTTCCCGACTTGTACCTCACCCCGCAAGCATTGCACAACGTCTTCGGCCCCGACGGACCCTCCCGCCATTGTGGAGTCTTCTCAGCCTGGCAGTGTGTACACCTTCTCTTTATATTTTCAGCCCAACACTGTTTTCTATTTTCCTTCTTAAAAAACGACGGTTTTATATGCACGTCGGACCACGATCTTTTGGTCCTAGGTTTCTTTCTGGGAAAAAGGCTTGTCAACTCAGTTATACCACGATTTATATTAGCAACACAACGATCAGAATCTTGTAAAGGAAGCCGCTTTGTTTCTCCAGCTACTTTCTCCAGAGACGCTGGGAAATCACCCAAATCACTGGCCAAAATAGGATCATCGTTAAAAGATGGAAACATCTCTATGTCTTCCAAACGGTCTTGCGGGACACAGAGTTGGCTCTCAATGTCATTGTAAAAATGATACGCTGCAGAAGGGTCTCCAATAGAATAACTGTTATCACCAAGAGCCATTGTAGAAGGAAAGCAAAGTTTTAAGGTCAAATTAATTAACATGCATCGGGAAGTCGGTGATATATAAAGGAGAGAGCGCGCAAGAGACATTTAAGGAAGGATATAAAGTAACCGCGTACGGATTTATTTGCTTCGTCTAGAAGTCTATCGTAATAAATAACCGGCGTGAGAATGTTTCTGCGAAGGTTCAGTTCATATATCTACTGGAGGACCTTTTCGTTTATACACACGTGGCATGTTTGAAAGACCGAAAGTAATGTTATTTGTTATTTTTATGTTATCGGTTAACGTGATGTATTTTAAATAATTTTATGTATTAATTACATAAAAAATATAAATATAAATTATTTAAAATTCGTTATATAACATAAATATAATAAATGGGTATATATGACGTGACTTTCCATGTCACCCTCCCAGTATTAAAGTACATTAACAATTTGTAAAGGATAAACCTGGAACAGGTTCCGTGGTTCCTCAATAAATTGAGAGTTCTGAGAATTCAAACTAAAATTAAATTCCACAATTCTTTTTTAAAAAATCTATAATATATATATATCATTCGACTTTTTGACACCTTTCAAAAGGTTAAAAAAATTATTGGTCCATCAACAGAACTAGTTTTGACTACGTTTTGGACTGAATAGGATTTCTTTGTTTAAAGTTAAAAGGAAACGAATTATTTTACGGTGAGGATTTTATTTTTTATATTTAACGATGTATATATATGGTGTATGGTGTATTATTATTTAAAATTTTAAAATAAGGTAAGATTAACACACGTACACTATGTAACAACTATATATTATTAGATCTCTAATCATGAAACGAATTATGTTCATGATTATCTCCATTACTATTTTACTTTGAAATAGAGAGGGTTTGAGTTGAAATAGATTAGAAAGTACAATTTTATAATTAATTTTTTAATTTTTTATATATATATATATGAGATTGCCATTGCTTGATTCAAAGTTTTTATTTTAAAAAATAAAAATAAAAAAATCGATTGTATGCTTAATTTAGAAGTTTGGCAATTTTACAGCGAAGAATAATTTGCAGCATAGGTGGCAGTTGCTGATTTGATGGAATGCGTGTAACTTTCATTTTTGTTTATCCACGTAATTTGCGCGTATACAAAACCGCCTACATCAATGTTATTTTTCTTACCTAGCCTACGCGCTTACGTTATTGTACCTTGAATTAAGGCAAATCAAAATCAGCGTACCGTTTGTATTACTAGGGTATTGCGTGGATGTAATATCTCTTTTTCTAGACTATTCATTTTTTTCTTTAATAATACCATAACCCTTTTATAAATCAATCATTGAAATAAAGCAGGTTATTTTAACAAAACAATGTTACAGATAAATTCAAAAAATTTATTCTATTCAAATCTGATCTACGAACTATTTAATGGCCGTTTGATCTAAGCCATAAGCCGCCTTATTAGTGATTCTAATAATATGATGAATCTGCCAACTAGTAAAGGAAAACATAATTCGAGTGTCATCTACTAGTTGTGCATATCTACTTGATGTAGCAAGAGGCAACAAATGTGAAAAAGAAACTGTGTTTTCAATGCACAAAATCAACACACGTTAATAGAAAAAATTGATAATGTTATTGATGACAAAAACTGAACTGTCTATTCCATTACAATTGCTTCTAATTTATAATGAAACATTAAAACAAAAAGAAAATGATAAAATATTCTAGGAATGAAAATAAAATAAAAGAAACAAACTATGGAAATACTTGGTGCCAAAGAATATTCTAAATTTATGAAAATACTTGGTGCCAAAGGAAAACCATATTAGGAAAAATATAATAACTAAATTAATACTTGACGACAAAGGACATCTAAATATGGAATGTTCAAGAAGATGAATCAGGAAATTTAAGACAGGTTATTATGCAGAATATATTCCAAATCCAAAATGTCAATAGTCTCTTCTTTCCTTTTTGGTCATTAAACTGGTTGGCAGTCGACAAATCAGAAAATAACCCATCGATCGGTATTTCGCCAGGGTCTGATGATTACTTGGGCCCAACGGATTATCCTACATCAATCTCCTCCGCTTCAAAAAAACTCTTCATCGAGTTATTATCCTCATATAACAGGTCATGTAGATGGTATTTGAACAGGTCAGCTACATTAAAGGTGTTCGAATTTGACATGTCATCTAGGAATTCCATGATAAGCTTAAAATGTTGCACATTCAAAGCCTTTAACTTCCATATGTTAATTCCTTAGCATTGTTATTTGTTTGATTTTGTGTTGTTTTATTGTTTTCAGATTTTAAATAAACATGCAATTAATTTCATTGATTTTGGTCTTAAAGCACACTTTGAGAAGGCCTAGAGGATGAGGTTAAGTTTAATCAAATCAAAAGAATGATTAAATCAAAATTTCTCCAATAAGAGTCAAAATCGGATTAGATTCAAATTTGGATTATGCATATGTCTCAATGTTTTATTATAACTTTCTGGTCAAGTCTGAAATTGGTAGCGTTGGAAACCTAATACAAAATTCAACAAATATGATAAAAATATATTTTTCCTAATTGGAAGTTTACTATGCCAAAATTGCCCAGCAATAAAAGATCGCAAATCTTGACGAATTTTGAATCATTTTCCTACTTAGATTGAATTTTCAATCTCCTACTTGGACTAAGAGACTAAGTTTCAATTTTTCTTGAATTCGTAGGGCTTTTAAGCCTCTCCAAGTCTCTAAAAATAGACCCCTAAGCTTCAAGAGAATGTGTGTTTAGTTTTAGACAGAAAATTCTTCTTAGAGGCTTGACAAGTTGAAGAGGAGAAGAACATGACAAGAGGACATCACAGGACCATGATGAGTGGCTAAATTCGTAATAGGGTGTTGATGTAGCCATTTCCAAGTAGCAATGGTTTAATTGTATTTTAACTTGATATTTTCTATATACATGATGGTTGTATAACTGTGAAAATTGATCTTAATGTTTATATTCAATCATTATGAATTTCTTATCTTATCTTAGAAAATCTTTTATATTGATTGAACTCAATCTTTCATATTTTCTGTGATTATGTGAACAATTGTTATACAACGGTTTTAATTGATACATGGTCAAAAGGGTTAAAGAGGTCATGCCTAGGGAAGATGGATTGTACTACACCCTAGTTTAGTGTAATTTAGGTAGATAGTTCGTACCAACCGAAGATGGGTTATACTATTCTATTGATTGTGTGTATCTTATTAAAAACGTAGCTAATCCATACTTAAGAAAGACAGGTCGTACAACATCTTAGTGGTTAAGTGGACGGTCCGCGCCAACCGAAGATAGATTATACTTATTCTTTAGAGGTAATTTCTTGACTACTTAAGTGAGACAAGCCCTATATCATGCATAGTATGAATTTTCCTTATTAATTTATGAATGACCATTGTTATGCGGTGAGTGGTGAAATTAACCCCCTATTCTTTCTCTCATCACTACTCTCTTTACATCTATGTCTTTTACTTTTATATATTTATTTTTAGAAAAAAAAATAAAATCAAACATCTTTTAAATTAAATTATATTTAATCTCGAAAAGCTTGATAACAACACATGCACAGTCCTTGAGGTTCGACACCCTCAATATAACCATACTCTTCAAGGATTCGTACTATTGCTAATGGTAAATTTATTATTGATATATTTTTGTACACAAAACAACCACATCATTCCACAACATATGCATTGTCATTGATCTTCCTTGTGATTCAAAACAGTCCATACTTGCGACTCTTCAATTTGCCATAAGTTCCGGGGGGTCAAATAGTTCTTGTATAGATGTGCTATGACTAAATCACCTTCTTAGAAAGTCTTCACTCGCCGCTTTATATCTTCCGCTGCCTTGTACTTACCATTTGCTTGTTCTAAATTCAGGTGTACATCCTCTTGGATTTGTTGAACTTGTTCTGCCATATTCTTGGCTGCTAAGCTTAAACCTACGAACTTCGAGAGTGGAACCAAGTCCAAAGCATGCTTAGGAGGTTTGGTGTAGATAACCAGGAATGGTGATTTGCCCATAGACCTATTGCTTATACTATTGAATGTAAACTCCACATGAGGAGAATAAAGATCCCATTACTTCGGCTTGTCTCCGATGTTGGAACTGTTGTCCAAAACTCCAATTGCATTAAGTGGTTTTTCTATAAATTGTATAATATTGAATATTTGACATATATCTATATATTATAGTTTTACATGTACATATATGTTTGAATATTTCATATGATATACATGTAAGGTCCCTAAGTTACATTGTATTTGACTACGGTGTTAGTAATGAGATTATCACGTAGAAAATCATAGTCATAGGTCCTTGTAATTTATAAAAGATGTTCGTAATCGTAAATGGAACTGAGAAATCCATTTAGACTATAACATGTCAACCTTAACGATCTATCTTGATTAATTAGGAGAAGCAGGAAGGGTTTCGGGTTGATATGTTAGTGTAAGTGTAAGGTAGTGCCATGCATCAAACGGACTATATAAGTTATCATTCTTTCAACACTGTGATTAAGAATAATGTGCGTGCACAACGACTTATAACAGTTACTCTAAATCCTGAGAAGGCTGCGAACTCAGATATGAAGTGTAGGTCAGTTTGATATACAAGAATGAGATCAAATCACTGGTCAACACTTCTGTGCACCCGGTAATCGCATGTAGCATTGTGGAAACACATTCTTCAAGAAGTAATCTAAATCCTTTGTCAAGGAACAAAGAGATAAGGAATACTCATCTTGATATAGATTTAATGAGATTGATTATCCTAAAGCTCGAGCCTAAGTATTTCGGTGGTATTTACTTTATTCTGTGCAATATGAGATAAAAAAAAAAAAACTCATATGGTACAAAAATGATATAACATGTAAATAAATTAGGAGTATCAAGAAAAAGAGGTAGCGAACTAAGTAACAGTGTATTAACTTTGATTCGACTACGGAATGATTCCATGGATGGGTAATATGTAATAAATAAGTATGTAGTGCGGATTGATTCATTAATTTGAAAATACATATTATAGTACAGTCACATTTGTTAAGTGGAATCAATTGTGATTAAATAGGGTCATGTGAAATAGTCACAAACCTATTTAAAGCTAATTTGTATTTTTCCCTTTAGATCACTCTTTGAGCCGATGTAAATTGACCTGACACTATAATCCTCAGTTATGTATTTATTTATGTTGGATTGTTTTATTTAATAAAACATGCGCCAAAGAAATATGATTCCTAAGTGGCTCATTACTTAGAGATGATTGGGCTTAGGAATTAATTTCTTGTAGGCGTAAGCAATTAAATAGCTATGGGCTTAAGGAATTAATTTCCAATGGGCTTAAGTATTTAAGAGCTATAGGCTCTTGAAATTAATGTCAAAAGGCTTAAGAAGAGATTAAAGAATATTGGGCCTAAGGGATAAAACTCAAGCTCATGCTGAAAAATTAGTAGAAACTGAGCTAAGATTAAAATCCTAGTCCTAGATAGTAGGGATTAGAATTGTAGTTCTCATATGACTCCAATCCTATCTATGCTACCTAGATAGTAGGGATTGAAATTATAGTTCTCCTATGACTCCAATCTTATCTATGCTACAGCTCTTTCTCATCTCTTAACCCTATCAGGAGTATAAATCCAAGTATATAAATAGAGAGTCATAGTGAAGTATTATTTACCAATTCACTACTTCAAGTTGTGAGTCCACACTCACGATTATATTCAGCCATCGAATAAAAGATCTGGAAGTTGGGTCAAGAACACGAAGAACATTCAACATGCAAGCTTGAAAGTCAACTAGCCCTAATAGCCTAGGAGAGGCCGATTTTGATTCTAAGTACTCTTTTAGCCTTGTTTATCTTGAAGAAAATTTTTCTGGGATCAATATTCTGCTGCAACTAATTTGATTAACGCATGATCCCCAACAAATAGTATCAAAGCCAACTTCAAGAAAACCTGGTTTAGATTTTATACATGTTTTTGTGTTTATCGGCTTTATGATATATTGCTTGTGTTGAATCTTGATTCAACTACTCCGAGGATATTTAATTGATCTTCTAGATCATAAAACATGTTTTTTAACATGTAAGGATTTGATTTGGAACCTTTCAACTCAATAGGAGCATGTTTTGTATTTGTTTATTACTTATTTTGTACCAAACTGTGTTGCTGTAATTTTACAGCAAAGGGCTACTATAATTATGAATTTTTTAGGATACTTTAAACAAGTCCTAAATTTTTTTGGGGATTGTTTACTGCAGGTAAAAAACGCTATCGACGCAATGGTTCAAATGGATTCAAGTTTTTATGAGAATAAAAAGAGATATGATCTATTCTTCATTCGTCGACAAATTTGGAACTTTCTGAATTCTAGCAGCTGTTGTTGTAGTTTTGATTTTTTGAGGATGTTTAAAGCAAGTTATAAAATTGTTTTGGGATTATTTTCTGCATGGAAAAATCATGATTGATGCAATGGTTCAAACAGATTCAAGTTTTGATGAGAATTGAAAGAGATATGTTATGTTCTTCGTTCGCCAATGAATCTAGAATTTTCTGAATTCTAACAGCAATTATTTGATTTCGAATTTTTAAGCATTAATGATGATTGCTTAAAAATTGAAGTGACAATTGATTTCACATGTAAAAAGATTGGTTAACTTATTGGACAAGCCAAAATAGTGTTTTTAATTTATTTTCAACACGTTTCATGATGTTTTCTAACGTGAACCAAGTCTTAAATTTTGAATTCCTGGTATATGTGAAGAACTTGTATGTTTTCTTGTTGATACATAATCAAGGAAAGAAATTTTTTTGATTATGGACTATGTTAAATAAAGTATATAACATGTTATTGATCGAAAGAAAATAAGGTTACAAGTTGCTAGGATGTGTTTTTTTTTTTTTCTAAAAAAAAAGGTTCTTGGAATTAGATTTCAAGTTCTTGAGATAAAAACACATGAAATGAAATCAATCTTATCTAGATTTATAAATGCATAGTATTCACTTTGTCAATAATTTAAAAAGAGTTTCATATTATTGAAACATAATCTGTATTCATAAATATTTTTGGATGCGAAGTGATTTAATCACCATGTATGGATTGATATGAGTTTGACTTGATTCTCGAATGATTGATGGAGATCGTTCTTTGTCGATATTAAACGATCAAGGCTCTAATAGAATGTATATTCTAGTCCATTTAGGGCTTTAGAATCATTTTAGCTTAAGATCATAAGCTAACAATAGATCAATTCACATATTTGGAGATTTGAGACTTTCAAGGAAATTACTAGGAGGAAGCTAACAATTCAAGTGAGCAAAACTTAACGAAGACGTACTCGTTATTTTAATTCCTTCATAGCATAATTATTTTATATATTAAACGTGCATGCGTACAAGTCACATGAAATACAATTTAGAACAATGTGAACTTAAATTTTGTGAAAATGTGTGTTGAATGGTGTAATGGTATAATATGATAGACTTGTAAATGCATGCATGTAAAAGACAGTGGCTAATTGCATCATATGACATGATGCTTCAAGTACGGATGAAGACCATGGGCTACAAATATGGGTTATCCCCTATGGTCAAGAGATTTATGTTTACGGTTTGGCCTTAGATCCAATGGTTTTATTAGTGACCGGCGCAACTGTATTTGATTGGAGGTCACAATGACGACATCATTAGTGATTTGGATCACCCGAGGTTTAAATACGGTCAGGCCACTAACGATGATGATATACGTGTTTCATTGGGGCACCTGTGTTGTACTACAAGTTTCTCGAGACAATAGCAATCCTACCACGTAGGGTTTAAAAGCTTGGATAGACCATATAGTTGAACTATGACATGTCCACTTTAAATATCATATACTATAGTTATAATGCATCATAATGATTTTTTGTCATTTAACAAAGGATTACATGTTATGTTATTGCTTGTGATATGTAAACCTTTTTGCTAAAACAACCGAGTTCACCATTTGATAACATGCTTACTCCATATTTTATTACTCACTAAGTTTTGGACTTACACTTTATCTTCCACCTATAAAACTTTTGTTGCTTTATAGCTTGTCAGTTTTGTGATGACGGATTCGAGGAAGAGGTAGCATTTGTTTCACTAGGCTTTGGAGGACTTAACTAGTCTGATCTTTGAAGACTTGGATCCAGATTTGTCGAATTATATGTGGGCACATTTGGGAAATCGTGGCAATCTCATAGAGTTCTTATTGTTTATATATCTCTTGAAGGATTGCCCGAACACCGTTAATTATGAACCTGTCATCTAGGTTTATCCAAGATTGTGATATAACTTATGATGAGCTCGATTAGTTAAACTTTTCGTCTAGTTGAAATTATTTGTCTTTGGTTGATGAATCTATACTTGGTTCGCAATATTAAACTTTATGTTAAATAGGCCCACTCAAATAAAGTTTACATGGGAAATGGAGTACCCAATTACAGACGGCCCATTCGGCCCACAACGTCAATGGGATATGGAAAGCCTATAGTTTTGCCCATGAAACGCCCTCATACACAAGCCTACCAAGTGCTGCACGAGCGCAATACTCTGAATCCCCTCCTCCCCATGTGTTCTGTAAAAACGATCATGGTGGCATAAGGCGACATGATCTGTCATTTATTACTTTGCCAACTTTAGAGCAATTCGGCAAAGAAAGTATCTCATAAGAGGTGTACCATGGAAGGAATCTAATTTATTGTGTACTCACCACCTTCCATATCAATTCCATCCCATATTGATCCTTCACCTTCGGTGATTACCAAATCAATGCATCACATCTCACTTGCCAATTATAGACGAGGAACATTTAACCAATAAACAAAGAGAAATACCCTTCACATGTAGGCTCATTCTTTAGGCCCCTTTACCTATATTCCTCTCCGTTTATTCCCTCCTTAATTCTTACCTTACTAACTTACTTAAACATTGAAGGCTCCCCCAACTCCTTAGTGACTGGCGGTTTCCGATGACTTGTTCCTTAATTTGCATCCGCTGCCCAAAAAATCGCCTCAACAATTTCTAACTCTACAAATGGAATTCTGAAGTTGAGGAACTGCTGACAATTTATTTTTGGGAACAGTACATATATTCCCCCTCAAACTACTACCTCATTGTTAATGTCTCACCCCCATCTCCCCTTAAAAATTACTAATTGTGCCATTGTCTTCCTTAAACTACTAAAAAAATGTCAATGTCGTCCATTAACAAAAATACCCTTCATAAAATTATATAAAAAGAGTAAAACTAAGGAAAAAAAAAAAAAAAAAAAAGAGCCACCCTCTTAGTTTTTCATTTTTTATTTTTTATTAATAATTTTCTGTTACGCGGAACCACCCCTATTTTTTTTTTCATTTTTTTTCCCAATTTATAAGGATATTTTTGCCTTATTGAAAAAATTTGAATGTCATTTTTGTATTTTTGCTAGCTTGGGGACATTGACATTTTTTATAGTTTCGAGAAAAACATTGCCAAAATTAATAGTTTTGAAATAAGACATTAACAATTGGTTTGTAGTTTAATGGTACTATGTACACTTTCCCTTGTTTTTGTCTCCTTTGATCCCATATAATAAAATTGATAGGTTCTCGAGAATAATCAATTTAACTTGCAAATGAAATTTTGAGGTTGACGAATTATTAATTTATTTTTTTTGTCTCCTTGATTAGACCCCACATAAAATTGATAGATTCTGCAGAATAGTAACTTCAACTTGCAAATGAAATTAATTATGAGGTTGAGGAACTCTGACGAATTATTTTTGTCTCCTTGATTATACCCCACATAAAATTGATAGATTCTGCAGAATAGTAACTTCAACTTGCAAATGAAATTAATTATGAGGTTGAGGAACTCTGACGAATTATTTTTGTCTCCTTGATTATACCCCACATAAAATTGATAGATTCTGCAGAATAGTAACTTCAACTTGCAAATGAAATTAATTATGAGGTTGAGGAACTCTGACGAATTATTTTTGTCTCCTTGATTATACCCCACATAAAATTGATAGATTCTGCAGAATGGTAACTTTGACTTGCAAATGAAATTTTGAGGTTGAGTAACTCTGACGAATTTTTTTTTGTCTCGTTAGACCCCATATGAAATTGATAGATTTTCAAGAATAATCATTTAACTTACGAATGAAATTTTGAAGTTGAGGAACTCTTTTGACGAATTGTTTTTCTCTCCATGTACCTTTTTTCATCATGAACAAGATTTGAGATTCTGTTGAACTGAAGATGTCTTGAAAAACGATTAGGAAAAATTAATTCTACTCAAAACTAATTACAAACTCATAACTCTACTTACATTGGGATAGTTCTTCAAAATAGCTTGACCATATTATGGCAATATAATATAGTCAGCCTATGAAAGTATTGTGACTCATGACTAGATGACCTTTTTAGTAAAATCAACACGGGCCCCTTATAAGGATTCTTCCATCGGAAGAGATCGATATCCAACAAAATTCAAAGATAATTCCACTTGGTCAAAACAATTCAGAACCAATGATTTCAAGGCGGGCCATCATATCTGCATGCCTAAAATAATTTTGTTTCAGACAGGACAAATAGTCATGTTTGAAAATTTTACCTTTCTTTATCCTTTATCCATACATATCAACACAAAACTTTCTTTTTGACCAATCTGGAACCCTGGCCTTTTCAACACAAGTTTGATCCCATTCCCATCTGAGGGGATACTTAATCGAGATGGTTGATAAACTAATTTGTTGCCATTATCTGCAGAAAGATATCTAAAATGGTATCTAATTAGCCACTAAAATGGCTTACGAAAAGGTAATGTAAAAGCAAGACCAACCAACAAGAAAAGATATCAAGGAAAAAGGTTACATGAGAAATATATGATGGCAACCTACAATATTTAGGTGATCCGGCTGAATTTTGTTTATTTTGGAAGAGAAGAAAAGAAACATAGAAGACGCATAAAAGACAAGTTTGGCTTCCATGATATATACTCATGTGTTGCTTCAATTGTTAAATCTTAACAGGCGCAGTTATATATGCCATACTTTTTCAGCAGCCACATTAAGAACTGGACCACAAGGTAATATAGGCTTATAATATTTTGTCCACTAGCAGGGGAGTCTTTTTCATGTTTAGAAATTAATTATTATTATTATTATTATTTTTGAGTACATATAAAGAAAAGAACAAACGGAAAGTAGATTAATGGAGATTACAAAAGGGGGGAGAATCTTTCCTGCTAATAATTAGAATAGAGGGAGGAGGAGGGGGGGATAGATGGAATGCAACCAGAGTGAGATCTAGCTACATCCCATTGTGCTGCATAGTGGATAAAGAAGTTTGTACTTCTGTTGACTTTTTTAGCTTCTCAAAAGGAAGATGCTGAGATATATAGAGTCAATGATATCAGAAATTAGAGAGAAAATTTCTTCAGTCTTGAATAATAAGAGAATTCATGAGTAGAGCCATAATAACAATAAATGAGTCTCCTGCAAGAATAAAACATTTAAGATGAAGTAAAACTACTAAAGATGTAACTAATTGAGCAGCTAAGGCTTCTCAAAGGTTGGAGAACATGGGCCACTTATTTGGAAAATCATCTTTATAATATTGTCATTGCTATCTAGACAAACAGTTGCTTGAGCTGAAAAATTGTCCTTTATAGCTGTATCAAAATTAATCTTGAACCAGAGTGGAGGAGCTGGAGTCCAATATTGCTCCATAGAAGGAGAGAGTTTCAATTTCGAGGCATTATAATGTTCATGTTAATAGTCTTGGAGATGGCCAAAGCATCTTGAATAGTACCTTGTTGATAGCTCTTAATCCTATAACACCAAAGAAGATCACATGCCCCATAGGCAAAAATTTGAAATAGATGATGATCATTAGAAGGAAGACCAAAATGTTTCCCCAGAAGAAGAATGCATGATGTTGATCCAGTACTCCACCATATTAGGAAAGCTGTAGAGTCTAGAGGCCAAAAAGAGTTTTTCAAGACAATTTTAGCAAAACGACAATTAAAAAATAGGTGTTGGAGAGAATCATGAGTCATTTTGCATAAGGGAAAAATGTTAACAATTAAAGAGGAGTTGGAAACAGATTAAATACAGGATATAGTAGGGATAATATTCAAAGCAATTTTCCAAATGAAAAGTTTTAGGCAATCACTTAAGTTTAATTTCCATAAACTATTCCTAAAATTACAAGGAAAGGAAATGGAGGAAGAAGTTTGGGGGACTAGAAGAGAATGATAGGCTGAGAGGGTAGAAAATTTTCTAGAAGAAGAAGGGGTCTAAATATATGGAGGAGTAGGATAGGTAGGGGTACGGAATTTAAGGATATCAGAAGCTGAAAATGGTTCGAAAATGGTTCGAAAATGGAATTAATAACATAATAATTCCATTCAAGAGTTGAATGGGAAAACACGTCAGATATGCAAAGAGATCCAAAGGGAAGACCAAATAGGTAGATTGGAGAAGTGGTTAACTTGGTGACAAGCTCCTTTGGAAATGAGATAAGAAGTATTGAGAATCCCTTTCCATAACTAATAATAGCTTAAGAGTGCTTATTTTCTATATTAAAATAAGTATTTTTATACTTTATTATAATTTAATTCTTGCATTTTATATTTAATTGTGGCATATTGTTCAAATATTAATATTAAGATTAAATGATATATTAATACAATAAGTTGTGTTATGTAGGAATTATAAAGAAATCAAAGAGTAAAGGCCAAGAGGTGGGTTAAAAGAAGAAGTCTATCCAATGCCTAAGATAGAGTCCAACATGAAATACAAGAAGATGTGAAACCAAACTACTGGACCCACGAATTGAAGAAACATTCTAATACTATTACATGACAAAACCAAGAAGAAAAATGTGTCATTGGCCTTTATAAAAAGAAGAAGCAGTGTTTTGTTTCAAGTGTAAAAAAGAGATGTGGAATAAATAGAAGACTGAGATTCTTATAGTTGTACGAATCCCAAAAGAAGAGTGACGCTTATCTCTATAAGAGAAGCAACACTACAACAAACAAGGGATCCAAAAATTGTAGAAAAAGAGAAGAAAACGTTCAACTCCAGATCGAAGAAGACAGCGGCGACGGTTCAAGATTTGTTTTTATTTTCTTCTTAGTTATTTTATTTTGCTAGCATGATGTTTAGAATTTTAACGATAAAATTTATTTACGTAATCATATCTAGCTAAATCTCAAGCTAAGGCTAGGGGTGAAACTTTTAATAAAATTATAATATTTATTTAGCAAAGTGGAAGAGTGAAAAAATTTAGTGTTTAAATCTTTACAAGTTAACCAGGTGTCTCTGGATTTGTTCCTTCAGACAATTTCTTCTTTGACAAGTAGATCTTCCAATTCTTGTTTGAGAAGAAGTTTAGTATTGAAAGAATGAGGGGTTTGGATTAAATATTGAATATCATCAAGCTTATGAAGAATAGCTCAATCTTAGTTTGAATATGACCAAAATGATAGGTACGTATTCCAAGTCTTAACTGCTACTTTGGTATGTTTAAGTTTATGAATGAGAGCATAAGCAATAGAGCCTACAGTGAAGTTATTCCAGACATTGGCAATAATTGTACCACAAGAAGGGTCTTTAGTCTAGAATTATTCAAATCTAAAGGGACGGGGAATTGGAAGTATTTAAAAGAATAGGATAGTAATCAGAAGCATGAGCTGGTAGGTGTCTAATATCTAGCAAATGAAGGGAATAAATGAATCCAATCACAAGTGGCAATACCACGATCAAGACATTCTTTAATAAGATAGGGTCTTTTTCTATTGTTAGACCAGGTGAAAGGGTTATCCGAGTAGCCTAGATGAACCATTCCAAATTCATTAGAAAAGGAACAAAAATCAGTAGTGGAAGAACTAGCGAAAGGCCTACCGCGCGCCCAATTTTTCAAATTCATTCATAATAACATTAAAATCACCTAAAAAACACATCCATGCACCCCCAAAATTATCACCTACAGAATCTACCTTGTCCCAAAAGTGAGACCTAGGTTAGAGAGGGATCTTACCAAAAGAGAAGAGAGCTAGAGAAGCTTTGATGAGAGAGAGCGAGTCTTTTTAAGGTGATATCTCCAAAATTTTAGAAATGAAGTTGATTGAGGGTTTGTTATGAAAATGGGATTTTAGGTATATCATATATTAATATTAGAATATATAATATGTTAGATATTTTCTTTACGTTAGAATATATGATATGTATGATAGTTACCTTATAGGATAATTACTTTTTAGATGATTGATAGTAATCAAATCTACTAAATTTATATTTCTTCCTTTTTCGGTTGTAATATATTCTATTTAAGTGGGATGGAATAATGAAAAAGTAGGTATAAAATTAATTTCAAATCTTGTGTTTAATAATATTTATGTTCTCTTTAACGAATTTAAAAAGTCTAGATTTTCTCAAAATTTAACAAATTATCCTGTTATGTGTTTGTAAACTCATTCGCATAACAAGTTTTTTTTTTTTTTTTTTTTTGTCCTTTTTCTTTTAATTTTTTTATAAAACAAGGGTTCATTATTTTGGACCATAAAAATTAAGCAGTTAGGCTTGAACTTGGGGAAATTTTGGTTAATAAGACAACTTATGATGTGTTTGGTTATATACTTTTTGCAGATGCATTGTATACTGACATATGAAAGATGATAAGACGGTCAGATATATGGCGAATTATAGTTGTGCTCTATTTCTGCTTTCTAGAACCTTTTTTTTTTTTTCTTTTTTTAATTCATTCTGCTTTCTAGAACTTAGACTTGGATTTCAAGGCCACATGCCTAATACGCTATTAGCCTATTATAATAATGTTGTGAAATAATTTAATAATGTGATGGTAAAAATTTGCTTGGTAAAAAAAATTAAAATCTAATTTTGTTGATATGTCATGTTGATTATATATATGTCGTATAGTAATTTATTAAATAGTATTATTAATATAATATATTCATAATCATTTATATATTAACAAAAATTAATAGTAATGTTATTTAATATAATGATACTTTATTGTCATATAACTTGATGCTTTTACATTAACGTTTGCTAAAAAAAAAAAAACAAAAAATGCTGATTTTATGTCATCTTAATAATTGAGAAAGATCAGTATGACGGTCTACATGAATGGCGGGGAAGTGAAACTTTGCATCGGTCATCACACGCAATCATGCTAACGTATTGCTTAGGCTTAGTTCCAATGGAATTCAGCCATTTGTCCTCAGAGGATTAGACGCCATTGTTATGAAGATAAGAACGTTTCTACTTTTAAGAAAAAAGTCGTTAAAAAAAAAAAAATTAAAAAAAATGAAAAAGGTTTCACGGGGGGGGGGGGATTGGCCCTACAAACCTCTTTAAGAGCACTCTACTCTCACTTGCTTGAAACGCAGCACCTCCCTCTCCTTTGCAAAGGTGAAAACAAAGTGAGAAAATTAAGCGGAGAGTGAAATATGAGTGACCCAAATAGACCAAATTCAGGCCAAGGGCCCGCCCCCCGGCCCCCGGCCTTTTCCAACCTACCGCCACAACGAGGCCAGATCAAGGGGAAGATCTTCGCTGGCATCCTCAAAAGCCCTTCATCCGCTTCCTCTAGCAGTTAATTATAATATCACCATGTTTCAGGCGAAGGGGTCCAGCCGGCCGCCGCGCGCGATGAAGCCAGATCGATTCCAAGTGGCCGGAAGATAAAAGCTCTTTGTCGGTTTCGGATTAATATTCCTATGTTTTGAATGTATGGGTGTTTTTAGGTGTTCTTCTTGTTGTTTGAACCTTGTGGTTGTGGAAAATTGAAATGATAGATCATATATATATAGATGTTTGAGCCTTTACCATCCGAAATGCTCTTTTAATTTGCTTAATCTTAATCTTAATCATCAGGGAAATGTGAGTTTGTATGGGACTGTGATGCAGCGTCAGTATATATAGCGGGTCTTAGAATTAATTAACCAACCACAACAATTACAACTCTTCCATAAATCAACAAAACTCAAAGATTTGTTGGGAACAAATTTTCCCAGCGTTTCCGTTGCCGGCGTTCCAAAAAAGGGCCGGCAAAAACCTTTTAGGCCGGCGTGGTATACGACCGCCGGCGGTAATGGGATAATCATGGGCAAATGTCCAGTCCTCATAAACATCGCGCGGCTCTCCACTAACCTTCGAGTCAGATCTGGGCTCTTTTCCATACAATGGCAGCGCAAGGTAGGTAGGAGTATTTACACGATGGATTCGAGACCCAGACTATTCCTAAACAGGCAGAGCGAAGATTACAATCAGGTTGTGAAGAGCTGGGATGATCAAAGCCCTCGCTGTAAACCAAGATATGGCAACAGTCACAATAGCAAAGGAAAACGATCACATCATTTGTAAAAGAGTAATGATCACCTTTTTACACAATTTTTTTGCCACTTTACTTACGCGGTTCACAAGTGCTCTTTTATTTTATTTTATTTTTAAAATTTAAAAATAATAAAAGGATAAGGTTAGAGGGTAAAAAATTATATAAAAATGTGACAATAAATCATTACTCTTTGTAAAAACGTAAGGACCACGCATCCCCAAGCTAGTCAAATAATCACCTACATAAAAAGAATCAAGTCTGCTTCCATTCACATGATCTAATTAATTTTGTGTAAATCACAATTCTTTCCCTCTCCTTGCATATCACGCTCATTCTGTATGAATGTATTGTATCCAATAAAAGCACTCTTGTTTTAAGCATTTCACTCACCACTGCTACTCTTTTTTCTATAAATTTTCTACTTCTTTAATTATATGCTTTGATTTAATGGTTGTTATTAAATAATTATTATTTTTATTTAATTTGATGGTCAGAATTTAGTGTCTATCAAAATAACAGTTTATGAATGTCAAATTAGCAGTTTATGATGGTTAGATTAGCAGTTATTAATTGCTATCAGCACAATATAAAAGTAACTGCAGTCCAATTATTAATTATACAGAACTACTTTAAATTTCGAGTCTCTGTCTCTTGCTATAATATATAGTAAATTTGAGGATATTCGGATTTAGTTTTTGTTTGTGTAAAATGCAACTAAACAACAGAGGATTTATGTGCTCCATTGTATCCTATAAAAATTATATTTGTTGTAACCATTTGCATATTATTTATATGAAGACATAATTTATTAAGGAAATCGATGTTGTAACGCAAGTTAAGAGGATTTCGTTTTTCTACTTTCTTTTCTTCTTATCTGACAAAGGTGTCTAGAGACTGTTAAAATATTGATTAAATGATTAAATTAACTTATTCATATTAGTTTAAGCTTTTAAGATAAATAATGATTTAACATAATATTATAACCAAGATTTATTGTGATTTGTATCAAGAGTTTTTGTGGTTTGTCTCCTACCCAAATTAGAGTTGATTATGATGATCATCAAATCATTTCTATTCAATTAATGGTCGGTTCTTATCACATACCAATTCTTGTAATATAGTGTTGGAACGTAGCTTGAAATGCTCATGCTGCGATGGTCATCTAGTTACCTGGCCCATTTTTGCTCACCAAAGGTTGGAAGAATTTTAAATAACAAGTTCACCAAATATCTTTTTGTTTGTTTCTTCTTGTTTCTATATTATTAAAGGAATAAAATTATCGCATAACAAATAGCTTTATTTATTGGTTTTTTTGTATAAATTATGTCTTTGTAATCAAATACATACAACGTCCCTTTAAAAATAAAAAATAAAAAAAATACATACAACGTCACAGGGCTTGCTTACTCACCCTTAATGAAGGGATACAAAGTGAGAAAAAAAAGAATAAAAGACACCAATAATATTCTTTAGATATGATTAGAACACGAAACAATCCTACATGTCTGGTTTTTACAATAATAACCTTCAGTTGATTTCCCAAACAACATGTACGTGTAGAGGCTGTAGACTGCTACTTGGGTTCACGGTGCACTCCATAACTAAACTAACAAACTAAAGAATGTACTTCTTTGTCTTCACAATTTACACATAAGCATGACTTTTAACTTGTATACACCTCAAATTTTGGTATGTTTCTCCTTGTTCCTCCTTCAAACGCTAGCATATGTGGGTAAAAATGCTAATGTAGGTCTTTTTATTTCTCCAAGGAAGTTCTGTTACTGACAAAAAAACTTTTTTTTTAAAAAAAAATTGGTTGTCATTATGCCACAGGAGTTAGTAGATAGGGATGAAAACTCATAGTCGGTTCCTGGTTATTGGCTAAAACCGGTAACCGGGTTTGTGATAACCAGTGATTACCGGTTGGTACCCGATTATCCAGATCGGGTATTGAAATTTAAAAAAATTGAGTTTTTTGGCCTTTTTTTTTTTGGCTTCTTTTAAACGTTTGGATGGTGCCCCTCACACTCACAGAGACCAACTCGAGCAAAGTGCAAACTGAGAGTCTGAGACGGTGCCCCTCACACTCACAAAGAACAACTCGAGCAAGAAAAATCTGAGAAGAAATGAAGAATTGAAGAAAATTATAAAAGAAAGTGAAGAATGCAGTGAGTGAGTGAGGCGGATTCGAGGGAAAGGAAAAGAAAGTGAAGAATGCAGTGACGGCAATGTAAAGTGCAAAGTGCAAACTGAGAAAGAGAGAGCCTCAAAGCCAAAATCGGGTATATATAAATGCTAAAATCGGTTACCAATTATTTCCAACCGAGTATCAAATCGGTTTCTCAGTTTTTCAGTTACCGGTTGGTACCCAATTACAAGTTACCAACCGGTTATAACCGGCCAAATTTAAACCCTATTAGAAGACATGTTATTCCTCTATCTCATATTCATCTCCTTTTCAAATTTACTAATTGTGGAGTTGAAAAATATATGGTAGGTCCTACATATTTAATGCTAGATTTGAAAAATATATAGATGGAAGATGGACCGGAGATGAAAAAATAGCATCTCTCATGTCATATATATATATATATATATATATATATATATATATATATATATATATATATATGCCCCATCTATCTAATTAAGAAAGCAATATAAGTGTTAAGCTTCTAGTAATTATAATAATCAAGGACGTACGTGGAAGCAAACTGATAATTAATGCCAAGTTGCCAACTCTTTAACCGGCACATAGAGATGAAATCGCCTAAAAACTTAGGCAAACTACAACAGCACAAGTATATATATAACAGTAGCGGATTTCCTCGTTAACCAAAAGTGATAGTTCATAGAATGCATATAGTTAAGGTAAAAGGGGAATTCGACGTTTAAATTGTAAATAGAGAGGGATACCTCCACATATTTCATATTGTCTATTCTGCTCCTTACAATGATGCAACTTTGGAACCCTATAAAATCTTCAAATTGATGCCATAGTCGAAGATAGAGGTTGTAATATGTTTTAGCAGTTTAACATGTTTCAGAATTAAATGTATGTTAAAATAGCAATTAATGACTATTAAATTAGCAGTTGATGATGGTTGGATTAGCAGTTATTAAATAACTGCAATTCAACACAATATAGAAGTAACTGCAGTCCAGTTATTAAATATACAGAACAATTTTCTCTCATCTTCTGTTATCTTTTTCGATACATTCTGTACTTTAAATTCCAAGTCTCTATTTCTTAGTATAATATAAAATCTGAGGGTATTCAGGTTTAGTTTTCGTTTATACAAAACGCAACTAAACAACATAGAATATTTGGGCTCCATCATATCCTGGATAAATATTTGATGTAACCCTTTGCATATCATTTTTTGTGGGTGAAAATAATTTCTTAAGGAAAGCGACAGTTTAACGCACCTTAGGAGCATTTTGTTTTTCTGCTTTCTTTTACTTTTATCTAACTGCGGACTTTGCGGATGAGAAATTTTTGCTTTGTTTTCTTATTTTTGTTGCAATGCTTTCTTAGTGGAGTTGCCAAGTGCATCCATTGTTTATGTAGAAATATACTACAGGAAATAATGAAAGACAAAAAGAGCGGAAACGGAAGCATAGAGAGAAATTGATGAAGCATTAGGACTACATCTTGTATTGAAGTGTACGTAAATTATATAACAATAATCTCTATTTATAGAGAAGTTATGAATGGTGCACGAGCTACTAAATTTGAACTAAATAAAAAAGAGAATATACCCTGAATGAAACATAATATTGAAAATATTCTAACAGTTTAAAATCAACTGGCCATGATTGCCTAGGAAAAGTCCTATTTTTATCTGAATTTTGAGGAACTGTGTGAGCGGAATTCAAGCTAATAGGGAAAGAATTTCAAAATTGCTGCTGGAGGTCAGTTGATGCAGAATATACAACTTTTAAATATTATACTACATTTTAGATTGGAAAAAGTACATATAACCCCCTCAAACTATTACTTCATTGTCAATGTACCCCCCAAACTACCAATTGTATCAATGTCCCCCCCTAAACTACCAAAAAATTTCAATCTCCCCCTAATGACAAAAATGCCCTTCATAAAATTATTAAAATAAAATAAAACTATAAAAAATTATTAAAAAAATATAAAATAATTTATTCCAAAAAATAAATAAAAAAAATTAAAACTGTTTTTTATATTTTTAAAAAAGAAAAATAATAATTTTCAGTTTTTTTTTCTTTTAAAAAAATTGTTCTTTTTTTTTTTTTTTTATTTTAATAAAAACTGGTTTTTCTTTTTCATTTTTTCATTTGTTTTCTTTTATTTTTTTTTTTAAAATAAATAAATTTCAGTTATTTTTTGTTTGCTTTTTTTTAAAAAAAATAAATAAATGAAATAAAACAAATGAAAAAAATTTGTTCTTTTTTCGTTTTTTTTAATTTCTTTTTCGTTTTTATTTAATTTTTTTAGTTTTTTTTAAAAAAAATTTAGTTTTAGTTTTTATTTTTTGAATTTATGAGGACATTTTTGTCTTATTCAAAAAAATTAAGGTCATTTTTGTTTTTTTGTTAGCCTTAGGGGGGACATTGACATTTTTTAGTAGTTTAGGGAGGGACATTGACACAATTGGTAGTTTGGGGGATACATTGACAATTGAGTGGTAATTTGAGGGGCTAAGTATACTTTTCCCTTTTAGATTTCAATGGTAATGAACGTTTGGTGTCGTATTTTGCATGGCATTGTAGTCACTGACATCCTCGAACCCTGTAAGTTTCCACTCTCTTCGATCTGCTTGTTTATGCTTCACAATTTTCTGTGCTTTAATTTGTGTGATAATTTTTGTTGTTGATTCTATTCCAGAAAACTGGTTACCACACGTACTCTCAAGTTTGTGATTCATATGCATCCAAATCTTCTTTTTTACTTACACATTTGTTCGATTCCTTTCCATGCCTGCAAATATATTGTAAGTTATATTTATATGTTTTAAACAATAATTAAATTTTGTTCAACTGTTTATTTATTTCATTAGTTATATTTTTTAATATTTTTAATCAATTTTCATTCAACTTTACTTTTTTAATCTTGACTTCTTTAAATGAAAATTCTTACAATATCATTTTTTTTTTTGTTTAAGTAAAAAACAAAGAAATCTTCCCTCTAGGTTTTCTCTCGGAAGCAAAGAGGTCAAGTTGTAGATCTCTTGTCCCTAGACGTAGAGTTGGTATTGAGAAAGGGTGGTTTTTTCTAGCGGAGTGGAAGTGTACTTTCGCAAAATTCTTATGGAGGAATTGGCGTCTAAGTGGGGAAAATTCTCTCTACGGGAATGTTGGAGAAATAATCAGCTCCAAAGACACGTGGGCCTAAGGTAGTATCGGGGGCCGAGCCCATCGGGTTGACCCGGCCAGATCAGACCCAAGTATAAGACCATTCGTTATCACCAAAAAGACGGATATTCAGAATATATCAAAATAGACTTCTATCCCATCAAATATGGGATAAGGTACCTAATAGAATGACATTAGCTAAAGGGGTAGTGTCCTATTCAGTTTGGACTCTACTACCCAATTTGAATTCTATGAAGATAAGACTCAAGACTATGTGATCTAGGACTTAGACTCCTAATCAGAAAGATAAGATTCAAGACTATGTGATCTAGGACTCAGACTCCTAATTAGATTATGCTCCAAGCACTCTAGCGGTTTTATAACTGTGAACTGTGAGTCTATAAATAAGACTACGGCGTCAGGTATTAAAAGGACAAGCACATTCTCTAAACTCTGAGATTATTGATACTCTCCAGAAAATTAGTTTGAACTGACTTAGGCATCGGAGTGGGGGTCCAGTCGGCACCCCCATAGTCCGACGAGCCGTTTATTATTTTGCAAATTACAAGGAGAGCGAAGATTAAGGAAGGCAACGAATCACAAGGCGACACGTCACCGTACCGGAAACTGTACCAACAGTTTGGCGCCGTCTGTGGGAACGACGAATCGTTTCTTGCAAAAAAATAAATCCGCAACGGTGACTACGTGATCAAATCAAGTTTGAAATCTCATATCGGAATCTAATCACACCAAATCGGTGCTGGCAGTATACAGATGTGGTATCATCTAGATCCGCGCTCAGAGGTGACAATTTTACATGGGTGTGCTGGTACAAATTCATAGTGGGTCCAATTTTGTTCCTAAAAAGAAAAAGAAGTATCGTTGCTTCTTCCCCCAAAGAAGAAAAAAAAAATAAGGCTTGGGGGATTGGGCCTAGTCCAACTCTTTCCAATGGGTTGGCCCAAACAAACAAAAAATACAAAAAAAAAAAAGGAGAAGCCAACCCGGTCCGGTTCCTGGCTTCTTCTTCGGCTTTCCACCAAAATCCAGAAAACCAGATGGAGATCCTCACTTCGCCGGAGATGCCGAGTCAGGAGAAGAAGGATTCGCCACCGCGAAGGTACAGCTCTGGATCCACTCCCACCGACTCTGTGACCATCGAAAGCCCCGGTGATGTGAACTACCGAGGCTACAGTAGATCCTCAACAACCGGCCTTTGAGTTGGCTAGAACCGGTTCTTCCACGAACGTTGGACAGGAGAAGATGGGTTAAACAAAAAAAAGAAAAAAAAAAGAAGAAGAGGCAACCACGTTGCTCTTCCCTTGAAACTACATCAACAAGCTGTGGGAGATCAACAGCCCGATCTTGAGTACAGATTCGCCTTGCCAGGCGCCTGGGGTTCCCCGCCTCTAGGAGATATTCAACGACCAATCAAGGCGAGAATCATCCGAAGCCCCTGCTTGCATTCAAAGATCCAGAACCCACCGAGAATCTGTAAACAAGAAAGCAAACCCGAGACTTCATATGACATACTTCTCTGACCTGAGCCAAAAGTCCGAGACTCCGAGCATCAAGTCACGACTCGCTGAGCGTTGCTGGAGCATGGAGCCACCTCGATGATTGGACCGGAATGGCACAATCGGGGCAGTCCCAGGACCCTTCGAAAAGTACCGCGGCCTCGATGTCCTTCTTCATTCAATATGTGGCCGTGGACTCATGGTCCGAAAAAAGAGAAGAAAGAAGGTGAAACCAACCCGGTCCGGTTCCTGGTTCCTTCTCTGAAGAAGCTGATGGGAACGAGATCAAAACCCTCGTCAAAGGGAGATCCAACAGGAGTCGAAATTGGCGGAGAGCGAAACCAGAATCTGCTTGATTTCGAAGTCTTCAACGCGGCGCAGAACCCAGGGCTCCGAGTTCAATAAAACCCAGAATGTCTCCACCTCGGATCAGGTACTGATCGGGTCGTTTTCTCAAAGATCTGGTTTCCCCAGCCCCCCAGATGGTCATCGAAAGCATGTTTTTCGAGCTCCAAAGGAAGAACGATGAGGCGTTGGCGCTTTAGCTTACGGGGTTGGACTAGTCGATCACAGGAACAGGTGATCGATGAGGCACTCCTCGGCACAAGCCTGTGGACAGCTTCACCGTTCCTCTCGGCATCCGGCGGGCATAAGTCAAGATCTAGGCATGGACGGCTGAGCCGTCCATGTGCCTGTTGTCGCAGTGTCGGTGAATCTGCACGTGGTGGAGATGAGGTGAATCAGTTGCACTTGAGCGTTAACGCCGAGCCTGATCCAAGATTCATGTTCCAGTTCGGTGGGAGATTCATGTTCCAGTTCGGTGGGGAGCCGGAATTTAGTTCTCAGGTGTTTTAGGCTCGCGGGGATGTCAGACATACTGTGTTTTATTCCAAGTTAGGTTTCAAGAACACCAACGACCGAAGTTTGCTTTCTAGGCCTACACATACACATAGTCGAAAAAGAGAAGAAGGGAGATTTTTGGGCCAAACTACTGGGGCTCGGGTAGTGTTTCAGTCCAGGAAAAAAAAAAAAAAAAAAAAAAAGGTCCAAAGTTACAGCTCTAGGAATAAAAATCCTAGCTGCCTTCACGGAAGCAAAATACCAAACAGAAGAACCTGCAGCTTCTTTTGCCATCATGTACGAACGAAAAAAAAAAAAAAAAAAAAGAAGAAAGAAAGAAAAAAAAAAAAGTTAGATTCGAGGTGTTTTACCGAGGGAGAAAGTTAGATCCGAGGTGTTCTACACAAGTGAAAAGTTAGATCCGAGTTGTTTTACCGAGGCAAAAAGTTAGATCCGAGGTGTTCTACACAAGTGAAAAGTTAGATCCGAGGTGTTTTACCGAGGCAAAAAGTTAGATCTGAGGTGATTTACGGAGGGGAAAGTTAGATCCGAGGTGTTCTACCGAGGGGAAAGTTAGATCCGAGGTGTTCTACCGAGGAGCAAAGTTAGATCCGAGGTGTTCTACCGAGAGAAAAGTTAGATCCGAGGTGTTCTACTGAGGAGAAAAGTTAGATCCGATGTGATTTACCGAGGAGGAAAGTTAGACCCGAGAGTGTCATACCGAGAAGAAAGTATAATCCGAGAAGTTTGATCCGAGGGTGTTCTACCGAGGCGAAAAGTATGTACCGAGATGACACATACCGAGAGTATTATTCTGAGGGTACTATCCCGAGGAGACTATGCCCGAGCTCCTAGTTCCAAATGGCACACTTTGAGGACCCCTCTAGATTTGCCATCCTCCTAAGTGCACAGTCACGTGCCGAGGGACAAATCCGAGCCGAGGGTCCAGTTTGAGGAACTCTCCCAAAGAGCACCATATAGAGTGACGTGCAGGATAAGGAGCTCCAAGTAAGACGGTCCATCTTCATTGAATTCACCAGATAAGTTCATACTCTTTTTTTACAACTATGATTTATGTTAAAGTAAGGATAAATGTTGGTTTTTATCAACCAAGAAAATATATATATATATGCATGCACTTGTACGCTTTGCTGAAATGTATATATATTTTGATAAAATAGACTCATGTGTTGAGGCTTCACTCCTGTCGTCAGTGAAAGGATCACAAAATCATCCCGACGGATGAAAAGAATATATGGTGCTACTGTGCATTCTGCTATTTTGTTTTAGTATATGCAGTGCTTCGTTAACCCTATTTATAGAAAATATACGGGGAGACAACCCCTACAACAAATTAAACAAGGAAAGTCTCTCGGTCAGTCCAACACCGAGAGCCAAGGAGACAACCCTGCAGAGAAAATAAGAAAAGTCTCTCGGTCAGTCCAACACCGAGAGCCAGGGAGACAACCCTGCAGAGAAAACAAGGAAAGTCTCTCTGTCAGTCCAACACCGAGAGCCAAGGAGACAACCTTGCAGAGAAAACAAGGAAAGTCTCTCGGTCAGTCCAACACCGAGAGCCAAGGAGACAACCCTGCAGAGAAAACAAGGAAAGTCTCTCGGTCAGTCCAACACCGAGAGCCAAGGAGACAACCTTGCAGAGAAAACAAGGAAAGTCTCTCGGTTAGTCCAACACCGAGAGCCGGGGAGACAACCCTGCAGAAAAAACAAGGAAAGTCTCTCAGTTAGTCCAACACCGAGAGCAAGGAAGAACAGACAGTCCCCAGGTTCGATTGATCTCTGCTAAGAATAAAGCAGCAGTCCGAGACAGAATGGAAGCACTTCTTCATCAAACTTCTCCAAAGATGATCAAGCTACATCAGCGTCCATCTGACTCCCCACCTCGAACGACTCGAAAGAGTTATGGTGGGGATGTTCGGGAAAGAAATCCGCCGGAATCCTTTCCTCGAACAACCCGAAAGAGCTAGAGAAAGGATACAAAGGGTTGAAACCTCCCGGTTGGAGGTTTCCGAAGGATGAGGACTAGAATCCGCCCGAATCCTTTCCTCGAACAGCCCGAAAGGGCCAGGGAAAGGATACAAAGGGTTGAAACCCCTCGGTTGGGGGTTTCCGAAGGATAAGGCTAAGGATATCCAAAGAAGAATCCACTCGAATCCTTTCCTCGAACAGCCCGAAAGGGCCAGGGAAAAGATACAAAGGGTTGAAACCTCCCGGTTGGAGGTTTCCGAAGGATAAGATGATGGATATCCCGATTAGAATCCGCCCGAGTCCTTTCCTCGAACAACCCGAAAGGGTCATGGAAAGGATACAAAGGGTTTAAACCTCCCGGTTGGAGGTTTCCGAAGGATAAGGTTAAAGATATCCCGAATCCTTTCCTCGAACGACCCGAAAGGGTTATGGAAAGGATACGACGGAGGGATTGCAGGTTTTCGGAAGGACAAGAACATCCAAGATAGAATCGGCCTGAGTCCTTTCCTCGGACGACCCGAAATGGTTATGGAAAGGACACCAAGACAAGAAAACCTCTCGGTTGGAGGTCTCCAGACGTTAAAAGATTGGAGCATTCAGAGATAAAGAAATTAAAAGGTAAAGATTTTCAAGTTATGATTTCATTTCAGTAATATATAAAGTCTTTTACAGGTTACAAAGATTTCAGAAAGGAAGGTAAAGCTCAGCGACCTGACTACCCACCTCGAATGACTTAACCTGCGGTCGCAGTCTAAAGTTATGGGGGGTAGCTCATTAAGGTAAACAGGAAGGTAAAACTTCAGAATGATAAAGATTTAGGGAGAAAAAGCTCCAGTATGACAGAGTTTCAGGAAAGATTCAGTATGACAGAGCTTTAGGAAGGATCCAGGGAGATAAAGATTCAGGAAGATAAAGCTTCAAGGATGACAAAGGTTCAGGATGGTAAAGGTTTAAGAAGATAAGGCTTCAGGATGATAAAGCTTTAGGAAAACAAACAGGAAGGTAAAGGTTTAGAAAGACAGATCTTCAGGAAGGAAAAGCTTCAGGAAGGTATGAGGATAAAACCTCTTTAAAAAATCATCAAGTAAGACTCAACACTTTGATGCAAATAGTTTTTTTATTCTTCTCTATAAAATTTTTCAACAAACCGATTGTTTGTTCAAAATTTTTTGGGGTAGCTTAAATTTCAAAAAATTAGACCAGTTCTTCCCTCGGAAAAAACTGACACAAACCGATTGTTTGTTCAAGTTTTGGGGGTAACTCTAGTATAAAAAGTAAGATTTATAAGAAACCGAGATATGTCTCGGAAGAAGTTTTTGAGTGAGATACTTTAAACTTTTTCCAGGTAAAGATGTTCAATTCAGTTTGAAAAATTATGATATTCTACGGCTAATAAGATAAGGAAAGTGAAAGTCAAAATGTCCAAGACTTCCATTCATTAACATTGAAATTTTGTTCATTACAAAAAAAATTTTACATGAAAAAGAAAAGATACATTTGAAAAGGAAAGTTCAAGTATTTACAGGTTGAAGCACTGAGACTCACTCCGAACTCCGAGATCTCTTTTACACCATCGTCCAGGATACCAAGAGGACTTGACTATCCGCCTCGAACGACTTAGCCCGCGGTCGCGGACTAAAGCTATGGGGGGTAGCTCAACAAAGTTAAAGCTTCTACAAAGGGAAAATCACCGAAGCTACACCAAACTCTCAAATCAAGATCTCTCAGGAGCAACTCGAACAAAGATAAGGGGAGACAACCCCTATAACAAACCATACGGGGATATCACCTCTACAAAAAATAACCAAGAGGATAACTCAAAGTAAGACTTTTCTCTCCTAGTCACGGAGTTCAAAACAAAAAGATTTTTGAAACAAAAGATTTTTCTTACCCTCCTTAGAGTTAACTGACGCAAACCGATTGTTTATTCAAGTTATTAGAGGATAAGTGAGAATTGATTTGTTATGGAAAGTTTTTCCATAACAAAGAATTCAAACATTACAAAGTTTGAAAATAAAGATATTCACAGGTGAGACCAAGCTAGATGGTATTCAGATTAGAAGATTCGATACGCCAAGCACAAAACCTCGGGCCACCAGAAGCCCCTAGTCGTTATAAGTCTCGGACAACCAAAGCCTCAGTGCTAGTCTGGGCCTCCGAAGCCCCCAAGAGAGATTTTTGTGGAAGCGGTCTACAAAGCGCTACTGATGAAGAAGCTTCGGGTATGTTAAGCCTTTTCTTCAACGGTTTACCATTTTTTGTCAGACAGAACCTTGATCTCAGGAAAGTTGTACGCAAAGTATTCTCTCAGAGTGGCATTTCACCACAATCTTGGTGAAATCAACTACATCAGTCCGATCCATCTCCTACCGAGAGTAGGAAATCATTTTTACAACTTTGGCCCGACCGACAATATTATGTAGAGGCATTTATGAAGAAGATATCTATGAGAAGTCGCTATTAGTACTATGATAGATCACAAGTTGGATCCACTCAACCCGATCCAAGGAGGAGATAAACATTTAGCGACTACTTCAAGGAAATCAGGTATCAGTTATCCCTGGAAGAATTGGGATAGGACTTATGGTCCAATCAGATAAGAAGAATGATCAGATCAGAAGTCTAAGAAGATATCAGATTAGAAGTCTAGTAAAGGATCAGAGTCCAATTAGAACTCTGACAGCAGTTCTAGATCGACAAGGAGCAGGAATTCTAATCCTTCAAGAGATTCGAGCCATTATTCGTCATAATTACTTTGAAAGAGGCGGCAATTGTCAGATACAGATTATGGAAGATCCAGATTCAGAAATTGAGGTACTTAATTCTCTTACATTCTAAATTCGAATAAGAGAATTAGGGGGGTAACTGTTGGAGAAATAATCAGCTCCAAAGACACGTGGGCCTAAGGAAGTATCGGGGGCCGAGCCCATCGGGTTGGCCCGGCCAGATCAGACCCAAGTATAAGACCATTCGTTATCTCCAAAAAGACGGATATTCAGAATATATCAAAATAGGCTTCTATCCCATCAAATATGGGATAAGGTACCTAATAGAATGACATTAGTTAAAGGGGTAGTGTCCTATCCAGTTTGGACTCTACTACCCAATTTGAATTCTATGAAGATAAGACTCAAGACTATGTGATCTAGGAGTCAGACTCCTAATTAGAAAGATAAGATTCAAAACTATGTGATCTAGGACTCAGACTCCTAATTAGATTATGCTCCAAGCACTCTAGCGGTTTTATAACTGTGAACTGTGAGTCTATAAATAAGACTACGGCGTCAGGTATTAAAAGGACAAGCACATTCTCTAAACTCTGAGATTATTGATACTCTCCAGAAAATTAGTTTGAACTGACTTAGGCATCGGAGTGGGGGTCTGGTCGGCACCCCCATAGTCCGACGAGCCGTTTATTATTTTGCAAATTACAAGGAGAGCGAAGATTAAGGAAGGCAACGAATCACAAGACGACACGTCACTGTACCGGAAACTGTACCAACAGGGAAGAAGAACATGTGGGGGTCTCTTTACATGCTCCCGAGATAGTCCCTTTGGTGAGAAGGGGCTGATCGTGTGTGGTGGGGAAACTGGTTGCGGATCGGATCATTCCAAGAGAGTATTACAAGGCTCTTTTGACTCAGATATGGCATCCAATGGGGGTGGTGACATTTAATGTTATAGGCGAGAACCTGTTCATCGCTGAGTTTGAGTATGAGGCAAACAAAGCCCGGATCTTAGAGGGTAGACCGTGAATTTTTGACTGTTATCTGGTCTCTTTGACCGATTTTGATGGGCTCACCCCGCCGGCAAAATTGAATTTCGATCGTGCACCTTTCTGGATTAGGATGTACAATCTCCCCCTGGCTTGCATTGGTAAATCTACTGGAGGAAAGATTGGTTCATTCGTCAGAATAGTGGAAGAAGTGGATGTGCAGGAAGAGGCTACCGGATGGGGAGAATATTTACGGGTGAAGGTGTCAATTGAGTTATCCAAACCTTTGGCGCGGGGGCGGATGTTACATATTCCGGGACGCTCAATTTGGGTAGCTTTCAAATATGAAAAGCTTCCCAAGTTTTACTATGCCTGTGGTATTATTCACCATTGGAGGCAAGGTTGCAGTGGTCAGGGGAAGGGAAAACAAAATGCCGAGGAAGAAGAGAACCAGTATGGATCATGGCTCCAGGTGGCGTTTCCTCCTCGAAGAAGTACTGGAGGTGACAAAAGATATGGAGGACGTAGCTTTGTTGGAAACCAAATTTGGAGGCCAAAACAAACACCTCCCGTTCTATCAGCCCTGGCCAGTGAAGTGCTAGGGAGTCGACGACGGGATCGGACGGCGGTAAGGACCTGCAAGTTTGAAACCCTAGTGAGAAGGTGGATCAGCCCAGTATGGAAACAAATCAGACGTTACGGGCAAAAATACAGGCTGGAAAGATGCCCATGAATGAAAAGAGTGATTTCAGTGAGACGAATGTTGGGCATTTAAGGAAAGGGACAGTTACCAAAGATGGACAGGAATTCGAAAGAGGAAAGTCAGCTGAGGACTTAATGTCTGAATTGGGTGGGCCACATCATGAACAATCAAGTGGACCGAAAGTCAAATATATGGGAATTTGGGATGCTGGGTTGGGCCGAATGGTGTATGAGCCCATTGAAGAACTTTCCAGTGATTTATTGTTGGGACAGGAAAAGGTAGCACAGCCTTATCTGACATGTGCAAGGGATGGAAGGAGTGAGCGACTATTCGAGGAGGCTATTGAGGAAAACGTGAGTGGAAATCCCAAGGAAGAGGGCGGTCTGAAAAGAAGGAAGGAACCAGAAGAGAATGTTGCGGTGTTTCAAAATGGACGAGGAGGTCCGAAGACTACAGGTCCTGCTACCTTCTGGAAGAAACGAGCAAGACAGGGACGGGGATCCCCAAGGATCTCTGCAAAGATGGGGACCCCGGATGGCAAGAGAAATATTGAGAAGATGGCTGCTGAGGAAATTACAAGGATGCCCAAAAAAAGTAGGAAATTTGATAATCTGCTCTTTAAAGAATCAGAAGTTATGGCGGGGATTGTGGCACAGCCCTAGCCAGCACAATGAATGTATTGAGCTGGAACTGTCGGGGGCTTGGGAACCCCTGGACATTTCAAACTCTCTGCCGGTTGGTGCGGACTAAGAAACCCAGTTTGGTTTTCCTTATGGAAACCAAACAAGTATGCAAGACCCTGGAATCTGTGAGAGTAAAACTGGGTTTCGAAGCAATTTTTGTAGTAGACAGTATTGGCCGGAGTGGTGGTCTAGCTTTGTTGTGGAATTCGGAGACTAAGGTAGAGGTGCAAAATTTAGTAGAAGACATATTAATGCCACTGTCCACGATGTTAAAACTGGCAAATCATGGAAATTCATGGGTTTCTATGGAAATTCGAAAACTGCTAGAAGATCAGAGTCTTAGGCTATCCTCTGTTTTCTGTCCAAAATTAATCCTGATCCGTGGCTATGTGTTGGAGACTTTAATGAAATTATCAACGTAGGGGAAAAATCAAGTTTTTCATACAGACCGCCTCGACAAATGCAAGAGTTCAGAAAGGTGCTAAAAGACTGCCAACTTCTGGACCTGGGGTTTGAAGGGCCAAGATTTACATGGTGCAATGGCAGATATGGTAGTTCTAACTTTACTAGAGAGAGTCTGGACCGTGCATGGCAAACAATAGTTGGATTAGTCTTTTTGATGTGGTTGAAGTTCAGGTGTTACCTAGAAATATATCAGACCATAATCCTTTATTGGTGTCTTTTTCAAACTCTATGGATATCCAATGGACTAAAAGCCGGATGTTTAGATATGAGGCCTGCTGGGCTAAACAGAAGGACCCACAGAACATTATCAAGCAAGTATGGAGGGCAAAACAGAAGTCTTCTAGTCCTTGGGATGATGTTCAGGGCAAGTTGAGGGGTTGAAAAAACTCTCTGAAGAAGTGGGTGAGGAAGAATTCGTGTCTAGTGGAGGCTCAAATCAAAAACAAAGAACATGAGCTTAAGGATATCCAGTTAAAGGAGAATGGGGATCAAGTGGGTGTAGAGGTGAAAATAATGGAGGAACTGACTGATTTACTAGCACAGGAAGCCCTTAAGTGGCAACAACGGGCGAAAGAGAATTGGTTAAAATATGGGGATCGTAATTCAAAGTTCTTCCATGCTGCAATCAAACAAAAAAAATCGTAGAAGCAGGATATTGGTGATTAAAGGCAAGTTCGGGCAACCATGAAAAACCAAGGTGGAGATAGAGGAAGCTTTTGTTAAGTATTTCCAAGAGCTCTTCACAGGGGAGACACAGCTAGAAGTGGATCAATGCATCCAGGCCGTGGACCAAAAAGTTTCAGATTTGATGAATGACTCATTGCTAGCAGAAGTAACAGTGGAGGAGATTTCCAGGGCTCTCCAACAAATGCCTCTTAAGGCGCCAGGCCCGGACGGTTTTAGCACATGTTTCTATCAACATAACTGGGGATTGATCCACAAAGAGGTATGTGTAGCTATTACTCATTTTTTCAATACCGGTATGCTGGATCCCAGGATTAATACTACCCACATTGCTTTAATTCCAAAAGTTTCAAACCCTGGTAGTGTTAATGAGTTCCGGCCTATTAGCCTATGTAATGTTATTTACAAATTGCTCTCTAAAGTGTTGGCCAATAGATTGAAAACAATCCTTCCAGCAATTATATCTTCAACTCAGAGCATTTTTATTCCGGGGAGATTAATTAATGATAACGTCATTGCTGCCTACGAGACCATGCATACCATGCAAACAAGAATGTGAAGTAAGGAAGGTTATATAGGCCTTAAACTCGATATGAGTAAGGCGTACGACCATGTGGAATGGTCTTTTTTAGAGGCGGCTATGCTAAAGATGGGTTTTGCAAGGAAATGGGTGGGTTGGGTGATGACATGCATACAGACTGTTTCTTACTCTGTGTTAGTAAACGACAATCCAGTTAGGAATATAAAGCTAACAAAGGGGATAAGAAAAAGGGATCCTATCTCACCTTATCTTTTCCTCCTTTGTGTTGAGGTTCTAAGTGCTCTTCTCTTCAAGGCCGAGGGAAAAGGGGGTCATAACTGAGGTCCCTACCTCTATAAGGGGCCCTAGGTTAAGTCACCTTTTTTTTGCTGATGACAATGTCATCTTTTGCAAGTCAAATGCGGTAGAATGGAGACGACTTCTACGCATATTGGGTATTTATGAGAAAGGGTCAGGGTAGTAGCTCAATATGTCCAAGACCTCTATTTTCTTTAGTCGGAATACTAGCCAAGGGAGAAGATCAAAAATTCTGGAATTTCGGGTTTATCAAAAGCGCACCGAATAGATACTTATTTGGGGTTGCCCACATTTGTTGGCAAATCAAGGACACAATCTTTTAAAAACATTATTGAAAAAGTATCAAAACGGCTAGAAAATTGGAAGTGTTCTTTTCTATAACAAGCAGGGAAGGAGGTTTTATTGAAAGCTGTGGTGCAAGCTATCCCCATTTACATTATGGGGATTTTTCAACTACCCATAGCTTTAAGTAAGGAATTGAATCAGATGATGCAACATTTCTGGTGGAGCCATATGTCGAAAAACTCAAAGATACACTGGATGAGTTGGTCAAAAATGGGTCGCTCTAAAACTAAAGGGGGGGCTAGGTTTTCGGGATCTTGTAATCTTCAACAAAGCTTTATTAGCAAAGCAAGACTGGAGGCTAATGCAAGACCCGAATTCAGTGGCAGGCAAGATTCTTAAGGCTAAGTATTTCCCTCAATTTTCCTTTCTTGAAGCACAGCTCGGGTTTAAACCTTCGTACGCTTGGAGGAGTATTTTCAATGCTCGAGAGCTATTAGTTGAAGGGCTACAGTGGAGGGTGGGGGATGGTTGATCAATAAAGATCTGGGGTGAAAAATGGTTACCAACACCTTCCACATATTCTGTTCAGTCTATTCCAAGAAGTTTGAATGAGAACTGCTTGGTGGTTGAATTAATAAACCATGATCTGAGTAAATGGAACGAGGAACTCCTTCAGGCAGAATTCGGGGACGAGGAAGCTAAAGCTATCTCATGTATTCCTTTAAATCCATTATTACCTAAGGACGAATTGATTTGGAGAGGAACTGTGAATGGTGAATTTTTGGTGCGTAGTACTTAACATTTAGGAGTGGATGTGGATAAATCAAAAGGGGGACAATGCTCAAACACAGGGAAAGACAAAGATACTTGGAAGACTATATGGACCTTAGGTGTCCCAAACGTGGTTAAAATGTTTATTTGGAGAGCTTGTAATGAAATTCTCCCTACCAGACGTAATCTGTTTCGAAGAAAGGCCATAGAGATAAAAGCATGTCCATGTTGTGAAGGTGAAGAGGATGCCTTCCATGCCTTATGGCTATGTCCAGCAGCCAAAGATGTTTGGGGGTGCTCCTCATCATGTTTCCAAAATTTTTGTTATGCAGGTTTCACTTTCCAAGGTCTTTTTGCTTATTGCCTGGAACGGTGTACAAAGGATGAATTGGAGCTTATGGCAACCATGGCTAGACGCATTTGGCTACGTAGGAATGCATGGATTTTTGAACAACGGTTTGAACACCCAGAGGTAGTATTCAATGAAGCCACGAAGGCATGGCTGGATTTCAAAAGGAGTAATATGATAGTTCACGAATCGCCTCTGTAGGTGGAGAGGAATGAGGAGGATAGCAGCAGACAGAGTAGATGGGTACCTCCTCCTAATGGTGTCATAAAAGTGAATTGGGATGCGTCTATTAATGTGGCTAAGTATTGGGTTGGTCTGGGAATCATAGCTAGAGATAACAAAGGCCTCTGTATGGGTGCGAGGAGTATTACGCAACAGGCCCGGATAAACCCAAAAACGGCGGAGATCATGGCAGCTCTACAGGCTGTACAATTTAGCAAAGAAGTGGGTTTTTGGGATGTAATTTTTGAAGGGGATGCGGCCCAAGTGGTTAAGGAGTTAACAACTCATTCTTTGAGTTTTTCTAAAGTAGGCCATTTCATGGAGAGCATTCAGGTGGAGAAGCAACATTTTCAGTTAGCTATTTTCCAAGCTATCCCCCGTGTTTGTAACATGGCAGCCCATACTCTAGCTAAAGAGGCTTCATCCAATTATGTAGACTTGTGTTGCCTGGAAGACACTCCTATGAGTGTTAGTAGCATTGTTTTTAGGGAACAACCAGGTCCCTAAGATCCTTATTTTGGATTAATATCGATGTATTTTTTTAGAGTTAAATGAGAGAAGTTTTTCTGTTCAAAAAAAAAAAAAAAAGATTCTTACTCCGCCACTAAATTTAATGATTACGTACTTTTGGCATACCTATTCAAAATAACAGCTCAGTATGCAAAGCATCTAAAAAACCAGAATTACATCAATTTGCAAGAGTTAAAGAAGACATGTGGAATGTGGCAATTATCTTCTAATACTACAGGTCAATTAAGTTAATCCTAATTTACAATTATGTTCTTACTACTTTTCTCTTTTTAAAGTTTGACTTGACTAATTGTTTATTTAAATTGAAATTGACCATTTGTACAAACAGTTTGTAATTTGCATAATACCTTCTTCTTCTTCTTCTTCTTTTTGAATTTAATTTGTATGATATTTAGGTCACTGTCTAGGTACCCCTTTTTTTTTTCTTCTATAGAGCATGATTTTTTTTTTATTAATATTAAAATTATACCAATAGAAAATGCAGCTATTGGTTTTCTTCTCTTGCAATCAGCCTTTTGCGAGTATTTGTAAGAAAGACCGCTATACATTATAGAAAATAAAAAACGAAAAAGAGAGAAAGAAATTCTTATTGCTTGTAATAGTTTCATACAATTGCACAGGTTTAAATAGAAGAAACATATAAACTAATATAAAAAAAAAATACAATATTACAATCAGAATAAATAAAGAAGAATCATAGTATGTCGGTAGTTTCCATCTTCAACACTCCTCCTCAATTTGAGGCATAGATGTCTTGCATGCCCAGTTTGGATAAGGCTGAATGAAGAATACTACTAGACACTCTATTTGTCAACATATTCGCCAGTTGTTCTCTTTTCTTCACATATGGTGTGTAGATGATACCTTCACGATGTTTTAAGTTTTGTATCTCCCTATCATCATTTCCTGTTAAGACAATATCATCAACATACACAACTAAAGTTGTTACCTTTCCTTGAGAGGAATACTTAATGAAGAGTGTGTGATTAGTCTGGCTCTACTTGTAACCAAATCTCTAAATAGCTCGGGAAAACCACTCGAACCATGCTCTTGGAGATTGTTTTAGGTCATACCAAGCCTTCTTTAGTTTGCACACTTTTCCCACTGTGGATGAATCATCCAATCTAGGGGGAATGTCCATGTATACTTCTTCTTCTAGGTCTCCATGAAGAAATGCATTTTTCGAATCAAATTGATGTAGGGGTCAATCCATGTTTGTAGTTATAGACAGTAGAACCCTAATTGAGTTCATCTTTGCTACTGCAGCAAATGTTTCCTCATAATCAATCCTATAGGTCTGAGTAAAGCCTTTTGCAACAAGCTTTGCCTTGTATCATTCCACAAAACCATAGGCCTTAAGCTTGATAGTGAACACCCACTTGCAGCCAAAAATCTTCTTTTCATTAGGTAATTTAACCAAATCCCAGGTCTTGTTTTTGTGAAGAGCTTCCATCTTTTCTTGCATCACTGTCGTCCACTTTGGATCACTAAGTGCCTCTTGTAGATTTCTAGGGATAGACACAGAAGACGATTTGGATACAAAGGAATGATATGATGAAAAAAGCTGTTGATAAGAAACAAAATGAAAAACTGGATGGTGTATACATGACCTAACTCTTTTGCGCTGTGCAATGGGCAGACTCATATTATTGACAACAAGTATTACATAATTCACATCAAAAGTAGAAGTAGTATTACCTGAGCTAGGATTAGATGTTTGGCATGTAGCATCAAGAATGGTCTTATTTTTCTGGCGTCTAGAGTAAACTCTCAACTCTTCCACAGGTGGTGTAGATGGCTTATCAATAGGTTCAGTAGTAGAGTCATTAGTAAGCTGTTGTTGCTCCGGCTTCGACATAGGAGTAGGGACAGGTAACAGAGTAAAAAAAAAAAATCCTCTACAATCTTACTCTCCACCTGAAGAGGATTTTGGGATGAAGAGGAGTATGATTGTGGTTCAAAGAAAGTGACATCCATAGAGACAGTGTTTTCCCAATGGGGGCTGATAACATTTGTACCCCATTTGAGTAGGAGAATAGCCCACAAAGACACATTTGAGGGCTTAAGAGTCTAAATTACTCCTAGTAGGATTATAAACATGGACAAAACAAACACAACCAAAAACTTTAAGAGAAACACCTTTTAAACTAGAGAAAGGTGGGGACAACACCTCGAGGGGTATTTTGAACTCTAATACTCGAGAAGGCATCCTATTGATGAGATATGTAGCAGTGAGTAAGGTGTCCCCCCAATAAGATTTGGGAACATGCGTGTCAAGCATAAGGGAATGAGTTACCTCAAAAAGATGCTAATTTTTCCGTTTAGGAACACCATTCTACTGCAAAGTATTGCATACGTGGTTTGGTGTATTATACCTTACTCTCAAAAATACGTCTCGAGATTACCAAACATATATTCACCTCCATTGTCAAAACGAACAATTTTAATCTTGGCATTAAACTGAGTCTGAACCATCTTGTGAAATATCTAAAACACAGAAAACACATCATTTTTGTCCTTTAACAAGTAGACCCATGTGGTCCGAGAAAAATCATCAATAAAAAAGACAAACCACCAATAACCCGATAAAGAGAGCACTTGTGAAGGGCCCCACACATCAATATGAACGAGAACAAAAAGGTGCATCACTTTTATTGTTACTAGGAGAAAAAGACACACGTTGGTTTTTTGAAAGTTCACAAGTTTCACGCTGAAACTTAGAAACATTATTATGCAAAAGTAACGCAGGAAATATGTGTTGCAAAATTAAAAAGGAAGAGTGCCCTAAGCGTTGATGCCAGAGCCAGATTCTAGCTGCAGAGTCATCTGCCCAAAACGTATGATATGCATGTATGAGTCGACCTTGTGTGTTGGGCTGAGAGTCTAGATAATACAAGCCATCCTTCAAGCTACCACTGCCAATCATCTTCCCCATGACTAGGTCCTGAAAGAAGCAATAGTAAGAGGAAAAAACTTACCCGACAATTCAACTCAATGGTAATATGTGCAATGGATAATAGATTAGCAGCAAGATTAAGGACATGAAGGACAGAGACCAAGGTCATAGAGGGGGTGACAAAAATAAAACCTTTACCCGACATTGGCGACAGAGAACCGTCAGCTATTCTAAATTTTGTCTCTGCCTAAACAAGAATTACATGACGAAAATAAATGAGACATACCAGTCATATGATCAGAGGTACTAGAGTCAATGACCCACGGATCATCATAGGGAGTAGCAAATGCATTCAGAGCAGTGGCTAAATTACTTGTAAGAGCGAAGGAGGATGCAGTAGCAGGTGTGTCCAATCAAGAAATAAGTCGACAAAGTACTTCTACCTCGTCTTTACTCAGTCCCCCCATATCAGTAGTAGAGGGATGAGTATAGAGTGTGGGAATGGCCATCTCAACTGTAGAAGTATGATGGGCTCGAGGCCTGGCTCCTCCACCTGTGCAACCCCCACAACCTCGGGTAGGACAGCCATGAAGTCTCCAGCAAGTCTCCCGAGTATGTCGCAACCTATTACAATGGTCACAGAATAATTTGTCTCTATCATCTAAGGTCGCATCTACTATTCTACCACTATCTCGAACTCTAAAATTATCTCTTGAAGTGTGTTGAGATGTACCCACAAGAGCATATTGGGTTTGTGAACTGGGATGAAGCATGGTGCTAAGACGACTCTCATCATTTTGAATGTATGAAAAAACCTCTTGTAGTGATGGAAGAGGTTCCTTCCCAAAAATCTGAACTCGCATAGGATCATACCCTGAATTCAATCCACCCAAGAACTCATAAAATGCGCTCCTCTACAATCATCTTCTTTTTTCTCTCTCTTTTTTTAATTTTAACGGCATCAACATCACACTCAGGTTGTGATAAGCGTCGAATGTTGCACATTCAAGCCCCTTAACTTGTATATGTTAATTCCTTAGCATTGTTATTTGTTTGATTTTGTGCTATTTTAATGTTTTCAGGTTTTAAATAAAGATACAATTAATTCCATTAATTTTGGGCTTAAAGCACACTCTAAGAAGACCTAGAAGATATGTGTTAGTATTTTGGCCTTATTCTGTGTTTGGACAAAATCACTTATGTGTAATGATGCGGTTAATAGGGATTCCACTTTCAGAGTGATGTCAGAAGATTCTGCCTGCAAGTAAGAAGAATTTCAAGTTCCCTGTCAGCCGTCCGGACGATGTGTCATCCCGTCCGAACGCCCATCTGTCTACTGTTCCATCCGTCCGAACGACGAGTCATTCCGTCCGGACATCAGACAGACAAGCATCATCTGTCCGGACGACGAGTTTCTTCCGTCCGGACACCTACTTCGTATCGAGAAGCTTCTATGCCAGCTTGCTCCGTCCGGACGTTTCAGCAGCACATCCGGACGCCTATCAGTTCTCGAACGGTTCACTGATTCTTTCCAAGTTCAAGAAAGGGAAGATCAATCAACCGTCCAGACGATGTGGTATCCCGTCCAGATGCGTATCTCCGTAAGGCAAGAATCGCAGTTCAAAATGAACCGTCCGGACATCTGACAGCTGTGGTCCGGACACTGGTGCATCGTATATGATAACTGTCGATTCGACTTCAACCGTCCGGACGTCTCCCCCTCATGGTCTGGACACACGCGCATCAGATATGGAAATTGCGTGTTAAAGTTTAGCCGTCCGGACGCGCGAAGCCTGTTATGGAAATTACTTGCAGCGGGCGTGCGTCCGTCCAGACAATCGAGCCATCCCATCCAGACAATGTTCCTATACAAGAAAGATTTCCCCGCGAAAATTTTGAAAAATCCTGTCGCACAGTTGTCCGTCCAGACGGCCATGGTTCACCGTCCGGACGACTCCCAAGCATATTTTGCTTGACGCCTATTCTGACCCCCATCCTATAAATAGGGGACCTTGGGCACTTAGAGCTGCAAGAATTCAGTGTGAATTCCATTAGAGCTCAGAGACGTGATATCTCCTCTGAAGCCGTTTTTCAAGTGTGCTGTGTTGTAAACCAAAGTCTATCTTAGAGGTCGGCTCTAAGGTAAGGAGTTCCATTGAAGACCCCTTCAGGTAGGTGAACCTGGTTGGGAAGAGTTTGTGTTGGGTTACCTGTCAGAGATCAAGGTATGACCACTGCATCGGTACATGTGAGTGTTACTGTCTTGTATCTAGCTTTGTCTTCTGAATAGTGGAATTCCTGGGTTTGGTTACCCCAGAGTGGTTTTTCTCTTAACTGATTTTCCACTTCGTCAACAAAAATATCTGTGTCATTTACTTTCCACTGTGCTTTAATTTTTGTTGACACTTGTTGCACACACTTTACTTTTAGAAGTCATTTCAATTTTTTAATATGTTTAAACTTAACCAATCATAATAGAAGACCTATATGATGTGGTTAAGTTTAATCAAATCAAGTGAATGATTAAATCGGAATTTTTTCACTAAGAGTCAAAATCGGATTGGGTTCAAATTTGGATTCTGCACATGTCTCAGTATTTTGATCATAACTTTTGGGTCAGATATTGGATTGCAATGAAATTAGTGGCTTTGGAAAGCTTATAAAAAATAAAATAAATATATCAGAAATAGCGTTTCTCTAATTCAGACTTTTACTATCCCAAAATTTCCCCGCAATAAAAGACCACAATTCTAGACGAATTTGAAATCCTTTTCTTACTTGGATTGAAGTTTCAATCTCCTACTTAGACAAGAAGACTCAAGAGACTATTTTTTTGGAATTCCAAGAGCTTCTAGGCCTCTCCTAATCTCTATAAATAGGCCTCTAAATATTGAAGAAAGATACTGCTACCTATAACAAAATCAGAGAAAAACTTCTTGAAGGCTTGAAGAGTTAAAGAGAAATAATCATGGCAGGAGGCCAATGAAGCAACGTCATGAGCGGCTATAAACCTTTGTAGGGTATTGATGTAGCCCTATCCAAGCACAATGATTTGATTGTATTTTAATTTAGAGAATTTTAGTTTATGCATGTTGGTTGTATAATTATGAGAATTGCTACAATTTGATAGTGTTCTTCATCTTTTAATGCAATTGTTATTCAATTCATAATCAATATTGGTAGAATTCTTCTCTTGTCTTAGAAAGCTTTGTACCTTTATTGAATTCAAATCATTCTTATTTTCTGTGATTATGAGAATGATGATTATACAACGGGTTTAATTGACATATGATCAAGAGGATTAGATAGGCCATGCTTAGGAAAGATGAATCGTACTACACCCTAGTTTAGTGTAATTTAGGTAGAAGATTCGTACGAACCGAAGATGGGTTATACTTTTCCATTGATTGTATGTATCCTATTAAAGACGTAGCTAATCCATGCCTAGGGAAGACGGATTGTACCTCATCTTAGTGGTTAGGTGGACGGTCCGTGCCAACCGAAGATGGATTATACTTATTCTTTAATATGGTAACTTCTTGTTTATTTATAGCATGCATAGAATGAATTTCTCTAATTAAATATGATTAACATTGATGTGCAGATAACGGTGAAGTCAATACTCTACTCTTTCTCTCTCTTATATTTCAATTATCTTTTACGTTTATTTTATGCACTTTAGTTAATTACAAATTCAACAATCTTTTCTTTAGTTATTTTTAATCTTCACAAACTTGATAGCAATACCCATGTAGTCCTTGAGGTTCGACACCCTCTCTATAGCCTTATCCTAAAAGGATTTGTCCTATTGCGAGTGGTTATTTATAATTGATATATTTTTGGTAAACAAAAGACCACATAATTCTAATAATGATCTAACTCCTGCGACAAACTACGGAGCTTATGAAAATAAGTGGCTACTAGCCAATCACCTTGGGTTAGTCCATGGATCCGTCGCTTCAAGTCATATTTCAGTGCAGCGTTCCCGACTTTGGAATATGTCTGAGCAGCAGCATCCCAAACCTCCTTTGACGTACGAAGAAATAAGTACCCTTCATTGATTTCCGGTTGCATTAAATGTAGCAACCATGACATAATAGTAGAATTTTCTGCTTCCCATCTATCATAAGTTGGATATTGGGATTTGGTTCTTGAATTTTGCCATTCATGTATCCCATCTTCCCTCTTCTCCTAATAGACAAAAGAGCATATTGTGACCAAGCAAGATAATTGAGCCCATCCAATTTGACAGTTGTGATTTGAAGAGTTGGATTTTTACAATGACAGGTCACCGATTCTCTACCCCTTTCATCTGATTTGTCTCCGGCATTTTTAAATTAGACATCCAACCAAATAAATTGCTCCAACACAGCCGATGGGATCAAAAAGTCATTTAGGTCATACCTGTAGTTTACTCTAGTTTTGAACCGCAAGTCGTTGTCATTAGGGTTGAACGACAAACCAGTAAATCCCTTCTGAACGACATGTCGTTCTCAATAGTCACGAAATGACGTGTCATTTAGTCATGCAGAACAATACCGTCTTGCCGTCACCAGAGGTCCATGCGATGTTGCTCACATACTCCGATAGGCCTCAAAAACTCCAGATTAAACCAGAAACCGCCGAACAAACTGGGGAAGAACACCTTGTTCACAATCGATCCATCAAACACAGTGATTAGTGTTTATGATGGATCGAGTGCTCACCAAATCGCCACCGTTCGTCGGAGGAACAACCCAGAGAATGCTGTTGGTACCTTATAAGGTCATGCGACCTAGATGATGGTGAGCCACATCTAGTTGTACAATCCCAAAGATGTAGTCTCATAACCACAAGCTGAGGAAAAAAAAAAAAAACCAAAAATAGAGGAAGCCTAATTCGGCTCTGGTACCATGTAGAAAATAAATAACGAAAAGAGAGAAAGAAATTCTTATTGCTTGTAATAGTTTCATACGATTGCATAGGTTTAAATAGAAGAAACCTATAGACTAATATGAAAAGAAATAAAGACAATATTACAATCAGAATAAATAAAGAAGAATCATAGTATGTCGGTAGTTTCCATCTTCAACATACATGTACCAGCGTTTCTCACAAAAGCTGGCAGTGGCCGCTGAAACAAGATGAATGTTTTCCCAGCGGGTTTTTCAAACGCATGGATTTATGTTGGGGCATTTCCTATGTAAAACAAGCTGATGAGAAATGTGTTGGTTTTGTTTGATATCAAAATAGGGCAACGTGTATTCCTTCATAATACAATATAGAGAGTAGCCAAAAAGGTAAATTGTTGTCTCAATATATGAATGAAACAGAAATAAGGAAATTCAACTATTCACACATGGAAACTGTTGTCTCACTATATGATACGTAAGGAAAATGTTGCAGCGTATCACGATATGATGAGTTTCTCTGTAGCAAATGTAGTATCTTCCTCTTTATTCATCGGATTGTCTAAGGAAAGATCTTGGATAGCTAGAACTTCACTAACATTTTCATCTTGTTGCTAGGAAAGTTGGTCCAAAGTTGTTGGTTCAACATCTGAATCATAGAATATACGCTTAACACCTATGCAAACTGATAATTAACTTGAGCGTTATTGACTACTTTTCAAATTAAATAACTTGTAAATTTTTGAAGCACATAATCTCTCATTAAATAGTTCAAATTATTGGGTTATGTGTGCAAGTTAAACAAGGCACTATATGGCTTGAACAAAGACCACGCGCTTGGTTCTCGCGCCTCAGCAACAAATTGTTTGAATTGGGATTTGTTGGCTCTCAAAGAGATTCCTCCCTCTTTACTTTTCATTCTACATCATTGACAATGTTTATTTGATTTATGTCGAAGATATTATTACAACTGCATCTATTCCAGTAGCTATTGATGATTTATTGCAGCAACTTTGGCTGGCATTTACAGTGAAAGACCTCGGTGGGCTGTATTTCTTCCTTGGTGTGGAAGTGGTTTCCTTGAAATCTGGCATTCTTCTCTCTCGGTGCCGATTTATTGGACTTACTCAAGCGCAACATATGCTTGAATCTAAGCCCATTTCCCCTTCAATGTCTGCTCCTTATCAGCGTTTGCCAGAGATCCCATGCAGGACCCTTCGGTTTACCGTAGCACATTGGGATCTTTGCAATATCTCTCACTCGCGAGACCTGACTTGGGGTTTGCTGTGAATCGTGTGTGCCAATTCATGCATACATCCTCAATGTTACATTGGCAAGCAATTATTTAAAAGGATCCCATGCTACCTTAAGAACACAATTTCACATGGGCTACTACTCACTCATACACTTGAAGCCTTTTCAGATGCTGATTGGGCGTTTCTTGGGTCCAACTTGATCTCATGGAGTTCTAAGAAATAGCCAACGGTGTCATGGTCGAGTACAGAGTCCGAGTATAAATCTGTTGCAAACACCACTGCTGAATTGTTGTGGCTTCAATCCTTCCTACATGATCTTGGTGTGCAACTATCTTCTCCCCCGAAGTTGTGGTTGATAACATAGGAGCAACATACCTATCCGCTAATCCCGTGTTCCATGCAAGAACAAAACACGTGTAAATTGGCTTCCACTTTGTTCATGACCGTGTTGCCGACAAATCGCTACAAATTCTCTTCATTCCTAGCAAGGATCAACTTGCTGATGCTCTCAGCAAACCCATCGTTTCCAATCAGTTCCATTGGTTATGTTCCAAGCTCAACGTGCACGCTCCCCCGTTGATCTTACGGGGGGATGTTGAACCACATAATCTCTCATCAAATAGTTCAACTATTGAAGCAGATAACACAAGTAAAAGTAGATAACTCAAGTTTCAATTCAAATGTAAAGTGATAACTTGTAATTGTAATATCTAGTTATCCCAATAACAAACTCTTGTAAGATTTGATTATAATAATAATGAAAAGCCACCAACAGAGGTACGACAGAAACAATATTCAATATGAAACCAAATTTCTTTTATAAATAAATAGGAATACTACCCTATAACACATATCAGAGTGAATAAAATAGCAGAATCCAGAAAAAATGATCTGAGCTACAACAAATACCTCAATAACATCTCTTAAACAATTACAAATCAAAATCGATAAAAGATAACAATAGCTAACTAACCAAAAAATGACATCACTGAGATACATCAATACTGAAATTACAAATAAAGTACCGCCTCAAAAAGAATTCGCTTCATATCCCCAATCCTAACGAAAGATTCTAATCTCCAATTCGCACTAGCACCTGCTAAAATTGTAAAACAAATGAATGTTTTAAAGGTGGAAAGGAAGCAATTACATAAATCCATGACTTAGCTCATGCAATGAGCCTAATTTACTTAAACAAAATAATCAAAAGAATGTTTACATAATGGCATGGGTTTACGTAAATTCATTATGAAAATTTTTAATCTCTACAATTATGCCAACAAGAAAAATAATGTGTTGATAAAATTATTAAAGCATAACCCTAGAGACAACATGTTTCAATTTTGAAACAGAAAATATGCTAATGAGAATATCAATTTATTATAATGTATTGTATTAGTCATAACTGTCCTCCATATAGTCTATTCGGCCAGGTCCAACCCTGGGTGGAACACATTACTAGCGATGTTGTTTCGTCGTGACCACCATCCGTACATGGATGCGCCAGTCACTTATCTAGCTCATTGGATCGAAGTGCCAAAAACATAAACATAAATATGGACCACAGGGTCAAGTCCATATACACATGTGCCCACCATTTGTACATGGCGATCCACACAATTTATTTCCAATTACCATAATTATTATTATTTCACGAATAAATAGTAAATCTCAATGCAAACTGTAGCCATCATTTATAAAATATTTAGTCTTGACTTCTCCTAGTTTCAACAACAATAAATGAGAGAGCAATTTTAACTACAAGCATTGTTAAGATAAGAATTTAAAATAAAATAGAGGATTGCTTTCTTGAAAACTATTTGGTTGTCTACATTAAAAGAAATTGTTGAAAGGTTTAGTAAGGATATGATAGTTGATGATTTTTATTTATTGAAGGAATGTTGAGTTCAATTAGCAATTTAGCATAACTAATGTTGTCTCTTTCTCTCTTTTACATATTAACTTAAAGTTAACCAATATATATTCTTATTTGTCCTTTTGAGTTATATTATAATTTTTTTAACATAAATAATACTACATAAAACAAACTTAAAAATATAGCCATAAATCAATTATTAGAAATATATATTTTTAGATTTTATTTTAGAGTTATATCTATCCATAGACAAATATCCTCACTTCATCCATGCAAGGAGTCATTATTTTTAAGCACATTAAACTCCAAAGACCAATTTTTATTTTTCTGTAAAATTATATGGCTACATTTTTCGACATAAAATGTTTTTCGCAAAAAAAATGTTTTCAAAAAAATCATTTTTCAGAAAAATATTTCCGGCTAAAAACATTCCAACGTTGGGCTTATTCAGAAAATCACAAATATTTTTTATATTTTCATTCAATCATATTTGCCTATAAAAGTCAATTTTTATTCACAACATAAAAAAATTTAATATAAATTTTTTTTTTTTAAAAAAATTAACTTTAGAATTTGAGTTCTAGCTTTGGTCCAATGGTGGCCATGTGGTGATTAGGTAGGACCCAGTGGTGGTCCGGCGGTAGTTCGAAACAATGATCCAATAGTAGTTCGGACCATCTCCGAACCACTAAGTAGGGTTATGTGAGCCTTAATTAGGCTAATAGGAGCATTAGGGTATGTTAAGGGGGAAAATTTCAGACTTTTGTCTCAGTCGAACATTCAATTGTATCCTTAGATGGAAATTTTGAGAGTACAGACAAACGATTGACAAAAACCTAAGACCATTGGTCTGATGGTACAACGAACATTCGATAGTACTGTCAAACATTCACTTAAAACCCTAAGATCGTTGGTCTGAGTGTTCGATTGTACACCCTGAACGTTTGATGCTTACAGTACTTAAAAAATCATATGGTTCAGTCTTATCCTGAACTTTTCCATGCCTATACATAGGAACCCCTGCCCCTCCTCCATCACTTGCTGATTTTCATTGTTCTAAAAGCCGTTGAGTGGCATTATTTTATGAGTAAAACTTACATGCATACTTGTTTTATTTTTTTGCATAGCATGATTATTTTAAATGCCAATCCGTATGTTTACGACTCACATGAAATGTATTTTTGATTAATGTTAACTCTACTTTGGGAAAATGATTGAAGAATAACAAGATAATGAAAATGATAAGTTTGTAAATGCATTCATGTGAAAACACTGAACATTAACTTGCATTGTATGGCATTGTACACCAGTACGTGCAAAATAACGACCATGGGCTTACTATTTGTAACGACTCGTACTTTAACAAAAAGGCGTAATTGAAAATTTCGATTTCCACGTATCGTTATGACATCAACAACGACGTCGTCAGAGTATAAATTGACAGCATAATACATTTTCTTCTTTTACAATAACACATCAGAGCTTACTGAATAACCTCAACATATAAAATAATAACCATTTGTTCTGATATAATAAAATACATCCAATTAACAACATACATATCACATGCGGCACAAACATTACATAACTATTGTATATAACATCTACAAACTAAAGGTTTCATCCATAACCTAGCAGCTCCTGTCTTCGTTCCTGCAAAACTCCCATGTGATTGTTGTTAGTTTTTGTGTTGGCTACATTCTCTTGGACAAAATCACTTCTATGTTGAAAAATGGAATTGACTTCTAAAATAAACAGCAAGTGTATGCACAAAGTGTTAACAAAAATAATAATGCGGAAAATAAACAACACACGAATTTTTGTTAACGAAGTGGCAACTCAATATGAGAAAAACCACTTTGGGGCAGCCAAACCCAGGATATCCACTATTTAGAAGAAAAGACTAGATACAAGATAATAGCACTCACATACCCCTGATGCAATGGTCGTACCTTGCTCTCTAACGTGTAACCCAACACGAACGCCTCCCAACCAGGTCTCCTACCTGAAGGGATCTTCAATGGAATCCTTTACCTTAGGGCCAACCCCTAAGATAGACTTCAGTTATAGCGCAACAACAGCACACTTGCAATGGCTTGAAAGAGAACAAATCAACTCCAATAACCTCACAAAATAACTCTCTAAGCTTTGATGGAATTCAATACTGAATTCTTGCAGTTCTCAATGCCCGGGGGCCTCTATTTATAGGTTGAGGTTCAAATGGGCGACTGCTGTGAAATACTCGGGTGCCATCCGGATGGTGGACATGGGCCGTCCGGACGGACAACTGTGCAACCAGAATTTCTGAGATTTTCGTTGAAAATCTTTCCTGTTTGAGAGCTGTGTTCGGACGGTGAGGCACAATCGTCCGGACGGTCGCACGTCTGCTGCAATTAATTTCCATATAAGACTTCACGCATCCAGACGGTTAATCTTCAACACGCAATTTCCATATCTGCCGTGTGCGGGTCCGTACCATGATAGGCAGGCGTCCGAACGGTTGAAGTTGAATCCGCAATTTCCATATCTGTTGAACGCGCGTCCGGACCATGCTGACAGACGTTCGGACGGTTGAATTTGAATTGCAATTCTTGCCTTAAGGAGAAGCGCGTTCGGACGGGAATCCACATTGTCCGGATGGTTGCAGCAATCTTCCCATATATGAACTTGGAAAGAATCTGAAGCTTGGTCGAATACTGAGAAGCGTCCGAAAGGGCTGCTGAGATGTCCAGACAGATGCAAGCTGGAACAGAAGCTTCTCGATACAGTGGAGGGTCCGGACGGAAATCCACATCGTCCGGACGAATGATGCTTGGTCTGTCGGGCGTCCGGACGGTATGGCACGTCGTCCGGACGGATGGAACAGTGGACAGATGAGCGTTCGGACGGGATGACACGTCCTCCGGACGGCTGGGAGGGACTCGATTTTTCTTGACTTGCAAACAGTGCAGAATCTTCTGAAGCACTTCTGAATAGCGGAATCCCTGTTGAAAAGAATCTTTACATACAAGCAATTTTGTACAATCAGAATGAGGCCAATTACAATCTAACATATGTAATGTTGCTGCTTTCATAGGGATGCCGTTTATTTCAGAGTCTTCAGATATTCAGAGTTTATTTCTTTGATATGGAAAGAGCCTCATTATGATAAAGTTGCAAGTGTCACAAGCTTCAAGAAGGCTATTTCAGTGTTCAAGGAAGATTCTATGCAAATCCTAACTCAAAGAAGTTGGATCCCAAGCTTCTGTCTAGACGACTCAGTATAATGTCCGGAAGCTCATTGGTCAGCTACATCCGTCCGGACGACGAGAACTTTCCGTCTGGACACCCATCTGTGTCTAGAAACTTCGAACTCTTCAAGATTGCATCCGTCTAGACGTAATGGCAAATCGTCCGGCCGCTATTAAGAGTTCGAAAAGAATCCAGCGTTCAAGTGCATCCTTCTGGACGACGTGGCAATACCGTCCGAACGCCATTCAGTGTTCGACAAGTAATAGGGTTTCTGTCTTAAACACAGATATGGGAAGACAGTTGCAACCGTTCGAACGATATGGTGTTCCCGTCCAGAATCTATCCTTGATAAGGAAAATCGTGCAAAAGAAGTTCAACCATCTGGACGTCAGACTCCATGGTCCGGACGCTCAGACCTTATTATGAAAATTGCGTGCAGCAGAAGTGCTACCGTCCAGACGCTAGGGGAACACCGTCCGGACACCCTCCAGTATTTTGATCATAACTTTCTGCTCAAATATCAAATTGGGACGAAATCGGCATCATTGGAAAGCTAACGAAAAATGCTACAACTTGATAGGCTGGAAGGCCCACCATACGAACGAAAAGATCAAACGTCCGGATGGCCCACCAAAATTCGAGAAGTTTTAGAATTGCTTTTCAGACGCAGAAACAATTGACCGTCCGGGCGCCCAAGTCTGCCATCCAGATGCACGTACCAGAGACTCCGATTCTGACTAGAATTAGGACTTTTAAAGCCTATAAATAAGAGGCACTAGGCATGCATTATGTATAGAATTCGGTAGTGAATTCCTTATAACTTAAAGAGGGTGTTTAGGGAGATATTGAAGATCTGCTAGATCTCTAACTTTTGCCAGTGTGTGATTTGACCAGCTATGAAGTCTATCTTAGGGGTTGGCCCTAAGGTAAAGGATTCCATTGAAGACCCCTTCAGATAGGAGACTTGGTTGGAAGGCGTTCGTGTTGGGTTACACGTCAGAGTTCAAGGTACAACCACTGCATCAGGGGTATGTGAGTGCTACTACTTTGTAACTAGCTTTTTCTTCTGAATAGTGGATATCCTGGGTTTGGCTCCCCCGGAGTGATTTTTCTCTTAATTGAGTTTTCACTTCGTCAACAAAATATTTGTCTCCTTTAAATTCCGCATTTAATATTTTGTTGCACACTGTTCACACACAAAGTTAATTAGAAGTCCAATAATTTTCAATTGTGATTAACACCACAATCCCACACTGTGGTCGAGTGAGTCAACGGTCCTCAACCACATAGTGACACACTGATTTATATAACCATATACAATACATCCAAATGTAGACGGTTATATCCACATACATATAATCATATTCACATATAATCATGCTACACATTCACATAACCATATCCACATATTATCATGCTGGTTCATCTACTTTACCTCTTTACTACTCATAGCCACATCTCTTCTCAACACATTATTAGCGCTATCTTCTCCGCTAATTTAACACACCATTAGTCAACCACACACCTCATTCTTTTATCACTGCTTTTTTCTATTATTCCTTCAACCTTTGTTTCATCCGTCGGTCTTATTAGTGTATTGATGCCTTGGTACCTAAACTTTCGTTTATCCGTTGGTCTCCTCAATTCACTGACGCCTTGGTACCTAAACCTCCAATATTTTTATCAAGACTTATATCACACTACAGTATAATCATGCAAGCAGCATCACATCTATAATCTCAACCAAAACATGTTTCACATATTAAATGCTAGACATCAATTAGCATATAATCAAATAAAACAAAGATCACTACATTGCTAAAGACTAAACCACACGCATCACCCTTAGTGAGTAAGAAATACTCACAGTTCTTCCTGCTACAAAGATTGAGTTGTCGTCCAAGGGAGAAGAAAATGCTATCCTTTTTCTTTGATGCAATTCCAATTAAAGAGGACTAGAGGAAGAGCTAGAGAGCTTCTTCCTTTCTCTTGATGCAACCGAACCAAAAGAGAAGAAGAGAGAGTTGCAAAAATAAGAGAGAAATTTGAGAGAGTTTCTTGATGAGTACCAAATATTGTGTATTTGGACCCCTTGATTTACATTAGTTAGACCTTTAGCCTTGTTATTTTCTGATACTTTGGTTAGTTTTTGTGTTTTTATATTTTGTAGGTCAATAAGTGAGGAATGGCAAAATTCATGTGGAATTGCTTGGAAAATTCGAAAGTTCTGAAGAACTCGATCGATTGAAATTTTCCCGAAGTCGATAGATCGAATAAAAGTCAATCGATCGAAATTTCCCAGAACTTACTTTTGCAGAAGCGCGCCAGAACACCCAATCAGGAGCTTCTCCATGACAAAAAGCAGTTCTCCCTCTGATTTTCGCAGTAGAAAACGCTGGTTATGTGACCTTGGTTGTCTCTAGCAAGAGAGGAACCATAGAGGGGGTTAGATGAGTCATTTTACATGAGTTTCTAGCCCTAATTTCCTTCTATAAAACCCATAGCCATGCCTCCTTGTTAGGAGAGTTCAGAGAACAGTAGCTAGGTTTAATTCCGTTCATTTCATAGTATATTTCAGTAGCTTTTGTTCTTAGACACTTTCTCTTTGTAAAGCTTTTCTTTTATTTCCATGTTTGTTCTTCATTTTCTTGTGGTGTTCTTAGTCATGGAAGGCTAGTAACCTCAACTAAGGTTGAGGATGAAACATTTCCATTGATGACACTCACACTCTTGTTATACTACTTGCACATTTGATGATATATCACATTTGTTGTTCAAGTTTCAGTCATTTAAATGCTTTATCTTTTGCAATGAATGTGGTTGATGGTAGATATAGGACATTTAATGTGTTTCAACCGATGGATACATTGTTTTATCGGTTTGAATGATGATATCCATTGTGATTTGTTCACTAAATGGATACATTGGATGATTTGATTTCAAATGGGTACTCTTTGTGATTTATCTTTGAGTTGGATTCATTTAATGGTTCTAGAGTATGTGGTTGAGAAACTTGAATGACACCCTAAGAAGCTTAATGTTCTTTGGGTGTTCAAGTGGAAACCAAGAGTGTGAGTTGTTGGATTTGGTTTGGTAGATTCCTTAGCCTTAGTTCCTTTTAATTTGCATATTTCATGTCATCTCTTTTATTTAGTCTTTTGTTCTTGAATCAATCCTCAAACCTTTGGAACTAGGTTAAAATGAGGTTGACTAAGCAAGACACCAATAGTTGACCATTTCCCTGTGGATTCGACCTCGTACTTGCACACACTATATTGCAAACGATTCGTGCGCTTGCGAGTACTCATTAAAACACACATCAAGCCCCTGCCATCCAGCAAATGCCGTCTTACGCTAAGTTCTTAAAGGATTTGGTAACTATAAAGCGGAAAACCAATGTCCCAAAAAAAGTTTGCTTGACCGAGCAAGTCAGCTCAATCCTCCAGTGTAGGCTGCCTATCAAGTATAAGGACCCCGAATGTCCTACTATTTCCTGCACTATAGGCATCAGCCACATTGAGAAGGCACTGCTAGACCTTGGAGCCAGTGCCAATCTCTTACCCTATTCAGTTTACCTGCAATTGGGGTTAGGAGAATTGAAGCCCACCTCCATGACACTGCAGTTGGCTGACCGGTCAGTTAAGATACCACGGGGAATAGTGGAGGATGTTTTGATTAAGGTGGACAAGTTTTATTTCCCCGTGGATTTTATAGTGCTAGATACTGAGCCGGTACAGAACGTTGGAGTCCAGATACCGGTGATCCTCGGGCGACCATTCTTAGCTACAGCTAACGCCCTAATCAACTGTAGGACGGGGGTAATGAAGATCTCCTTCGGCAATATGACAGTGGAGCTGAACATCTTTGACATCAGCAAGAGGCCGAGGGAATGCGATGAGATCGGAAATTCCTGCTTGATTGAGGAAATCATAGAGGAAGAATCAAGCACCAAAGACCCCTGGAGGCATGCTTTGCTCAGTTCGAAGAGGATCTGGACTTGGATGCGTTACTTGAGCAAGCAAATGCCGTTTTAGAATTTGCTCCTCTTGAGAGAAAGGAAGAAGAGGAGGCAACAGTACCTGAGCCTCCTAAGAAGGAACTTAAGCCCCAACCAAAAAATCTTAAGTATAAGTTCCTCGCCGGGGATCATAGCTTCAGATCTTCATGTTGCTCAGGAGGAGAAGTTACTAGACGTTTTGAGAGAGCACAAAGAAGCTATAGGCTGGACCATAGAAGATATTAAGGGAATTAGCCCTTCGGTGGTTATGCACAAGATACATCTGGAAAAGTAATCAAGTTGTTGGATGCTGGCATAATCTTCCCAATCTCTGACAGCAAATGGGTGAGCCCCATTCATGTCGTGCCCAAGAGAGCTGGAGTAACGGTCGTACAGAACAAGGAAGGCGAGTTGGTCCCAACTCGAGTACAGTCTGGATGGAGAGTCTGCATCGACTACTGCAAGCCGAACACCGCCACCAGAAAAGATCACTTTCCTCTTCCGTTCATTGATCAAATGGTGGAGCGGTTGGCAGGGCACGAGTATTACTATTTTTTGGATGGTTATTCTGGATATAACCAGGTCCTTATGGACCCTGAAGACCAAGAGAAGACGACCTTCACTTGTCCGTTTGGGACGTTCGCCTACCGACGCATGCCCTTTGGCTTATGCAATGCACCCGCTACTTTTCAGCGGTGCATGATCAGCATCTTTTCTGACATGGTGGAGCGCTTCCTGGAGGTATTTATGGACGACTTCTCGGTTTTTGGGTCATCTTTTGAGGAATGATTGCACCACCTCACGTTAGTCTTGGTGAGGTGTAAAGAGAAGAACCTGGTGCTCAATTGGGAGAAGTGCCATTTTATGGTACAACAAGGAATTGTGCTCGGGCACGTCATCTCTCGTCGGGGGATAGAGGTAGATAAGACGAAGGTAGACCTGATATCCAACCTTCCGCCCCCACGGACTGTGAAAAAGGTTCGCTCTTTTCTGGGCCATGCAGGATTTTATCGGCGATTCATCCAAGACTTCAGCAAGATCGCCCGGCCCTTGTGCAAACTGTTGGTGAAGGAGGTCCCTTTCATTTTTGACGAGGACTGCAAGAAGGCATTTGGGGCCTTGAAGGCAATTCTGACGTCCACACCCATCATTCGGCCCCCGAACTGGGATACACCTTTCGAGATCATGTGTGACGCGTCCGATTACGCCATTGGAGCTGTGTTGAGGCAGCGCATTGACAAACTTCCCCACGTCATTTATTATGCAAGTCGAACTCTGAACGACACCCAGCTGAATTATTCGACCACTGAGAAGGAGCTGTTGGCAGTCGTATTTTCTCTGGATAAGTTTTGATCCTACCTTTTAGGATCGAAAGTCATCATCTACTCGGATCACGCGGCATTGAAGTATCTTTTCTCCAAAAAGGATGTTAAATCTCGCCTCATCCGGTGGATTTTACTCTTACAAGAGTTCGACATTGAGATTCGGGACAAAAAGGGTTCCGAAAACGTGGTGGCTGATCATCTCTCGAGGATTACCGTGGACTTCACGGAAGAAGCCGTCCCCATTTCTGAGACATTCCCCGATGAGCAGTTGATGCATATTGCTCATGTTCACTCACCATGGTTTGCAGACATAGTGAACTATCTTGTCACCGGTCAAATGCCTTTGCATTGGGGGCGGCAAGATAAGTCCAAATTCATGTCCGTGGTGAAGAATTTTTTCTGGGACGATCCTTGCTTGTTCAAGTATTGTCCCGATCAGATCATTAGGAGATGCATTCCCGAGCCTGACCAATCCAGTGTCATCTCCTTCTGTCATGATCATGCCTGTGGAGGCCACTTCAGTGCAAAGAAGACCGCTGCAAAGATATTGCAGTGCAGTTTTTACTGGCCTACCATCTTTCAAGATGCTCACACTTATTGTTTTTCATGCGAGTGCTGTCAGAAGCTATGGAGTATTTCACGCCGAAATATGATGCCCCTCAATCCCATTCTTATTGTCGAGATCTTTGATGTGTGGGGCATCAATTTCATGGGACCTTTCCCACTCTCCTTCAACTATCTGTACATTCTGGTTGCAGTGGACTACGTGTCCAAATGGGTGGAGGCGGTTGCCTGAAAGACCAATGACCACAGAGTTGTGGTTCAGTTTTTAAAAGACACTATATTTGCTCGTTTTGGTACTCCTCGAGTAATTATTAGTGATGGTGGAAAGCATTTCTACAACCGGGTCTTCGAGCAGCTGATGAAGAAATATTGCATCACGCACAAGGTTGCCACTCCCTATCACCCTCAGACGAGTGGACAAGTGGAGGTTTCAAACAGAGAGATCAAGAGGATTTTAGAGAAGACGGTGAACCCGTCAAGGAAAGATTGGTCTCTCCGGTTGAACGATGAATTATGGGCGTACCAGACAGCTTTCAAGACACCGATTAGCATGTCACCTTACCGTATCGTGTACGGGAAAGCATGCCATCTGCCTGTGGAGTTGGAGCACAGAGCCTACTAGGCCATTAAGCAGCTGAATTTTGATCTCACAAAGGCTGGCTCACAGAGGAAGCTCCAACTCAATGAATTGGAAGAGCTGAGGAACGATGCTTATGATTGTGCTAGGATGTACAAAGCACGAATGAAGAAAGTTCACGACCAGAACATATTGAGGCAATCTTTTGAGCCTGGTCAGAAAGTTCTTCTTTACAATTCACGTCTGCATCAGTTTCCAAGGAAGCTCCGATCTCGATGGACAGGCCCTTTCATAGTTCGATCAGTGTCTTCTTATGGGGCCATTGAGATTGAGGATCCAAAAAATGGCAGCACGTTCAAGGTGAACGCGAAACGACTGAAGCCATTTTTGGAGTTACAGAGCTCGGAGGTTGAGACGACCCTTTTAGAGGATCCGAGTTACTCGGAGTGATTGTCGTCAGGATGGAAAGTCTGGCTGAAGACCGAAAACTTAGGGCTTGTGGGAGGCAACCCTCCTCATTTTTCCTTATCATTTGATTTTATTTCTTGTGTTTTAGTTGTGATTTTCAGGACAGTGTTTGCCGTTCAAGTTTGGGGGAGCGCTTCTCTTGTAGTGTGCCCAACTTGCATCACTATTTCGGTATTGTATCTCTAGTCACATTGGGTACAATGTGTCATTCTAGTTTGGGGGTGGGGTAGACATTTCTGTCTGTTTTCATTTAATGTTTTCTTTGTTAATACTTGTTAATATATATACCTTATTGTTAGTTGAGCATGGTTACATCTTACTATGGTTTGAATCTCATTGGTTTGTTTAACATGTTGAATTTTGCATATCATTAAAATCTAAGATCTTTTGACTCATCTTTGGATTAGAGAGACTTGACATGTTTAAATTGTTTATCACAAGCACATTAGCATTGTTTCTATGGGGTATGAGATTTGAAATTAAAAATTATATGTCTTGAGATTTGTAGGATGACTTGTTGATGAAACATTGGCTTATTATATATATATATATATATATCACCAATTTGACTTCTCATTGAGTAACCGGGCCCCTTGCCTCATTAAGCATTGGGTGTTCGCGTAAAAAGATGAGAATTTCAACTTGGATGTTGTTTGGCTAGTTTGACTTCGTAGCCTTTTTGACTTGAGTAATTAAGCCTTTAGGGATGTTTTTACATCTAGTGCCCTAAAACCATCTGGTTTGGGAGTCACTGGCCCAACACTCGTTACATGGCCCAACACTCGTTACATGGGTCAATTAGAAAGCTTAATGGAGTCAAGCATTGCACAGCCAATACAAAAATAATAAATAAATAATAATAAATGTAAGATAAGCCTTGGTTATTTGATGGAAGTCCTGAGAATTTTTGGATATATGTGCTTTGAGGAAAATCGAAACCCCATGACTCTATGTTATTCACACCTTACACTTTTGAACATGTGTTGTCTCAATTTTCCATCTATGAGTTGATCGATTTTTGATAACATGATAATATGATATTCATTTTGTTAAATATACTCATGATATGTGAACCATGTGTTTGAATGATGAATTTTGCTCAATTGATAATTCAGTACTTCAATGTTTGTGGGTATCATTTCTGGAAAACCCTCACGAGACTTCACTCGTCCACTAGGGAGTCCTAGGGGTTTAAAAGGCTTGTTGCATATGCTAAATGCAATCGTTTCTACAACGAAAGAGGATTTATGTTTCATGCTTTGATTTTGTTTTTCATTTTGTTTTGCTAAGGGACTAGCAAAATGTAAGTTTGAGGGTATTTGATGAGTGCCAAATATTGTGTATTTGGACCCCTTGATTTACATTAGTTAGACCTTTAGCCCTGTTATTTTCTGATGCTTTGGTTAGTTTTTGTGTTTTTATGTTTTGTAGGTCAATAAGTGAGGAATGGCAAAATTTAGGAGGAATTGCTTGGAAAATTTGGAAGTTCTGAAAAATTAGATCTATCGAACTTAAAGTCGATCGATCAAATTTTTCCCGAAGTCGATCGATCGAATAAAAATCGATCAATCGAAATTTCCCAGAACTTACTTTTGCAGAAGCGCGCCAGAACACCCAATCAGGAGCTTCTCCACGACAAAAAGCAGTTCTCCCTCTGATTTTTGCAGCAGAATACGCTGGTTTCGTGACCTTGGTTGTCTCTAGCAAGAGAGGAACCCTAGAGGGGGTTAGAGGAGTCATTTTACATGGGTTTCTAGCCCTAATTTCCTTCTATAATACCATAGCCACGCCTCCTTGTTGGAGAGTTCAAAGAACAGTAGCTAGGTTTAATTTCGTTCATTTCATACGTGTATTTCAGTAGCTTTTGTTCTTAGACACTTTCTCTTTGTAAAGCTTTTCTTTTACTTCCACGTTTGTTCTTCATTTTCTTGTGGTGTTCTTTGTCATGGAAGGCTAGTAACCTCAACTAAGGTTGAAGATGAACCTTTCCATTGATGACACTCACACTCTTGTTATACTACTTGCACATTTGATGATATATCATATTTGTTGTTCAAGTTTCATTCATTTAAATGCTTTATCTTTTGCAATGAATGTGATTGTTGGTAGATATAGGACATTTAATGTGTTTCAACCGATGGATACATTGTTTTATCGGTTTGAATGATGATATCCATTGTGATTTGTTCACTAAATGGATACATTGGATGATTTGATTTCAAATGGGTACTCTTTGTGATTGATCTTTGAGTTGGATCCATTTAATGGTTCTAGAGTATGTGATTGAGAAACTTGAATAACACCCTAAGCTTAATGTTCTTTGGGTGTTCAAGTGGGAACCAAGAGTGTGAGTTGTTGGATTTGGTTGGGAAGATTCCTTAGCCTTAGTTCCTTTTAATTTGCATATTTCATTTCATCTCTTTTATTTAGTCTTTTACTCTTAAATCAATCCCCAATCCTTTGGAACTAGGTTAAAATAAAGTTGATTAAACAAGACACCAACATTTGACCATTTCCCTGTGGATTCGACCTCGCACTTGCACACACTATATTGCAAACGATTCGTGCGCTTGCGAGTACTCATTAAAACACACATCAATCCTCGGGCGACCATTCTTAGTTACGGCTAACGTCTTGATCAACTATTAGGAGGGGGGTAATGAAGATCTCCTTCGGCAATATGACAGTGGAGCTGAACATCTTTGACATCAGCAAGAGGCCGAGGGAATGTGATGAGATCGGAAGTGCCTGCTTGATTGAGGAGATTATAGAGGAAGAATCAAGCACCAAAGACCCCCTGGAGGCATGCTTTGCTCAATTCGGAGAGGATCTGGACTTGGATGAGTTACTTGAGCAAGCAAATGCCATTTTAGAGTTTGCTCCTCTGGTGAGCAAGGAAGAAGAGGAGGCAACAGTACCTGAGCCTCTTAAGAAGGAACTTAAGCCCCTGCTGGACAATCTTAAGTATAAGTTCCTAGGTCCAGCCGAAACTTTGCCCGTAATCATAGCTTCGGATCTACATGCTTCTCAGGAGGATAAATTGTTAGACGTGTTGAGAGAGCATAAGGAAGCTATAGGCTGGACCACAGAAGATATTAAGGGAATCAGCCCCTCGGTGGTTATGCACAGGATACATCTGGAGGAAGACACCAAACCATCGAGGGAGGCACAGAGAAGGCTCAACCCGACCATGCAGGAAGTCGTCAAAGGAGAAGTAATCAAGTTATTGGATGCAAGAGTCATCTACCCAATCTCTGACAGCAAATGGGTGATCATGCCTGTGGAGGCCACTTCAGTGCAAAGAAGACCGCTGCAAAGATATTGCAGTGAGGTTTTTACTGGCCAACCATCTTTCAAGATGCTCACACTTATTGTGTTTCATGCGAGCGCTGTCAGAAGCTAGGTAGTATTTCACTCCGAAATATGATGCCCCTCAACCCCATTCTTATTGTCGAGATCTTTGATGTGTGGGGCATCGATTTCATGGGACCTTTCCCACTCTCCTTCGGCTATCTGTATATTCTGGTTGCAGTGAACTACATGTCCAAATGGGTGGAGGCGGTTGCCTGCAAGACCAATGACCACAGAGTTGTGGTTAAGTTTTTAAAAACACTATATTTGCTCGTTTTGGTACTCCTCGAGCAATTATTAGTGATTGTGGAAAGCATTTCTGCAACCGGGTCTTCGAGCAGCTGATGAAGAAATATTGCATCACGCACAAGGTTGCCACTCCCTATCACCCTCAGACGAGTGGACAAGTGGAGGTTTCAAACAGAGAGATCAAGAGGATTTTAGAGAAGACGGTGAACCCGTCAAGGAAAGATTGGTCTCTCCGGTTGAACGATGCATTATGGGCGTACTGGACAGCTTTCAAGACACCGATTGGCATGTCACCTTACCGTATCGTGTATGGGAAAGCATGCCACCTACCTATGGAGTTGGAGCACAGAGCCTACTAGGCCATTAAGCAGCTGAATTTCGATCTCACAAAGGCTAGCTCACAGAGGAAGCTCCAACTCAATGAATTGGAAGAGTTGAGGAACGATGCTTATGATTGTGCTAGGATGTACAAAGCACGGATGAAGAAGGTTCACGACCAGAACATATTGAGGCAATTTTTTAGCCCGGTCAGAAAGTCCTTTACAATTCACGTCTGCATCTGTTCCCAGGGAAGCTCCAATCTCGATGGACAGGCCCTTTCATAGTCCGATCAGTATTTTCTTATGGGGCTATTGAGATTGAGAATCCAAAAAAATGGCAGCACGTTCAAGGGGAACGGGCAACGACTGAAGCCATTTTTGGAGTTACAGATCTCGGAGGTTGAGACGACCCTTTTAGAGGATCCGAGTTACTCAGAGTGATTGTCGTCAAGATGGAAAGTCTAGCTGAAGACTGAAACTTAGCGCTTGTGGGAGGCAACCCTCATCATTTTTCCTTATCATTTAATTTCTTGTGTTTTAGTTGTGATTTTCAGGACAGTGTCTGCCATTCAAGTTTGGGGGAGCGCTTCTCTTGCAGTGTGCCCAACTTGCATCACCATTTCGGTATTGTATCTCTAGCCACATTGGGGATAATGTGTCATTCTAGTTTGGGGGTGGGATAGACATTTCTGTCTGTTTTCATGCTTGCTTTGTTAATACTTGCTTAAAAAACAAAAAAAAAATACCTTATTGTTAGTTGAGCATGGTTATATCTTACTATGGTTTGCATCTCATTGGTTTGTTTAACATGTTGAATTTTGCATATCATTAAAATCTGAGATCTTTTGACTCATCTTTGGATTAGAGAGACTTGACATTTTTAAATTGTTTATCACAAGCACATTAGAATTGTTTATGTGGGGTATGAGATTTGAATTAAAAATTATGTGTCTTGAGATTTGTAGGATGACTTGTTGATGAAACCTTGGCTTATAGTATATATATACATATATATATATATATATAAAATCTGCTTAGAATAATTTCACCAATTTGACTTCTCATTGAGTAACCGGGCCCCTTGCCTCATTAAGCATTGGGTGTTCGCGTAAAAAGATGAGAATTTCAGCTTGGATGTTTGTTTGGCTAGTTTGACTTCGTAGCCTTTTTGACTTGAGTAATTAAGCCCTTAGGGATGTTTTTACATCTAGTGTCCTAAAACCATCTGGTTTGGGAGTCACTGGTCCAACACTCGTTACATGGGTCAATTAGAAAGCATAATGGAGTCAAGCATTGCACAGCCGACACAAAAATAATAAATAAATAATAATAAATGTAAGATAAGCCTTGGTTATTTGATGGAAGTCCTGCGAATTTTTGGATATATGTGCTTTGAGGAAAATCGAAACCCCATGACCTTATGTTATTCACACCTTACACTTTTGAACATGTGTTGTCTCAATTTTCCATCTATGAGTTGATCGATCTTTGATAACATGATAATATGATATTCATTTTGTTAAATATACACATGATGTGTGTACCATGTGTTTGAATGATGATTTTTGCTCAATTGATAATTCAGTACTTCAATGTTTGTAGGTATCATTTCTGACAAACCCTCACGAGACTTCACTCGTCCACTAGGGAGTCCTAGGGGTTTAAAAGGCTTGTTGCATATGCTAAATGCAATCGTTTCTCCCATTTTATTTTCAATTTTGTTTTTGCTAAGGGACTAGCAAAATGTAAGTTTGCGGGTATTTGATGAGTGCCAAATATTGTGTATTTGGACCCCTTGATTTACATTAGTTAGACCTTTAGCCTTGTTATTTTCTGATACTTTGGTTAGTTTTTGTGTTTTTATGTTTTGTAGGTCAATAAGTGAGGAATGGCAAAATTCATGTGGAATTGCTTGGAAAATTCGGAAGTTCTGAAGAACTCGATCGATCGAACTTAAATTCGATCGATCGAAATTTGCCCGAAGTCGATCGATCGAAATTTCCCAGAACTTACTTTTGCAGAAGCGCGCCAGAACACCCAATCAGGAGCTTCTCCATGACAAAAAGCAGTTCTCCCTCTGATTTTCGCAGCAGATCACGCTGGTTTCGTGACCTTGGTTGTCTCTAGCAAGAGAGGAACCCTAGAGGGGGTTAGAGGAGTCATTTTACATGGGTTTCTAGCCCTAATTTCCTTCTATAAAACCCATAGCCATGCCTCCTTGTTAAAAGAGTTCAGAGAATAGTAGCTAGGTTTAATTTCGTTCATTTCATAGTATATTTCAGTAGCTTTTATTCTTAAACACTTTCTCTTTGTAAAGCTTTTATTTTATTTCCATGTTTGTTCTTCATTTTTTTGTGGTGTTCTTAGTCATGGAAGGCTAGTAACCTCAACTAAGGTTGAGGATGAAACCTTTCCATTGATGACACTCACACTCTTGTTAAACTACTTGCACATTTGATGATATATCATATTTGTTGTTCAAGTTCTAGTCATTTAAATGTTTTATCTTTTGCAATGAATGTGGTTGATGGTAGATATAGGACATTTAATGTGTTTCAGCAGATGGATACATTGTTTTATCGGTTTGAATGATGATATCCATTGTGATTTGTTCACTAAATGGATACATTGGATGATTTGATTTCAAATGGGTACTCTTTGTGATTTATCTTTGAGTTGGATTCATTTAATGGTTCTAGAGTATGTTGTTGAGAAACTTGAATGACACCCTAAGCTTAATGTTCTTTGGGTGTTCAAGTGGAAACCAAGAGTGTGAGTTGTTGGATTTGGTTTGGTAGATTCCTTATCCTTAGTTCCTTTTAATTTGCATATTTCATTTCATCTCTTTTATTTAGTCTTTTGTTCTTGAATCAATTCTCAAACCTTTGGAACTAGGTTAAAATGAGGTTGATTAAGCAAGACACCAATATTTGACCATCTTTTGTTCTTGAATCAATCCTCAAACCTTTGGAACTAGGTTAAAATGAGGTTGATTAAGCAAGACACCAATATTTGACCATTTCCCTGTGGATTCGACCTCGCACTTACACACACTATATTGCAAACGATTCGTGCGCTTGCGAGTACTCATTAAAACACACATCATTTCTCCAAGAAAAGAAGAAGATGCGATTTGTGAGAGGAGCCATCATTTTATAAAAGAATGAATGGCCAAGATCTTTCCACCATAATCTCATCTAATGGATTAGAAACCAACTTGGAGAACAAGTTTATGAGTCATCAAGTAATCATCACCTTTTCTAAATATCTCTTATCTCCAATTTTCATCTAATGGTTGGGAGAGTCTCTTAAGCATTAAGTTTGGATCAATGGTTGAGATTTTTGCACATGAGTAAGTGAGGTGTTGCCACGAGTCATCAATCAATGATGACTTTGTAAAGATATCACGGATTAAGCTTTCAAAACATTATATTCAAGTGTGAACGCATTTAGTATAACATAATGAGTTATTCTAGTAATCATTACATTATCAAAATATCTTCTTATCTTATCTTCAATTCAATCTTATCCTATAGTTAGGTAATTTTATCCTTAAATATTTACTTGACCTCATAATAACTATTAAACTACCATAAAAGACAAGAATGAACACTTGTCAACTCAAGAAAACATCAGAAAATCAATAGGGTGACGTGGCGGTGATGTGGGCTGCCACACATGCATGTTATCCAGTCCCGCGGAGCTGGTGGAGGGGACGAAGGAGGGGGGATATCTGGCGGATACATGAATCAGAAGACGAACGGCATTTTCATAATATTCTGACTTTAAGCCATTAGTACGGTAGTACACGTGTTTTTCTCAAGAAGGGAAATCTAATAATTTTAATGTCAAAATTAAGGGCATTTGCGGATTTTTTGTCCTTTAGAGTCACGTGTCGTACACATGTAATGTTTTCCATCCAAAATGACGGCACAAACTAACGGATGAGGCCAAAAAACAAGGAGCTGGTAGTTTGGGAGGCCAGAATCAAAGCTTTGGTAGTTTGAGGTGTCATCCGGAGAATCGATGGTAGTTGAGGGGGCTAAATTGTATTTTTCCCAAATAATAACATTCTTATAGGGGTAAGTTATTAAATTTATGAATTAATTACAACATAGATGTTAATTATCTTTATGACGTTTATGTAAATTATCTTTATGTGATCATTCTTATAAAACTAGGATGGTGTGGCTACTCCTAAAAATATTATGAGAATCACTACTTCAATAACATCTAATTACCATATAGATGTCAAAATTCTTTATGAAGTTTTATAAAATTTTCTTTATGTGATTATCATCATGGCTTAGGATGTTGTGGCTAATCTAAGTCCGTATGATATTATTCAATACCTTCGTGATGGCATCATAAAACTTCAACACGTATATTGATAAAATTAAGTGTACATGTGATTGAAAATAAATATCAAACATAAATATAAATTATATCACATGAAATAATTACTCATACTTTCATATCTAAATCCTAGTAACGATAGATAAAACCAACTTCATTTACCCAATCAGAAAAGCACACGTCTCAATAGTTGGCACACGTGCCTTTAATGACAAAGTGAACTTGGGTTCAATTCTTAATAGATGAGTGCGTTCCTTTTTTTGCCTTTTAGTCGGATATCAGGTCATGATCCTACTGTACACAGGGTCCAATGGATCAATTGGATTGGGGAAATGATTTGTGGGGGACACTTTACCGTCCCCCACCCCCATTTTTTTGTTTTTAAATAAAAAAAAGGGTTAAATAGAAACTTGCCCCCTGTGGTTTGAAAACTTTATTTTTTGCACCCTATGTTTCATTTTCTATCATAGGTAGTACCTGTGCTATGAGAAAAGATGCAAATGGTACCTCCGTCCCTTTTTCCATCCAAAACTAACGTCTGACAATGTCAGTGAACACGTGTTAATTTACCGGTGCGACACCTGTCACCACACCACCTCAGATAAATCCTACGTGTTTATGTAATGCCACCTAATATTATGTAATGCCACCTTTTATTAATGCAAATCCAAATAATCACATAATATTTCAAGAATTGAAATTAAACAACTAAAAACGTCGTCTTCCTCCGAAAACCATAGAACCCTAACCCTAACCGACAGCTCCGGTTCGACAAATCTCCCCAAACCAATCTTAGCAACTGAATCAGATAAGGCCGAAAATAGATTTCAGTGGTGTCCCACAGCTCCGACAAGACCATTTCTCCCAGTATATATCTCATAGTCGGTCAAATGTCATCATCAAGTCTCGTACAAGATTCAGCATGGAAAGAAGTTTCCCGTTCTTCAGAGAAGGTGTGTTCTTAATCTATTGTTTTGTTATTGAGTTATGAGTAGATTTTTTTTTTTTTGAATCAGCCGATTAAAAAATTTATTTCTTGTTTTGTTTTTTTGACATTTGAATCAAACGAAGTTATCATCTAGATCTTCCTCTGTAGGGCGTGCTAAGAAGTCCTACCTATGTTTTTGCGGTTTACCAGCCCCTATAAAGACCTCCTGGACTGAGGACAATCCTGGGAGAAGATTTTGGGGTTGCGCCTCCTACAACTCGAGAGTAAGCAGTTTTATGGTTGAATCACTTCCACTAGATAATTTGAATGATTTCTTACTGACTGCCTATACTTCAAAATACAGACAAAATCTGATGCCTGCAAATTTTTCCAATGGGTGGACAAACCAACTTGTGCAACATCTGTGGAGGTCTTAAAACAAATTATGAAGCAAGCTAATGAACTAAAGGATGAAAATGGTACCTGGGTAGCAAGGATGAAAGACTTAGAGAATGAAAAGGAAAGTTGCATGGAAAGGGTTAAGCAATTGGAGAAGAAGAATGAGAAACACATGGAAATCATCAAGTGTCTGGAGAAGGAAAATGACATCTATAGGGCTAGGGAAATTTTTTTTATGTATGTTTTGTTGTTGTCATGGTTTAAAATGTTGTTGGTTGCTTGTGTTGCACTTGTTAAATGAGTTTATAGTTTGACACATGTATGTCAAAATTGTAAGCTTGCAGTAATGTATGTGAATAATTAATTTAACATTTTGCCCACTGTGATTGTGATGTAGTGAACAAAAAATTTTCAAATGTATGTCTCTAACCCACATTTGTTTTCATTATATGCCAAATGTGGTTATGATGCAATAATGTATGTGAATTATTTATTTCACATTTTGATGTAGTGTCATTTATGATGTAGCAACCCAAAATAACAAAAAAAAATGCCCAAATTTGTCTCTAACACACATTTGTTTTCATTATGTGCCCCTGTGGTTTATAAATGTATCACCAATGGTACTTTGGTTTTGTAAATATATCACAAATGGTACTTTGGTTTTGAAAACATATCATAGGTGGTACCTTGGTTTTGTCAATGTAACATAAGGTACCTCTATACCAATAAGATTTTTTGGAACACAATATAAAAAATCTGACTCGCCAAATGTATTACTAGAAAACTAGACCTAAAAAATGACCAAATATGTTACTATCGAATTACAAGTAAAAATATGACGAAATGTTTTTCGTTATGTGCCTCCTATGGTTTTACAATGTGGCATAAATGGTACCTTAGTTTTGTAAGTGTATCATAACTAGTACCTTGGTTTTGTAAATGTGTCCTAGATGATACCTGTTTGAATCAATCTTGTTTGAAAAAAATGACCACATAAAATGACCAAAACCAAAACAATTTGTCCAAACCCAAAAATCAATCCTCTTCCAAAAAATGAACACAATCAATCCCCTGTTTCAAAAAATGACCAAAACCAAAACAATTTGTCCAAACCAAAAAATCAATCCTGTTCCAAAAAATGAACACAATCAATCCTGTTTCAAAAAATGACCAAAACCAAAACAATTTGTCCAAACCAAGAAATAGCATACACCACTATCCATCCAAATTGACACACCACTGTCAATGTACAAATTATCCATCCAAATAACACTTTACATCAGAAAACCAAAATCATTTGTCAATGTACAAATCCACCATAACATAACACTTCCCATCCTGTTTCAAAAAATGACCAACTGTCAATGTGCAAATTACAAATCCACCATAACATAACACTTCCCATCCTGTTTCAAAAAAAGACCAACTGTCAATGTACAAATTATCCATCCACCATAGCAGAACACAATCAATCTTGTTTTAAAAAATGACCAATTGTCAATGTGTCAAATTTTTCAATCTGGCTGTGATCCATTTTTCCTGAGTTGCATCGTGTTTGATGTCTCCCCCCGAAGCTGTAAGGTAATAGGTAACAAATTAACGTAAGGCATTAGAGGAAAATCCACACAACACAAGACATTACTAAAAGTTATGAGAAACTCACATGTTCCATCCTCCTATATAAGTCAGAGACACGCCTTTGTCTATGCCTGAGCGGTTCAGTTGTACTTTGGGGGTTGAGGCCTGATGGTTGAAGGGGACTGTCCTGAGGAGGGTTGTCCCCTGATTGTTGACCAACATTGGCTGCTGTTCCCGAGAGTGATCTCTGTCACACATATAAGATAACACAAACACGTCAATGACATACAAGATAACATTAAATTATAATAATGTTATTGAAAAAAATGCCAACTCGCATCTGTTGGCTTTGGCTTCCTCCTATCCCTTTTGGGATACTTCTTTCTGTTTGGATTTTCAGGTTGTTTGCAACTTCTGGCATTATGGCCTTTTTTTACCACATTTCCCACAACATACATCATACCCCTTTCGAGTGACCCTTGTACTTTCATCTAGAACTGTCTCATCATCTCCTCTTCTTCTAATCTTTTTGGGCCTACTGCGTTGTGTCTTTGGAACCGGTGGCTCTATAGGGTCTACATCACGGTCAATGGGCCAGTCATTGGGTCCAGGCATTGGATTAATATTAGGGGCATATGACAACCTATATGTATCCATTAAGTAACATTTGCCGATGTAATCTTCAAGGAAACGTCTATTTCTATACATTGCACAAATTGCATGAGGGTAGGGAATACCGTTCAGTTGCCACCTGCCACGTCCACAAGTTCTTGCCTCAAGATTAACAACTCTCCTAGGCTCATGGCTATGATCAACCTCATATTGAAGTCCATTACTCCAGTGACATATGTAAGCATCAGCCTCTTTCTTGTTTCGGTCAAGCTTCTTTACAATCTTAGGGCAAATCACATTGGTTGAAGTTGCTGCTCCAACCCTCTTCTTATCAAACTGGTTCATCAACTACCTCCTTATTGTCTCCATACAAGATAGAATCAGCTGGTCCCTAGCCTGCAACACCCATGCATTAAAGCTCTCTGCAATGTTGTTTAGTAAAATGTCACTGCAGCTAGTAGTGAAGAATGCATGGCGGGACCACATCTTAGGGTTTATGTTCTCGAGGTAGTTGTATGCTCTTTGGTCCATACCTTTAATCACCTCGAGGTAATACTTGAATTGTATTTGCATTGGGTGCCCTTGCTACACCCCAGAGAGCATCTTTGAACTCTTTCCCTTTAAAGCCTTTCCTCTTGAGATTGGCATACAGATGTTTAACACAGTACCTATGCTCGGCGCCAAGCATCAAATCTTCTAAAGCATTAACCAACCCCTGTTTGATATTGTTAAAAGCAAACATGTAAAAACTATGTTTGATAATAAAAGTTTAAGAACACATGTCAATGTACATTAAAAATTACCTTTTGACGGTCGGACATGAACGACCACATATGCTCCTGATCATAGCCAATATCATCCAAAAGTATCTTCAAGAACCAGGTCCATGTGTCCCTAGTTTCAGCTTCGCATATAGTATATGCTATCGGGTAAATGTCATCGTTTGCATCCCGAGCAACTGCTGCATGCAGTTGACCACTCCACTTCCCTTTCATAAAACATGCATCTACGCATATCATTGGCCTACAGGCAGCCAAGAAACCTTCCTTGCAGGCCGCCAACGAAACATACATCCTTTGAAAGAAGACTCCATCCCGCTGAATGAATGCCGAGGAACCCGAATTCCATTGCAGTAATGCATTGGCATATTCCCTGGTGTGCTTGTACTACTCACCATCTATACCATCCAGTATCTCCAATGCCATTCTTTTTGCACGGAGGCAGCTCAACATTTTGAACTCAACATGGTAGTCCCTTCGGATCATCTCCCTCAAAGCTGTTGGTTTGAGGTTTCTTTGGTCTCGAAAGCTGTCTATATATCTATTAGCAGCCCACCTAACTGTTGCCCGCTTGTTATCGTGGTGGTTGCCACAATTATGAACTGGTTGAAAAGTTTTGATTTGGAAAAATTTTCTACAGTTCGACCAACTTGCGTGTATTCTCCAGCCATATTTTTTCTTGCACTCCGCGGATACCCGTGTCTTCTCATTGTGCTTGTACATATAGTCAAAGGAATTTTGCACTGCAAACACTTTCAATGTTTCCTTGAACTCAGTGGGGTTGCTGAACTTCAACCTTACTGTCAATGTAATTATTTCTTTCAGGTCCCACTTGGGCCTCCATTCTGGATACCTCCCCACTCATCCACGAGGACCCTCACCTTCATCCTCCTCCTCCTCACTATCCATACTGTGAAATGTTTCACTATCATTAGACTCTGCATCGAGGTCATTTATTGGATCACCTCCATCCTTTGATGTAGATGCCTTGTCCCACGTCCGAAACCATTTGTTTGTTGCTTCTCTTTCTTCGCGTACAACATTATCTTCTTTTTCTATAAAAATGTCTTCTTCTTCGCCGTCTATGACCTCAAAGTTACTCATCTCAAGGTATTCCTCATTAGCCTCCTCATCATCCTGAGGCTGCTGTTCTGGATGCTGCGGAGGCTGTCGAATTGACTGTTTCCAAGGCTGCCGAGCTGACTTTCGGGCAGCTTATTGTGGTGGCTGCACAGCAGCTTGCTCTACTGGCTCATCAGATCGTGGCTCATCTATTGAAGGTTGTGATGTGTGTTGTGGCAAATCCTCTTCGGAATAATGAATCTCCACCTCTGATGGAGTCTGAGAGAGAAGCAGCATTGGGGCCACCACTTCAATTGGGACCAGTTCAGCTAGTTCCTCCTCTTCATGGTCAACAAAGACATGCAACTTCATCTTGCCATCTTTTATGATCCCGTTGATCATTTTCAAGAAATCTTGGTTTGAATTAAGACTGTTTATATCTTTGTTGCTTTCATTGTCGACTCTAGGATATTTGTAAGGTCCCAATAACAGAACTTGTCTGCATCCAGGCTATTAACTTCCATACGATCTCTCCTATGTACTCCATCCTATGTCCGGACAGGGACCCATGGTGGCAAATGACTAGATCAAATATTGGTTCCATTTCTGCACAATTATGACAAAAATAAAACTCACATACACAACCAAACCAAACACACACTTTATAAGCCTACTTCATTCAATACATAGAAATCATATCACATAAGCCTAATTTTTAAGCCTACTCAATAAGCTTGGATTGTCGCATATCTATATTAGGCTGGAGTGTCAATGTGCACATATCTAATAATATGTTATAGAATGTGTGCACATTGTGAGATGTGACAAATTCACTTGTGAGCATAGCCAAGACACAATGGACACATCACATCTTATATTATGTATACAACCTACATCATGCTACTCTGAACATATTATTTATATAGCATAACAATTTTTGAAACAATATTACAACAAATAATAATAGAAATCATGACTACTACCTATAACTTCTACATTATTTGTAGAAGTTTCCCAAATTTATGCTACATAATTCCATAATAACGGTATCATTATTTAACAAGTCCTACTTAGTATTGAATGTGTGGATGGGCATATGTACAAATTGGAAACTCATATGTACAAATTGGACCAATTAGATGTTTTATAATTGCACTTACACTGTGGAACCTCAGTTAAGTACACCCACATTGTCAGAATAAACAGCACAGAGTGGGGACCAAAAAACATGCGAATACCTAAAAATTACTACTCACCCAACTCAAACCCAGAACTAAATAATGCAGTAATTCCAACAACCAACTGACAACAACATGTCAGAAGATGCCAAAAGCTACAACATACAAAAACATTCAAAACACAGTGCATTGGGGACCCTACATAAAGTTGGGGACTTTATACTTTGCCCACTAAACCAAACTCATATAATATTACTTTGCACAACCCTAAGACAAAAGATGTATATAAAGCTTCTTGGGTCAAGTCCTTCTGCATATCACAAAGAAACTTCACACAAAGTATCATGAGAAACAACTTTCAGGTCTCAGAAATACATACTGTTCTTTCACTGCTACTCCGTTAAAGGATGGCCAAGTGGGTTCCAGGAAATATAACCGGGAATCTGCTTCTAAGCCTCCGATATAACAGATCAGGCCTAAATGTTGGAACTTTAGCTTGGGGAGGCCGAAATGGACGGGGCGTTGCAACGGACGGAAGAGATTTGGGCGGAGGTCGATGAACTTTGAGAAATTAGGTTGGGAATAATCGTGAAGTTGGGAAGAAAAAGGGATCGGAAACAATTAGATATAGTTAACTGCTCTTAAATTTTTTTTGAAAAATTTCGGACAAACTAATTTCTCTCTTAAATGACGTGGCGATGGAGTAAGTTACGTGGCTCTTGTTTCATATTTGAGGTGGCGTGGTGACAGGTGTCGCACTGGTAAATTAAGACGTGTTCACTGACATTGTCAGACGTTAGTTTTGGATGGAAAAATGGACGGAGGTACCTTTGCATCTTTTCTCATAGCACAGATACTACCTATGATAGAAAATGAAACTTAGGATGCAAAAAATAAAGTTTCCAAACCACAGGGGGCAAGTTTCTATTTAACCCTAAAAAAAAGCAAAAAAGTATCCTCTGATGTGATATCAGAGGACACTTTTTTGTTTTTATTATTTTATATTGAAAAGGGGAGGTTGGGGGACGCTAAAGTGTCCCCTATGTATCAGCTCTCATTGGATTGAGCTGATCCAAACAGGCAGCTCACTTATTTGCCCCAAAACCTTTTTTTTTTTGGTTTAACCAAAAAAAAATAATCAAAAGCGTCGGGTCATTGCATGAGTCTGTGGGTTATGGGTCCACTTTACACAGACGTAGTGGATCATTTTATTAGGTTGGCCCAAACGGGTTAGCCCATATTATTGACCCAATACGTTTTTTTAACTGGGACGAGCCTAATGGGTTTGAAACCTTACCTGAAATCCATAAGCCTAGACATGAAAACCTTATAATCTTTAGGGCTAAAGACCTTTTTCGTACCTGTGGTTTGAAAACTTCAATTTTTGGTATCTTAGTTTCAATTCGCATCGCAGATAGTACCTAGGTTTTTGGAAAATACGGATATGATACTTCCATACATTTTTTCATAAAAAATTTAACGGATTGCCACGTGTTTACTATCAGGTGCTAACATGTGGCACAATGTAAAAAAAAAAAAAAAAAAAAAAAAAATCTTTAAAAATTAATAAAAAAATTAAAAATAAATAAAAACTTTTTTTAAAAAAAAATTGAAAAAAAAGAGAGAAAGCCACCCTCTTGGCCGGTTTCAATGGTAAAAGAGTAAAAAATAAAACAAAATAAAATTGTGAGGGATTTGGCCCTTGACTGTGGCCCAATGGCCAAAGAGAAAGAAGAAGAATAACAAAAAATTAAAGAGTTTGGCCTTGGGGGTGGCCGAACCACCCTCGTGGCCCATGGGGAGCCACCCCCATGGTCAAACCCTCTAAAAAAAAAAAAAAAAATAGAGGGTTTGGCCTCATGGGCCACCGGGGTGGTTCGACTACTCCAAATGGCCAAAACCTTCACCCCTTTTTTTTTTTCTCTGTTTTTCTCTTTGGCCATTGGGGGTGGCTGAGCTCTTGGCCAAAATCCAGCCACCCCCATATTATTTTTTTTTAAATGCCACCCCCTTTTTTATTTAAAAAAAAAGTTTTATTATTTTTTATTAATTTTTAAAGATTTTTATTTTTTTTTGTTTTTTATTTTTTTACATTGTGTCACTTGTCAACACCTGAGAGTAGACATGTGTCAATGAATTAAATTTTGGACGGAG